>CM042013.1:60056993-60794493 GCA_023525715.1 Cichorium intybus
TTTGACAAGCACAGTGACCAAAGTCTTTCATGGCAAATAGCTTTTTGCATTCTGTTTAGCTCAATAACCTTCTTCTACAATATAGCTCCATCTCAAAGGTTTAAAACGTAAAAAAACCCTATACGGTGAAAAGACAGAGAGGGAGAGTGAGATAGATAGATAGATAGATAGATGTTGTGTGTATTTTTATTGATTTAAATTACCTAATTAAATAGTAGACTACAAGAAAAAAAATAGAAAATGTCTTTTAGTCTTTTTGCATGGACTAGTGACCAATAGTGTAAGCTTTTGACAAGCACAGGACCAAGGGACCAAAACAGTGAAAAAAATAATACTTGGACTAAAACTGCAAAAACATGTCAAACATAGGGACCAAAACTGTAATTTACTATTTAATATTTGGAATTTCACAATAAATAAGCCTAACTTATTTAGAAAATCATAAAAAGAACATTCTAAAATACTTTATTTTGAATTTTCTTTTAAAATGAACGCCCATTTCGTAATAAGATCCATTATGATTGTTGGCTCTTTATCAAGAAAAAACAAAACGTTAACTCTAAATAAAATTTAAATTTTTTTAATATATTATGAAATACAAATTTGTATTGTGAACAACTTAGATATATTATTAAGTACATGACTTTCTTTACTCTTTTGTTATGGGGACAATTCAAAAAGCAATTTTGCAATTGTTGTAAACATCATTGTAAATTGATGATTGTTTAATATCAATTAGCATATAGATTATTATTTTGTTAATTTAATCTCGTATAATGGTCAATTTTATGATAAGTTCTTTTATTTATATTTTATATGTAAGACACGTGTTCAAGACACGTGTTCACGTGTTCAGGTAAACTTTTATTTTTATTTCCAAAATTTTAATGGGGTGAAAAAGGAAGATAGTGGCGCTAACATTAAGGTTACTGACGCTATCTAGTGTAGATGTGCGCATGCAGATAGCTGTCGTTAGCGACGCTATCCCTTAGGATAGTGATGTTATCCGCCGCAAAACGTAAAAAACCCCTAATCTCGGGTTTTAGGCCCTATAAAAGCACTAAGCCCTAAGAGGAACACCTCCTATCACCTCTGTAAATCCATAACTTGAAAATCCTAGCCTCTATTGTCATTCTTACTCCATTATTGGATCTTGAAGGCTTCTTGGAAGAGGAAGAAAAGGTGTTGGTGTTCTAGGAGGTTGCTACAAGGAAACTTCAACTTGTACTTGTGTTTATGGACCTTTGTAAGTGTCCTTAGGCTCTGTTTCATGGTTTCCTCCTCTTCAATAAAGATCTAGGCTTAGTTTGCTTATTTTTGGGGCAATAGCGATTATATCTTTGATGATTGGGGAACTTGAGGGCTGGAGGACGAATCTGTTTCTCTACTAGAGCTCTTAGGTCCTAGAAAACTCCCAAACCTAGCCTTTGGAGTTCATGCATGTGTGAAACAAGCTTGATTTTAGTCATTTTGACCATAGGCATGCATGGTCATGCATGGTCATAAAGTTTGCATTTATATAGACCTAGGGATTGATTAAGAGGGTTTTAGAAAGTAATACACCCTGGCTTAACGTGTTAAGAACTGAACAAAAACTTGAAGAACTGCGATGATACTATCGCTCGCTAACTATGAGGGTAGCAATGTTATCCTAGAAGGAAATCCCGTATATGAAATGGACTTAGCGACGCTATCTCAGAAAGCTAGCGGCGCTAACTGTAATTTGACCTTGAGAGTTCACTTTGAGATGTTGATCATTGACTTTTATGGTAGTTTGAGGTTTGAGTTAAACTTTAGAAAATTAGGGATCTAACCCTATGAATGGCATCGGGAAGGTTGTGTTGTTGATTTATGCCTTGTTGTGATTTAGGCGGTTCGTGAGGATCGATCACTGAGGACATTTCGTTCGTGATAGCATATGACAGACGATTTAGGTGAGTCTCCTCACCTTACTTGTTGTAATGATGTATGATGATTGCTTGTATCAACGCTTATGGTTACTGTGTATATATACATCTGTATGGCGGGTCGGGGTGAGCCCGAGAGCCGGATGGATCAGGAAGAGGCTGAGAGTCCACGAGTGATTTGATAATGGGCAGGTCGGGTGAGCCTGAGAGCCTTTAGCTGACGGCAGAACGGGGAGAGCCTGTGAGTCGGGTCATGCGGGGAAGGCTTGGAGACCAATCCTGTCATGATATGTGTAACTGAGCATACGGTAATCTTGGAAACTCACTAAGCGATGTGCTCACTCCTTTATTTAAATGTTTCAGGTTCTTCCGGGAAGGGCATGACGTGACTGCATGTCATTGGCATCCGTATTTTATGACTTCCACTGTTGTTTCTTTTTATTACATTTGTACTATCAAGTCATTATCCCTGAATTCATATATGCAATACCTATATGTACTATTATATGTAATACATGATGCATTTACGAAATTTATTCGACAAAAAATTTGAAATTAGGACAACCTTCTTGTTTTGAGTTGAGTTCAGATAATGAGCATGCATACCTACTTTAAGATGGGTTAAAGACTCTTGTACCTAAATTTTGGTGTTATGACAACATTGTAGACAACCTCACATACACGTGGAAATTGCTAACTCTCATGTGGTACACACATGATGGTTTATATGTTATCAATGTAAATATATATTACAAAATTTGTTGTAAATTTACAATGGACAAGTACTTGTCGAGTATTCTTTATGATGTAGCTTTTAATGACAAACAATTTTTGTCACATATAGCCATTTACGAGTGGCAATGCCTACCACTAAAGGTTCTTTTCTTAGTAGTGATGAGAATTAAAGGCATTTGAGTATAACATAGAAGTATATCAAATAGTAGATTGTAATCACATCTGCCTCTCTATCTGCTTCTTAGGCAATAAACTTAGCTTCTATATTTGAGTGAGCTATATATTTCTATTTCATGCTTGCGCAAAAAATAACTTCTCTAAGTAGAGTAAAAATCCAAGCACTTATGAAATATATCAAATCACTATTATGATTTATCTAGTTAGCATCAAAATACCCTTCTAGTATACTTGGAGATGATATGTATCTTAGTTTAAGAGTACTTGTCGTTTTTGTGTACCTTAGTACACAACCTACTACCTTTTAGTGCATATCTGGGTTAACTATGTAGCGACTCGGTTTTGTTTCATTGAATGCGACTAATTGATTGCAATGCATGACATACATCATGTTACAAATAACATTCATATACTTTAGTTTAGTCATTGCTCAACCAGAGTCTACACTAAGTTTCACTTTTGAATCAAATGGAGTGTTGAATTGCTTTATGTTCAAATGTTGAAACTTTGTCAAAAATTTTGTATGTAATGGGACTAACTTTTTGAGAAATTTGATTATATGCCCTTTTCACCCATATACCAAGAATGGTATCTACATCTCCAAGATCCTTCGTATTAAAGTTCAAGCATAGATATCTCTGTTATTCAGAAATAAATTTTAGGTTAACGGTCAACATATCATCAACATAATACAAAGAATGATTGTAAAGGCGGGCATGCATTTGGTTTAAATGTACATCAGCACGATTATGCTAAAACCTGGAGGTAGTCTCAGTGGCCTTGAATCTCTCAGAAGAGTATTAAAGAGCTTATTTTAGACCTTACATGGATTTAATAAGCCTGCACAATATGTTTTCATATCCATGTGTCAAAAACTCTTGTGGTTTCTTCAAATAAATCTCCTCATTTAAATAGCCATTTGGAAAGGTTGTATTCACATCCATTTGATGGATAGAGTTATACAATCATTTCAAAGCATAGATTGCAAATTTGAGAAATGTTATGGATAAGCAAGGTTTTAATAATGGGTGTATGTGTCACACCCTCAAACCGTAATGGCGGAATAGTTCAAGGGTGGATGACTTCATGAACAATATCATAACAAAGTTACACAATAGTGAAATCCAAGTAAACAACCATCATAAATAATTGTAAAGGTTACATAGTTCAATGTATCATGTTTCGATTACAATTACAAATGATGACAAAATATGCAAAATGACGTCGTAACGTCCCTTCAACCAAGCTTGTGGTTTACCTTTTTAGTTTCCTGAGAATACACGTAGTTGAAAAAGTGTCAACAATTAAGTTGGTGAGTTCATAAGATTTTTGTATAAGAAACGTCCTTTGCTTGTAAACGATAGAGTTGAAAACCAAGAAAATCCAATATTTTCTTATAAAATGTTCCAAGTCTTTAAATCTCAAAGACTAAAATGTAATATGTAAACTGTAGTGTACTTTCTTTGAAATGTGTGTATCCACGTAAACAATTTATAAAAATATTAAGTTGATTAATTTCCCATGTGAGATACCATATAACCATACTGTGACTAGTTGGCCTGCTGCGACGTTCTTCAGGCGTCGGAACTGTTAGACATTTGGACACCTCAGACCTGCCGGTCAAACTGTAGCTAGCAGCTCAGGTGCGGGGTTGTCAATCCCGTATAGATCTATACTCAAATATCACGCTCTCTTACCGAGACTCTGGTTATATAAATGTTCAGGACTTATAGTAGGTACTTATAAAAGTACTGTGAAGATTCATCTCATAAAAATGTATGTATTCCAATCAACTTGTTTACGTACGATTTGTATATAAAAACTCTTGTAATCGTCCATTATCATTTTTCCCATGATAATATAGTATAGTATAATAATTATATATTTTTATATAATTATTTTTATCATGTTTGAATGTCATAATAACCTTTTGTTCATAAACTATTCCAATAATAGTCTACTTTTAGTAGTTGCGTCGTAATAACCTTATTTTTGTGAATAATAGCGAAATAACTTGTTCAAAGATTATAAATATTATCTTTTGAGATATTTCACACAAAAATAATATAATAACTTGATTATAACCATTTTTGCTAGAAAATAGTGTCTTTATTTATAAAAACGTAGTTTTTACTAGTTTTTGTTTTTATAACGTTTTTATTCAAGATCTAGCATCTTTGTACACTTTATTTGTAGTTTAGTAACTTTTACACAACTTAGTATGTCAAAGTGTTCATAATACATGGATCTACTCATATTTCATGCCAAAATCATAATTATAACATTTTTGTTCAAGATCTATCATTTTTACACACTTTAATTATAGTCTAGTAACTTTTATACAAGCATATCATGTATCATAGTGAATATCTTACAAAGATCTAACTATATTTCATGTCAAAGGTATTTTTACCCAAATACTAACTTTATAAACTTGTGTAAATCAACATATATAACATTTAAACATATATATACTTGAATAAAACAACATTTATAGTTAAAGAACTTGTATTCTCCCCCAAAAAGGTTTGAAAATATGAAAATGAGGGGTATAAACTCACCTTGAGTGTGGATCTTAGGATTCCTTGGAAGAAGATTGAAGACTTTGATTCTAAGACCCGAAGGACCCTTGGACAAAGCTATTATCCAATGGATTTCCGTGAGTATGTGTGTATACAAGAGTATATGAAGGTATTTAGAACTTAAATTACTAGATAATCATAACTTACCAAGAGAGCTTGAAAGATCTTTGAAGATGATGGAGTTTGGAGCTTAAAGACCTTTGAACAAATCTAATATCCAATGGATATAGATGGATGTTAGTGTGTGTAAAAGGTGTAAAACTTATATCAAGTTGTTTAGAATCAAAGGATGGTTGAAACTTACCACTTGAACTTGTGAATGGAGCTTGGAATTGAAGTTTGAAGATGAAGATGGTGATGGAATGGTGTGGCCGAGAGCAAAGAAGAGAGGGAGTGTTGGAGAGAGTTGTGAGTGATAGTTGGTTTCAAATGAGGAGTTTGAAGAGGTGTATTTGTTTATTATGTCTAGTTTGATGTTTGTAATATAAAATTTCATAGCCCATTCCTAAAGATCTAGCCATGAATAGTACCTAATGGATTGCATGGGAAAGAGGATGGTGCAGCCGATGGGGGGGGGGGGGGGTAGGGGGTGGGGTGGTGTGGTTTTTATAAAATAGCAACATACTTTATAAAAATGAGTGATTTTTATAAAATAGTAAGTCGTTTTAGTGAAATTTTGTGCGTTTTTGACGAAACGAAGTTCTAAATAATTATTTTGTATAAAAACATTGCCAAACATTTATTTTGATTGAATTATAACTCGTTGGGTGCCGGAATACGCGTTTAAGCGCGGTATTCTTCCGTTTTTGCGATTTTCGGTATTTTACCGGAAAATGCATTTAGCTTTGAAATCAAATACTAGATGTTATTACGTTACTTATCATATGAATCGTTATTTCATATTTGATGTTTAAGGCACCTCATTTTGTATTTTGGTTCCAAACCCTGTGTACATTTATCCGTACACAGCGGTTTAATCGTTATAACTTTCACATACGAACTCCGTTTTCGACGTTCTATATATCGAAACTTTCGTATTTACAAGTAGATTGTTTTATGAATATTATTATTTTCAAAATAATAATTGTACGATTATCGAATTTCTACGCTACAGTAGTCTGCTGTCCGTATTTTCGATTTTTAACCGATAATTGTTTTGATTTAGCATACGTAATACTATAATATTAATAATTCATCGCAAAAGTTAGGAAAAATAACTTTTCAACATATAAATTAACGTACGCGTCGTTTGATTACAGTTGACTTTTGTTGACCAAAATTTACAATTGTCACAGTATGCCATACTTGACCATTGAAAGTATTAATCATTTACCTTCTTTTTTATAATTTAAGTTTTTCAGGGACGAGTGTGTCACTTATTTTTTGAAAATTTGTACGTATTTGACCTTGGTAACCTATGTAGCCTATTTTTACGAATTTCGCCTATGACAAACATGTGGCACATATATGGATTTTTATCAGTTCTATTTTTGTGTAAATTTAAAGTTATTACTATTATAAATCTTATTGTTATTATTAATGTTGTTGTAATTGTTATCGCTATTGTTGTTGTTATACCATTATTATTATTATTATTATTATTTAATTGTGCATCAAAATCCTTATTCTTATTTTGTTCCGACGAAAGAATTAGAGATGGGTTTGGGTGGTAAACATGTGGGGAGAGGTGTTCGGTTGATTGGATGTTTAATAATAACAATAATATAATATCAGCAGCAGCATCAAATAATAATAATAAATAGAGATAATTACTTTAAATCTAAAGAAGTTATAAAAAAGCTAAAAAAAGTCATGTAATTAAGATGCCATGTGGTATGATATCATAGGAATCATATACACATCAAAATAAGATTACATGTTATAGCATGTCACAATAAGGAGAGGATATAAATCATGTTAAGTGGCACACGACTGACACTCTAAAACTTACATATGCATGTGTATTCACTGAAATTTTAAAAAAAAACCTTTTTTCAGTGATGTTCATACTTGCGCATTTTATGTATATGTGTGCACAACAAAACGTGCATATGTGGACGTTACTAAAAAATGTATGTTTGAATTTGTTTTAGCGAATGCACGTACATATGTGCGTTTTAGAGTATCATAAACTTTTTTTTCGAAAAAAAAAAAGAATTCTTGGGGAAAAAAGTTTTTGAAGTTCTTAGAAATTTTTTGGTTCTCAAAAGAACATTACTTAATGGCACACTTATTCTTAAAAAAGATAAAAGGTAAATAAGGTACACATATAACATTCCAATGGTTAATGTGACCAACCCTCTTGATAATTAAATGTGAACTCTTTGTAATAATGACCATCACACTTGGGAAAATGGGATGAAGAAATAAATGAGGCCAAATTTGTGAAAACTTATAACTTAATGGGAAATCTAGTAATCCGTATCTTTCTCCTTTAAGGCCGAAGGGTATACGGGAAATCTAGTAATCCGTATCTTTCACCTTTCAAACACATATCACACACTATATATATATATATATATATATATATATATATATATATATATATATATATATATATATATATATATATATATATATATATATATATATATATATATAGAGAGAGATGGGTTCAATACAGAACTAAATTATATTGCTTAACTGTAGAACTAATGTTTTAACCCTTAGATTGATAAATCAATGGCTATAAATAAGATATAATTTTTTTAAGAAAAAACTCTAGAAATAGCTGGATAATAAGGACGTTAAGGGTAGATTGGGAATTTTTGTTTACACATTCCGTTTTTCCAGATCAAATCATGTTTTCAGGCCCTAATCAGCGTCCTCCTCGCTATGTTCCTGTCAAACGCCTCCACCCAAATCTCATATATCAAATTAAATTTTGAGAGAACCCGATCATAATTAGGTATCGGCGATGGAGGAATCACCCAGCAACGCTGACCACCTCCACTGTTCCCCCACCATCGGTGGTAATTAAAAACTCGGAGGAATAGATATATAGACTCATATATACGTATGAACGTTACAGGGAACAAGTGGTCGGATGGGCGCCGGTGAACTTCTACATGAAGAACGCAGTGAACAGTAACTTTAAGTTTGTAAAGATGGCGGTCGACGGACAATGGCTTCTTCAACGCTTCGTCTATATCTTTTGCACTTTTCCTGCTCGGCTAAAGTGTCAGCAATGTCTTCTTCAACGCTCAAGCGCTGGTTGAGGCCCGAGGTTCGTAGATATCGATCTTCCATTATTCTTCTATATTATTGAGGATTTCCGCTTTTTTGGTTTTCAATTGATGCTGATCTAAGAGATAAGCTATTTCATCGTGACTCGTGAGTGATGCCTTGTCGATCTGATTTGATAGATCTGGCGATTTTGACAGGTTTACCCTCTATTTGCTGCCATGGGCGTTGCTCTCGGAATATGCGGAATGCAATTGTTTCGCAACATTAGCGGCAACCATGAAGTCAGGTTTGTTTGTCTCTCTACCTACACGATTATGTATCTGTATGTGTACCTGTAAGTTATGAACCCTAATAAATAATAAAATGCGATTCACGGAGTTTAATTTTGTTGTTTATGGGGTTTTAGAAAATGTTTAATTTGTTCAACTAGTTACACGTCTATAATCCAGTCAAAGCTTCATCTTATTAGGGAATATGGATCATTAAGGGATTACAATATGGGAACTTGTGTAATCGTGTCTCAACTACTTACAAACTGTAACCAGTTTTTAAAGCATTTTTGAAACACGCTTGCTCCCACTTTAAGTTGACAGGCATCCAGTAAGCGAGCATTTGAATATGGTTTACATAAAGTTTAAAAATTGGAGCAATATTGGTGTATATAATTCGGATGAAGTGTATAACGTTGTCGTAAACCTACAGTGCAAAGTTTGATATTATTGAAGACTAATCTCATCATACTAGTGACTTAATACACTGATATAGTCCTTCTATGTGCAAAATTAATCACACCATAATTTCCATGATAACTATTAGCTCTAAAATATCTACCATTTCATAGTTTTAAGCACTCCAGTATTAGTTTTATTCAATTGTTGTGAAAGTTTTTTATTTTGTAACTACAAAAATCATTTTTTACAACAACTACTTTGTTATATGTTATATTGTTTATTGGGATGTACATACAGAGTGACTAAGGAAAAAAGAGTTGCTGGTATTTTCATCAACTTCATCTCTGTTATTACTAATACCACAACATTGATTAACATTACAGATAGCGTATTGAATGTAAAAAAGTTGATGGATCCTGTCAACCAAACGGAGTTTGTTTGTGACAATTTATGAGGACAAAGATGGTGACAGGATGTTTGTTGGTGATGTTCCTTGGAGGTTAGTTACCCAAACGTGATCAAATCTGACTTGAAAATTAATCTTCCAAAATTTCAAAATCAATCAACGGATACCTAATCGATGAACAATATGATGTGCACAAAAGGATTCGTTTGATGTTTGATGTTGAAGAAGTGTAGAAGCAGGAATAGAATCATTGAGAACAATACGCAGGGGATATTTATATGTTCATAGATGAACATACATATGTTCATAGATGAACATACATATGTTCATAGATGAACATATGTTCATAGATGAACATATGTTCATAGATGAACATATGTTCATAGATGAACATATGTTCATAGATGAACATACATATGTTCATAGATGAACATACATATGTTCATAGATGAACATATGTTCATAGATGAACATATGTTCATAGATGAACATATATTGACCTTGAGCAATGTTGGTTTACAGGTTAGCATTTTTACGTTTTTGGTATTAGATGATCGATTCCTTAAATATACAACTCGAAGAACCTAATCGATTTTGATGTTTCGTTGCTCACAGGTCAATCAACAATATGACGTGCACACAAGTATTCCTTCGATATTGAAGAAGTATAGAAGCAAGAACAGAGTGATTCAGAACTGCCATGTAATGTTCATATATGAACATTGTTCATATATGAATATGGTTTCATTTATTTGATATCTTCATACTGAATCGTGATATGTTCTTATTCTTTTAACTTTGCCCATGTAATTGTTTAAGACTTTGATCAATGTAATGTTTGATATTATTGGAATAACCTTTAATTTCGTATGTTCGTGATATGTTCATTGATGAACATATGTTCATTGATGAACATATGCTAATTTACTGGACGCACCTTTAATTCCGTATCTTATGTTATGGAAATGTGGATATGGATGTTAATTGGACTATCATACCCTTTATCTTCAAAACTAGATCAACGGTGAAAAATATGGTTCTGCAGTTAGGCAATATATTTTGGTTTTGCATTGAACTCATCCCTATATATATATATATATATATATATATATATATATATATATATATATATATATATATATATATATATATATATATATATATATATATATATATATATATATATATATATATATACCTTTCAGTTTTCTCTTATGGATTTCCATTCGGATTCTGAAGACTCGGGTGATGATTTGGTATTCACGGCAATGATGGAAGTCGTGACTATTTACGTGAACCGAGCAGAAACTCCGGAAAAAAGGCGGCGATTAGCGGCGAAAAATAGAAACCGCGAAAAATAGAAACCGCTCGGCAAAGTATGTATGCTTTTTGTGAATATATTTATGAGTTATACGGTCCTATTTATTTGCGAAAACCTACACGAAACGATGTTGAAGAACTATATGCGGCACATCACCAGTCACATGGTCTACCGGGTATGCTCGGGAGCATAGATTGTACGCATTGGGATTGGGCAAATTGTCCAAACCACGAAGAAGGACACGGAAAATTTATTCGCGACTATTTTTCCGAAGATTGCGTGTATGACGACAAGGATTTCAAAAGCCGGTTTCGTTTGACCCGATCGATGTTTCTACGGATCGTGCACGATTTGGAAGCCAACTACGAACTTTTCCAACTGCGATACGACGGACGAGGCAAAAGGGGTTTTACGCCACACCAAAAATGTGGAGCGGCTCTTCGTCTTTTGGGTTATGGATACACTTTTGACGCCGTTGACGAATATTTGCGGATGTCGGCAAAAACCGCTCGGCAAAGTATGTATGCTTTTTGTGAATATATTTATGAGTTATACGGTCCTATTTATTTGCGAAAACCTACACGAAACGATGTTGAAGAACTATATGCGGCACATCACCAGTCACATGGTCTACCGGGTATGCTCGGGAGCATAGATTGTACGCATTGGGATTGGGCAAATTGTCCAAACGCGTGGAAAGGACAATACACCGGGGGTCATCACGGCACACCTTCCCTAATACTAGAAGCGGTGGCGTCACAAGATTTATGGATTTGGCATGCGTACTTCGGGGTTCCGAGGGCGAACAACGACCTAAACGTTCTAGATTCATTGCCGATATTCAACGATATCCTACTAGGGAAATCGGCCGACGTTCCGTTTAAAGTGAACGACTCCGAATACCCACGTGGGTATTTACTCACCGACGGTATATATCCAAATTATTCCACATTTGTAAAAACGTACCAACACCCGATTGACGAGAAACGGGTACTATTCACGCAACGTCAAGAGTCCGCACGGAAATATGTGGAACGTGCATTCGGTGTCCTAAAAAAGAGATGAACTATAGTGCAAAACCCGTCACGAGCATGGCACCTCGACAACATACGCAAAGTAATGTACGGTGTTATCATATTACACAATATGATAATTGAAGAAAGAGGTCGGAATATTTGCATCTATCAACCTCATCATATGACACAGGAGCCGACACAATTTGTTCCTGGTAGCGAGGCATACTTTACTCGTGTACTAGAAATACACAATGCGGAAATGAATGCCAATCTCCGACACGATTTGATGGAGTACGTGTACGCGACTCGCAACGACGCAACCGACGACGACGACGACGACTAGGAAATGCTTTTTATTTTAAATTAATTTAGGAGATGTTTAATTTTTTTATGTCTTTTTTAACTTAATGTAATGTTTTTTTATTTTAATATTATGGTTTTAATTAATATAATGTTTTTATTTAAATTTAATTTAATGTTTGGTCTTAATTAAAAAAATGGAAAATAAAAATATGATGTGGAAATTAAAATGGTAGTCATGGGAGTCTTGCACACCCCTAGTGGAAGTCTTGGAAGTCTTTGTGACGTGGCGATGACGTGGCGGGAGTCTTGGGTTGTCATGAGTGTCTTGCACACCTTTCAGCCTAAAAGGAACCATTTCAACGGCTATAGAACTCCATTTGAAACGTATCATGGTTTCACAATGATTCTTTATTCTCTTTAAATATTTTAATCTATATAATGGTCACCATATATATATCCTTTATAATGGAATTTATATATTTGAGAGAACACATGTTTGGCGGAAAAAAATAAATACCAACAAATATGTAAAAAAAGTTAAGACCTAATGGGGAAAGCCACATGGAAAGCCTCATTTCCTAATATTCTTTATTTAGTCGGTCTTTAAACTAATTTAAAAATTTATATACCTTAGAAGATTAAGTCTTGTCTCATTTAAGTGCATTAAGTGAAAAGAAAGAGAGAATCACAAAAAGAAAATAATAATAAATGGCATGATAATATTGCAAATGACCAATTTTTTCAACTTTTATCAGAAAATGATTTTTTTTAGATTTTGTGAATGTGACATCATTTGTCCTCGAATGACATCAAATTAAACAAAACTTATTCCATTTTCAAAAATGAAAATAATATTTTTGTTGAAAGAAGTACCGGAAAAAGCAATTTCACAAAATTCATTTGCTAAATGAGTAGTCTTTTCTGATATTACCTTCCTATTTTTTATTATTTTTGTAATTATCTAACATAAGAAATAACACCTGAATCAGAGAAGTCGTATATGAGTGTTTTTTTGACATAATACACAAAAAAATGACTTCATAAAGAAAATATGGGTACTTAAGACTAGTCTATGTCATATAAGTGGTTCTTGATAAACTGATTAACATTTGGTTTATAGGCCGGAGTTGTGAGTTGTGACGGCTAGAAAACCAGTTAACTTGCAAAACATTTCTAAAGATAAGTATATTGCATTTGAAGCGATTTGGGTATGTTACCAATGTAAGTACAATATTACACTAACCTATTTGCTTCCCACTTGAATTGGTACCAAGTCGTGATTTACTTGTTTCTCTAACAACATAGATAATGCTTGTTTTCACTTATTAATGCTTGTTATGTGGTGATTAAATCATTGACATTTTTTTAAAACCATTTTTTCTAGAGACCAAAAAATGGCAAAAAAATACGGAAACGTGCAATGTAATTTCATCATTCTATCGCTATCTCTAGTCTCGAGATTCTATTTTGTAAGTCTCAAGGTGAAATAAATAATATTTATGAAATATTATTAACTAAAAAGTCGTTCTAAACCTCTAAAATATTATAAAAATGATAAAAACAAATAGAAAACTAGCCTTACATACAAACCGACATATATAAAATAGAAAGTAAGTATTAAATAAAATAATGAGTAAATTACAGTTTTGGTCCCTGTGGTTGACAGCTTTATACACTCCAAGTCATCCTTTTGAAATTAAAGGAATTAAAGCTTATCCAGTCTTGCTGATCAAGTTCCGTTTGTTAGCTTATCTAGTTTTTTTTTATCTGTTCTTATCTTTATTTAAGCTTATTCAAGTTTAGATAGATTTCTTTTATCTCGTTTAGTTAGTTAGTCTTGGAGCTATTTATTGCTCACGTATTGTAACCTGGAAACAGAAGAAAAGAGAACAAAAGTTGAATTCTGCTTACACTAAATTCTTTATGGTATCAGAGCAATCCGTTACCTAGGGACGACAATTGTCCGACGAGCATGGCGGGAGACAAATCAGATGGATCCGGCAAAAAGGAAGATGAGGTGATTGATGCTGGTTCACCATTGTATATTCACCCGTCGGATTACCCCAAACAAGTCCAGGTAAATGACTTGTTAAACGACAATAATTACAACGAATGGAAACAAGAGATTGGCGAATTTTCTCTTGGCGAAAAACAAGATGGGATTGATCGATGGCATCGTCAAGAAGCCTGAAGTAACGTCTCACCTACACGCGGCGTGGGTTCGTGCCGATGCTATGGTAAAAGGATGGTTAACCACATCGATGGAGAGGGATATAAGAACAAGTGTTCGATATGCAAACACCTCTTCAGAGATCTGGTCTGATCTCGAAGAACGATTCGAGAAGGAAGGTGCACCCCGTGCATACGAGTTAAAACAAACGCTCCATACAACAAGACAAGACGGGAGTTCCGTTTCGAACTATTACACCAAACTGAAGTCGATTTGGGATGAGTTGCAAATGGTTCTTCCCACCCCGCGATACACCTGTCAAGGTTGTGGTTGTGGAATTGGAAAACAGCTAAACGAATTGAAGGAAAAAGAAAGGACTTACGAGTTCTTGATGGGATTGGACGACGACTTCTCCATCATTAGAACTCAAGTCCTTGCTATGAAACCGACACCCGCCATCGGGACGGTGTACCATCTTTTAGCAGAAGACGAGCAGCAAAGAGCAATCACTGGTGGAATAAAAAGAACGGGGTCTGAAGCATCAGCGTTTCAAGCCAACTATAATTCGCAACGAGGGCAGCGGCAGTCACCATCGAAACAAACCAGTCAACCGACGAATAAAGTGGCGTAAAAATACACGAAATCAGATGGCGAGAAAAAAGGTACGATGTTCTCACTGTCAACGTGATGGACACAGCAAAGATGGATGCTTCAAGCTCATCGGGTATCCAGAATGGTGGCCCGGTAAGAAAGACAAACCCAAGGCAGCTTGCGTGGAGCTTGGTCCAAGTCCGATCCCTGGAATCACAGACGAGCAATACCAGCTCTTTGTTGATCACTTCAAGGAAGGAATGAGTGTACCAAAACAACCGATGGCAAACATGGCAGGTAGAAACGACAATCATGATGAGTGGATTGTTGACTCGGGAGCCACCGAGCACATGACACACAGAAGTGATTTTTTAATTAATGAAACCCGCCATCCAAAAGACTCACCTGTTGTCATTCCTAATGGGGACAAGGTTCCAGTCATGGGGGAGGGTGAACACACCTTGCCAGGAGGTTTAAAAATAAAAGGGGTTTTGTTTGTACCAAGTTTCAATTATAATCTTCTCTCAGTTAGCAAACTCGCAGATGAACTAAACTGTGCTGTCACCTTTTTCCCTGGTTTCTTTGTGATGCAGGAGTTGGGGACGAAGCACTTGATTGGAGCGGGTAGTCGCAATGGAGGGTTGTATCGGATGGGGGGAATGAAGATGAAGACAAAAGAAGCTCTTATGTCGACTTTTGAGGTTTGGCATAAAAGACTTGGCCACCCATCGATCAAGAAGATTTCTAATTTAGATTTTGTTAGTATTTCAAATAAAGAACAAGTTAATAAATGTGATGCTTGCCTTAAAGCTAAACATACTAGACTTCCTTTTCCTGTTAGCGAAATAAAAACATCTTCTTGTTTTGAACTTATACATTGTGATGTATGGGGTAAATATAGAACCCCCTATCTTAGCAATGCATCTTATTTTTTAACTATTGTCGATGACTTTAGTAGAGCCGTTTGGACCTTCTTGATAAAACACAAACATGAGGCTGGTACATGTCTCATCGACTTTCACAAGATGGTCCAAACCCAATTTGGAAAACAGATCAAGCGAATAAGATGCGACAATGGTGGTGAGTTTGTGTCAAATAATATGTGTAACTTCTATACACAAGAAGGGATCATTTTGGAGACATCTTGCCCTCATACACCACAACAGAATGGTGTGGTCGAACGCAAGCATAGACACTTGCTTGAAACGGCTCGTGCCCTCCGCTTCCAGGAAAACCTACCAAAGGCCTTTTGGGGTGAATGTGTTTTGACAGCCACATATGTTATAAATCGAATGCCAACCAAAGTCCTTCAAGGTATCACACCATACGAGGTACTTTTTGGTCAGAAACCCACTTACGATCACATGCGGGTGTTTGGGTGCTTAGCTTATTACCGAAGTACAGAGACGAGGGGTGATAAGTTTGAGGCTCGAGGCCGACCAGGTTTGTTTGTCGGGTACCCACAAGGCACCAAAGGATACCGAATATATGACTTAGAAAACAGAAAAATAATCACTTCTAGAGATGTTCGCTTTCTAGAAGATCGGTTTCCAATGGGCTCAGATTTAATAAATAATAGTGTGCAACAAGAGGAGCTCTTTGAAATAGACAACACTGTATGCAAAACTTACATGGCTCCGTGTGATGAAACCGTTTCCCATCCCTACAATGACACCATCGATGACCAAGAGGCAACACCTACCTCCGATATGGATAGTAACAATGCACTTCCCGTGCATACCGACATTAATGATGAAAATGACTCTTCCATGCACACCGAACCAGCAGATGCCCATGCCACCAGGGCTTCACGAACTCGAAATCAGCCCCTTCGGTTTAGTGACTATGATGTTGAACTACCCCCGTCGATCAACCATCCGCTACCCGCCTCCGATCGATCTGCTTCTACGGTACACCCCCTCTCCTCTTATGTCTCTTATAAGAATTTTTCCAAGTCTCACAAAGCATTTTTAGCAGCCATAGTCACACACTATGAGCCAAAGTGTTTTAAGCATGCAGCCCAAGATGAGAGGCGGCGAGATGCAATGGTCAAAGAAATAAATGCCTTGGAAGCAAACAAGACTTGGACACTCGTTGAACTACCACCGGGTAAACGTGCCATTGACTCTAAATGGATATACAAAATCAAGTTCAAACCAGATGGGGAGATAGAACGCTACAAAGCCCGGCTTGTCGCGAAAGGATACACGCAAATGGAAGGTGTGGACTACCATGACACTTTCGCCCCCGTTGCCAAACTTGTCACTGTCAGAATTTTACTAACCATGTCAGTCAAAAATAACTGGATTGTACACCAGTTAGACGTGAACAACGCCTTCTTACATGGCGACCTTGAAGAAGATGTGTACATGAAGATTCCTCAAGGTTTTAGCAAAGCTGGTGACACACGAGTTTGCAAGTTGATGAAATCTTTATATGGTCTGAAGCAGGCTAGCAGAAATTGGTATCACAAGTTTACCTCAGCATTGCGAGAACTTGATTTCCATCAGTCACATGCAGATCATTCATTATTTCTCCATCGAAAGAAGGATGTATTCGTCGCTGCTTTGATATATGTCGATGATGTGATCATTGTCGGTAATGATTCTAAGAAAATTGAGAATACCAAATACAGTCTCAATGCTCGCTTCAGCATCAAAGACCTTGGCAGTCTCACATATTTCTTGGGGATCGAAGTGTCACGCATACAGGAAGGCCTAGTACTTAGTCAACGAAAATACACCATTGACATTCTCGATGATGTTGGTATGCTTGGGTGTCGTCCAAGCAAGTTCCCGATGGAACAAAATCTTAAACTTGACAAAGGCGAAAATGAAGAAACTGTTGATGCTAATTTGTATCGGCGATTAGTTGGAAGACTTCTTTATTTGCAAGCGACCAGACCAGATATTACCTATTCGGTTAATGTTCTCAGCCAATTTGTATCCGATCCCCGACTGAATCATTGGAACGCCGCTTTAAGAGTTTTACGTTACCTTAAAACTACTTTAGGCCAAGGCATTCTCCTTCCAAAGGAAGGTCAGCCGGAGTTAATAGCTTACAGCGACTCAGACTGGCTCGGTTGTCCTTTCTCCAGGCATTCTAGAACTGGTTACCTCTTGCTGTTGGGTGGTGCACCGGTGTCATGGAAATCTCGCAAACAATCAGTCGTGTCCCGCTCCTCTGCAGAAGCGGAGTATCGTGCCATGGCAAGTACGGTCAGTGAAGTATTATGGGTTCGGTGGTTACTTTCAGAACTTGGAATTCACACTGACAAGCCTACACCTCTCCTGTGTGATAATGAGTCTGCTCGTCATATCGCTCATAACCCGGTCTTTCATGAACGCACTAAACACGTCGAAATGGATTGTTTCTTTGTCCGGGAAAGAGTTGAATCCAAAGAAATAGCCCCTGTTCGTGTCACTACTCAAGCTCAATTGGCGGATTTGTTTACCAAGCCACTTGGCTCCGACAGATTACAGTCATTGCTTGTCAAGTTGAACATTCGAAATCTCCATGTGTCAACTTGAGGGGGAGTAAAGGAATTAAAGCTTATCGAGTCTTGCTGATCAAGTTCCGTTTGTTAGCTTATCTAGTTTTTTTTATCTATTCTTATCTTTATTTAAGCTTATTCAAGTTTAGATAGATTTCTTTTATCTCGTTTAGTTAGTTAGTCTTGGAGCTATTTATTGCTCACGTATTGTAACCTGGAAACAGGAAGAAAAGAGAACAAAAGTTGAATTCTGCTTACACTAAATTCTTTAGAAATCTCACGTTTATGTTCCCTATGGTGGCAAAAAAAGAACAAATTTGGTCCCTGTGGTGCTGATGTCTACATGAAAAGACCAAACTTCATTTTTCAATTTCTTTTTTCTTTTTTATTTTTTTTAATTTATTATAATTTAAGAAATTAAAAAAATTACCCCAAACTCCTTTACCCCTGGGTATCTCTCTCTCTCTCTCTCTCAATGTGAAGCCTAAGGCCGTGGGGTGTGCTCGCCGGAAGAACGCAAGAGAAGAAGCTGAGGTGGGAGAGAGAGAACCGGTTCAGCCAATAGAAAAGGAGAACACCGCGTTCCTGGGTTGTCTCCCCGGGAACGTGTGAGGACGGAGGACGCGGGGACGCGGAGGAGGGGCGGTGTTTGGCCGCGTTCTAGGTGCCATCTCAGCAAGGACGCGGGTGTACGTCCGGCACACCCTTCAGCCTAATCCGTCCGCCACCATCACTATATTGTGGATCTTCGTCTCTCTAAAAATATAATTATGGAGGTTCGTTTAATTCCAACAAAATAGAAATATGGTTCTAAGGCTTGGTTGGTTGTCTTGTATGTCCACACACCACAATCGCATCATTCCAAATGGCTGGCATTCTGTTCTTTAGCCGAGGGAGAGAAAACACATTAGAAAGAGAGAGTGAGATGTTAGAGAGAGAGAGAGAGAGCGCACATCGAGGCGGTGAGTTAGCAAAGCTCTTCTCACCGACAATCCAACAGTTTCAAGCTTTTGTTCTTCGATGAGATGGAGCGGGATCGAGAGAGTTTAGATTGGGTCAGAGTGGTTGGAAGCGCCTCGTAGTGCTGTTGTAGCCGCCGTGATGGTTATTTTTGCAATGTCTGTGGTGGATGGGGGCACATCGGTTCTGTGGGGAAAAAGTGAAGGATCGAGAGTGGTGTTCGGGTGGAGGAACTGGGCGTATGACCTTTTCTAGAAGGGACACTGAAAAGCCATGTGTTGGGTCGAGTTGTGATCATAGGAGAAGCAGGTGGCCGGAGAAGGTTTTGTGGCCGGAAAAGAAGGTTTGGACTCCTTCTTACAGGTTTGAATCTCGTTGGACCAGCAACTTTGTGTGGGAATTCGGAAATTCAAGGCTGAGATGGCGATGGCGATTCCGACTCCCCACCCTCTCCCTCTTCCTACACCTTCTTCCACATAGTTGGTGATCTCATCGGCGTTCTAGATCACTTCAACCAGCAATAGGTCATCTTTCTATACAATCTATGAGTGCTTTGATGTCGATGAAGCTTTAGGGTTGATTTTGTGTAACTAGGTGTTTGTGGTGGGACACGATCGGGGGGCTAGATAAGCCAGAGCGTTGTTAGGTTGATTAGAGTACCAAAAAGGGAACATAGAAGCCACAGTTCATGTTTTCGAAGGAATTGACATTCCTGCTACCATTCCCAAGTTTAAAAACTCACTTGCTAGAAGATGTGAGCTTTCAAGACGCCGTTCCTGCTGTCATTCTCCGAGTAACTTGAAAATCAAGAACACGAACATCGAGTTTACCGGAGAGAGAGAGAAAAAGGTGTGGGGTTTTGTTTTACTTTTTTTAATTAATTTAATAAAGTATACCGTAAAAGAAAAAAGAAAAACAAATTGAAAAGGGAAATTTGGTCTTTTCATGTGGACAAGGGCACCACAGGGACCAAATCTGTTATTTTTTTGCCACCACAAAGACCATAAATACGGATTTCCAAAAAGATGACTGTCAGTGTTATTTCGTGTCAACCATAGGGACCAAAATTTTAATTTACTCTAAAAAATTTAAATGTAATTCAACCTTTTGTAAATTCGTCATGTTTACAAGTATAATTAGTTGATTGTTTGACACTTCGTATCATTTTATGATGATAATGGTATTAAAACGAAATAATGTATAATTATTTTTTTAGTATAGTTATACAAATATAACATGTTTTTTTTATAATTATTATATGTAAAAATTCATCAACAATAATATATGTAAAATCCGATAATGTGGGCAGGCCTTTGTTAGTGTCAGAAACCCCCCCCCCCCCCACACCCACACACCCACCCGCCCACCCGCCCACCAAAACCAATGACACCAAAGTTTTTCTTAAGGTTAAATGCAAGATATAACAATATAGTTCCATTTATTTGTTTATTATACCATCCTAATTACATATTTTTTTACAACATTGTATTCCTATTTTACTTCTTATTAAGGCACTATACTTTGAAACATTTACCTAATGACAACATTGCTTTTTCAATTTTTTTTTAAAGTACAATGTTGTAATAGAAAAAGGAAGTAGGATGCTATAAGAAACAAATCTATGGAACTACGTAGTTGCAATGCTTTAATCCATCCGTTGGTAGTTTTAAATCATTGCTACAATGACTTTCTTGAATATATCCCTGATTTATATATAAAGATAACCATTTTGTATGCAATGCAATTTCAAAACTGCCCATTTACAAATAAAACCCCAACCAAAAATACCAAACCAAATTGCTTGTTGATATCAGACGCTTCTTCTGCCCTCAATAACTCCTATAACTGCTCCAACTTTGCAATCCCATCAGGAATATTCAGCATTCACCTATAGAAATTAAGTTCCTTAAAATATAACTCATCTATAGAAACATGGTAAGATTAAGATCACATAATACTGGATATTTTAATATGCTTTCATTAAACAACCTCTTCCGTTAATCACTAATGAGAACAAATATGTTGTAAAAATAATAGCAGAAGTTTAGAATGTGTAGACTTAAATCATCCGTACGATACTTAATAATATCATCAATTATACTCACAAGAACACAATAACCACACAAAAAGACAACTAATTATGCTAAACAAAGAAGAGGAACATTTTTGATGATCATACGGACTAATGTTAACCTCAAAACTGATACAAATTTGTAAGAAAATTTGAAGTTATATAACAAATACTACAAAGGGATTAAGATGGTGCCAAATTTGTACAAAAATTATCAAAATCAATATCTTAATGACAATGGGTTTGACCTAAATAAACGATCAAAGTTTCTGGAACGAAGTCCAAATTGTACACAATTTCATTATGTTTTCTAGTAATTAGAAACCAACAACAACTAAAACAAAAAAAACGATGAAAAAGAAAACACAACTGTGTTATAACACAAATCAGATAAAATAAGACGGAATAAGTTTTTATTATTAGTTATATATTTAGAATAAACTTATTAACAAACAAAACAAATAAGCCTCAAAATTGATGTTGCTAATACGTTGGGATAATCATTAAAAAGGAAAAAAATACAGAAATTGAACATTACTTAAAAAGGAATAATGAATTTATCCAAAAAAAGAACTAAAAGAATTTGTGATGTTTAGTTTGGAGGAGGGACGTAACGCCTATAGAATCAAAAGAGCGATCCAAGCCGTACGACCCTCTTTTACATATTTTGACAAATACGGTTTGTAATAATATTATTAACATCAGTGACCAGACTTTTAGTCCTTATGTAAAACAAAAATGATCAGCAAGGAGATGACATACCTTTTCTACTCCCACATCGATATTTTCAAATTTGATCGGTTGTAAGTTGTAGTAAGATCCCTAATCTTCGGGCATGACCAAATATCAAGTGTTTTAAGGCAAGGGAGGTGTTGTAAGACCTCTGAAAATGATTCGACATCCGTAAAACCATTGAGTTCTAGAGAAACCAGAGATGGTGGAAGAAAAAAAGAAGATGGTGGAGTAGTAGTCTCATTCACATCGTCTGCCACTGCAAATGAAACCACTCCTGAATTTTCCCCATTTAAGCTTAGCTCAACAAGTGAGGTTGGAAAATTCTGCTGGCCCCACTCTAACATGGGCTTATTTAAGAGTCCTATATTTAGTTTCCTTAAATTAGGAGGCCACAACCCACAGGGAAAGGAGCAGTCTATACTTGGACAGTCAATTATCCATAAGTCTTCCAAAGAAGTGAGACTTTGAAAATCCTTGTGAGGAAATGACTTTAGATTTTTGCATTTATTGATGCAAAGATCTTTTAGGAAAAACAGCGGACGAAGAGCAAAAGGTTTCGTTTGAATGGGCTGTATTTTAACATAATCACCGATTATGGATTCAGAGAGAGAGGATGGGTGCTTGTGTACTGTTGAGAAGGTCAATGATGTCAATGAATCACACTTGGTGATCACTAACTTCTCAACACTAGTTGGACAATTGTAACACTCTAGTGTGTTACAATCCCAAAATGTCACTTGTTTAAGAGATCCCATGCTAACCCCAAAATTATCCTGTTTCTCGGCTAATGCAACCAACTTATTACAATTCAATACTTCCAACTTTTGTAAACTCACAAGACTCTTGCATGCCTCTGATTCTCGTTCCCACAAGTATCTCAATTCATCACAAAAAAAGATATATAGACGTTCAACTGCCCCAAGATGCATTAGATCTTCTCTGTGTAGTTGAGTAAGTCCTTTAACATTCAACAATTTCAATTCAACAAATGATGAGGACAAACCAACCAGACTTCTAAAAACTGCTTTGGAGCATTCTTTTATATATAAAACCCGAAGTGAAGGTATCAAGCCGATCGACACTTCAGCTAGTTCTGGACAATTGATTATAGAGATCTCATGAAGACGAGGAAATGATCTAGGAGTTCCGTGTTCGTCGCCATTGTTAATCGACCATCTATGCCAACCTTGCATATCTTCAAATTTCAGAACTTCAAGTGACGGAAATGTAATGCCATGAAAAGAATTAGCTGGTGCAAGCAACTCAAAACCCACAGTCTTCACCTCATTCATCCTTTCGACAACCAACTTCTTAAGAAACCGTAGATGTCCAATTGTTGGAATATATGTGCTTTTAGAACCACATAACCTAAGCTCGGTTAATTCATCAAACGAGGGATCACCAACCCAACTAGGAAATCTCATTCCCTTGTAGAACAAAATCTTGAGTTTTTTTAACTTAGAATGAGGCCTTAGTTCTTTAAGTACCTCATATTCAATCATCTCATTCCGAGAATCATCAAAGACATCACTCCATTTCATCTCCAGAACTTCCAGACCCTTCTTTTGATGTAAGTTGGCATCCTTTGCTTGTAATGGATCTACCACTTTCTCTAGCCCAATAATGGAAAGTCGACCTTGAAGATGCATTAGGCCCTTAAGGTCAGATATTTTGAACCTGTTGGCTCCTTCAACAATGACCTTGGTTAGAGTTTGTAGACCGGTCAACCCACCAATCCCTAAGGGCATCTTGTTCACCTTTGGGGTATCTCTTATGTCAAGATGCCGCAAATTTATCAACTTTGCAAAGGTTTCTGGCAAGCTAGATAACTCATTACAGTTATGAACCAGCAAGCTCTGTAGATTATAAAGGTCACTTACTTGTTCTGGTAAACATGTGATGCTAGTATAAGAAAAATTAAGGTACCGTAGATGCTTGAGACTACCAATGGACTGTGGTACCTTTGTGATTTTCCAATAACCTCGATATATGTAACGGTCTGGTTTCAAGCCCACGACACTTAGCACCCTCAGGAACTGCAGTTCAGGAAGTAATTTAAGAACCTTGTCCAAAAATCCGTCATTTTTCCAAGAAACAGAAGACATTAGTAAGAAAGTTCGCAAGCCTTTAGCTCTTTGTAACTCCTTGAGCTTTCTACATGATCCAGACCTTGGATCTACAAGTGAAAAGTGACGAAACTTATCAAAAGTTTCATTTTTGTCGGATATATCCACCTCACCATCCAAACGAAAGGAAAACTCCCGTGCAACACTTGTGGCCAAGTCATTTATCAGGTCATGCATTGTAAATCCTAACTCGTCAATTATTGAATGTTGAAAAAAGGACCTTGACTTTAGCTCTTCAAAATACTCATGACCCAAACGCTCCATTGATTTGTTTCCTTTTGATTGGGACAAAAATCCTTCTGCCACCCACAATAGGACTAACTTATTCTTGTCAAGCACATAGTCCTTGGGAATTAAGGAGCAATATGCAAACAACTGCTTCAGATGTGGAGGGAGATGATAGTAGCTTAGTCTTAGAGCCGGAAGAATCCCACTTCCATCCTCTATATCCCATATTTCACTCTTCAACAACTCTTCCCATTTATCGCCATTTCTATTTTCCTTCAAGACCCTCCCAAGTGTTTTTAAAGCCAAAGGCAATCTGCCACATTTCTGAACCATGCCTTCACCAAGCAACTTAAGCGTCGGATGTTTGTCAAAGTTTTTTTCACCTAACGCATGTTGAGCAAATAATGATAGAGCATCTTCATTTGACAAAACGTCTAGACAGTAAGTTTCTTCCGAGTCCATCACCGATGCAACACTGGTACTCCTGGTTGTGACAACAACTCTACTTCCAGATGCCCCTACAAGAAGAGGGGCTTGAAGGAGTTCCCACTTACTGTGGTCTTCATTCCAGACATCATCTAGAACAAGTAGGAACCTCTTCTTAGAAAGTTCTTCTTTGAGGGCCACTTGAAGCAGATCAAGATTGGCAAAATCTTTGTTTTTCCCCGTTACTGCTTGGAAGATAGCCTTGCTAATGTTAAATACATCTAACTCTTCAGAAACACAAACCCATGCCGTGACTTCAAAATGGTCTTTCACTTTCTCCTCGTTATATAAAACTTTGGCAAGAGTGGTTTTGCCTATTCCACCCATACCAACTATCGACATTATGCTCAAATTTTGATCACTTTCTTCATTCCCCAACAACTTCCCCATCAGTTCCACTTTATCCCGTTCCCGACCCATGATTTTGGACTCATCAACCAGTGAAGTCTGCTCCAACCGTCTCTCTGTTATTTTTGACCTTTCAACAGTCACATTCAAACCCAAATCATTTTTCTGGTCAACAAGACCACGTAATCTGGTGGTGATTTCATCTAGCTTAGAACTCATCTGCTGACCATACATGATGTTGCGAGGAGTGAAATTGGTTAAGCAATTTGGGATGAACTTCAATACCTTACTAGTACTAGTACTGGTGCTAGCATGTGCTTCTTGATTCAACTTGCGTCGCATAGCTTCGGTGGCCAAATCATCGAGTACATCGTCTATGTCGTAAGCCAAATCCTGGAGATCGTTGACCCACAATTGAACAGCTCTGTCTTTTATGTGCTTCTGGCTTGCATCAGCAAGCACGGCTTGGATCAGGGGGAGGTTTTTCATCCATTTCTTCAGCTGAGAATCGATCCCTTCGGACCGGGCCAGCTTCATCAAGTCACTCGAGATCAGTTTCTCACACAGCACGGTGATGACGGCGCTAACAACGATTTCGGCCATTGGAATTTGGAAAAGAGAAAGATCGATGAGGGGTTTGACTTCAGAAATCGGAATGAAAGTTTGTAGATGAATGAAGCAAAGGGGTCGGCTGAATAAAAGTGTTCTACTGTCACTCTAAAACCTTACTTGGTTTTAAAATAGTTGCATCTCACCGCATCAATCGATGCAAATTTAATGTGCACTGGGGTAGGTTGTATAAAAGTCGTCACTCAGCACATAAACTAATTAAACTTTACTTGGTTTTGAGAAATATTTGGATCTCGTCACATTAATCGATGAAAATGTCATGTGCACTAGTTTGCTTCCTCAGATTATTTTATTTGAAGGTGTTTCCATGTTTTATTTATGTTCAGTGAATATTTTGAATTTCACGATAAATAAAGAGTTAATAACATAAAAACCATTGTATTTTTGTCAAAATCCGGTTTAACCACTATATTTTTTTTATTCTAAAAAAGTCACTCATACTTTCAAAAAAAAATCATAAAAACCACTCATATTTTCAAACAGATACATTGCGACCACTATAACAAATAAAAGTCAAGATTTTATGTTGTCAACTCGGAACACTTCTTACCCCCGTCGTATTCAAAATTTAGTGGATTCACTTTGACACCCTATGCATTCACAACGTGGCCGAAAAGCTGCACTTACGAATACCAAAATCACATGTAGAAAATTTTATGTATCATTTTCACTGCATGAAGTTCCAATATTTGCTTCAAATGTCGATATGAAACTTTTCACATTATATTTCGATGAAAATAATCGTTAAAAGTTATAAAATAAAATGAACAGTGGTTAATATGAATTTTTTTGAAAGTATGGGTGGTTTTTATGGAACAAAAAAAATATAGTGGTTAAACCAGAATTTTGAGCAAACTACAGTGGTTTTTATGTTACTAACCCATAAATAAACTATAAATTTTTCATATACGCTTGTATATAGATCATTATATTTGAATTACTAGGTTATAAACTCATATGTTATACGGAATACGTTGACAATCAAAAATATTTATATAATAATAAAAACATATTCATTTGATTTGACAAATTTTAGAGATCTCATCGAAACACCCCTCCATGATAGTTATTAGTTTTCCAAAATTGAGGTTGCTATAAATCATGTTACAATAGAAAGGGGTGTTTTCACCAATGACATCGAAGGTTCTAATCCAATGATTTTTGGGAGAATGGTAAATTTTAGAAGAAATTTTAGTAGGTCGATTGACTTCTTAGCATACTTTTGTTAATATTGAGATTGCATGCAATGATGAGGTGGTTTCAAATGTTGATTGTAAATATGTAGGGTTGTTTAAGACTCTTATGGAATTTTAACCATCAAAGGCTATTTGTAAATTTCTTAACTGTATGGGGAATATAATAATCAGTCATCACAAATCCATGTCATTTAGATAATGATAATCTTATGGTGGGGAAAATTTTATTTGAAAATCTTATTATGGGAAAATTATTTGAAAATCTTATGATTTGGAAAACCAAGAGAATTAAAGTGGATGAAGTGTATGCAATCATTCAAATCAAGGAATGTCCGGTCATTATCATGAATTTGTGTGGGACAAGATGGAGGGTAATGAATAAGATTTTGAGTCTTTTCATTTATATGCTATGTAGGTCTTAGAAGCAAGTTTCTTAAGATGAGATATCTTTTTAATTTTATATTGGATGATAAGATTAATAATTTTACTCTAAGTATGTCATGTAATAAAGGTCTATTTTGGTCAAAGTGGTGTGAAAGGGTACTTTGGTCATTACTATGTTGTTGAGTGTTGCGGTTATAAGGGATTAGTTAGAGTCGTTTCCGTGTTCTTTAACACCACATCGAAATTTAACAATATATTTTTGTTAAATATGCATGAATAGTACTATACGGTATGCATGGTATATTGTTGTGTACTTTATGAAGCTAATATCAACACGTTTCAAATCAGGGACCAAAATTGCCAATATATATATATATATATATATATATATATATATATATATATATATATATATATATATATATATATATATATATATATATATATATATATATATATATATTGCAATTTTGGTCCCCAAATTTATAAGGTTTTAATAAAATGAAAAAAGCGATTTATAATTGACCAAAAGTTCAATGGTATTTACGAACTACCCTGTTATTTCCCCATCAATTTACTAAGTGTGTTGTTATTTGTATAAAATTTTAGAAACTGTCAAGCACTTATAAATTCATTTTACACGATGTTGATACAAAACTTATATAGTAAAGAAAGAGGGCAGAAACGATCAAGCAGAAAATGAACTGTGATGATGTCAATGTTGACTTCTTTATTCGAGAATTAAAAGACTCTTGTACATTCATCCTTTAATAGGTACAATGGTTAAAAACTTATACTATCTAAAACACTATTTTTGTAAAGTACATTGCTATAAAAGTAACGATTTACAAAGTACAATGCTTAATACAATTTATTTTCTAAAACACTTTTTAGTAAAGCACATTGTTATTGTTGTTAATTTATACAAAGTAGGTTTCCAATAAAATTTGTTTTTTTTAAACTTCAAGTCCGCAATAATCAGTTTATATAGACAAACAATCAATATTTATTGTTATATGTTGCACTTTGTTTCATAGGTTGAATTGCATTCTCTATTTCAAAACGATGCTCTCTTTCACCTTGCAAATTGTGTATAATAGCATTTCACTCAAGCTATATGAACTTACTGGTGAGCAAATGTGGAGCCTAATCCGAACCGGAGAAATCCAAGACAACCGAAGAAGATTTATTGTCCGAAGCGACCATAAACAGAGGCGAGACTAGCCAGTGCTGTTAAGGTGTGCATCTCGGACAAGTCCTTAGTCTTTTGGTCAAGTGGGAGTTCTTCGCTCCGGTTAGACCAACCATAACGGATCGACAGTTGGAAGAATTATTCTTTCAGGAGAGATCAGCAGAAGCAGAAGGTTGAAACCAAAGGCATAAGACCCGTAGGACTTAAGCAACATGCTTCGTCCGGATCAGAAGTCATGTTCTTGGTTGAGGCATAGAAGATAGACAGCAGGAGTCAGTTGGTGACCGAGCCCAGTTACCAGACCAAAGGAGTGTGACGAAGCGAGTACTAAGTCTGAAACATAGGTTGAGCAAACCGCAGTTCACAGTAACAGCTGTAGCTTGGGCTACGGTCACAGTAATGAATGCATCATTAGTAGAAGAAGATGAAAAAGTAGTATCCTTTGGCCAATGCAAAGTTCAGACATAAGAGTTGTTCCTTGTACGAGATGTATTCCGACAGAAGTGCAGAAGCATAGTTAGACAGTCACACAGTCTCGTTCGAAGGAAGGCACTCATCCGAAGACCAACTGGGTGTCTTCTGTCTGAGGTAAAACCTTGGTCAGTCCCTGCTTGGGTGTTGTCACTTCAGGTGTCATAAGTATCTTGGGAACACGCGAAGAACAGTTTCTGTGAAGCAACATGGGAAGCATGGAATAGTCACTTCACAGCCTGTAAAGTGACTAGGCCTAGGGTTAGTTTGTCCTTTCCTCTTTCCCGCCCAAGACCTTGCATGTTTCGCCATCCATATTTAGTTATTTATACATCTCGATATCTACACAATGTAACATGCCAAAATCATATCCAATGTTCTAGTTATGAACTTGGAGTAGTGTGAAGTCATAGATTCTCTCTTGTAAAACATTAAAGTTTATCAATTTAGATTTCTCTCAGTTCTCACAGTGGATGTAGATTGAATCATTGTCGAGTGAACCACTTTATATCCTTGTGTTTCTCAGTTTCAATTTTTGTATGACTCACTAGTCATGATAGTCGAAGACCGTTTGTTGGAGTACTTGGTCGTGTTCGTTGGTGCTTCCACTACCCAACACTTACCATGACCAATTTATAGTATATACAACAAAAACTAAAAGTAAATTTAGATGGGCTATTCCCATGACATTTAGAACCATCTCTCTGTTCTCCTAAAGTTGTTTTATAAAATGATATTAGTTATGTGTTACATATATAGTTGTCACAATTTCATATAAATAAACCATTCATTATAGGTACACAGCGGGTAAAAGATGTAAAAGAATGAGTAACACAACCAGAATTGGTTTTCTCAACAAACATATATGATCAGTGAACTAATGAAGATGGCAAAAAACATATCTAAATAACTAAAATGTTAAAACCCCAAAATGGCATTTAGTTTTCACCATGTTTGGCGTAAACTTTGGTGGTTTGGATCGGATCTCCTTTCAAATCTCATGAACATTAAGAGCACCCCTGTGTAACATTGTTTTCAAGTGGAGGGTGTTGGTGGTTTTGAGATCGTTTTTTAGGAAAGTTAAGACCATTAACCATTGTTTGCTTCCAAGTATTGTTGCCTTTTTCTGCTTGTACTTTCAAGTTAATTCCGGTGTTGAAATTGTAATCATTAATCATTAATTCTTACGATAAAAAAACAACGTCAAAGTATTGCAACGTTGAAACTGTTCCTTACCCAAAAATGTCCATTTACGCACAACTCTACACATAATTGGCTAATAAATACCAACAATGAAGTTTAATATGGAAGTGTTAGGGAAGTCAATACACAAGCAACCCCGTCAATGAACAATATAAAATTCAATGGAAAAAATAGAATGAATCGTAGCAAAATGATGGATCTTAGAGATATTATACCTTATATAAATTAGTTTTCACAAATCAGACTTAGAGCTGCAAGACAACTAAAATGAGATCTTTAAAACAATAAAAAGGGTAGGTAGAAGATAAGATATCCAAGCAAACTCAAATGCCTCATTATCCATAGAATCCACATCAAGAAACACAAAAATATACCTCTCATCCACCGGTTACATCCTTCAACAATGGATAATCACAGTTACTTGTTATCATATTGAACAGTTTACAAAAATAAGGTTAATCAGCAGACTGGTTTAACGGATAATCATGGAAACTATTTAAATTTTAATTATTATATCAATTCAAATTTGATTTTGATGTATATGGATGTAGAGAAATACGCAACCAAACTATTTAGGCGGGAAATAGTTATGGAATAGCTCTATGAGCTTGACACATGGCAAAGCTTTGATGTATAGAGGTGCCAAGTGGCATTTTAATGATTGTTTTATTAGAGGAGATAGATTTTAGAAAATCTTAAATATCATTCTAAAAACTTTTATGTTTTCTAATAAACAAATATTTCGTAATTGTTTCCATTGGGATTGTGTGGTCGCTACCAAAAAAACTTAATTTAAAAACAAAAATACTTAAAGAATTTATTATATATAAAATACACATTTATATATTGCAAAATATGTTAGATATTACTAAATACATGATTTTTTACTTTCTCTACTTTTTATAATATGAATAACTCAAAAGGTAATTTCACAATTGCATTACAAATCTCATTTCAAAAACGATAGTTAGTTTATATAAGTACACAAAAACTTATTTATTTATTTAATTTGACTTTATAAAGTTGGTCAATTTTATGATAAGTAATGTTGTTTTATTTTATCTTTACACAATTTTTTTTCTTTTTGGGATATTATACTTTGGAGAATTTACCCAAAAAATACCGGTCAAAATATCTTTGTATTATGATGAAACTCTTATAATCGGATCAAAACAGTCACAAAATATTTTAAAGCGGGCACCATGGAGTCAACGCGCTTTGTCAAGAAACTAGAACACACAATTAACAATTGTTTTGGAAGTTGAAAATCACAACAAAATTGTGGAGGAGTTGATGTCAACCACCGAAAAATCAAGAATCTAGTAAATGAAGTGTAATATTTTTCAATATTGAGAAACGGAAAATCAAAAATCCTTTATAACATCTGGCAATGTTGGTTATTTTAGATATTATTGAGCCCGTGATAGTTAGATTATCTATCTAAGATACTAATATTACTCACTTTTAGTGCCAAATACTTGTTTTGTGTTTTAGTGTAAATACAAGGATAATTTGTGTAAAATTGGCAAAGTTGGAGATAAAGTTGTAATCAAGTTGAAGTGACAGGCGCGACACGTAATTATGAAGGTCGCGAAGCGGCCAAGTGTCTAACTCGAAGGAATTCAAAATTCAAAGTGCGAAGAAACGGGGGATAAGGTTGACCTGTGTCGCGTAGAAGAGCTGCCTGCAACATGTATAGGCAAAATCCACAACTATAAATACAGGCTCCAACTTCGGATTTCGGGAGCGAAGATCAGACCTTTGAATGGAAATCAGGCATCTTTGACTCAGATTTCGTAGCTTTACGAATTATATTCAATGGTTTGGCTAGTTTAGTTGTTTTACGATTTTTCGGTTTCACTTTGTTCATGTGTGATCGAGGGTTCTGAATTGTAGAACACCATCGACCACTGGGATTAAACTCGGTCCTGATTTCAGAAGCATTCGGCTTTGATCGGGTTTGGTTTTAATGCATGTTTACGTTTTTACATTTCATCACAAGTTTACGTTTTCGATCATTGTTTTTGATTCATTATTCTGGTTTGGATGTTTCTGATTTCCCGAGTTGATCTTGGATTCAAATTGGTTTAGGTGAATTCATTGTGGTTTATTACTTCGGTATAAATTGGTAGATGTAGTTTCAGTTTTCGTGTTTTTCGGGATCGAGTGTATGAATGGTCGTCATCTATAGAGTGACACTATAGATCTGTCATATTTTGACACAAAGTGCCAACTATGAACTCCTTGGTTCGACCCTTACTTGCTGCTACTAGTGAGTCGTAAGGCTTTATTTTACATTTTTGACCGCATCAACGACTGTGACGTGTCAAATTTTGGCACCGTTGCCGGGGAGTTGTGCGCTTTACACAGTGTGTCAGTCAACTTTTTCTTTCTTTTTTACTTTAATTACTTTGATTGTTTTACGGTCGTTTGCATTTAGTGCATGTGTACGCATCGAGGTGGACAAACGTCACCCTTTTATTCGATCCTGACGACGCCTAGTAATATCAAGTATTTAAGTCGTCGTTGAGCCCTCTCTTGAATAAAATATATATCATAAACTGTTATATTACTCACATTTTGGTGTCTAGTGCTTGTGTGCAAATTATATACAATACAGGGGTTAAAAGTGTGCAACTAAGTTTGGAATGAAGTCCATTTTCAGGCGAAAATACACGCGCGCCGCGGGTTAGAAGACACGCATCAGAGGGTTACAATTCAAAAAGCGAACATCAGGGTTACAGATAATGGCGTGCCGCGGATTTCACCCTTGCATGTTGCGTCTAGGAAATTTTCGCAACTATAAATAGAGGCCTCCGGTTCGTGATTCGGGAGCAAAGACCTAACCTTTGAGTGGAACTAAGGCCTCTTCGACTCGTATTTTCGTGTTTCAATGATCGGTAGTTGGTATATTTTTAGTTTTTGTAACGCCCCAAAATCACAATCGAAAATTTTCATTTACTTCCAAGGTTCCAACATAATTTTTATTCAAAAGTAAAGTTGTTTCGACATATTTATAAAACCAATAGTAAAAAGTATTTAAAAATCCTAACATAAAACATTAAATAAGGTCCCGTGAATGCGATGCACTGCCGTCAAGCCTTGCCCTTCCCTTTGTCATTTGAAGTACCTGAAATGTTTTAAAATCAACGGGTAAGCACAAAGCTTAGTGAATCCACAAATTACCATACATGCCCACACATTAAACAACCCGTCTTCGAGAACGACCCGACCCTACCCGCCATACAACAGCTACGGGCGTCCATCATACAACAGCTATGGACACGGGGCGGTTCTACCCATCATACAACAGCTATGGGTTCCCGGTTTTGGCCTAGCCCATCATACAACAGCTATGGGACAAGGAAATAGTCCAACTCGTCATACAACAGCTACAAGTGAACACGCATCAGTACTGAGCCCAACAACAGATAACCATAATTATAGAACAAATCATACAACTGTAAATAACACATAAAATGCCTAACATGCAACACCATATAGTAAGGTGAGGATACTCACATGATTCGTAACCGTGCGTATACACTCTAATATCCCAACTAAGCTCGTCCAATCACCTAAATCCCACATACAAAGCATATTAATCACCGATTGTATCCTATAGGCTTGTCTAAATGTCAGACCCAACATTTGTCACAAATCAGTGGTTGGAAGTCAATTCCTGATCAAACATTCAACATCAGATGAGATCGCGGCGCGACCTCTTCCCTTAGGCGTCACGGATGATCACCACATACTTACGGGGTTTACCTGAATCCGCGTCGCTAACATAACCAGTCCGCGGCACGGACTCGTATCAGTCCGAAATCTCTATTAAACTCTTAACCAGTACAACTATCGGTTAGGGTTCCTCCTACAACCTTCCTCAGATCAGAAACTACCCTAAGGTCACTTTCTTATAGACATGCAAGTCCATGCATGTCCATGGTCCAAAACCCTAAACATTACAAGTCATCTAAGACCCCCAACCAAGGGTTATCACCATATAACGGGGTAAAATGGAAAACCAGAAAGGTAGATCATATTACCTTGCTTCTGAAATGGAGTGATGCACAACACAAGTTGGAAGCCTTCCCACACGTCAGTATCTCCATCTTTAAATCGTCCAAGACCTTCAATGACTCAAAATAGTAGAGCTACTGCAGAAATCAGTCGCCTCTACCCCAGAAAACTTCCCCAAAACACGAACCCTAGGGCTGGGACCCTTTATATAGGAGCTTAAATCTGAAATAGGGTTTTTCACTCCTGCGGCGCACCACTTTGCGGTCCTATAAAATACACGACGTGCGTCCCAGCCATCCGCGTATTTTTCTCCTTCCCACATGATTCTTTCCACACTTACCATACTTACCCTCATGATTCTTTCCACACTTACCACACTTACCCTGGCTCCTTTGCCCCTGCTTTTCCTGAATAGCCCCTTGAAACTTCTTTGACGCCTGCTGAGTCTGGGTAGGCGCCGGACGCTTCTGCCTTTGTTGGGTTTGCAGTTCCAACTCGGGCCCGAGCGGCCGCGATCATATCAGTTAGAGTTTGGTTCTTACTAGCAGACACAAATTCCCGAATGTCCGTGCGAAGCATCGCCAAATATCGAGTCATTCTCATGCGCTCGGTTGCCGCAAACTCTGGACAAAAGAGTGCTCGCTCATTAAACGTTTTGGTGATCTTCGTCACCGTCTCAGTGGTCTGGGTCAGATTCAGGTACTCCTGCGCCAAGCGTTCCATTTCCACCTGTGGAACATACTCAAGTTTGAACTGATCCTTGAATTATGGCCATGTAATAGCCTCCTGTTGAGCCGAGGTGAGATCCTTTGTCTGTAGCTCCACCAATCCTTCACACCTTCTCTCAACTGGTTCACCGCAAAGGTTACCTTGGATTTTCTGGACATGAACAGGTGCAGAAGGCACCCTCCACCGCGGAAATCCACCATATGCTAACAATCGGATCCCTGCCCCCTTCGAACATCGGATGCGAACAAGCTGAAAAGTCCTTATAACTCGCATCCCTGGCCCTTGATGAGCCTGGTGTAGCTAGTCGCTCCTCGAGCATTGCCCATAGCTCAGTCTTAATAGTACCAAAGAACTGAGGTATCGCAGCCAATACCTCTCGCGAAACCTCCTCCGCTATCAGGTTGTGGAGATTTTCATCAGTCGAACTTCCCCCGCTCGAGGTACCCGCATCTGCCCCACCGTTACTTCGAGTGATCGCCATTCTGAAATGTGCAAAAGTTTTGACATCAATACTCGGGTCACGCCATTTACCCAACTACTCGACTTTCTAGGACTTTGGTTGACTACTCTTGGCTCAAGCGTGAACCCTGTGCTTTCGGTAGTACTGACCCGGTACTACCTTCCACACCTATTCACCCTTGTTCCAAGTTCATCAACCATCCTCCCAAATTGTCGCACATACGTTGATGAACCATTTCCTATGACTCCTGTGGTCATGTACCGTGGTGCCTAATCATTTGACCTAAATCCCACACCCACCCGTAACTAAGAGAACTACTGCTAACGTCGTCGAGGCGCCTTACGGACATACGGTCGTACGCAATTGAGAATAAGATAGACGTTTGAATAACTGATCCTACCCTAAAGTCACAACCAAACAAGGAACAGCCAGTAAGGCTAGACCAAGAATTCTTAGGCTATCTTATCTTAATTGTATATGACCTCATAGCATTCACTAAGCAACCTAATGACACTAGCATAAATTCCAAAGCAGCATATTACACAAACCAGTCTATAAAGTATCTTAACCCATGCAATTCTACCTCATAACATAACACGTATAACACATAGCACAAACTGGACATGGGTAATTAGGAATCACAAAACTTACTTGAGCTCGGTTGACGGTTCGCATCGCATCTCCTATTATTTAATTTAACTTTAAAAAAAATCATTTTCTTAACAAAATCACTCAGTCCTAAGTTTGAGTTTGGATTCCCAATACAGTTCATCCAAATCCCTTAAACCAAGGCTCTGATACCAACTTGTAACGCCCTAAAATCACAATCGAAAATTTTCATTTATTTCCAAAGTTCCAACATAATCTTTATTCAAAAGTAAAGTTGTTTCGACATAGTAATAAAACCAATAGAAAAAAGTATTTAAAAATCCTAACATAAAACATTAAAATAAGGTCCCGTGAATGCGATGCGCTGCCGTCAAGCCTTGCCCTTCCCTTTGTCATTTGAAGTACCTGAAATGTTTTAAAATCAACGGGTAAGCACAAAGCTTAGTGAGTCTACAAATTACCATACATGCCCACACATTAAACAACCCGTCCTCGAGAACGACCCGACCCTACCCGCCATACGATAGCTATGGGCGTCTATCATACAATAGCTATGGACACAGGGCAGTTCTACCCATCATACAACAGCTATGGGTTCCCGGTTTTGGTCCAGCCCATCATACAACAGCTATGGGACAAGGCAATAGTCCAACTCGTCATACAACAGCTACGAGTGAACACGCATCAGTACTAAGCCCAACAGATAACCACAATCATAGAACAAATCATACAACTGTAAATAACACATAAAATGCCTAACGTGCAACATCATATAGTAAGGTGAGGATACTCGCATGATTCGTAACCGTGCGGATACACCCTAATATCCCAACTAAGCTCGTCCAATCACCTAAATCCCACATACAAAGCATATTAATCATCGACCGTATCATATAGGCTTGTCTAAAGGTCAGACCCAACATTTGTCACAAATCAGTGGTCGGAAGTCAATTCCTGATCAAACAGTCAACATCAGACGAGATCGCGGCCCGGCCTCTTCCCTTACGCGTCGCCGACGATCACCACATACTTACGGGGTTTACCCGAATCCGCATCGCTAACATAACCAGTCTACGGCACACAGACTCGTATCAGTCCGAAATCTCTGTTAAACCCTTAACCAATACAGCTGTCGGTTAGGGTTCCTCTTACACCCTTCTTGGGATCAGAAACTACCCTAAGGTCACTTTCTTATGGACGTGCAAGTCCATGCATGTCCATGGTCTAAAACCCTAAACATTACAAGTCATCTAAGACCCCCAACCAAGGGATATCACCATATAACGGGGTAAAATGGAAAACCAGAAAGGTAGATCCTATTACCTTGCTTCTGAAATGGAGGGATGCACACCACAAGTTGGAAGCCTTCCCACCCGTCGGTATCTCCTTCTTTAAATCGTCCAAGACCTTCAATGATTCAAAATAGTAGAGCTATTGCAGAAATCAGTCGCCTCTACCCCAGCAAACTTCCCAAAAACACGAACCCTAGGGCTGGGACCCTTTATATAGGAGCTTAAATCCGAAATAGGGTTTTTCACTCCTGCAGCGCACCACGTTGCGGTTCTATAAAATACGCGACGTGCGTCCCAGCCATCCGCGTATTTCGCTCCTTCCCACATCGCACCGCGGACGCCTAAGGGCCGCGCCACGATGGAAACGGGTCTTACATTTTTAGTTTATTTTCGTGTTTTTCGGTTTTTGTTTATCGCGTGTGTTCAACGGTTCTGACTTGTAGAACCCACTGGATCATGTGATTATGGATTATTGACCGAAGTCAGAATCATTCGGCTTCTGGTTTGGTTTAGTTTAATGCAATCATTCGGTTTCGTTTATTGTTCGGTTCTTGTTTCGGTTTTTAGAATTTATCGTTTGTTTGATCGTTTGGCGTGTTTGGAGATTCTGATTTTCTGAGTATACCTTGGGGTCAGAACATCTTAGTTTAGTTTTGATCGAGAGTTGGATTTAAGTAGTTTAATAATCGCAAGTTTATGTTTTCAATAACTCGAATTGTTTAGATTTCGTTGAGTGTATGGAACGACATCGTCTATAGAGTGACACTATAGATTGGTTATTTCTTGACACATACTTTAACCACTGACTCCACGGTTCAACTCTTACTTCCACTAGGTAGTGTGCTTGTAAGGTATTTATATAGTATTTTTGACCGCATCGACGACTGCAACGATGTCAAATTTTGGCGCCGTTGTCGGGGATTTGTGCGCTTGAGGTACCATGTCAGTTGCTTTTTATTTTTAATTTTAGTTTTGGTATTTGTTTTGATTTGGTTTTGTTTTGACGGTCATTTGCACTTTGTGCGTGCGCACACGTCGGGGTGAACAATCGTCGTCTCTTCTTTTCGATTCTAAGATTGAATGGACCACGGGCAGAAATCGCATGCGTAAGCAGTTAGTCAATATGAGCTTAAATGATGTGTCAGTTGAAGATATTACCAATGAGCCGACAGGCGAGGTAATGGGGGGCCGTCGTTTGTGCCCCCGGCTTCATTAAATTTTAATGGAGCCTCTACTAGTAGTGGTGGTGGTATAGTTTCAACTCATACACCTATTCCATCATGTACTCAGTCTGCAGTTCCACCCTTTAGTCAACCAACCATAAACCTTAGTGGGATCCTGCATATGCTGTGTTAACATGGGGAGTGCCGACCCGTGATGGTACCCCGTGTCCAAGCCAGCCAGTTCAAGTTCCTCAACAACCACAACCACCATTTCCAGTTCATAAACCTCAACCACCCATTCTACAACTACAACCATAACCACAACCACAGCCGCAACAACAATACCAAGTTCAAGCTAGAGAGCATGCATATTATGACGAGGACGAGGGTTAGATGCCGGATAACCCGAACAATCAGAACCAACAGTGGAATCGAGATCAGGGACCTCCGCGTCAACAACTACAACAATACAACAACAATCAATGGCAGGAGCAGCAATATTACAACAATGAATTGCACAATAATGATAACTTCGTTCCACCTTTGTATTTTGCACAACCGATCGGGCAATCGGTTGTGTCACACTTCCAACCTCGGGAGTACGATGATGCATCGCCAATCTATTTTCCTAATAATGTTGAAAGTCAAATGGAGATTAGAACTCGGTTGTTATGAGTGTTACCAGAGTTTAGGGGATATAGACAGGACGACCCGTACAATCACTTGTATGAATTTTTAGCAATAGCGAATGCCAACATCCCTTGAAATGCAAATAGGAATTACTTTAGGTTAAGGTTATTCCCATTTACTCTTAAGGATATGGCCAAATACTGGTTTACATCTTTGCAACCGAATACTATCACGACGTGGGAGCAGCTCAAAACAAAGTTTCTACACGAATTCTACCCTACGAGTAAGACATCGGAAATCAGGAGGGCAATTCAAGATTTCTAATAGGAACCAGGAGAAGCATTCTATGATGCCTTCCAAAGGCTTAATGAATTAATGAGATCATGCCCGCATCACGAGTTTTCGAAACGACAGCTCGTCAAGTTCTTCTACCATAGAGTGGACACTACCAATGAAGCTATTATAAATGCATCGTCGAGTGGAACAATTATGCTGCAAGATCGCGAAGATGCATGGAAATTTTTAGAGCAGCTGAATCACGGCTCAAAGGTAAGCGGACCTACAAAGGATATGACATTGTATGTAGGAAACATAGAAGCAGAGAATAAATGGAAGAAAGAGATCCAGAATGAATTGAATACTTTCACGAGAAGGTTTAATCAATTGCTCACAACACTTCAAAAGAAAAAAAGAGCTTATGTGCTACACGGTCAGGCTATTTGCAATAACTGTGGTGAAGTTGGTCATAACTGTAATGATAGTACGATGACACACAAAGAAGTAAGCCAAATACATGGGTACGGACAGTTTCGAAACACACCACGCCCATTCAAGGGAAATCATCAAGGAAACAAGCAACTGCAGGGAGGACATGAACAAGCAAATGCAGTACCAAGAGAAGGAAGTGCAGAGTACAATGTTGAAATAAGTGAATTTTACAAATTTATGGTTCAAGTTAAGGAAGCTGAAGATGCGAATACCCAGGCATTGTTAAATTTAGGAGTTCAACTTTTAAAGATCGGAGAGAGCAATAAACAAGACGGAAAGCAAAAAGTTCAAGAAGGACAAGTGAATGAAGTCATAACATCGAGGAGTGGAACGAAGGTGGACAACAAGGTTGTTGCTCCACCACCTGAGGACGACAGTGATGTGGAAGTTGTTTTTGATGAAAAAGAGGAATTGGAAAAGAAAGAAAAGGAGGCTCAAGAAGGAATAAAGAAAGAAACCGAAAGTAAGTGGGATAAGGGACAACCCAGTCGTACTGCCCATTTCCCTACAGCCTTGGAAAAGCCGGTGGACATGCCTTATGGTAAGCGAGGACCACATGTAGAGGATATGTGGGAATTATTTAGCCAATTTAAGGTCAACATTCCGTTGGTCAAGTTGATTAAAGAAGTCCCTGCTTATGCTAAATTCTTGAAGGACATGTGTATCCATAAAAAGCAACTTCTTTCCCATCTTCCGAAAAAGATTAAGTTAACTGAATATGTTAGCTCGATAATTATGGACACATTGCCACCAAAAATGAAGGACCCAGGAGCACCTCTTATATCCGTAGATTTAGGAGATGTTCAAATCAAAAAGGCTTTGTTGGACTTAGGCGCAAGTGTAAATATCCTCCCAGGACAACTCTTCGACAAGTACGAATTCGGCACCTTAAACCTACAGACGTTATTCTACAGCTTGCCGACAAGTCTACCAAAGTTCTGTTAGGTCCAAAATCACTAGATCTACTTGGTATCAGTCACAAACTTGAGTGGTGCGGAATCCCAAACAAGTTATCGAATCAAAACAATCGTGCCTCGAGTATAACCATGTTGTAACAGATGTTCAGTTAATGTAGCATACCAAGCACGGGGAGCTTGATGAAGACCGTAAAGAGCCTTATCCAGCTTGTAGACATGGTTGGGAAACTTGGAGTTGACAAAACCCGGAGGTTGATCAACATAAATCTCCTCCTTGACTTCACCGTACAAGAATGTTGTCTTGACGTCCATATAATACACGGTAAATCCCATGTACGAAGCATAAGCAAGAAAAATCCAAATCGCTTCCAATCTCGCCACCAGAGCATACACTTCTGTATAGTCAAGACCTTCAGATTGTCTAAATCCACGGACAATCAGGCATGCCTTATTTCGCACTATTACTCCAGAATCATCCTGTTTGTTGCGAAATACCAATCTTGTGTCAAGAGACTTTTTGCCCTCGGGTAATTCCACCAACTGCCAAACGTCAGTTTCTCGAATTGATTTAGCTCTTCATGCATAGCGTCCACCCAACTTGGTTCGTTAAGTGCCATCTCCACATTCTTCGGCTCAATTTGAAAAATGAAGCATGAGTAGAGGCACTCGTTGACATGACCGCTCTGGATTCTGGTTTGAACCCCATCGTCTAGAGAGCCAATAACATTATCAATCGGGTGATCGTGTTGTACTCTTGAAGGAATGGCATGCTCGAGTGTTGAAGAGGAAACTGGAAGATTCGTTATATTCTCTACTCTGTCTGAGCCTGAAGCACCTCCATCAGATGTTCTGAAGTCGTAAGAGGTACTGGCTACATACTTATCAGGAATTCTCTCAGGAAAGAAAGAATCCATGAGTGTGGAATCGAACAGATTGGCAGGTTCAGAATAGATAACGCCTTCTTGAGTGGTAGACTCTTCAACAACTGGTGGTTCGTCAACAATCATTGATGATTCAGCAGGAGCGTTGACACGCCTAGGTCGTTATGCGTGCAAAAATAGAAAAATAACCTCACCGACTAACTAGTATAGCAGTAGCAAGGGTCGATCCGCAGGAGTTTGGTGGTCAAGATAGAGCAACAGAATACCAACTATAGTGTCACGCTACAGTCAGCAGGTTGCTTTTACTTTCTCGAAAAAAACCAATAAACACAATACCAAAACAAATGCCAAAAACCAATTCAACTATAAACCAAACTAAACTAATCCAAACTCTAAACTAAGATCACTTACTGAAATCAGAAGCTAAGTTCAGAAAATCAGAAGCAAACAAACATTCAAACAAGCCAAACAAGCATTCAACATCAATAATACCGAAAAAGTGCAATAAAACACAAACCAAATGATTAACTTGAATTAAACTCAAATCCAGAGAACATAGGGTACTGATTTCGAAATAAAAAACTCGGTACCATACCAATTCCACCCCTAAAAATATGGACCCGGCCTCCTAAATACAACCGTATTCTATCGCTTCAATGAGAAAAATGAGAAACCGTCCCGCCTTTACATTTTCATTCTCCCGCACTTTGATTTTAACCTTTTTAGGATCACAATTAGTTCCCTCCTCTTTACTCCACCTTTACGTCCCAATACTTCAAAGGAAAAAAAATCCAAATCGTCAATGGAAAAAATTGAAATCCCTCCCAATTCTTTCTAGTCTCTACGTTTTCCATTTGAAACTGAACAAAAAGATATTGGTACAGTAGTGAAAACAATCAAAGAAAATTGGGGCGAAACGGAGAAGATGAGGGGATGGAAGAGAAAACACTTGCCATTCTCGACACTTTTTGTTTCAGGTAATCTACTCACTTTTTGTTTCAGGTAATCTACTCAACATATAGCCAATGACAGTACGTAATGTTTTTCTGTTTGCTTGTTCTTAATCATTCAATCGATACTATCTTGAGGGTTCTTTCAATTCTCTGAATGTTGTTTTGTCTCTAGGGCTATCTTTCCTTGAAGCGGTTCATTCTGGTTTCCTTGTTCCCGAAAACGCCCCTGCACCCACAAAGTAAACTCATTTCCTTTTTCTTTCGGTTTACATAATTTTTGCCCACCAAGTGTTCAATAAATCGACGCTATCACACGAGAGTAAAAACTTTAGTGTATCTAATCATGAAATAAACTTTTTCTACATCAATTTGGTTCTGGAAATTATCAGCAACAACATTGAAACAAGTGGCACGGATTCACCACTATCTGAATCTAAAAGATCGAATGAGAAAACTTGATAGGTTTAGTTTTCATCTTCTTCTTATACAAGATCTTACTTATGACAGAAATATATTGTTCCCATTCTTTCAGGTATTTTTTAAAATACTAAATTTCTGTTTCTTTTAATATTTAATAGTTTCAATTTGTAGGTTCTATTTATTGCTAAATTTTCTGGGATTTTGTATTAGGGATTGGATAAACCTAAACTAAAGTTGGATATGATTGTTCAGTATTTCCAAAAAAGGTATTTCAGCATATTCTAATTATTTGTATATTATATTGATTTTTTTTTTCAAACTTAACACATGCAATTTGGTGTCAAAATCCTTTAACGGGGTTACATATGTGACCATATTGTTAAGGTCGGATCCTAGTTTTAATAGATGTAAATATGTAAAAATTCATTGAAAATTAATATAAGGATTCTTTTATTTGTGTGTATTAAACGAAAAAAACAGAAAATTATAAGCATGTTGGTACTTGATCTATAGATTTAAGAAAATAATTTCAAAAAAAAAATATAGAAAAAATCAATCTGCAGTTACAAGGACACAAAATCTTGTTCTTTCAGAGCTTAGTGCAATATTTGGAGGGCAACTGAGAAATGTCATCAAAATACAATGTCAACCTCTATTTCCAAGTTTCTATTATTACATGGTGACTATACAAATGCAATAATATCTCCAAAAAGAATTTAAAAAAAAAGTAGATGCCCTTAGCTACAAGTATGCATTTGATAGGACCTGTGGTTCAAGAAACAGGCGGTTCTCCAATTGCAGAGTAAAGAAACTCAATTGACAATTTTATTGTGTGTATAAAAACAGAGACAAAAGCATAATTAAATAGCCTTAAGGGCCGAACCCCTAATTTGACTCCAACCCTAAGTTACCAAAACAAATAAAATAACTTCTATAAATAAAATCACCAAGCCCATGCCCAAAGACGTTCTTTATTACTTGCGTCTTTTGTAGGTCAGCCCAAAACGACCAACACGGGTCGTATCATTACTCCCCTCCCAAACATGCACCTTGAGGAACCTTGTCCTCAAGGTGAAACTCCGGAAACTGCCCGTTTAACACGTCATATAGCTCCCACATGGCCTCATATTTTGGCAAATTCTTCCAACGGATCAATACTTCTTTTACCCCTTGGTTTCCTACACGAACTCCCTCTACCTTATAAGGTTCCAAAATCACCTCCATCTCTTCTGATAAGGTTGGGGTTGCCACTTTGTTGCCAATCATCTTTCTTAACTGTGAAACATGGAACACTGAGTGGATACGAGCTTCCTCATGTAGCTTGAGGCGATATGTGATATGCTACCTGTCCCACCCGCTCTAAAACTTGAAAAGGACCAAAATATCTAGGAGCTAGTTTTTCATTTTGTCGCCTGGCCACTCTCTGTCTGTAAGGCCTTAGCCTAAACCCAGTCTCCAATTTTAAAATGTACGTCTCTGTGGTGACCATCAGCATCCATTTTCATGACTTGTTGTGCTTTGAATAACTTCACCTTCAATTCTTGCAGAACTCGATCCCTCTCTGCTATGCCTCGACCTCCCTTAACGTTCACATATTCCAGGAGGGGCAAAAAGTGAAACTCACTTACTCCAAGGCAACAGTGAGGGGTAAGGGCAGTTTGGGAACTTTTTAATTATAGAGTTGTTACTCTGTTATTTATAGTGGGAGAATGGGTTGTTTTAGGCATCTTTTCTGTTAGAAGGAATTTTCCTTAGATTTGGGAGACCCTGGATCTCGAATTCCAGTTTGTTCTTGTAATCGTTTTCCTTCTTTTATTCCAGAAAAGTCTATGTTGAGCTTTTGATTCACTGCAGTTGTTCACGCTTATTTGATTAATTGTTGAGTGAGAAGAGAGAGCTTTGCAATTGGTATCAGAGCAGATGGCTCCTGGATCCAATGCTCAAATAATGGATGCTATGGAGGAAGGATTAGAGGGAGTACGCTTGTCAATCTCAGAGATGCAACAACAATTCACCACCCAGATGGCCTTAATGACAGAGAAGCTTACAGAGGTTGTTAATTCAAATGGAGTTCCACATACTTCTAAAGACGATTCAAATTATGATTCCAATCATGGATCGGGGTCAGAGGATTCCGGTCGACCTCCGCCGAGACCTGAAGGGCGTAATTATGGGGTACATCCCAATATGGGTCCAGGCAATTGGCGATTTCGGAAATTGGATATGCCGCTGTTTGAAGGAACAAACCCGGATGGGTGGATATTGAAAGCAGAACGGTACTTCTCATTCTATCGACTAAACGAGGAAGATAAAATGGAAGCGGCGGTGGTGGCGTTAGAAGGGGATGCTCTGTTGTGGTTTCAATGGGAACACCGGAGGAGGCTGTAAGTATTGTTCAACTTCCCCCACTACAGTACATTTTACCCCATAATGCACCAGATGTGGGGGATCACGCTCGTAAAGAATACGGAATGGTGTGGTGTTGGTTGCGGTATGAAAAGAAGTGTTATACCAAAATTCGGCCCACGACAACCACTTCGCCCATTTCGTAGGGGTATCCGAAGCAAAACACCTCAGGTACGTTTCCAAGCATCGGTTCACTACCTCTGTTTGCCCGTTCGTCTACGGATGGTACGCCGTACTGCGTTTCAAGACGGTACCTTGAAGACGAAAAAGATCCTTCCAAAAACTGCTAAGAAACACCTTGTCACGGTCAGAAACAATGGATTCGGGAACCCCATGTGGTCGTATCACTTCTCTTAAAAATGTCTCTGCTATGGTAATCGCGGTGAAAGGGTGCTTGAGCGGAATGAAATACGCATACTTACTCAAACGGTCAACCACTACAAATATCACCGAATATCCTTCTGACTTTGGCAATCCTTCAATAAAATCCATTGACACGTCGGACCATACCTTATTTGGCAGCTCTAGCGGCTGTAACTCACCACTTGGAGCCATGGATGCATATTTCCGTCTCTGACAAGTGTCACACTCCGCCACCAGTTTAGCAATATCATTATTCATCCCCACCCAAAACACCTCCTTAGCCATACGCTGGTAGGTTTTCCTGGCTCCACCATGTCCCCCGGTTGGTGATCCGTGAAATTCTTCAAATAATCGAATAATCCAATCAGATGTATGCGGTAATACCAGCCTCCCTCGAAATTCCAAACGTCCTTGGACCACAGCATAACCTTCCTGTTCTCCAGCATCGTTACTAACTTGTTGTTTCAATCGCTAAATTGTTGGGTCGGCAGCCAAGTCGGCTAACAGCGCATCTCGGTCCACTTGATGTGTCATCTCCAAACTCAGAAGCTGGGATATAGTGGATTTTCTTGACAGAGCATCAGCTACACCATTCTCTCTTTTAGGTTTATATTGAATATCGAATTTGTAGCCTTGTAATTTTGATAACCACTTCTGGTGTTCTTCGCTTACGGTTCGTTGATCCAATAAAAACTTTAGACTCCGCTGATCGGTCCTAACAATAAATTTTCTCCCCAATAGGTAAGACCGCCATTTTTGAACCGCAAGTACTATCGCCATAAGTTCTCTCTCGTAAACGGATTTCAATCGCGTTCGTGCTCCTAAAATTTGACTAAAATATGCAATAGGCCGTTCATTTGGCATTAAAACGACCCCGGTACCATAACCAGAGGCGTCGGTTTCTACTATGAAAACTTTGTTGATGTCTGGTAATGCTATAACCGGACCTGTGTCATCGCGTGTTGTAGGTGTTTGAAAGCCTTTGTTGCCTCATTAGTCCGATGGAAGTTGTCCTTCTTGAGTTGTTCCGTGAGTGGTAAGGCAATCTTCCCGTATCCGTTCACAAACTTCCTGTAATACCCCGTTAATCCAAGAAATCCCCGCGATTCACAAAGGTTCTTTGGTACTGGCCACTCCAACATGGCATTAATTTTTGTTGGGTCTGCCGACACGCCTTTTCTTGACACTATGTTCCCTAAATACTCTATCTGTTGTTGTGCAAACACACACTTCTTCTGGTTGGCGTATAACTTGTGTTCTCACATTACCACCGGTACTTGCGCGAGATGTGTCTCGTGATCAGACATAGTTTTGCTATAAATCAATATATCATCAAAGAAAACCAAAACAAATTGTCTTAAAAAGGGTTTAAAAACTTTGTTCATCAAGGATTGAAAGGTGGCGGGGGTGTTGGTTACGCCGAACGGCATAAGCTTGAACTCGTAATGCCCCTCGTGTGTCCGGAAAGCGGTCTTCGAGATGTCACCATCTTTCATTCTGATCTGATGGTACCCCGTCTTTAAATCAAGTTTAGAAAAAATAGTAGCCCCGTGTAGTTCGTCCAAAAGTTCATCTATGACAGTAATTGGAAACTTATCGAGTACCATGGCTTTATTCAGCACGCAGTAATCCACACAAAATCTCCAGCTGCCGTCTTTCTTTTTCACCAACAGTACTGGACTTGAAAACGGGCTAGTACTGGGCTGGATTATACCTCTAGCATTTCTTGAACTAATATTTCATTTTCATCTTTCTGTGTCCATGTGGGTAGCGATAGGGACGAACACTAATAGGAAAAGTACCTTCGCGGAGAATAATTGCATGTGCGTGATCTCGTTGGGGCGGTAGACCCAAGGGCATATCAAACACATCACCAAAATTGTTCAGGACAGCCGTGACGTGGGCTGATCCAGACACAGATACATGACTGGTTGGTTCACTTTTGGCCTCTTGAACGTCAATAACATATCCCTTGTCTTGCTGTTGTAGTGCTTTAACCAAGGCCTTGCAACATACCCTTGATTTGGACAGGCTAGGGTCACCTTGCAAGTGAACAAGACATGTTCCTTCCCAGAAAGTCATCCATAACTCCCGCCAATTCACGGTGGTATCTCCAAGCGATTGAAGCCAAGTAATGCCAAGAATAACATCAGTGCTTCCTAACTCGAATGGAAAAAAGTCTTCCATAATTTGCAACTCGGGTAACGAAAATATCAATCCTTTACATATTCCTTGAATACGATCTAACATACCATTGCCAAGTCGTACTCCTACTCAACCTGTACCAATCACCTCGAGCCCCAATTCTTGAACCAATCTGCTCGATATGAAACTATGAGTTGCTCCACTATCGATCAGTACCACCACCTCAGTTCCTCCTAGCTCTCCACTAATCTTCATCGTGTGCGGGGGTGTCAACCCAATAACCGAGTCCAGAGAGACTTCAATCATGTCTAAGTGCACGTGACCCTCTTGTTCGTTTTTCCCTTCGTCAGCCGGCTCCTCGTCCTCCACCAGAAGGAGTTGTAAAGCTTTTACCGGACATCGATGCCCTAGTGCATACTTGGCATCACATTTGAAACAAAGTCCCTTGGCTCTCTTCTCCGCAAATTCCGTATCAGTCATTCTTTTGAAAGCTCCTCCGTCGGTCGTATTCTTTCTCTCTCCTTGCCCCACGGTTGATTGAAACGATGGTCTTACCGATCCTCTTGCGATGGGTTTACCAGCCACCCCGCTCGCTCGTGGCGGAGCCCTCTCATGACGGTTCTCTTCAATGGTGATTGCGGCTCGCATGGCGTGGGTCAAGCTTTCAGGTTGCATCACCCTAATTGCTGATTGCAACTCGGGTTTTAGACCTTTGATGAAAGTACCTTCAAGCACCTGTTCTGGAAGCTCTCTTAATTGCCCGGATAATTTTTCAAAACAACTCACATACTCCTTAGCCGTCCCAGTTTGACTAATGGCCAGGAATTGTTCATAAAGGGGTTCGATTCTCACTCCAACGGTACCAGGCCAAAGCGTCCTCATCCATACAGAGTGCTGCTGCTTTAAGTCTCTCCCCGTCCTCAATCTCCTGTACTTCAAAGTAGCGTTCCACCCTATAGATCAATGCGTGCGCATCTCCACCCTCAAATACCGGCATTTTTAGCTTACGATAATCACCCCTTTTGAAATTATTTCCCGCATTGCCCTTACCTCCATGGGTTTTCTTCTTCTTGAAGACGCCATCGACCTTGCTCTCATCGTCTGACCCTTCAAAATCATCCCAGTTGTAGTCTTTGTTTTCTGATTTGTTGTCATCTTCCTTATTACTCAGGTTGATGACCTTACTCGACAAGTCAGAAATTCACTACTACAAAAAAGGCTTTTCATGACAGGCATTGCGTGTCATAAATGGGCATAGATGACAGACAAATGTCTGTCATTGAAAGCCCTGTCATAAATGAAAGATGACAGACATTTGTCCGTCGTAAATTTACGACAGACATTTATGACATACATTTACGACAGTCTATTTATACGTCGTAAATTTACGACAGACATTAATGACATACATTTACGACAGTCTATTTGTACGTCGTAAATTTACGACAGACATTAATGACATACATTTACGACAGTCTATTTGTACGTCGTAAATTTTGACATGTTTTTTAAAAATTTTGACAGCTATTTTATTACATAAAATGACGACAGACATTATATATATATATATATATATATATATATATATATATATATATATATATATATATATTCAAATGTACTAATATTCAAACTAAATTACATTTAACCTCTCATGGTATAAAAATATAATATATACAAAGAAAATTCATTACAAAAAAAGTATTGGTTACCAAATACAAATTAGAATTTTATAACACATAAATAAACGAAAGTGCATTGCTAATGAGGATTTTAATTAATTAACCTTTAAAGATGATTTGGCTGGAAGCTTTGCTTTACGATTAAACACCTCATTTGTGGGCCCTTGTCTCATTAAAAAAATCTGGTTTTTTCACATACCCACAACCTCCATTGGCTCTAAACATTCCATGTATTAACCATAGCGATCTACCATATCCCTGTATTAAATATAAATGTTTTTAACACATTATTTACTGATAATAATATGGTAAGGGACATAAGATCGATTAATTTTTTTGTTTAAGAAATTGTATCCTGACCTGCATATTAAATGCAACCATTTGTGCTCCATGTAGCCAACCAATTAGTGGCTTGTAATTTGAGGAAGTAATACGAGTTCCTTTCGGATAAATCCTAAGAATGTTCTTCTCGCTAAACCTGGTAAAAAAATATTCACAATATATATAATAAATATAGATATCATCATAAAAAGAACAGATACTGGCAATAAAGCTGAAAGTCTTGGAGCAATGGTACGCAGGTAAATATTGTACGGATACTAGTTAATTCAATAAAGAGGGGGCAGTTTAGTCTTTTATATAAATAATGAATAGCAATTAGCCTCTTGTATACCGGAGATAAAGGTTACTCCTATCACATCCTGACTGCAACATATAAATAAACAAATTCACTTAGCAAACTCAATGATTATTGTGGGACAAACCTTTAAAAAATTTTCATTGTATGATCCATTTCATGATGGTTCTTCACTCCAAGAATCATCATCATCATCAGAAATACGGCTCTTTTGAGTTAATTTGCTTGTCATCTTCTGCTTTAAGGTACTCTTTTGGAGGTTTGGTTGAAATCAAGATTCGATATTTCAAGCTTTCGGGTGTTGGAAGTTCTTCCAAGATTTCTGATTCAGGGAGAAAAGCATCGATCCAAATGTTTCAATGATCACCAGGTTTATTTTTCATTTTTCAGTAAGGTGGTCTTCCAGTGTTATGATGATCAAGGAGAAGCCACAAATGCATACTCTTTGATTGCTTTCAAGCACTTCATAAGTTCTACAGGAGTAGTCAAGGTCTTTCCATGAAGAACATGCATATTCTTTTTTGATGAGTTTGGCCATAGATCAAGCTCTATGCCTCTTACACCTCGTTTGGGTGCTTTGATGATCGGAACTTCACTGCAATTGCTACTTAATTGATTCCTGGTCAAGTAAGAGCTGTGCCCCGTGTATATGAAGTAATGGGATAAAGGAGTAGTCATGTCTTGGTGAACCTAAAATCGAAATCCATATTTCTTTCGTGTTAGAAATGATGTGTTATGTTATGAGTTCAATCAAAGTTCCGATCTGATTTCTTAGATCAAACTTAGTGCTTATGGATGGTCCTGTAATAGCAGTGTACACAGAACACAAAACTTTGATATCTAATAAATCAGGAAACATCCCCATAGTCCAAGTGTAGCTTCCCCATTGACAGCATCTGAAGTTTTTACATTGTGTCCAACCAAAAACGTCACAATAGAGATATAGCAGAAAAAAACCTATACAATTCCAATTTCCAAATCAACATCTGCATATGTTATGGATGCTCCTGTAATAGTTTGTGTTCAACACTTGTCCTCTTAATGCCATCTTCTAATTCATTAAACAAAACTACATTTTCAACTACCCAAAACTCCCACCTTAAGTCATTTCACAAAATCATTTTCGAATATATGATGGACCAATCATAATTTTTTTTCCATTTTCACCTTCAAAAATGATTTGTTGATTAATTAGGTGACTTCCAAATAATAAAAACAAAGATGTTGTATCTAAACATGCCAAATGCAGGTTTAGTTATCATATGTACTTGAATTTAACCTGATTTGAATAATGACCAAGTATACCTTTGTGTGCCTTCTAATCCCAACTCCTTAAACCTTTGAACCGGAACCGCCAAATCCCAGAATATATCGGTTTAAACTTGGGCTTTGGGCTCTAATGTCCAGCATAATAAAAATACAATTCATGTTCATGTAGCCTTCATCTCCCTTTGTATAGCTTCAAATAGGTGACTAACACATGAATAAACTTTTGGAGATCATTAGCAAAAGATGCACACATAAGATATGAATAAACAAAAAAGAAAGAAGAAAAGTGCAAACAGTGCACCATTATCTTTCTTAACACCAAGAATCAAGAAGCTACAGATGTCATGTAGGCAAAAAAAACTTAGAAAACTTGGTATAACTGGTATAACAATGTACCTAATACACAATCAAGTTAAATTGCACATTAGTCCACAAAAACGTTAATGGAAAAATAGGCAGACAATAAGAATGAGAAGGGTAGACAACTAGAATGATATGATCGGAACAAAAATGAAGCAGAAATCTCAAATTGATTGTCAATTTGAGAAATTAAAAGCAATTAGGGTTAAGGAAAGAAAAAATGAACCTGAATCGGAGAGATTGGAAGTCCGGGAGATAACATCAGCGACTGTGACCTTGAAGAACGTTGTTGTGGAGCTAGAGGTTGAGCAAAGCCTGTGATGTTGGTTTGAAAGCAGCATAGGTAGGCGGAGATCGGCGATTCAGTCGTTGTGTGTACTGTCGATAACGGTGGAAGAGGGGAGAACGACTACTGATGCTGTCGTTAACTGGCGAAGAAGTTTCATGGACGGAAGCTAGGGTTTGACCGAAGCACACCTTCGATGGCGATTGGCGGACGGAAGCTAGGGTTCCAACAGCGGAGAACGAATCATATGTAAATGATTATCACAGGTTGATGTTATTGCATTATAAACGAGAGATTTGAGATTCATTGGCGTGATCCAAAAGCCATCGGCGCCGGCGGATGAAACAGATTAATTTGATGGTCAAATTCAAAGGGTTTACTAAATAGGTGAGAGATTAGGGTGTTTTTGAAGCCAAATGGAAAACAGCAAAACGTGACCTCCATCTAACGCGAGAAATAAGACGACGAAAAAAAATTCAAAGACGACGGACAAAATGAAAAAAACAGTATTCTGTGTTTTCTCAGTTTTATTTCATGACACAAAAAGATGACATACGTTCATGCAAGTCATGAATTTTAATAAAATACGACGTCATTTCACGACGGACATTTATCTCTGTCATAAATTTAAAAAATTGTTATATTAGATGACATAATTTTTATGACAAACTTTTTTGTCTGTCATAAAAATATGTATGTCATTGTTCGTCTGTCAAGGAAAGCTATTTTTCTACTAGTGATTGCCTGCAACACTTATTTGAAACGCTCCTGATTATCCTGTCGAGTCTTCTCCAGATCTGATTCCAATGAAGAGATGCAATCACCGTGTGTTAACCCCATTGTTACCAGAACCGAGTTGCTCTGATACCAATTTGATAGGACCTGTGGTTCAAGAGACAGGCGGTTCTCCAATTGCAAAGTAAAGAAACTCAATTGACAATTTTATTGTGTGTATAAAAACAGAGACAAAAGCATAATTAAATAGCCTTAAGGGCCGAATCCCTAATTTGACTCCAAACCTAAGTTACCAAAACAAATAAAATAACTTCTATAAATAAAATCACCAAGCCCATGCCCAAAAACGTCCTTTATTACTTGCGTCTTTTGTAGGTCAGCCCAAAACGACCAACACGGGTCGTATCAGCATTAGGTTTGCAGATTCCATGAGATTTGGCTAGAATTGGATTCTAATTTCATTCCAATCCTGTGTAAATGAGTACTAAATTAAGTTATGTTGTAATTTGCAATGAAGTGGCTTTGTATTTAAATTACAACAATCGCGTAGATCTTTCAAAGTACAATACTAATAGAAAGAATTTTAAAGTATGACACTATAACAGAGTAATAAACAAATCAATCAAAGTTTGTTGCTATTTCTTACATTTAACCCTTTATGCAAGGTCGTAAGTGTGCACTCATTCACCATGGAAGGGAAGCATCAAAATTCGATGCTTGTTACCCGATTGACCAGTGGTTCTCTTCTACAAAAGAGTATAAACAGGGGCAAAAATGTCATTTTTAAGCATACAGGCCACTCGATCACATTCTTTTCTTGAATGTATATTTAGTGACATTCTTTTCTTCTGTCTTGGAGGTTTAAATAATCGAAGATATTTACATGTTTGTTAAACGCATAAGTTTTGATATGATATGTTTCTAATTTAAAAATTAGATTTATTAAAGATGTTTCAGATTTAAAAAATAATAGCAAATTCTTTTATGTATTAAAAATGGGGTTTAAATGCAAGAAATAGCCATGATGTTTTGGAATTTTTATCATCTTCAAAGCTATATACTATTGTAAACGTACTTTATTTAAAATCTATCAACGTTACAAGTCAAGCAAGAAGTGTAATGGCTTCTTCTTTGGCTACTCTTAAAAACAGAGACTATATTTGCAACTTCCAAATAAATAATGTGATATTACAACATATGACTCATCATTTGAAAGAAGCATAATAGCTTCTTCTTCAGCTACTCTAGGTATCCCATGCGGGTGAAATTAATATTTTTATCCTAATAACCAAATAGTCCGGTCACAAGCAGACCATTATAGTCTATCTCAAGCGAAAATAGTGTTGGTAATGAATGAAGTAGATCTCATTATGTAAGAAGAATCAAAACAAAAAAAATAGCTTTTTAACTCCAAGTATATGTATATATTATACGAACTGTATATGTGTAGTAAATGTATGTCTTCTTGAACCAAGCCATATGAACTTACTGTAAATTGAAGTCAATTGTTTGTTTTAATCACTATTCATGGTTTTCTGTTCGTGGTTATGAAAAACAACAAAAATTACACAAATTCATACCTGAGGTTCACTTTACAGAAGGTAATCGAATATCAGTAGATGGTAACTTAATTTGCTCCTTAATTTAGCACCAACTTGCAAACTGACCTTCGAGAGTGCCGATTTGTAAACCTTTTACCAATTCTTTGAAGCAGTTTAATAGTACTACATTATCCGAATTTTGATCGTAATTATCCACCTTTAGGGCGCTTCTTTGTATTGGATGCTGATGGGTAATTTGTAATTCTACTTGAGATGCTAGGTAAGAAAAAAAAAAAAAAAAAGTTGAAGAAAATAATCAATTATGAGTTACAGACCTCCAAGTTGACTTTTGCTGTAAATGTAAAAGCATGTGAAAATGATGTTATCATGGATAACAAAATAAGGTACATTTCCCATATCGGCAAAAGAAGCAAAGTATGTTGCTATTTCTTGCAGTTCGTTTACGTACAATACATTGCAAACAATTATGCATACAAATAATATCCAAGCAAAAATGCTAAAACGAAATTGTATTTGGTATTTACTGCATCAAAATACAAATCAATACACGGTTCATTCACCGCAAAAGTGTTTGGTATTTAGTCATATCCTTTAATGTCTCTAGAAGCGAATGCCTTCTATAATCTCCATTCTGAGCATATTTAGCTGATTTGCCTCTCTTCCATTAATCCCTGATTTGAACAAAGAAGTTGGGAAAATGTTACGGAAGTTTAGAATGTGTAGACATGCATCATCCTTATAATACTGATAACCAATTATACTCAAAATACGAACTCGAGATGATAAGAAAAAGATAACCACACAAAAAGACAATTTGTCATGCTATACAGAGTTTGACCAAATATTTACCAAAACAGACAAAAGTTTTAATGTCAGATGCATTAATTCCAGCCTAGAAACTGATACAAATTTGTAACGAAGTCAGTAGTTATATAACAAATACTATAAAGGCATTAAGATGGTGCAAATTTAGTAAAAAAAAAAAATCAAAATCAAAATCTTAAAGCAATGTGTTCCAATGGGTTTGACATAAAAGTCAAATTTCTGGATTGATGTCCAAATAAAAGGTCAAAGTTTCTGGATTAAAGTCCAAATTGTACACAATTTTGTTATTTTTTCTAGTTATTCTTTCAACAATGCACAAGTTTACTAGAAGCCAATCCTAACAAAAAGTACAACATAACGAACAAGAAAACACAAAGATGTGCAATGAAGATAAATTAATACATTTGAAACCAATATACATATCAACCTAATGGTAAAAGTTCTACAAAAACCGAAAACCTATTCAACCATTGCAGTTATAAATTTTTTCTTTGTTTGGTACTAGTTTTGATAGTTAGTTTAATATTAAAATAATCTTATCAACAAACCAAAAACACAAGTCTCAAAATTAATGTTCCTAATACTTTGGGATAATTACTGAAAAAAAACAGAGACTGAAATCTTACTTAATAAGGAATATCGCATTTATCAAAAAAGAAACATAGAAGAATTTGTGATGTTTATTATAAGAGGTGCGGTGAAATACCTATAAAAATTAAGGAGGATACAAATCGTAGAGCCCGTTTTCACATTTGTTAAAAACTATGATTATAATAATATTATTGAATTGAATAATCACGCTTTTAGTACATATGTAGAAGAGACATAGATGATGTGAAGGGAGACAGCATACCTTTTCAACTCCGACACCCTTATTGTCAATTTTGATGGACCTGAAGTTTTCTTAAGATCCCTAATATTCGGACACTTTATAATACTAAGTGTTTTAAGGCAGGGGAGGTGTGGTAAGACCTCCGAAAATGATTCCACATCCTTAAAACGAATGAGAACTAGATAAACCAGAGATGTTGGAAGAAGAAAAGATGATGATGGAGTAGTAGTCTTATTCACATCATCTTCCACTGCAAATGAAACCACTCCTGAATTTTCCCCATTTAAGCTTAGGTCAACTAGTGAGGATGGAAAATTCTGTGGGCCCCACTCCGACATGGGCTTCTTTAAGTGTCCTATATCTAGCAGCCTCAGATTAGGAGGCCACGACCCACAAGGAAAGGAGTCGTCCAGACTTTGACAGTCATTTATCCGCATATCTTCCAAAGAAGTGAGACTTTGAAAATGCTTATGAGGAAATGACTTTAGATTCTTGCAATTCTCGATCCAAAGATTTTTTAGGAAAAACAGGGGAAGAAGTTCAAAATGTTTGGCTTGAATGGGTTGTATTTTATCACAATCACTTGTTATCAATTCAGTGAGAGAGGATGGGCGCTCCTGCACTGTTGAGAGGCTCAAGGATGTCAATGAATCACAATCAGTGATCACCAACGTCTCAACACTATTTGGACAATTGTAACACTCTAGTGTGTTACAATCCCTAAACTTCATGTTTTTAAGAGATTCCATGCTAATCCCAAAATTATCCTCTTTCTCGGCTGATGCAACCAACTTATTACAATTGAATACCTCCAACTTCTGTAAACTCAGAAGACTCTCGCACGCCTCTGATTCTCGTTCCCACAAGTATCTCAAATCATCACAACCACTGATATACAAATGTTCAACTGCCCCAAGATGCATTAGATCTTCTCCATGTAGTTGAGTAAGTCCTTTAACATTAAACAATTTCAATTTAACAAGCGACGAGGAAAAACCAACCATGCTTCTAAAAACTGTTTTGGAACATTTACTTATATATAAAACCCTCAGTGAAGGTATCAGTCCGATTGACACTTCAGCTAGTTCTGGACAATTGATTATAGAGATCTCATGAAGACGAGGAAATGATCTAGGAGATCCATGTCCGTTGCCACTATTGATCGACCATCTTTGCCAACCTTGCATATCTTTAAATTCCAGAACTTCAAGTGACGGAAATGCAATGCCAAGAAAAGAATGTGTAGGCGCAAGAAACTCAAAATCCACGGTCTTCACCTCACTCATCCTTTCAACAAGCAGTTTTCTAAGAGACCTTAGACATCCAAGCGTTGGTAAATGTGTAATTCTACAACCACGTAACGTAAGCTCTGTTAACTCATCAAATGAGGGATCACCAACCCAACTAGGAAATCTCGTCCCCTTGTAGAACAAAATCTGGAGGATTTTTAACTTAGGATGAGGCCATAGTTCTTTAAGGACTTCATATTCAATCAAATCGTTCCGCGAATCATCAAAGACATCACTCCATTTCATCTCCAGAACTTCAAGACCCTTCTTTTGTTGTAAGTTGGCATCCTTTGCTTGTATTGGATTTATCACTTTGTCCAGACCCATAATGGAAAGCCGACCTTCAAGATCCGCTAGGCCACTAAAGTCAGATACTTTGAACCCGTCGCCTTCTTCAATAATGACCTTGGATAGAGTTTGTAGACCTGTCAAGCCACCGATCCCTAAGGGCATCTTGTTCAAATTTGGAGTATCACTTACATCGAGATGTCGCAGGTTCATTAATTTTGCAAAACTTTTTGGCAAGCTAGATAACTCACTGCAATTATGAACGAATAAGCTCTGTAGATTGTAAAGGTCACTCACTTCTTCGGGCAAACATGTGATATTGGTATAAGAAAAGTTAAGATACCGTAGATGCTTGAGACTACCAATGGATTGTGGTACCTTTGTGATATTACGAGGAAATCGGGGAATGTAATGGTCCAGTTTCGTCGGCTTCAGCTCCGAACTCAAGCCCACGACACTTATCACCCTCAGAAACTGTAGTTCACAAACTAAGTTAAGAACATCATCAGAAAAGCTCGTGTGTCCCCAAGCATCGGACATAACGAAGAAAGTTCGCAAGCATTTGGCTCTCGGTAATTCCTTGAGCTTTCTATAATATGCACATTGTTGACCTATAAGTGAAAAGTGACGAAACTTATCAAAAGTTTCATTTACGTGGGATACATCCACCTCACCATCCAATCTAAAGGAAAACTCTCCAGCAACACTTGTGGCCAAGTCATTTATCAGGTCATGCATTGTATATCCTAACTCATCATTCGTTGAGTATTGAAAAAGGGACCTTGACTTTAGCTCTTCAAAATACTCATGACCTAAACGCTCCATTGACTTGTTGCCTTTTGACCGGGACAAAAATCCTTCTGCCATCCACAATAGGACTAACTTATTTTTGTCAAACACATAGTCCTTGGGAATCAAGGAGCAGTATGCAAACAACTGCTTCAGATGTGGAGGGAGATGATAGTAGCTTAGCCTTAGAGCCGGAAGAATCTCATTCCCATCCTCTATATTCCATATTTCACTCTTCAGCAACTCCTCCCATTTATCCCCATTTTTATTTCCTTTCAAGACCCTCCCAAGTGTTTTCAAGGCCAAAGGCAATCTACCACATTTTTGAACCATACCTTCACCAAGCAACTTAAGCGTTGGATGTTTTTCAAAGTTTTTTTCACCCAACGCATATTGAGCAAATAATGATAGAGCATCTTCATTCGACAAAATTTCCATATGGTGCGTTTGCTCTGAGTCCATCACTGATGCAACCCTGGTACTTCTGGTTGTGACAACAACTCTACTTCCAGGTGCCCCTACAAGAAGAGGGCTTTGAAGGAGTTCCCACTTGCTGTGGTCTTCGTTCCAGACATCGTCTAGAACAAGTAGGAACCTCTTCTTAGAAAGTTCTTCTTTAAGGGCCACATGAAGCAATTCAAGATTAGCAAAATCTTTATTTTGCCCCGTTACTGTTTGGAAGATAGCGTTGCTAATGTTAAATACATCCAAATCTTCAGAAACACAAACCCATGCTTTGACTTCAAAATGATCCTTCACTTTCTCGTCGTTGTATAAAACTTTGGCAAGAGTGGTTTTGCCTATCCCACCCATACCAACTATCGACACTATGCTCACATTTTCTTCACATTCTTCATTCCCCAGCAACTTCCTCAGCAAAGTCTCTTTATCCCCTTCCCGACCCATGATTTTGGACTCATCTACTAGGGAAGTTTGCTCCAACCGTCTCTCTGTTATATTTGACTTTTCAACATTCACAATCAAACCCAAATCATTTTTCTGGCCAACAAGATCTTGCAATTTGGTGGTGATCTCTTCTAGCTTAGAACTCATCTGCTGACCATACATGATGTTGCGAGGACTGAAGTTAGTACAGCAATTTGGGACGAACTTCAGTACCTTACTAGTGCTGGTGCTGGCATGAGCTTCTTGATTCAACTTGCGTCGCATAGCTTCGGTGGCCAAATCATCGAGTACATCGTCTATGTCGTAAGCCAAATCTTGGAGATCGTTGACCCACAATTGAACAGCTCTGTCTTTGATGTGCTTCTGGCTTGCATCAGCAAGCACGGCTTGGATCAGGGGGAGGTTTTTCTTCCATTTCTTCAGCTGAGAATCGATCCCTTCGGACCGAGCCAGCTTCATTAATTCACCGGAGATCAGCTTTTCACACAACACGGTGATGACGGCGCCAACAACTATTTCTGCCATCGGAATTTGGAGAAAGTAAAGATCGTTTCGTTGCTGAGAGTTTCGATTTCAAAGGATGAATATCTGCAGAAAAGAAGGAAAAGCGTTGACCAAATACAGTGTAAATCAGTGCTGGATCGCATTCAGAAGCAAAAGGGTTGATCAAATACAGTGTAAATTACAGATTTAGTCCCTATGTTTAGGTTTTCTTCGGTTTAGTAAAAAAAACATAGATTTATTTGCAGTTGTTATCCTCGTTTCATGGCCTATAATGTTTTTTCTCCTAATCCTGGAACGGCACTTCTTGTTAAATATATGCAAAGGATCATTTTAACCTTTTTGTTTTTTTGTTTATCATCATCTCTTCTTTTATTTTAAAGTTTAGGGAGCATAATGCTTGGAATTATATAGATAAATAATAGAGATATAGGATACATTTACATAAAGACGTTGGGCAAACGGGCAACAAGCTGCGCCGCTAGCTCTTTTTGAATGGCAAAGCTGATACGCTTAAAAACAAAATCCATAGATCTAATGGACATGATGATACTATGCATAACTCGTTGAACTCTGTTGAGAAGCTCCACAGCTTCAGGTGCGAGAAAACCAAAGGTATCAAAAGCGAAAGGGATAAACACATGTTGATTCTCACGACATGTCTTTTCGTGTTTATCCACTTTGCATGCAGTTGCTTTCAAAGCCGCGTGTCCCTGTGTGAAACCTCCACCCCTCAAGTTCACAAGAGGGGAACCCCGGTAAGGTCCACACATGCATGTTTACCTCCCATCCATCCGAAGACCAAAATGTCAGCAGGCCTGAGCGTAGATCTCTGGTCTGACGGGTCAGTCAAAAAGTTAACAGGCGCTTCTTTTCGTACCGAAATCCCGGCACGTCGGCATACGTCAAAAAGAACATCCCTAACCATATCATGCCGGTATTTGTAACCTGGGAGCTCCCGACAATGAACAGCATGATCTCCAAAAGAGTCCAAGCACGCCTTGCGACAAACCGGACATATCTCGTCGGCCGGAAAAAGAGGAATCATAAGGCGGTACCGTAGAATAGCGCGATATTCCACAGGGGACATATGTAAACCGAGGCCGTCAATGGGGATAGCTAGCAAAAAATCCTGAGCATGTGGTGCTCGAAGACACTCCAATACGGCTTTCTGCCTGAACGTCATGTGAAAGTCGTCTTCCATATCCTTGACGATCTTACTAAAGAGAGCATTCGCCAATGTTTTTTGGGATTTAGGGGGGGCGATGTTCTTATTAGTGAAACCGTTACAGTCAAAATCTGGAATTGTGCCACGCAGACGATCCAAAGCAGAATAATAATTAATGTCCATACCACATATGCTACTGTTGCGCAAGATGTGGTCTTGTAAGGCCCAAGATTGGGCCCTCGATGCTACAAAAGCGTACGAGGAAGCCTCACTAGCCGAGTACAAACCCAAACCACCAAAACGTATTGGTAAGGAAACCAACCGCCACTGGAAGTCTCCAAAGTAAGGGCCACCACTAACCACAATGTCTTCGATGGAACCACGCAATCCTTTGTCAAAAAACAAAGCTGCCTCCTCCATATGCATCGGTTGGCAAGTTCTTAAACCAAAGAAAAGTTTAGCAATGCCCATACAAGAACGTAGCAAAAGGAGCTCACTCTGCGGGTCACAAAGCTGGGGAAGAAGGCCCATCAAATCAACAGCCTTGACAGCTCTCTTCAAGGCCAGCCCACTAATGAACCCAGCGTCTCTACTAACAGCCCCCCCAAGGAGCTTTACTCCCAAAGAAGGTCTACCAATATCTGCTGGGAAACAGCCGTCACGAAGTTTCCTACCGTCACAAGAGGGCCAAAAAATCTCGGTTTTCTTAATATTCAGCTCCAGACCCAACCGTGGACCATCCGTTTGAATAATGTTTAACACACTCGCCACCTCATCAGAGTCTCCAATAACGGTCCCATCATCTAAATACCAAGCATGGAGCAGGAGCTTGCAGTTGTCTCGGATCTTATGCACGAGAGGGTGTAAAACAAGGGCAAAAAGAAAGGGTCCCAAGGGATCGCCTTGTTGAACCCCAGTGGTGGACCATATATGGGTGTCTCCTATGTAAATCCTGGATGCCCTCCCATATAAGAAATCGACCCATAAGGAAATAGAAGGGCACATCCTTCTAACCTCGCGTAGTAAGACGGATCTATCCACCATGTTAAAAGCATTCGAGAAATCCACCGCAAGCAGGGTAAGGGACCCATTATCGTGGTGTTTACACAACACCCGATTGGCACAATGCAAAACAGCCTCGGCACCCCCGGACACGCCGACCCCAAACTGAAAATCGTTTAGGTATTTAACCATATCTTTCCCAACACCCTTCATAGCCACCTTCGAAACCAACCGTCTCCATATAGTACCAACTGCAATTGGTCGGATCCCGTTGTCTGGTTTAATAAGTGGCGTGAGAGGAGCAGAAGCAACAAACTCAGCAAAAACAGACGGACATCTTCCACCCAACCACAAATTAACAACTGTGGTGATAGCCCGTATGAGATCTGTGGCTAAAGCTGACCCCTCTCCACATAGGGCATCTAAAATATGTTGGGCCCTCAAGCCATCTCTACCACATGAAGTCCCTTTAGGGAAAGATTTAATGCAACCAAGAACACTATCGAAATCGGCTACAAGGGGAGGCTCAGAGTGAAGGGTGTCCGACATAGAAGGGGGTGGTTTCAGAGGATGTTTATCCTCTAAGGCTTTAATGGTATCACCATTGTAAGGCGCAACACCAGAGGAGCATAAAACTTTAACTGCAGTGGAAAAGTGACCATCCCCAACTTTACGGAGACATTGCCTAATGTTGGTCTTAGCCGTTGTTTTAGCACGTGTGTTGTCCCCGCCCTGGCCCATGTGCCCACCCCCATAGTTGTCGAAAATGCTGTTTAAAAGGGTGGTGATACCGTCCTCTTTCCCCCATGTAGCCAAGGACTTCAAGATGCAACTTTGTTGTATGGATTTTCTGTTCCCAGATCTGCTTTCTTGACTGTTATTGGGCCTAAACACCTGCAGCGTGCAGCGCAGTAGAAGTAACAACCTAACCCAGGCATCAACAGAGTTTGGCTGGGCAATCACCTTGTAAATTGCTGATTTAAATGCCTGCGAGAAAGCTAAACGACAACTGTGAGGGATACTTTTGACTGTAGTGATAGGCGTTTTAAAGACACGGTCAAGAAGCCCAACATCCATAACCCATTCCTCTGAAACATTTTGCACATTATTCTGAGCATCCGGCTTAACAATACCGACAATGTGTGTGGTCAAACCATGTGTGGTCGAACCAATGTCCCCTTTAATAAAACGGACAAGACCATTGGGATGATGACATGGCCGACTAACCACATGCAGAGACATACAATTCCCACACAACCATTGACCGAGAGATAACAACGTTTTTTCCACCTCCATAAATAAACCATGATCCGTGGACAAAGCCTCACGCAAAACCCGTTTGCGGTCATCATTCAAAAGATGTTGACTTTTAAGGTGAGAAATCATACGAGCGCTTCCTTTATTACCCCCATCACCTATCCGGCAACAATGGAAACTTCTAAACGGGCACGGACAAAAACTATCTGAAACAATAGAAGAAGAAGAAGAAGCCATGCCTCGAGATGAAGCTATAACATGGGGTGCGAGATAAACATAGGAAAAAGAAAGGAAAAGACACCAACACAATGTTGGGTTCTACAGAAGGAGGATAGCCCCAGCACCCAATCTACATCATCCAATAAATAAACAAAGAACCATGACTGATGTACAAAAAATTGAGCTCCATCAAAAGAACATATGACTTTGGCATATTACCAAACACACGGATGGCAAACAAACAATAAAAGAAACTGCAGTGTCTAAAGACACTGCTTTACGCCACTTGTGAATGGAAATCAGAATAGAGTGGACGCCACTTGTGAATGGAAATCAGAATAGAGTGGCAATGCAGGAAAAACACAATCAAACAGAAGAAATCGCTGAGAAAATCAAAAGGAAAAAACAAACTAAGAGAAAAACGAGTGATAGAAAATTAAAAAAAAACTCGTTGCTGGATTAAATCAACACAATCATAAACAAGATCCCATAGAAGCGCTTCAACTCTTGATAATTAAGCCAAAATCTAAACCGAAGTCAAAAACCTGTTCCGGCCAGAAAATTCCTTTTCTGAGTTCCACCTAACCCGTAAGCTCGCCGACTGCGCTGGCGGTGTGTTCTCTCTTGCAAAACCTAAGAACAAGATAACCAAGTTCCATGGACATTCACCTCTTTGAAGCAAAGATTCAGATGCGTAGATTTCAGATCGGCAATGAGATAGGATCGAGATAACAGGATATTCCCGTGAACTCTTGCAGGATAAAACCGCAGTCAAGATTCAGATACGTAGAATGCAGAACGTCAATTAATATTGAGTTGTCATAGAGGTTGATTCAGATCGGCAAAATTCAGATGCGTAGGAAGAATTTCTAGGGAAGATTTTCGTAGGGAAGATTGCAGATGCGTAGGAAGAATCTAAAATTTATCATATGCTTAGGGAAGATTGCAGATCGAAATTCAGATGCATAATTAAGTCGTAAAATAAACATATCCTTTCCTTAATAAATCCTAATCAAATTCAACCAAAACCTAAAATTAATAAAACTCAAAGTCTAGATAAAACTAAAACTCTTTATTATCAAAAGAAACTCAAATCAAATAATTATATGAAATGGATTTTGATTTTTGGTTTGGAATGTTATCCTATATAACATTTACCAACTTTACTGGAACTATTTTTAAGGTCAAAATATATCAATGGTGTTTTTTTTTTAGTTTACAAATTTACAGAATACTTTCAATATAATAGTTAATTACGGAAATTTGCCCTTTCTAATATAAAATAAAAGTTATAAAAAAGTTATTATTCAATAAAAAATTACTAAAATAACCCTTTTACGATGGATGTAGCAACATGGTGGGATCTGGGGGCGTTTACAAAGGTCTAGTTGAAAAAAACGACTATCTTGGGTTTTCACCGTTTTACCAAAAAAATTATTGCATTTTTGCAAGATCGTAATTCTTTCGTATGCTATCGTTTTAGTGTGATTCCTTCCGATTTTATTTAACATTTATGTGGATTTAAAAGCCCAATTCACAGTTTCCTATTAACTTGTTCTAACAATGAGTTACACCTTGTCAAAGTGGACACGTTTATGATTTTATGTGAAAAGATTTTGACAGTTCTCAATTGGTTTTTTTACACGGCCCTTTAACGACGGATATAGCAACATGGTGACGATCTGGGGTCCGATAATACGGCCTGGTTGGAAAAAAATGGCTATTTTGGGTTTTCACCTTTTTACCAAAAAAATATTGCATTTTTGCAAGGTCGTAATTCTTTTGTATGCTATCGTTTTAGGATGAATGCTGCCGATCATATTTAACATTTATTTGGATTTGAAAGCCCATTTACCATTTCGTGTTAACTTATTCTAACAATGAGTTGCACACGTTTATGATTTTATGTGTAAAAATTTTTGACCGTTTTCCGTTGGTTTTTTTTAACACTGATGTTGCTTTTTGGAAGGCATCGTGGTGGGGATCTTGGGTCCTTTAATGTTGTTTTCCGTTGGTTTCTTTTACGACGAATGTAGCAACATGGTGGGGATCTTGGGTCCTTTAATGTTGTCTTTTGGAAGGCATCGTTGTGATTAAATGAGTATTTTATGTTTTGATCGTTTATCATTTTATGTGATTTTTCTCCGTGTAATGTGGCTTATTTGCGACACTAACATTTTGTTGGTGATTTATATCACAAATATTATTTAAGTGTGATGGTCACGTTAATCATCATTCAATAGTATACACTATTTTGATTTAAATTATACAAGTATTCAGCGGCGAAGCCCATGTACAACCCGGGGGTGGGGGAGGGTCTGAGGGCAGCACTCCTGGTAGCGGGGTCTAAGGGGCAGAACCCGATTTTTTACCCTAATTTTAGACTTGATTTTCTAACACATACTTTTAGACCCGATTTTCTAACAAATGAAAATTCGAATTTATTATCATATGGATCATATCGATTTAATATTATAAAATGTTACATAATAGCAATCGTTTTCATTACATATGCCTATTTGGCCACTCATTTAGAAATTATAGCAGATACATTCCTTTTTCTCTCGCTATGAAATCTCCTCTAATTCTAACATCATCTGAAATGAGACATTGTTCCTATGCTAGTTTTGAAATTTCCGCTTCTGTCTTTGCAATCCAACTTTTCTCCTCTTTGAGTTTTTTTGGAAGTCCTCTCCGCCCATAGTTGCTTTTCTTTCAATTGATCACATAGAAGTTCGACACGCTCATCAATGTTCCTTGTTTTTTTAGAGTCTCGTAAGTTTTCTTCTTCTGTATTTTTCATTGCTTCGGATATATGATCTGGCATCTTATCGGGTAGTGGATCGTGCATATAAAATACAGGCGGCGGGGAATGGATTGTAATCCGAACATATATAACAATCACCTCTTCACAATGCAAATATTCATTATTAGAGGAATCCATTATATTAATAAATTGGATCTACTTTCATGAGAAACCTATTTATAATGGACTTTAGCAAGTAGGATTCTTTTGGTAATTGACAGTCGTTTCCGGCAAAGTTGCCTACGTACTTATACCATCATGCTGCGAAAATAGGCTTGTTGACTACTAAAGTCTTTGGATTGTCTTTTCAAACGCTTGTTGATTACGCTTCTGCTTTAGGGAGCATTGTGTGGTCTTATCAATCATAGTGGCTTTGTATTTACCGTCGAGCTGCAAAAATGTACATGTTGACTACGAAAGTCTTTGAATTGTCTTGTCAAACGCCTGTTGATTACGCTTCTGCTTTAGGGAGCATTGTGTGGTCTTGTCATGCATAGTGGCTTGTATTTACCATCAAGCTACAAAAATACACATGTTGACTGCAAAAGTATTTGAATTGTCTTGTCAAACGCTTGTTGATTACGCTTCTGCTTTAGGGAGCATTGTGTGGTCTTGTCATCGTCAATGGCTCTCTAATCCTTTGGCGACGTTACCCTTTGGCGCCTTCGATATGATCAACTTTATATATAACCTATTACACTCTTATGGTAAACACATCACAAATATATCTGCTTTAGGTTAGGTGGTTGCTGATGAAGGGGGTTTAGTGAATGTAGATATAGCTTCGAAGATAATGTTTTAGCATATTAATATAATTTATTGTAAAATTTTGTTTAGTAATCAAATGACCTATTAAACATGATTTTTTGTTGTTTTCTGTCCAAGGGCACAAGTTCATGTCCAAGGGCACAAGTTCACGTACCGGATTGGACAATAAGATTATAAACATTGAGTTACGTTTGAGATTACTTGGAGATACTAAGCTTTCACTGATGAGAATGTCAATTCAAGTAGTTGTACAACAGTTAGCTGAGTTTGATATTGTACTACCGAGAACATTACCGCAGGAACTTGGAACTGTTCCAAGGGAGAAGATGCAAGTGATACTTAGAAAAATATATGTAGACATACAACGCTTTGTTACAACAATGGGATTTATTGCAGATTCATGTCGCGCACCTGCTAACCTTGAACGTAGTGAAATGATTGATACCGCTATAGACACGATTCAGGAATATATTACGTTGCTTGAAAGTCATAAAGAAATTTCTAGGTTGCACGTATTTTATGTTCATGGCGTACCATTGGGAGATTAAGTTATCAATACTATTATGTTTTGTTGTCATAGTGGTGGTTTGTTTAATGCACCGTCCTAATGATAATTTTGAAGGGTTTTCTAGCAAACAATGAACACAAAATACCTATGGTTCACATGCAACCCTAGAAAGATCTATGTTTTCTTCTATGAAGATAATAAACTAATATCAAAAGGCCAACAATAATTTCTAAAGTTTAAATCAGAAGAACCAACCTTTGAATCTTGTTCTTGAAGCTAGCAGCAAAAGTATCCTGCCTCAAATGCAAGTCACACCCAAAGCAATGGAGAAGACAGTCCAGCAGAGTATCTCTGGTTGAAGTTGGCGTGAATAATGGGGAGCCAAATGGTTTCTTTTATAGCCTCCTAGGGTTACACCTGAAACCCTAAGGAGCCTCCAAGTGGGCAAGCCTGTTGACCACTTGGACCAGATCCCTAAACCCTAATTAGGGTTTTCGCCAACCCTAGAGAAGCCTCCAAGGGTGGCGCCACTTTTGGCCCCTGGACTTCTCTTTGCCAGTTATTCAACTATTGAATAAATACAAACTAGTCCTCACACTTTTAATTAATTAATTTAATCACTAAATTAAATCCAATTAATTCTAGATTAAATCTCAATTAATTATTATAGTTTCTAATTAATATATTAACACTTAAATATATTAATAAACCATTTAATTAATTCTATTGATTTGTTACACAATTAATAAATCAACCTTTTACTCTACTGAACTCTATCCTGACCTCCAGCTATGAGAGCAACCCAAATGGACTTTGCTTCAATTAACAAGATAAATATAAATATAAAGTCATGGCTTAGACAACTAATCCAACAAATTTATTATGTTATATGATTATAATTATCTTGTTAGGCTGTATTAATGATAATTTATTATGTTATATAAGTATAATTATCTTGTTAGGCTGAATTTTTATTAGGTGATTCATTTCTCAGCAACCAATACAAGGTAAGCATGAAACCCATTAAAAAACAACATTATTGACGTTTGAATACTAAATCCGCCACGTTGACTACTAAACCCAGTGGCTTGTACATTGATAACAGGTTGTTACAGTAGCGTCATGTCATGAACATTGGATTCTTTGGCCCTTGCAAATTCTTTAACATTGTGTGTCATGTCCTTTATTAACAAGCTGCTACTATAGTGTTTTGCATTAGGAATCATAGTGTTGCCAAGTCAATTGCATTAGCGATCAGTATTTAGTCCTCTCTAACTTTAATAATGAATATTGTGTAAATAGTATTTTCATTATACTATAAATGAGTAGTTGAGAACTTTTGGGAATCATAGGTGGTTTAAAAATATAACAATATTATCATTAAGCTAAAACATGACTTCCTCAAGCAGAGTTCATGCGCATAGTTTTCCAAAGCTTCAGTTTTCTTCCATAATCTGAAAAGAACCAACTCAGATATCATGACAAACATCAAGATGGATGCCACCAATCATTATGAATTCTCTTTTGTTGCGTTTGGATGTGTGGTAAGTTTTACTTAAATTACTATTAACACTTACTCACTAATTGTTATATGAGGTTTTAATTATTCTGGTAAACCTTTTATTGATGGAACATCTACATATTAAAATATTTGTTAATCACATGGTAACAACGTTGTTTATCGATTCCGTTAACCTTAGTGATACAATACTTACGTACAATGTATATTGCAGCCTTCGTAGATGGAAACAAAAACTCGCTTGTCATAGCTTATGGCATGGGAAAGTCAAACACCGAGTACAATATGCATTGGTTTCTACACATGCTAAAGGAGTGTTTGACGACATAAGGGAAGTGGGATTCATTACCGATTGGAGAGTTATGCAGACGATTGTGTTCATGAAATTTTGCAAATTCATACAATGGGTTTTGTTGTAAAATTTTATGCATGAATATGCACATGAAAATTGGACAGAACGCGGTTGTTAATGGTTTATTTTGGAATACATTCAAGGCATACAGTGTGGACTAGTTCTATTTGTATTATAATGCTCGAATGCATAAATTATGCGATGACACCGTGTGGTTGGAAAGTTTTGCTCTTGCCAAGTGGGCAAGAGCATTTATTCCAAAGATTTGTGTGAACTTTTTGACGATTGAAGTACGAGTGGCTCTATAGATTGTATATCTGGAAGACTGTACCATAATTAAAAATCAACAAAACATTAGAAAAAAAAAAAATAAAAATAATGGATGTTTAGAATGTTAAAGTCACCGAACTCCAGTAAAGATGTTTGATTTGAAGAACCCTCTCCTTGCGGAAAACCAGGTCCAGGGTTTGACAGATCGCCCATTGAAGATCTGTTTTCCATGACTTAGCTTTAAATGTGAGTTCGTATACGAACAAACTAGTGATAGAAGAGAATGAGACTGAAAATGAATGTGGAAATAAATGATGCTACTTACCTGTATATATAGCATTTTGCAGCTGGAACCGAAAGGACGTATGTAATTGAAAGGACACTTTACTTTCTTATTACCAAAATTCAAACCATCTACAGTGGATGCGACCCTCCACTACCCTGAGTGCCGGTTAATTTTTAAAAATTTGCTGCTAGACTCTAGTGATAAAGGGATATTGATGAGATTTTTTTGGAATAAAGGTGAATATAATGGTGTCGTTTACTGATTACTTTAATACAGACTGATGAACGTTGTTGATCAATAGTGATGTGATATCACATAAAAACAAAGTGTTGGACTTTAGGCCTAATGGGCTAAAGTTTAACTTATTTGGGCTCATATCGTTGGGCTAGTAGTTATGGCCAAAATACTAGACCAAAATGAAAATGAAAAATGGGCTGTTATATTCACAGATAATTAATCTTGTGGAATTATGGGCTAATGAAAGTTTCAACCTTGATTACTTAATATCTTGGTGTTGAATTTCGGGGACGAAATTCTTATAAGTGGGGGAGATTTGTAACACCCGTTTCCCAATTCTTTATTTTTAGCAACTAAGTATTTATTTTAACAAAAAAAAATAAAATAAATAATAATATTGATAATAAAAGAAAATAATGGAAGTAATGTTTTTAGATTGTAAATTATAGTAGAGGGTTTATGTCATATTTATAAACTTAAATTTGTTGGAATAAATGGGAAATTGGGGTAAAAATGAAAAGATTTAATTCTTAAACTTTAAAAAAAATTAATATGTAAATATCTATACGGATTTGGGAAAAAGTCATCAAGAAGACTTTTATAGATCTTGATGAGATAAGATGATAGGAAAAAGATTAATATCATTTGGAGTTAAAACGAAGAAGTTATGACAGGTCAAAGTTGACCAAAAAGTGACACAAATGGCAAAAAGGTTATGTTTGAGGGTCTGTAACGTAAAATATATAAGGATTCAGAATTACGTCAGTAGGAGGAAGTTGTAAAGCTTATTTCGGGCTTTCTACAGGTATAAAGTTTGTAAAAATCCGATGTCGTATGTGGGAGTTATGATACTGTAAAGTTTGAGAAAATAACCAGGAAAATCCGAAATTTGTCCAAGGCATGAACTGTCAGGGGTATTTTCGGAAATTTCCACTTCTTTTCATTTAAATCAGATTCTAGGAGCTCTTGGATCAGATATTTTTTACCTAGAACTTTCTAGTTTGATTAAACCAAAGAGAAGAGAAGGGAGAAGATGGTTTCTAAGGATTTCATGAAGAAATTGAGCATGGTTTTGACAATTAAAGCTTAGGTTGATGAGTTCCTAGCACAAACAAGGTAAGAATCTATTCTTTTAGCTAAAAAAAAAACCCATTTAGGGTTCTTGGCTGAATTTTGTGATTAGAGGAAGGAGTGAAGATTGAAATCAAAGGTTTGATATTCGGATGAGAATTTGTCCTATGTTGTATAAATCATAGAAAAATCATACGATGTCCAAATTAGGTGATTCCAGTGCCCATGGTTTCTCCTTGATGTCTTTTTCAGTTCATCAGTTGGGGTTCAGACCTCATTCAGTCGTTTTCTAGGGTTTTGAACCCGATTTCCATGAGTATGATTTCTGTGTCCAATTGTGTTGTGAAATTCTTGTAAAATCGTGTGTTCACTGGATTGTTCTGAACTTTTGTGTGGAGAAGAACCTTGTCATGTTCCATACTCGACCCAAAGGAATTGACTCAGTTCATTGTTTTGGTTTTGATTTTTGTGTGTGCAATCCGACCTCCACAGATTGGTTGCTGCACACCTAAGTCAACTTGTGGGATTTTTAATTCCTAAATGGTTCATAGTTTAGGTCTGAAAATTTGATGGAAAGTCCATCCTCATGTATAGTGTGTTCCATCCAGAGGGCTTGATCCAATTCCTTTAGGAAGCCAGGTTTTCAATGTCTTCTCCTTGACTGAACCAGAATTTGTAGCTCTGCACATTGTCCTTGTTGCACGATTTTTATTTCTCAATTGGCTTATGCTTTGAGTTTGATATTTGGATGCGAGCTTTATTTTCATGTCTAGTGTAACTCATCCAAAAGGCTTGACTTATTTCTTTTCAGAAGTTAGGTTTTTGGACCAATCTTGTCAAGCTATGCTGAGTTGTGACAGAAATGTTGCTGCTCATTTCCTTCATTTTGTGTGATTGTTAATTCTTAAATTGGTAAATTCATATTAAATCGTGTGAATGTCGAATTGGATTGAATTTTATGTCCCTAAATTGGTAATTGTGTCTAGTTTGTTCTCTTAAAAGGTTATAAATTGATTCAGATCCTAAGTCATGTGGAATTGTCCATTTCCACTAATTGGTCCAGGTGCTGTCAGTTTTGGTCCCCTGTCTTGATTAATTCATTATAAATTGTACAAAAATCGTTTGGGGTCAAGGTCTGTGGCCTTAGTTCACTTTTGAAGTCTATTTGGTCCATACCAAATTTCAGGGTTCAATTATTAACCCATTTTGAGCGACTAATATTTCTTTAAGGTGTGGTCCTGTGAGTGGACTGATCAATTCATTCAACTTTGTCGATTTATCATTTCTTATTGGTGAATGCAAAAGACCTGAGGTCAGGCCCTGTGATCTTCCCCTTGGGTCTAGTTTACCCATGATTTTTATTGGATTTTATTTTCAATCTTTCCTTGACCTAATATTGCAAATCTTGTTGAGGGTCCAGAAATCAGCCTTGCTGTTGGTTTCTTCTTTTATGATAATCATCTTAGTTTTTGGTTTTGGATGTCATGATGTGGGCTTGGGTTTACTTAAAATTAATGGAATCGTATAATAACTTATTTTTTGAGTAAAATTGAATAAAAGAGGGTGAGGGTATATGTCGACACAACGTGCATGTCGAAAGTTATAAACATTTAAACTATAAGCAACGCTATAAGTATTTATTTATAGTAACGTTAATTAGTGTACTTGGTAATAATTAACTTAATATACTTTATAGGAGTATAAGGTGTGCGGTTTTAAGCTTGGTTGGATTTGCGAAGTTGCCGCATGGATTTCTACATTGCCGACTCGAGGTGAGTACATGCAGTATTTTTTACCCATTCTGGGGTACATGGCAAGTAAGTATTTTACAAGATTTCTTATAAAATCTTATATGTGAAACTATATGCAAGAGTTTTATTTTTAACTTGTTGGTGAAAGTTTAATGTTATAATTGAAGATATGTTTTAGTCTATGAACCCATTATGTGAAATTATGTTTTGGTCTATGAACCAATTATATGAAGGTATATATATTTTGAATACATGTTTGAAAGTATGATTTGGCATTAAGCCTAAAATGTTATATAGACATATTTTAAACATAAGGTTTAGTTTATGTGAAATGAAAGTTATAAATTCGGCATCTAGCCATAAAGATAGAAAGTAATGAAGTTTGGCGTTTAGCCACAAGTTATATGTAAGTAAGTAATATTCAAGCAAGCAGAAAATGTTTTGTATGACTGGTAATTGTAGCAAGCAGCGTTAGTAAAGGAAATATGTTCCAACCTACCCGGGTTAGGTAAGGGATCTACTGGGGGCAAGCCCCATCGCGAAGTAGATTGCCTCAGCACTTCTATGGTGAGGATTGATCTGTTCTTTCTAGCCATAGAGACTTGGGGTATCACTTATGGTGATTAATGCCCTAAGTATAAAAATCCAGCAAGCTTATAAAACCAGTCAAAGAAAGTAAGAAAGTTGTTATTTATTAAAGTATGTTGCTAATATAAAGTTTTGAATGAAGATATTTTTGCAAGGTATGATATGTAATGATTTTTAAAAGTAAAGAGCTATGGTATGACATTATTATAAAACTTTGAAAGATGTTTTATGTCATAAGTTTTATATATAAAGGTTGGAAAAGAAGTTAAAAGTTTGAGTCTAAAACTCATGTAACTCACGAGACAATTTTTGTCTTACGTATTCTATTTTTATGCCATGTATTCCAGGTTAAATGCTACGTTATAATTGGATGAAGTTTAGCTGGAGTGGAGCCCACATAGCTCCTATCTTGGACACAAGGTTTAATCCTTTTCTTGCTTACTATGGTTAGTTTGGTATGGATTTGTAACACCCACAGTTTTAAATATATAAATAATCGGTTTTTGTTAAACCGTATTTTTGTATTCAAGTATTTATACGAAAAACCATAGTATTTGCAAACAGTAGAAATGGGGTGTCACAAGTTGGTATCAGAGCCATAGTTTAAGCGAATTAGGATTGGCTTGTTCCACTCCTAGGCTTAAACTCATATTATAGAAATGTTAGTTTATGAAAGTATACTATATGATGTCTTAAATGACTAAGATATTATGCATCACTTAATATATGCAAATATATAACACTAAGAAATGTTTAGCCAACGCTTTGATTGAGCAAAAGTTTGACCGTTAAGAAAATGGTATGTTATTTTCCATAACTGTCTACATTTATTAAAGACTATGTTTATAAAGTAGAAAGATTTCCAGTACTGATCACCATGTATTTACAATGGTGTTATATGTTAAAGGAACCAGTGTCCCATGAGACCTTGTGGTAACAGCAGAATCAATATGTATAGGTGATTATGGTAATATGGGCCCGTATTATCATAATCACAGGATATGTATTGAGACTGGTGGAATCGTAAAGGAATTATGGTAGTCTGGTAAGTAAGGATTGTGAAGAGAGTAATAGGAATAACCTAGGGATTATATGCCCATGTAATAAAAATAAGTAAGATTATAAGTATTAAAGGTTAATGGAGTGGATATATATCACTTAGTATCACAAGATAAAAGAAATTAATAAGATAGTTAATACTCTTGAGACAATATGAAAGGAACCATTAAAAGAGACATGGCCAGAAGGTATAAATATATTGGATATGTTAATGGAGTATACAGTACAAATATAAAAGAAAGAGTATAACTGAAAATTTCGTTGTCTAACGGAAACGAATTATGATTATAGAATAAAGATAAAAGTAGTGTCACTACAGTGACCAAAGAAAGAAAGATTGGAAAATAATATTAATAATAAATAAAAGTAGTAACACATCGATACATGTGACCCATTACTATAACTTTATAGTAATACATTAAGAAAAGTTTACAGAACTAGTAGCCTAAACTGAAGAATCAGAAGGAAGCGAAAAAAGATCATCTACACTCCACTCTTTGTCATCTGTAGGTCGACTTGTACCTTCTTGAGGATTTGGAAGGGGTATGTTTTCAGTTATTGGAGGAGGAGCTCCAAGGTGTGGGGTCTCGATAGGGTTGGAAACCGTAACCCCATGAGTATGGGCTAAAAATTGACTCGTTTGAGGAGTGTGTAAGTAGGGAAGTGATGAGGAAGGGTTCCAATTTGGAACCGGCTGGGGGTAGCTATAAGAAGGAGGAAACCAGGCTAGGTTACCTACAGAGCCTCCAAAATTATCCTGACTCGCACGCTCGAGTAAACCAGGATTAATACTGCTCGTACCAGAATTAGATGGCAGAGGTTGCTGCTGTGTATGAATTCTTGATGAAGTTTCCCCCTTTTCCAGAAATTTTCTTTTCTTATATTCAACCTTATGAGCAGCTTGTATTAGTTTCTTTGTGCCTTCTGTTAGACCTGATTGCGACCCTTCAATTATTGCTTCTTTCTCCCTTTTTAGGTTGGGTAATAACTCTTCCGATAATCCTGCTGCTCCACTAAACTCGTTGCCAAATTCCTGTGACACAAATAACTTTAGTAATTACAATTTTATGATATATAAAAAGAAATGTAATTCTTTACCTCAACACGATCAATAAGAGTTTGCAGACTCTTAAGTTGTCGTTTTGGCCAATGATCGATACCTAAATCTCTACAGCGTTTTTTTAATTGCGTCGTTCCAATGTTGAGTTCTTTCGCAGCTTTCTCAATTGGTTCATTAAAGTGTTCAGCTATTATTTCTTTACTTAATGAGTGTCTGAAACCTCTTCTACTGCCAGCTACTGTGGTTGTCGGAGCTGAAGGATTGAGTTCAAATGTATTATTATTATTATTTGGGATCATTTGAACATGATCCTGATTTTCTGAATCAAAGATGGACATTGATTCATTAAAATCAGTAGCTTCTATTGGTGGTAATTGTACGTTTTCAATCATGGACTCAGGATTTTGAAATCCTTCTAGTTTCCTCTGAATCACCTGAAGGTGATTTTGATATTGAAAACCAACCCCAAGTTCTGGATTCACTTCAATATTTAGGTTATGAGTCGTTTGTAATTGATTGTCATTTTGAATGTCAGCCATGAATCCTTGATTCGTGGGGATGATCTCTCTACTCGTTGAGGGTACGTCGATGAAGGGATTGTAGCCAGATAGACCATCTACAGATGGGTCTACGAATAACAATTGTCAGATAATAAAACAAAATTGAACATTCATAGAAGCAAGCATTTAAAAGAATTTAACCTGGTAGAAGGTGTGGAGTTTGATCAAGTACATGGTCTAAAGATACATTCATCGGATCGTCTAAGTTGATGTTTAGCTCGGAAAAAATTTCCGGCTCATCGTTGAGTGGCTCTATAGATTGTATATCTGGAAGACTGTACCATAATTAAAAATCAACAAAACATTAGAAAAAAAAAAAAAAATAATGGATGTTTAGAATGTTAAAGTCACCGAACTCCAGTAAAGATGTTTGATTTGAAGAACCCTCTCCTTGCGGAAAACCAGGTCCAGGGTTTGACAGATCGCCCATTGAAGATCTGTTTTCCATGACTTAGCTTTAAATGTGAGTTCGTATACGAACAAACTAGTGATAGAAGAGAATGAGACTGAAAATGAATGTGGAAATAAATGATGCTACTTACCTGTATATATAGCATTTTGCAGCTGGAACCGAAAGGACGTATGTAATTGAAAGGACACTTTACTTTCTTATTACCAAAATTCAAACCATCTACAGTGGATGCGACCCTCCACTACCCTGAGTGCCGGTTAATTTTTAAAAATTTGCTGCTAGACTCTAGTGATAAAGGGATATTGATGAGATTTTTTTGGAATAAAGGTGAATATAATGGTGTCGTTTACTGATTACTTTAATACAGACTGATGAACGTTGTTGATCAATAGTGATGTGATATCACATAAAAACAAAGTGTTGGACTTTAGGCCTAATGGGCTAAAGTTTAACTTATTTGGGCTCATATCGTTGGGCTAGTAGTTATGGCCAAAATACTAGACCAAAATGAAAATGAAAAATGGGCTGTTATATTCACAGATAATTAATCTTGTGGAATTATGGGCTAATGAAAGTTTCAACCTTGATTACTTAATATCTTGGTGTTGAATTTCGGGGACGAAATTCTTATAAGTGGGGGAGATTTGTAACACCCGTTTCCCAATTCTTTATTTTTAGCAACTAAGTATTTATTTTAACAAAAAAAAATAAAATAAATAATAATATTGATAATAAAAGAAAATAATGGAAGTAATGTTTTTAGATTGTAAATTATAGTAGAGGGTTTATGTCATATTTATAAACTTAAATTTGTTGGAATAAATGGGAAATTGGGGTAAAAATGAAAAGATTTAATTCTTAAACTTTAAAAAAAATTAATATGTAAATATCTATACGGATTTGGGAAAAAGTCATCAAGAAGACTTTTATAGATCTTGATGAGATAAGATGATAGGAAAAAGATTAATATCATTTGGAGTTAAAACGAAGAAGTTATGACAGGTCAAAGTTGACCAAAAAGTGACACAAATGGCAAAAAGGTCATGTTTGAGGGTCTGTAACGTAAAATATATAAGGATTCAGAATTAAGTCAGTAGGAGGAAGTTGTAAAGCTTATTTCGGGCTTTCTACAGGTATAAAGTTTGTAAAAATCCGATGTCGTATGTGGGAGTTATGATACTGTAAAGTTTGAGAAAATAACCAGGAAAATCCGAAATTTGTCCAAGGCATGAACTGTCAGGGGTATTTTCGGAAATTTCCACTTCTTTTCATTTAAATCAGATTCTAGGAGCTCTTGGATCAGATATTTTTTACCTAGAACTTTCTAGTTTGATTAAACCAAAGAGAAGAGAAGGGAGAAGATGGTTTCTAAGGATTTCATGAAGAAATTGAGCATGGTTTTGACAATTAAAGCTTAGGTTGATGAGTTCCTAGCACAAACAAGGTAAGAATCTATTCTTTTAGCTAAAAAAAAAACCCATTTAGGGTTCTTGGCTGAATTTTGTGATTAGAGGAAGGAGTGAAGATTGAAATCAAAGGTTTGATATTCGGATGAGAATTTGTCCTATGTTGTATAAATCATAGAAAAATCATACGATGTCCAAATTAGGTGATTCCAGTGCCCATGGTTTCTCCTTGATGTCTTTTTCAGTTCATCAGTTGGGGTTCAGACCTCATTCAGTCGTTTTCTAGGGTTTTGAACCCGATTTCCATGAGTATGATTTCTGTGTCCAATTGTGTTGTGAAATTCTTGTAAAATCGTGTGTTCACTGGATTGTTCTGAACTTTTGTGTGGAGAAGAACCTTGTCATGTTCCATACTCGACCCAAAGGAATTGACTCAGTTCATTGTTTTGGTTTTGATTTTTGTGTGTGCAATCCGACCTCCACAGATTGGTTGCTGCACACCTAAGTCAACTTGTGGGATTTTTAATTCCTAAATGGTTCATAGTTTAGGTCTGAAAATTTGATGGAAAGTCCATCCTCATGTATAGTGTGTTCCATCCAGAGGGCTTGATCCAATTCCTTTAGGAAGCCAGGTTTTCAATGTCTTCTCCTTGACTGAACCAGAATTTGTAGCTCTGCACATTGTCCTTGTTGCACGATTTTTATTTCTCAATTGGCTTATGCTTTGAGTTTGATATTTGGATGCGAGCTTTATTTTCATGTCTAGTGTAACTCATCCAAAAGGCTTGACTTATTTCTTTTCAGAAGTTAGGTTTTTGGACCAATCTTGTCAAGCTATGCTGAGTTGTGACAGAAATGTTGCTGCTCATTTCCTTCATTTTGTGTGATTGTTAATTCTTAAATTGGTAAATTCATATTAAATCGTGTGAATGTCGAATTGGATTGAATTTTATGTCCCTAAATTGGTAATTGTGTCTAGTTTGTTCTCTTAAAAGGTTATAAATTGATTCAGATCCTAAGTCATGTGGAATTGTCCATTTCCACTAATTGGTCCAGGTGCTGTCAGTTTTGGTCCCCTGTCTTGATTAATTCATTATAAATTGTACAAAAATCGTTTGGGGTCAAGGTCTGTGGCCTTAGTTCACTTTTGAAGTCTATTTGGTCCATACCAAATTTCAGGGTTCAATTATTAACCCATTTTGAGCGACTAATATTTCTTTAAGGTGTGGTCCTGTGAGTGGACTGATCAATTCATTCAACTTTGTCGATTTATCATTTCTTATTGGTGAATGCAAAAGACCTGAGGTCAGGCCCTGTGATCTTCCCCTTGGGTCTAGTTTACCCATGATTTTTATTGGATTTTATTTTCAATCTTTCCTTGACCTAATATTGCAAATCTTGTTGAGGGTCCAGAAATCAGCCTTGCTGTTGGTTTCTTCTTTTATGATAATCATCTTAGTTTTTGGTTTTGGATGTCATGATGTGGGCTTGGGTTTACTTAAAATTAATGGAATCGTATAATAACTTATTTGTTGAGTAAAATTGAATAAAAGAGGGTGAGGGTATATGTCGACACAACGTGCATGTCGAAAGTTATAAACATTTAAACTATAAGCAACGCTATAAGTATTTATTTATAGTAACGTTAATTAGTGTACTTGGTAATAATTAACTTAATATACTTTATAGGAGTATAAGGTGTGCGGTTTTAAGCTTGGTTGGATTTGCGAAGTTGCCGCATGGATTTCTACATTGCCGACTCGAGGTGAGTACATGCAGTATTTTTTACCCATTCTAGGGTACATGGCAAGTAAGTATTTTACAAGATTTCTTATAAAATCTTATATGTGAAACTATATGCAAGAGTTTTATTTTTAACTTGTTGGTGAAAGTTTAATGTTATAATTGAAGATATGTTTTAGTCTATGAACCCATTATGTGAAATTATGTTTTGGTCTATGAACCAATTATATGAAGGTATATATATTTTGAATACATGTTTGAAAGTATGATTTGGCATTAAGCCTAAAATGTTATATAGACATATTTTAAACATAAGGTTTAGTTTATGTGAAATGAAAGTTATAAATTCGGCATCTAGCCATAAAGATAGAAAGTAATGAAGTTTGGCATTTAGCCACAAGTTATATGTAAGTAAGTAATATTCAAGCAAGCAGAAAATGTTTTGTATGACTGGTAATTGTAGCAAGTAGCGTTAGTAAAGGAACTATGTTCCAACCTACCCGGGTTAGGTAAGGGATCTACTGGGGGCAAGCCCCATCGCGAAGTAGATTGCCTCAGCACTTCTATGGTGAGGATTGATCTGTTCTTTCTAGCCATAGAGACTTGGGGTATCACTTATGGTGATTAATGCCCTAAGTATAAAAATCCAGCAAGCTTATAAAACCAGTCAAAGAAAGTAAGAAAGTTGTTATTTATTAAAGTATGTTGCTAATATAAAGTTTTGAATGAAGATATTTTTGCAAGGTATGATATGTAATGATTTTTAAAAGTAAAGAGCTATGGTATGACATTATTATAAAACTTTGAAAGATGTTTTATGTCATAAGTTTTATATATAAAGGTTGGAAAAGAAGTTAAAAGTTTGAGTCTAAAACTCATGTAACTCACGAGACAATTTTTGTCTTACGTATTCTATTTTTATGCCATGTATTCCAGGTTAAATGCTACGTTATAATTGGATGAAGTTTAGCTGGAGTGGAGCCCACATAGCTCCTATCTTGGACACAAGGTTTAATCCTTTTCTTGCTTACTATGGTTAGTTTGGTATGGATTTGTAACACCCACAGTTTTAAATATATAAATAATCGGTTTTTGTTAAACCATATTTTTGTATTCAAGTATTTATACGAAAAACCATAGTATTTGCAAACAGTAGAAATGGGGTGTCACAACTAAGCACTCACAATTTACCCATAATTAAACTTATTGACTTAGTGTTATTGTATCCCACATTGGTGTGACACAGTCTTATAAGAGTGTATATATGTTGGAGTCTCACAAGGGCTCTTTTGGAGAGACACTCTTGGGCTCCACATATATTTACATGGTATCAGAGGCGGCGTCCCGCACCCTGTAACCTCATCAAGCCTACGTCTCTGAGGGGGAGCGTTAGTGTATCCCACATTGGTGCGACACGGTCTTATAAGATTATATATATGTTGGAGTCTCCTTTCTCTCCACAAGGGCGCCTTTTGAGAGACACTATTGGGCTCCACATATATTTACACTTAGTTCGTCTAGAGACACAATCAATGTATGTTAGGCACCATCAAGACGGGGTCTAATATTGTTTTGTAACTCTGTACTGTGATGCTGTGATGCAATACAGGCACATAGAGAAGTAAATTCGAGAAATTGGGTACCAAAATATGTTACCGGATTGACATATGAGTTAACTGAGAATGGTAGATGTGAAACCGTAATTGTAGAACGGATGATGTGTTCATGTAGGAGATGGATGAAAAGTGGTATATTGTGCGGTCATACGTAGCGGTCTTACAAATATTAAAGATGACACCTGCGACACAAATGGTTTCTTATAATTTCACTGCATCTTTATTAGAGCAACTTATGGGATTGGAAAAATCATTTCACTACCACCTTCTCAAGAATGGGATATTCCATATGAATGGTTGGATGTTTTCCCCCCTTCGTAATCAAGTGTTAAATGTTAGTATCACCACATACACACTTATGTATTTGCACATTCCTTTAGAGTTCAAAATAGCTTTTTGTGCTTATGCATAAGATATTTGCATCATAAGGTGGAACTAGCATTTCAAAGGCATCATCTTCGTGTGATGGACTAACTTTTGAGGGGGATTACATAAGCTCCAAGAGTTTTTGACTTCATCATCCAAATCGAGTTCATTGACTAGTCTTCAAAGGGTGTAGACTTATCTTCTCTTTAGTGTTATTAGTATTTGAATGAATGTATATATTGATCCTTGGTGGTATAAGAAGTTCACGTTGTGTCACACCCCCAAACCGTATTGGCGGAAACGTTCGAGGGTGGATGACTTCATGAACAATATCATAATAATGTCAAGTAATAATGAATCCAAGCAAACACAACCATCATAATATAATTGTAAAAGTTACATAAGTTCAATATTTACAATTACAAATGATGTCAAACTAAGCAAACGACGTCGTAACGTCTCCTCACCAAAGCTTGTGGTTTACCTTTTTAGTTTCCTGAGAATACAAGTAGTTTGAGAAAATGTCAACAATTAAGTTGGTGAGTTCATAAGTATTTTGTATGACAAAAAAAATCCGTTTCTTGAAAAATGTAGTGTTGAAACCCAAGAAAAATCCAATATTTTCCTATTTAAAAATGTTCAAGTCTTAAAACCCAAGGACTAAAATATAACGTAATTTGTAGTGTAACATTGTTAAATGTGTATATTTCAACGTAAACAAAGTAATAAGTTGATTATTTTTCCATGTGAGACGTCCTATAACCATACTATAACCATGTAGGTCTGCTTCGATGTTCTTCAGGCGTCGGACTGTTAGACATTTGTCACCTCAGACATGCCGGTCTAACTGTAGCTAACAGTTCAGGTGCGGGGTTGTCAATCCCGTATGGATCTATACACGAATGTCACGCTCTCTTACCGAGAATGTGGTTATAAATGTCAGGACTTATAGTGTGAGTACTTATAAAGTACTATGAAGACCCGTCTCACAAAAATGTATGTATTTATCAACTCGTTTACGTTCATTTGTTAAGATACCTTGTCTTTGCCGTTATTATATTTTCCCATAATAACGTTGTATTGTATAATAATTATATATTTTTATATAATAATTTTTGTATTGTTACAAATGTCATGAAAATCCAAGTAAACATAAACTATTCCTACAATAGTCTAATTTTAGTATTCCGTCGTAATAAACGTAGTTTTACGAACCTAAAGAAATATCTTAATTAAGATCTAGTAGTTTTGCACAAAAGCTACGGTTTGAATCTTTTACCCAACATTAATCGTATCACAATATTCGAAATGTTTAGATCTGAATACCCTTCGTGTCAAAACGTTTTTATGCTAATAGTAGTTGTAAACTTGTGTAAATTATTTATCAACGCATATAAACACTTGTAAACTTGCGTAAAACATTATTTATAGCATACTTTTTTGTGTACTCTCCCCCTAAAAGTTTCTGAAAAGTAAAATGGAGGGGTATGAACTCGCCCTTGTAGCGTGTTTTTGTCGAGAAATGAGTGTGGTTTCGGAATGATCGGCGACAAGGATGACGATTTGGGTTTCGGAACTTAAGGACCTTCGGATAAAGCGAAAACCCAATGGTTTTACGAATTGTTAGTGTTTGTAAATGAAATAAAAGCTATGTAATATCGTTTAAGATCACTAGATGAGGTTATCTTACCAAAATGAGATGTTTAACACTTGAAATGGTGGAAAAATCGTGACTGTTGGGGGGTGACTGAAACTGATGAAGAGGTGGTGAGAGTCGAGAGTTTTGAGAGAGAGAGAGTTGAGAGATGAGAGGATTTTGGAGGAAAAAGTTTGGTTGTTTGTGTCTAATGAAGTGGGATAAACTGATTAATGGAGTGGTTAGTTAAACTTTAAGTCACATCACGTAGTCATAGTTGTACTTTGTAGCATGGAGTTAGTGCACGACAATCTGTGTCTAAACTTGACCAATCTATAGTGTCACTCTATAGACAGTTTCCATACATACACTTAAATAACCGAAAAACTTGAAAATGCGAAACACGAATTATTGTTCTAAACTTAATTCCAAATAACATTCAATCAAAACGATCCACTCTGATTCCGAGATTCAACTCAGAAATCAGAAACCAAATAATTCAAGTAAACAATCTAAACGACAACGATTATCAAACCGAAATCATAAACGAACACGAAAATAAATTTAAACCAAACTTGCATTAAAACTAAACCCGAAACCAGAGTCGTGCTTCTGAAAACAGGAATAAAATCCAGATCCCCGTGGTCAATGGTGTTCTACAATCCAGCACCCTTGATCACACGAAAGTTTCGTGTGATCAAGGGTGCTGGATTGTAGAAACTATCAAACTACCAATTATGAATCACTAAGCTACGAATTCTAAGTCAAAGATACTTGAGTTCCACTCAAAGGTCGGATCTTCACTCTCGAATCACGAACCGGGACCCTCTATTTAGTTGCTGATTTTGTCTTCCCGCGTTGCGGCATGGGCTTATACGCGGTGCGGCTTATCTATAATGCTCGTTTCTTCGCAGTTTGAATTTCAAATCCTCACCCGGTGCCACAGCTCACCACGTCGAGTAGCTCCTTTGGGTACGCGACGCGCATGTTACTTCGACCTAAAGTAGCCTTCTTTCCTAACTTTGCCAAAACTTGCACTTTTTACCCTGTATTTCCTGTAATTTGTACAAAGCACCCTTGGCACAAAACGTGAGTAATATCGTAATTTTAGGAGTATATTTCATTCAAAACATAGCTCAATAAGGACTATAATACTTGATATTACTAGGCGTAATCACTCCTCACAATTTTGCTATACTTCCTTTAGGGATACAAGCAAATATATTAGTATGATGCTTCTTATTTATAGCTGAAATCTCGGGATTAAAGAATTATATCTCGCACTAGACTCCAAGGTGGAATAGAGTTGGTGAGCACTGGCCTTCTACGCATACTCTCTATGCATCGTGCAGAGTCCCACACTACAGGGCACACCCATACTCTCTATGCATCGTGCAGAGTCCCACACTACAGGGCACACCCATACTTGTATGCATCACGTCTAATCATGCAGTGAAATTTTGGGTGTTACAGAAAGACCAAATGGCTTTGTGTTCCTGTCAGAGTTTTGATTGTACGCATTTCCTGGATACCAACAAACCCTAGTCGCAAGTTACATGGTTTCCCTCAACAGGTAAATGCTTTTAAAAGCATTTGAGTAATGTGGAAATTGAAAATAACTTTGTTATTTTCTTATTGTGAAGGTTCCAGTTGCGGTTTCTTAGGATGGATAAATCCTCCAATATGTGTAAGGTCCGTTATGATACTACATGTATTACTGAGAAACATAAACAATCATGAAATGGTGATCAACAATCTCAATTAAGAAGCAAGAAAATGGCATCTTTATTTTTTTGTAATATGGGTTCTGTTAGGGGTTTTATTAGTCTTCAATTAGGAATTAGAAATTAAGGTTCTTTTGGCATTTTGATATTTGTAATATGGAATTTGGGTTCTTTTTCATTTTGTAATAAGGAATTAGGTTCGGTAAATTGAGGAAGTGTGTAACCGTATCATGTTGGTAATGACAATGCATTTATAACCTTATCATGTTATGTATTAGCACCTTCATCATCATCTGTTCACAGGCCTGCAACAACCATCAGAAACATACAAGTGTAACCATTAGGAATGAGTAATGGATATGTCAACCGTGCTTGATACCATTAAAAACATATAAAAGAAACACAAGATTCTGACCATTAGGAATGAGTAATGGACATGCCAACCATTATGAATTAGTAATAGACATATAATATGGTGATAGTCATTACACCATTAATAAAACCATCCAAAATGACCATAAGACAGGTTTTTACCAAACAAAAAAGTTTAACCATTATACCCCTCATCCATTCCTCAAGAAACCCAAAAGACAACAATCACAAAATGCCCAAAAGACAAATTCTAAACAAAGAAAAAGTAAATAAATGACATGTCATTAAAAACACAAGCATGAAAAAAGGACTTAGAGGCATCATGACACACTAATTCCTTCATTGACTCCCACCTCCATTCCATCATTGACCCTTGAAAGTCCTCGAGTTATGGCCCCTGTTGTTGCATTTGCCACATCATCCCCATTATCCTGACTTTCATTTCCTATTTGACTTTGACTCAAGTTCCTTTCATCTGCACTACGTCCAGGTTGTCTGTGATGTTGTGGCTATGCTAATTTTAGGGGACAACTACTTTTTGGGCACATAACCCTACCATTTATTTGTTCCACATTGTCAAATAAGCATCCCTCTAAATGTCAATCCAATACACTTTATTGAAATAAGTGTAAAGATCCTCAACTATCACTCATTTCATGTATTGTAGTTATTATGTGCTTGCAAGGAGCCAAGGAATCCAATTTAATTCCCACCACCTGCATGCATGTACATTCCATCTCTCTTATGTCAACCACATGTTGGTCATGCCAAGGTCAATAAACTTTGAACTTTGCAATTCTATTGCATCTAGAACTGGCTTGTAGTCCAATGTTGTGGTGGGATTTTTTTCAACCTGTCAAAAGTTTGCCTATCAAATTGATAAAACTCAGTCACACAATTCTCAAATTATGGTATTGTGGTGTCTGTTGCACACTTACATAAGAGATCTTTATACTCTCGAGCCTTCCATGTTTTCCTCATATTTTCATAGATGGACCTGAGGAAAAAACGACGCTCATCATACGGATAGAGTTGTGTAATAGCCAGTAAGATGCCCTTTTAATGATTAGCCTAAAAATAGCAAATGTTTAAGGAATTAACAAGAAATTAGAAAATATTAAGAAAAGTATACCTCTTTCCGGTCACTTATGAAAGTGAAGTTAGAATTTAAATATATCCTAAATCATCTCCTACTCATTCAATAAACCACTTCCAACTGCTGGTATTTTCAGCCTCAATAATGGCATATGTTAATGGGTATATGCCATTATTTGTATCTAATCCAATAGCAGTGAAAACTTGGCCTATAAAGGGTCCTTTCATAAAAGCACAATATAATATAGGAATCAGTGCCCCTAAGTAAACATACACTCTCTCAAACTTCCTTCTTTCTGAAGTAATGTTAGGCTCATTAACTACCTCAAGCTTTGTTGCTTGTATATCTGATTCAAATCTCTTAACACCTCATATTGCTTATTTTAGTCACCAATCACCTGATTGTGTTTCCACCTTTATCTTTAACTGTTGTATTGTCATCCAAATTGAAGCATAATTTCTTAGTACAAGAAAAACTACATTCAACTGACTACACTCTCCTACCCTTTTTGTACTCAGGTGTATCATACCTTACTATACTCATTTCAACTTTTGGGACCTCTTCCTGATTTTGGTTTAATGGGGAAAAATCAACAACCCAGGAATTGGGTCTAGCCGTTTAGCTATGGACACAACATTTGGTATCACCTCACCATCTGATATGTTCTTAATTATAACATTAGACACAATTATTAGAGACATAAATTATTTAAATAACTTAGTTTTTCACCATGTCCAGTGTAAACCTTGATGTGTATTGTGCAAGGATTTGCACATCAACATATTTCCCTAAAGCAAGCTCTTAGACCAAACTTTAAAGCACCATTTGACAATAGAAAATGGTAGTAAATAACCGGTGGCACCTCATAACCATGCTTTAGCATCATATCGTCCAACTCATGCACATAGAACTTATTAATATTTACCAGGTCTATGTGGTCTACTCCTTCTTCAATGTATCTTATCCCTAGGAAGTTTGTCAACTTCCCACCATGATGGAGCTCGTGGGATAACCATCTGCATAAATCTTAACAAAAAACAAAAATCATTAGTTTTTACTGATTGAAAATGTTTTTTTAAGTTTTCAAATTCATCAGTGAGAAACATAGTAGATTACCGTATAAGATCGTTGCATAAAAAACTATTGACCTAACTTCCCACATTGTCAACATAATCCACCAAACCTTTTCAAAATCACTTTGATGAATAAAGACACATGTGTATAAGATCATTAGGGATTTGTGATTAATAAAGAGGATTTAATGGAGAGAATGGCCGATTACTTGATGTTTGGAGTTTTTGTTTTAAATGGCTATGAGTCTAATGAGAGAGTTAGCCGGAAACACGAAAATACCACTGGTCTTTTTGCTAGATAACGGGCATTTATAACGTCTATTACCACTAAGGACCAAAAAAAATGTAAAAATCCAAAATTGAGCCAATTGTGCACCATCAAACTTTTTTGGACCAAAACCATATGAAAATAATAACCACAGGGACCATTTTTGCAATTTTCTGGAAAGTAAATCCAAATAAAATTGCAAAATATATGGACCAAATTTGCATTTTTTATTATTGTCTTGGCGGCGTGCCCTGGTACTGCTGTGGCGAACGATATGCCCTCCGTCGCCTTCTCTTCGCCGATTTCAATTCAGGGATCAGGTAAAACATAAAATTTGCTACTACTTATCTTCAAAACTCGTCAGTAGTTCCATTGGTCGGTCTAATTTCGCGTCTGTAGTATAGTTGCCTGATTTTGTTTCGTTCTCGAGCAGCTACTCGCAATAACCTTTATCGGTTAGGGTTTGAGAAAAAAAAACCCATTTTCTAACCCCACAAAATATAAGAGTGATATTATATCTGCACTCTCACCATTTCAAGATGAATTCCGGTAGCAATATAAGAGTGTATTCAATAGAAATTGTAAGAATACGAATCTCTTTTACTTTATTTGTCTCATATCCTTATTTTCAGTAAATCCCTCTTGCATATTCCCATTAGTTATCGATACTTGAGCTTTTTCAAATTTAATGACGATATTTTCTCTTTTTTAGAGTAGCAAGTAAAAAGCTATTCGTGGATTTTGGCCACTGTACAAATTATGGAAACCCAATATATATTTCAAGTATAAACCAAGAATAACATGCTTATAGCAGATAAGGTTAGAATTTAAATCGTTTTTGATCTTCATATGTACATCTTGTGTTCGCCCTTGTTAGTGGTATGTTTGACATTATCTTTGCATAGAACGTATGCTTGATGCTATAGTAAAACTTTTAGAAACTTTTGAATGTTGATGACATGTTGACAGCAGGAGGAATGAACCTTTTTGTTTGTATTTATACTAAGTGGTTTTCAATACATAATATGCAACAATGTTTCATTAAGAACATAAAGTTGCAATATTTTACTAAAACGTGTTACATGTTCAAACATTGTTGCATAATTCGTGTTGATTTACTAAGAGTTTAAGCTACTAAAAGGGTGAAATACATAAAAGCACAACGTACTTTCACTATTATATCAATTTAGCCACTTAACTCTTTTTATGCGGTGTTTAAACCATTATATACCTGTATGAGTGTTAAAAAAAAAACATCTTTCCAGTTACCCAATTTTGATAACACGTATACAGAAAATTATGTACTTTTTCCATTTGACCAATTTAGCCCCTGAACTACTACCATTTATTGTTTTTGCCACCAAACTACCATCATAATAGTACAAAAAATAATAGTTTAATAACATCTCAAAAAAGATTATAAAAGAATCAATCTGCAATTACAAGGACACAAAATTTTGTTCTTTCAAAGCTTAGGGCAATATTTGGAGGGGAATTGAGAAATTTCGTCAAAACACGAAGTCGACCTCTGTTTCCAAGTTTTTATTATAAATGCAATAATAACTCAAAAAGAATTTAAAAAATGCAGATGCCTTTAGCTGTAAGTAGGCATTAGGTTCGCAGATTCCATAAGATTTGGCTAGAATTGGAATCTAATTCCATTCTAATCCCGCGTTCGGCTATAAATGAGTTCTATATTAAGTTATTATGTGATTAACAAAATCCTTTGAGCAATGTATTCCAACATTCCATCATGGAATATACAAGTGAACGCGGTAAGTCTTGTTAAAAGTACTTCAATACCCTTTTACTTAAATAATAAGGGCCCACACCAAACTTTGAATGATGTTAATCCCACCATTCGATAAATGCATAGTCACCGACCCAACATTCATTGGCATTGAATTCTCATTACATTTCCATTGTGGATGTTCTTAAGTTTGACATTGCTATATATAATTGGATAGAATTTCTAAAAAGAATTATATGATATGGATGCTATTATAAACAAGCCAATGAAAGTTCGTTGTTATTTCTTGCATTAAGATTTTTACGACAAATACACAGGGTCATACTTGCAAATATATTTTTAGTATTTACTATAATTTTGTTGATACCAAATTAGTAGAGGAAACAGGTTGCTATGTTTTACACCTTTTTAGGGTTTAAATGTAAGTAAAAAAATGATGACTCTATCGAGAGTTGGATTAAAACTTTTAAGGTATTCTTTTATATAAACATTTTTACAACATGTGACTACTGTTCACAGTGTCACATCATAACTTTTGGCTATTTATAAGTTTAGTCCTTCTACTTTTGTATAATTACAATATTGGTTCTTGAACTTTTAATTATCAATCTTTTCTTATTTACATATTTAGTCATTTTACTTTTGTATAATTACAGTTTTGCTCCTTGAACTTTTAATTTATCTTTTTATATTAATTATAGTTTCAGTCCTTATAATTTTTAATTTGCAATAATTTCAATTTTGGTCCCCATTATTTTTAATTTGCATTAATTATAGTTTTGGACCCTACAATTTTTAGTTTAGGATAATTACAATTTTTGGTCCCAGTATTTTTTTAATTTACTTTAATTATAATTTTCGTCTCCTTAACTTTAAATTGCAATAACTACAATTTTGGCCCTGTAGTTTTTAACATTAATTATAATTTACTCTAATTATAATTTTCGTCTCCTTAACTTTAAATTGCAATAACTTGTATCTACGTTTTGAAGAGAGGTGATGTTATATATGCACTAACACCATTTCATCTTGAATTCTGGTAGCAATATAAGAGTGTATTCAATACAAATTGTAAGAATACGGAACCTTTTTTTTGTATTTATATTAATTATTAAATATGACGAGAGTAATCTGGTCTTCGCCTAGTTATTAGTTTAATTGTGGTGATTTTCTTTTACTTCATTATCTAACCCCTCCTTTTTACCTACAAAAGTATGACTTCCAAAAAAACTTCACCTTATTTTGTTTAAAACAATCTTTGGAGGCCTTTTCTAATTTTGATGTTCTCTAACATGATTTATGTTTTCTCTACATAATAAAATCATAAGTCGTTATACCAGTTTCACATATGACCTAACTACGCCAAACCCAGTTGCAAAACGGGTTAGTTAATACATATTAACTCATTTTGGCATTTTGTAGCAGTGCCATTTTCCCCACTTTATGCAACAAAGTGGTTTTCTATACATAATATGCAATAATGTTTCATTAGCAACATAAAGTTGCAATATTTTACTAGAACTTGTTCGACATTGTAAATATATGTGGAGCCCAATAATTCTCTCCAAAAGTGCCCTTGTTGAGAGAGGGGAGACTCCAACATATATACAAACTTATAGGACCGTGTCGCACCAATGTGAGATACATTAACACTCCCTCTTAGATGTTATAGGGGTGCAGGACACCGGCTCTGATACTATGTAAATATATGTGGAGCCCAATAGTGTCTCTCCAAAAGAGCGCTTGTGGAGAGAGGGGAGACTCCAACATATATACAAACTTATAGGACCGTGTCACACCAATGTGAGATACATTTAAAACATCGCTGCATAATTCGTTTAAAAAAACGAATTTAAAAAAAAAAAGTAGATGATTATAGTTGTAAGTAGGCATCACGTTTGCATATTCCATGAGATTTGGCTAGAACTGGAATTTTATTCCATTCCAATCCTGTGTTTGGCTGCAAATGAGTACTAATTTAATTTATGTTGTGATTAACAAAATCCTTTGAGCAATGGATTCCAACATTCCATCATGGAATATACAAGTGAACCTCGTAAGTCTTGTTAAAAGTACTTCAATACCCTTTTACTTAAATAATAAGGGCCCACACCAAACTTTGAATGATGGTAATCCCACCATTCAATAAATGCATAGTCACCAACCCACAGTGCAATATAATGACATCACATTCAATGGCATTGAATTCTCATTGCATCTCCATTGTGGATGTTCTTAGGCTTGACATTGATATATATAATTGGATAGAATTTCTAAAAAGAATTATATAATATGAAGATTAGAAAGTAGGATGCTATTATAAACAAGCCAATGAAAGTCCGTTGTTATTTCTTGCATTAAGATTTTTTATGACAAATATGCAGGGTCGTACTTGCAAATATATTTTTAGTATTTAGTATGTCGTTAGGCCTTTTTTATAGTACATACAAATGTATTTCTAGGCAATAGGCAAAAAGTAGCAACCAGTTCCATTTATTTTTTATTACAACATTCTACTTTTGTTTCCTGTTATTATAGCATCACATTTTCAATCTTTTTCTTATTTAGGACATTATACTTTGAAAAATCAACCCAATTATAGCAATGAAATGGTTTTGTATTTAAATTTACAACAATTGCGTAGATGTTTCAAAGTACAATACTAATAGGAAGAATTTTAAAGTATGACACTATAACAAAGTAATCAACAAATCAATCGAAGTATGTTGCTATTTCTTACATTTAACCCTATTTAATAACAAATATGCAGGGCCATAAGTGTGGCACTCATTCACCATGGAAGGGAAGCATCAAAATTCGATGCATGTTACCCGATTGACCAGTGGTTCTCTTCTACAAAAGAGTATAAACAGGGGCAAAAATGTCATTTGTAAGCATACAGGCCACTCGATCATATTCTTTTCATGAATGTTTGTGTAGTGATGTATGTTCTTTTCTTCTATGTCGTGAGAGGTTTAAATACTCAAAGATATCTACATGTTTATTGCATGTATAAGTTTTGATATAATCTGTTTAATTTAAATTTTAGTTTTATTGAAGATGTTTTAGATTTAAAAAATGAGAGAGTATTCTTTTATATATTTAAAAATGGGGTTAAATGCAAGAAATGGCCATGCTGTTTTGGATAACAAGGAGACATCTCATAAACAGTGTGATGAAAATGGGAGTTAACTTCCAAGGGTTTTTGCAAGGAAAATATCTCAATTTGGTGCTTACAGTTTAAGCATATCTTATGACTGTAATAACATCTATAGTAGCAAACTGAAACCTTTAAGCAATTAAGTGGTTTACTTGGAGACCAAGGTCAAAAACATAAAACATAAATCTCGATTAAGCTAATATTGTGATAGAAAGCACAATTTTTTGAATTTTTTTATCATCTTCAAAGCTATATACTATTGTAAACGTACTTTATCTAAAATCTATCAACGTTACAAGTCAAGTAAGAAGTGTAATGGCTTCTTCTTTGGCTAATCTTAAAAACAGAGACCATTGCAATTTGCAACTCCCAAATAAATAATTCAATATTACAACAAACATGGAACATATGACTCACCACTTGAAAGAAGCATAATAGCTTCTTCTTCGGCTACTCTAGGTATCCCACGTGGGTGAAATTAATATTTTCACCCCACCCTCATAACCAAATAGTCCGGTCACAAGCAAACCATTATAGTTTATCTCAAGCGAAAATAGTGTTGGTAACGAATGAAGTAGATCTCATTATGTAAGAAGAATCAAAACAAAAAAATAGCTTTTTAACTCCAAGCATATGTATATACAATACGAACTGTATATGTGTAGTAAATGTTTGTCTCTTGAACCAAGCCATAGGAACTTACTGTAAATTGAAGTCAATACTCAATAGTTTGTGTTAAATCACTATTCAGGGTTTTCTGTTCACAGCCATGAAAAACAACAAAAAGTATACAGTTCTCCAAGTTAACTTTTGCTGTAATCGCTAAAAGCTTGTGAAAATGTTGTTATCATGGGTAACAAACTAAGGTACATTTCTCATATGCAATTTGACCGTTTTCGTACAACAGATTGCAAATAATTATGTATACAAAGAATATCCAAGAAAAAATGCTAAAACAAAATTGTATTTAGGATTTACTGCATCAAAATACAAATCAATACATGGTTCATCCACCGGTCATCCCAGATGTTGAAAAAGTGTTTGGTATTCAGTCATATCCTTTAATGTCTCTAGAAGCGAATGCCTTCTATAACCTCCATCTTGATGCATATTTAGCTGATTTGCCTCTCTTCCGTTAATCCCTGATGTGAACAAAGAAGTTGGGAAAATGTTACAGAAGTTTAGAATGTGTAGATATGCATGATCCTTTTAATACTGACAACCAATTATACTCAAAATACGAACTTAAGGTAATAAGAAAAGGATAACCACATAAAAAGACAATTTCTCATGCTATACAGAGTTTGACCAAATTTTTACCAAAACAGAAAAAGTTTGAATGTCAGATGCATTAATTCCAGCCTAGAAACTGATACAAATTTGTAAAGAAATATGAAGTTATATAACAAATACTACAAAGGTATTAAGATGGTGCCAATTTCTTAAAAGAACTATCAAAATCAATATCTTAAAGCCAATGGGTTTGACATAAAAGTCAAATTTCTGTACTGATGTCCAAATAAAAGGTCAAAGTTTGTGGATTATAGTCCAAATTGCACACAATTTTGGTATTTTTTTCTAGTTATTCTTTCAACAATGCACAAGTGTTTACCGGAAGCCAATACTAAGGAAATGTACATCACAATGAACAAGAAACCACAAATATGTGATGCAATGAAGATAAAATAATACAGTTGCAACCGATTTACATAGCAACCTAGTGGTAAAAGCTCTAAAAAACCGAAAAGCTATTCAGCTACTTTTCTTCTTTTAGTACTAGTTTTGATAGTTAGTTCAATATTAAAATAATCTTATCAACAAACCAAAAAAATAAGTCTCAAAATTAATGTTCCTAATACTTTGGGATAACTATTGAAAATAAAAAAAAAAACAGAAACTGAAATCTTACTTTATAAGGAATAATTTCATCAAAAAAGAAACATAGAAGAAATTGTGATGTTTATTATAAGAGGTGGGATCTAATACCTTTAAAAATTAAAGAGGATACAAATCGTAGAACCCGTTTTCACATTTGTTAAAAAACTATGATTATAATAATATTATTGAAATGAATAATCACACTTTAAGTACATATGTAGAAGATACACAGATGATGTGAAAGGAGACATCATACCTTTTCTACTACAACAAATTTATTCTCAATTTTGATGGACCCACAGTTCGCTTAAGATCCTTAATCTTCGGGCATGAATGAATTCTAAGTGTTTTAAGGCAGGGGAGGTGTTGTAAGACCTCTGAAAATGATTCCACATCCGTAAAATTCCATAGCCATAGAGTAACCAGAGATGGTGGAAGAAGAAAAGATGATGATGGAGTAGTAGTCTTATTCACATCCTCTGCCACTGCAAATGAAACCACTCCTGAATTTTCCCCATTTAAGCTTAGGTTAACTAGCGATGTTGGAAAATTCTGCGGGCCCCACTCAGACATGGGCTTCTTTAGGCATCCTATATTTAGCAACCGCAAATTAGGAGGCCACGACCCACAAGGAAAGGAGCCGTCCATACTTGGACAGTTATTTATCCGTATATCTTCCAAAGAAGTGAGACTTTGAAAATGCTCATGAGGAAATGACTTTAAATTCTTGCATTTATTGATGCAAAGTTCTTTTAGGAAAAACAGGGGAAGATGTTCAAAACGTTTGGCTTGAATGGGTTGTATTTTATCACAATCACTTGTTACCAATTTAGTGGGAGAGGATGGGTGCCCCTGCACTGTTGAGAGGCTCAAGGATGTCAATGAATCACAACCTGTGATCACCAACTTCTCAACACTATTTGGACAATTGTAACACTCTAGTGTGTTACAATCCCTAAACGTCACGTTTTTAAGAGAATCCATGCTAATCCCAAAATTATCCACTTCCTGGGCGGATGCTACCAACTTATTACAATTCAATACTTCCAAGTACCGTAAACTCACAAAACTCTTGCATGCTTCTGATTCTCGTTCCCACAAGTATGTCAGTTCATCACAATCACTGATATACAGATGTTCAACTGCCCCAAGATCCATTAGATCTTCTCCATGTAGTTGAGTAAGTCCTTTAACATTACACAATTTCAATTCAACAAGCGATGAGGACAAACCAACCATGCTTCTAAAAACTGCTTCGGAACATTCTTTTATATATAGCACCTGAAGTGAAGGTATCAATCCGGACACTTCAGCTAGTTCTGGACAATTGATTATAGAGATCTCATGAAGACGAGGAAATGATCTAGGAGTTCCATGTTCGTCGCCACTATTAATCGACCATCTCTGCCAACCTTCCATATCTTCAAATTTAAGAACTTCAAGGGATGGAAATGCAACGCCAGTAAAAGAACTTTTAGGTGCAAGAAACTCAAAACCCATGGTCTTCACCTCACTCATCCATTGAACAACCAGTTTCCTAAGAGATCCTAGACATCCAAGTGTTGGTAAGTGTGTACTTTTGGAACCAAATAATGTAAGCTCTGTTAACACATCAAATGAGGGATCGCCAACCCAACTAGGAAATCTCCTTCCCTTGTAGAACAAAATCTTGAGGGTTTTTAACTTAGGATGAGGCCTTAGTTCTTTAAGTACTTCATAATCATTCAAATCGTTTAGAGAATCAGAGAAGACACCACTCCATTTCAGCTCTAGAACATCAAGACCCTTCTTTTGATTTAAGTTGGCATCCTTTGCTTGTATTGGATTTATCACTTTGTCTAAACCCATAATGGAAAGCCGACCTTGAAGATCCGTTAGGCCACTAAGGTCGGATATTTTGAACCTATCACCTTCTTCAATAAAGACCTTGGGTAGAGTTTGTAGACTCGTCAAGCCACCGATCCCAAACGGAGTCTTGTTCAAACGTGGAGTATCACTTATGTCGAGATGCCGCAGGTTAATTAACTTTGCAAAACTTTTTGGCAAGCTAGATAACTCATCACAATTATTAACCAATAAGCTCTGTAGATTGTAAAGGTCACTCACTTCTTCTGGCAAACATGTGATATTGGTATAAGAAAAGTTAAGATACCGTAGATGCTTGAGACTACCAATGGATTCTGGTACCTTTGCTATTATCGAATAAAAGTACAAATAGCCCGGATTCAAGCTCATGACATGTAGCACCCTCAGGAATTGTAATTCCGGAATTAAATCAATAAGAACCTTCTCAAGAGAGTCCCACTTTTCCCATGAAGCACGCATTAGTAACAAAGTGCGCAAGCGTTTGGCTCCCCGTAATTCCTTGAGCTTTCTATATGATCCTGATCTTGGACCTACAAGTGATAATTGACGAAACTTATCAAAAGTTTCATTCGTGTGGGATACATCCACCTCAGCATCCAATCTAAAGGAAAACTCTCCTGCAACACTTGTCGCCAAGTCATTTATCAGGTCATGCATTGTATATCCTAACTCATCATCATTAGAATGTTGAAAAAAGGACCTTGACTTTAGCTCTTCAAAGTACTCATCACCTAAACACTCCATTGACTTGTTTCCTTTTGACTTGGACAAAAATCCTTCTGCCATCCACAATAGGACTAACTTATTCTTGTCAAACACGTAGTCCTTAGGAATTAAGGAGCAGTATGCAAACAACTGCTTCAGATGTGCAGGGAGATGATAATAGCTTAGTCTTAGAGCCGGAAGAATCTTATCTCCATCCGGTATTACCCATATTTTACTCTTCAATAGGTCCTCCCATTTATCGACATTTCTATTTTTCTTCAAGGCCCTTCCAAGTGTTTTCAAAGCCAAAGGCAATCTACCACATTTCTCAACCATACCTTCACCAAGCAACTTAAGCGTTGGATGTTTATCAAAGTTTTTTTCACCTAGTGCCTGTTGAGCAAATAATGATAAAGCATCTTCATTTGACAAAAGGTCCAGAGAATAAGTTTCTTCCGAGTCCATCACTGATGCAACATCGGTACTCCTGGTTGTCACAATAACTCTACTTCCAGTTGCTCCTTCAAGAAGAGGGCTTTTGAGTTGTTCCCACTTACTGTGATCTTCGTTCCAGACATCGTCTAGAACAAGTAGGAACCTCTTCTTAGAAAGTTCTTCTTTGAGGGCCACATGAAGCAGATTAAGACTAGCAAAATCTTTATTCTGTCCCGTTACCTCTTGGAAAATAGCCTTGCTGATGTTAGATACATCCAAATCTTCAGAAACACAAACCCATGCCTTGACTTCAAAATGATCCTTCACTTTCTCGTCGTTGTATAGAACTTTGGCAAGAGTTGTTTTCCCTATCCCTCCCATACCAACTATCGACACTATGCTCACATTTTCTTCACATTCTTCATTCCCCAGCAACTTCCCCAGCAATGCTTCTTTATCCCCTTCCCGACCCATGATTTTTGACTCATCAACCAGTGAAGTTTGCTCCAACCGGGTCTCTGTTACACTTGACCTCCCGACACTCACATTCAAACCCAGATCATTTTTCTGGTCAACAAGATTACGCAATTTGGTGGTGATCTCATCTAGCTTAGAACTCATCTTCCGACCATACATAATGTTGCGTGGGGTGAAATTAGTACAACAACTTGGGATGATCTTGAATACCGTACTAGTGCTGGTGCTGGCATGAGCTTCTTGATTCAACTTGATTCGCAGATCTTCGGTGGCCAAATCATCGAGTACATCGTCTATGTCGTAAGCCAAATCCTGGAGGTCGTTCACCCACAATTGAACACCTTCGTCTGTTATCTGCTTCTGGCTTGCATCAGCAAGCATTGCTTTGATCAGAGGCAAGTTTTTCTTCCATTTGTTTAGCTGAGAATCGACCCCTTTGGATCGAGCCACCTTCGACAAGCCACCAGATAGCAGCTTCTCACACAACACAGTGACGATGGCGGTAACTGCGATTTCAGCCATAGGTAGCCGGAAAAGGGAAAGATCGTTTTTTGTTGAGGGTTTTGCTTTTGATTTCAGAGATGGGAATTTGCAGATAAGAAGCAAAAGGTGGACTGAATACAATGTAAATGGGTGTTTGATTTCATTTAGGGGCCGTTTGGATGTGCTTATAAAACTGCTTATTGACTTATTGGTTTTTTGGAAAAGCCATAAGTCAATAAGTAAGGGCCTCCTTACTTATTAAAAACTGCTTATTTCCATTTTCTTATGACTTATAAGCAGTTTTTAATAAGTAATGAGGCCCTTACTTATTGACTTATGGCTTTTCAAAAAAACCAATAAGTCAATAAGGAGTTTTATAAGCACATCCAAACGGGCCCTTAGAGGTACAAACCCAGCCACGTAATCGACATATAATCCTTATACATTTTGGAAATGTATTTTCCTTATCCATAACCTTTAAATGGCTACAAATGGATCGACTAACTTTCCTGTTTATGTTCATAATATCTACGATAAATCATAAAATAAAACAAAACCTTTCTATTATTTTTCACAAGATTTTTATTTATAATAAAACTAAAATTAAAATTTTGAGAAAATTTGGTTATTTATCTATATAATAAAAATTACTGACGTGTTTTGTTAGATAATCCAATCTTTTTCTTTTTTTTTTTTTATAAAACTAACAATTTTTTTTTAATATTTGTTAAGAGAACATATCTCTAGTATTTGTTAACGCAACATATCTCTAAAAATTGCTGACGTGTTTTGTACTTTTTCTTCACTTGTTTCTAAATGATATTTCATCTGATGATGAATAACATGCAATCTTAAGATCTACATGACTCTCGTGTACACTTCATTTGCAAGAGATGTTGCTACCTTGATATATGCCTTTTAATCAGCGTAGTCATTAGAGGTTGATATAAAAATACGAAAATCTAAACAAAACCCAAAACATTTAAACCGGAAGTAAATTCATAAGAAAAAAAAATTGAAGTCCTGGTTATGTAAATACGTGTTCGCATAGAAAGCAGAATGTTTCCGGTCAGAGAGAGTGGATCACATGCAGAGGGTGAGATGAAGAGCCATGTCCTACGGAGAGCGTAAGAATTTGAGAATTTTTCATGTAGACAACTTGTATGTTTCAACTTTGGAATACATAGTCATATTTTACTTAGAAGTTTTTTGTTTTTTGTTTCATCTTTATTAATCCTTACAACAAAAGTGTAATCTATGTGTAAATATGGGTTTAGCCTAGAAACATATAGCATAAAAACCATCAACCAACGGATCTTTATGTAAAACATAAACTAAAATGAAAATGCTTCAAAACGTGTCAACTTCTAAGAAATTTAAATTTTCACTATTTGGTTTAATTTATTCGCTAAAGTATTGTTGGTATACACCAATGTAAATTTCATGTAAGGATGGTAAAATGAATGTATATTGATTTAATAAACATGTCAAAGAGGTAATTGTTGGTAAGGTTTGGTTAAGTTAGGTCCACCTTAAATTTATAGACATTTAATGTATCATATATAATAACAAAAATTATATATATTATATTTCTTTAAAAAGAAAGAAAATTTATAATATTATAAAATTTTGAATAAAGTTTAGATAACTTTGATCTTTGACATTTTTCATTTTAAACTAGCCTTTAAAAAGTTTACACATTAGGTCTCTTATATATAACATATAACTTAAAATGGCTATCTATTAAGTAATTTGATTGAGATAAGAACATTTGATTTTAAAAAGCAAAAGACAAATCTAAACAAAAATATTACATATTTTCTAAAATTTAGGCAAAAATTAGTTTTTTCTCCTCCCAAATAACCACAAATTTCGCAGATACAACTTATTTTAGCATTGTACATTGAAAAAAATCACAAGTTTTGACATGCATATTCCTGTTTTAGCATTGTACATTGAAAATTCGTAATTTTAGCACTGCCAGCCAACCAAAAAAAATGTCAAATATTATAGAGGGTAGGTTTGCAATGTATAATTTTTTTAATAAGAAAAAATTGAAAATTTTAATCCTGTAATTAGGTAGATTTTCAAAGTAGAATTCTTAATAAGAAAAAGCCAAAAGTAGGTACTATAATACACAAATAAATGATTTTGTGTTTAACAATTGAAAACAATATTTTTTCCTATTGATGGATTAAAGGTAGTCCAATTTTCATGGACACAAGATGCCTTTCAACTTTCAAGGATTTACTAACAAGATGAAATACATTTGGGTTTTATTAAATTGACGATAGCATTGAAAATGATGATATTTTTTATGTTATTAGATAAGGGAAGAAAAATCTAGGAGGTGGGTCGGGTGTCAGAATATGGTGTTGTGTAGACAATCACCATAGCTGTCAAATATATTAGGGCACCAGATTATAAACTCGCGTAATACACAGTTGATTATAAGAAAAAAATAGATAATGAGTAAATATTAAGGATTTCTAAAATGATATATTAGAATAGAAGCTGAGTTAAATGAACAATAAATATATGCTGTAATTAGTTTAACAATATTGTACATTTTCAAAGACTTCATTTTATACAACATTAGATGTGTAATAATAAAATTCTGATAAAAGGTATCAAATTCAATCAACTTATCAACCATTAATCTCTTTATGAGGAAGTTTATACTTTGTTCGAGGTTTTGCATGAAATGTCATTCGTCAAAATAAATAAAGGCAAGATGTGAAAAACTTATCATCATTTGCTTCCACTTCTCTCGTAATTATTGGTATGGCTATTGATTCAACCCCATAATTACTTCTCTATAAATTTCATGTTTGATAGGGTCGATTCCTCAAAGTAAAATATTCTAATAAGTGAACAATGAAATTATATTGTTATAATAAGGAAAAGTGAAACTACAATGCTATTTTCTAAGATTTGGTTGAAGGTTAAAAAAACTGAGCTAATTAGTTTGATTTGAGGATCGAGGGATCAAAAAGCATTATTAACATCAAAATAAGTACCAAATTGCACATCGGTTCCTTTTGGGTATCATGTTAATTTGAAATCATGCGGCAACAAAAATAACTAAATTTTTTTCCTTTGTAGTAGGATCCATACAAGGGCAAGTGAGAAAATTATAAAAACTAGTTTAGTTATAATAATAAAAAAAGAAGCAAACCTGAATAATAAAGCCTATATAGTTAGAACACCTCGACCAAGGTACATATTTGAAAAATATACTTTAAGCGCTTCAGGAAAATTAAAACTCAACAACTATTTTTAAATCCTCAAACCATAAATTTACATTTTGATAATTTGTTTGAAAACCAAAACTATTTCACAGTGAAACTTTTTTTGAACCATCACATGCAGAATCAGAGTTAAGAGTGTAAAAATATTGATTAGGCTCGTTTGATCATTCTATTATATTTATATTATTGTATTTTTGTTATTCAATTATATTTATTTATTGAATTACTTAACTATTATATTCATTTTATTTTTAAATGAAAAAAGATAAAAAAAAATGAAACTGCATTCCATTTCATGCATTTAGTACAATTAATTAAACACCAATATTGTAGTAAAAGAAATGAAAGTAAGAAGCTTTGCATATACAATTAATATAAAAGTGAGAGTATATACCATTTCAAGCATTTTGCCCAAAAAATAAGCTCCAAATATGTTTACTCCAACAACTTATTAGTTTAATGTTGTCCAAATGCCTATAATACTACACTTGTTTTTGTTTATATGTCAAGGAAATGCATTTAATCATCAAGTTTTTTTTTTTTTTTCAATTTAATGTTCTCCAATATCCAATTGAGTATCATGCAACTTTTTTTAGTTTAATGCATTTAATCATACAAATCAAATAATCTCATGTTCTCATGGTCAAGACGGGATGCTAGAAAGGATCCTAAATACACTACAAGAAAAGTCTTGATTAGTGACGAAAATGAAATGGTCACTATCAGTAGAAAGAGTAGTCACTAAAGGATTTAGTGACCAAAATATTGGTGGTCACATTTCGTCACTATAGGTCCGTCACTAAATCTGAATAGTGACCAAAATATATAAGTGGTCACTATATAGTGACTAAAGTGTAATGGTCACTGGATCAGTGACGACTTATTTTGTCACTAAAATTAGTCACTTGAAAATCATCACTAGTTTATTGTTAGAGACCAAATATGTGGTCACTATAATTTATTGTTAGAGACCAAGAAGAGTTGTCACTAATTACTTATTGTTAGTGACCAAAAAAGTAGCCACTAATTATGAACATACAAGAAAAGGAAATTTGGGTTGCCTCTTTCCATTCCCATTCAGGTTCCGATTCAGGTTCCGATTTTGATGCTGATTACGATTCTTTTCCAAACACAACAATATTTGAATTGGGAAACAATACATAAAAACCCAACTATATTAACAATTTACATATCATCCAATTGCACCAATGAATAAGTAATACCATTGAGAATTTATAATGAATGTAAAATATTAAGACAAAGCATTGCTTTAGATTAATCAATCCAGATTGCACCAACGAATCTACCCAATTATCAATCTGCAAAACAAATATATAAAAAATGAAAACTTTGGTTAAATTTCTAATTGAACTCATAATTAAGTTTCAATTTAGAAAGTATTTTACTTGCACCCTAAAAGTAAAAAACTTATTGTACTTTTTAGAGTAAATTACATTTTTTTGTCATTTTTGCAATTTTGGTCCCAAAACGTTTTCTAGTAGAATTTTGTGGTAACGTTCTTTTATCCTTGTTCCCAGTAAAATGACTATTTTGGTCCTCGTGTATATCTGATTTTTGCGAATCTGGTCCTAAAAATTTTCTCTTGCAATTTTGGTCCCAAAATTTTCCCTTGCAATTTTGGTCCTTATTTAAGGTTCTTGTAACATTTTTGATATTCCAAGTAAAATGACTATTTTTCGTCCCGGTTTATATCTGAATTTTGCAATTTTGGTCTTTACTTGAGGTTCTTATAACGTTTTGAGCATTATTCCAAATGAAATGTCTATTTTTGGTCCCTATCTCTGATTTTTGCAATTTTGGTCGCAAAAATAGTCATTTTACTTAAAAAAGAACCAAAAATGATACAAAACCTCAATAAATGGACAAAATTACAAGATAACCTTTTTGGACCATAATTGAAAACCTCAGTTATACTCAGGGACGAAAAATGTAATTCACGATACTTTTTATAAAAATCAAAGCCTAAAAAACATACCACTTTCTTTGTTGGGCATCCAAATCCATGTCCAGCTTTACAGTCGATTCTACCAAGAATTGGGTTGTTCTGTGGTATGTCAACAATAAAGTTAGAGGATATTGACAAGAATTATCAGAATATTTTTCCCATGGTCTCCTCACATTATGCAGTGGCGAGTACCAAATAATAAAAACAAATTTCAATTATTAGTTTTTAGTAAAATTATATTGAATGATGACAATTTAATTAGGATAATTTTGTTCACTCACTTGATTAACCATTGGAACTCTTCTTCCTTATCCGAACAACCATAGTCATTAGTCCATGCATGACCTAGCAAGAACAAACCCCATAAAATAATAAAACAATGACAAGGGTATAACGGTAATTTAACTAGAACCAGGAAATGAACGTTACCAATTGTGACCTTGTGAAACCTAAGCATGTCCATAACACCAACATGAGCAAGTGCACAACCAAAGAGATCTGGCCTATGTGATTACAAAAATCCAAACTCTAAATTTATATTCATGGATTATTATTGCATAGTCATTAGTCCATGTTGTAAGTTTGTTACTTTCAGTAATTTTGTAAAACTGTAGGTTGCATTAGTTGGCAGAATATGGGAAAGTATATTGCACTTTTTTGACTTTGTCTAAATTTTAGTTAGTGGGAATGAACCATTCCATTCCTTCTATAACTCCACCATACACCAAACACTACCTTAATTTTAAAAAGAGAAAGTTTTATTACCTTGATCAAGAATGAACCCTTTTCGGCATGATGGTTTCTTCATTGCTTCATCAATTATCCCAACCACCAGGCTACATTGAATTTGATATTTGGAACTCTAAAAACACATTTCAGTATAAGTAACAAAGACCCGAAAAATAAACTAAAAAAAAAATATTGAAGAACTGAATTTACCTGTCTTTGGAGGCAGTAACAACAACAGGAAGCAATTTAGAACAAGTGATCTCCGACCCCATAACAGGGGCAAGTAGGGAAATTGCACGAATAACAGTCATTCGGTACAAATAATGCGGGTTGTTAACCATTTCCAACACCTGTAATTTACGAAAAATAAATAAACAAATCCAGAAACAAGCAACCAAATTTAATTGATTATAAAACCTGGGGAACAATGTGTTGCACTGCCCATTCTGGACCGAATTCTTCTGCGAGACGTTTTAAATTATTAGCAGCAGCATCTCTAATGGAGTAAACCTGTATGATTTAAAACAAAAACAAAAATGGTGAATATAATAATATGAAAAGTATGAGAAGAAATGACGAAACTAACCTTGTCTTGTAACCATTTCATGCAGAGAGCACCGAGCTTATCATCAAAAAAGCCTACACCTAATTGACTACGCAATAGAGGAATATATTCTATAATAGCCAATCGAACCCTCCAATGTCTGTCTTCAGCAAGTTCAACAATTGCTGGTAGTAAAGATTGAGACAGAAGATCGATCCCAATAACCTAAATCAAAAAACCAAATATTAGAATAATTTTAATAAATATATGTGAGTAATCATGTAAAAACAATGTATAGAGTATACCTGATTGACTTGATCTAGCTTACTGATGATATTGAGGCATACATCTGGGAACTCGTCTTCTAGAAGTGAAAGAAATATAGGAAGTGATCCAACAAATGGCATATCTCCTACTTGGTTGTAATCATGTTATTGAATCTTCCCCACTTACTTTTGAGTATACCTGACTCATCTTTTCAGCAAGTTACCTGCATTGTGTAAAATACATTAATGCTTCCACTGGTCTTCTTGCCTTCCCAAGGACATCAGGTTGTAAATAAACCACTTCTTGACCACTGATTAGCTACCTAAACAATCTGATTAACTTCATTACTTAAACCAGAAGATTAAGTACCAATATATGGATGCTATAAATACAAGATTATGAAATCAAAGTCACATGTTAATAGAATTTGAAAAAATATATATATAACACAAAATTGCACGTGTGATTACTAATCAACGGGTTGTATGGGTACGATTGATGATGAAAACACAATGCAGTATGAAACGCCAAGTGTCCAATCCAAACAAAACCTCTAAATATTGATAATAAACTTGGTAGACATTATTACGTATAGTTTGCTTCAAAACATGTTCCCTAATTTGAAAAACATGAATCGCTAGAAACAGAAGATGGATCGATCCATGTGAGATGTGTTTGAGTCATTAGATTGTAAAGATGGATCGATGGTTACAATTAGAACCCAAATTACAGACTTACTGAAGGTTGACGAAGCCAGACAATTCCAGAGGCGGCGACTTGAATCATAAAACCTAAATCGGATGAGGAATCGTATCAGAGAATCAGATGAGGAATCGTATCAGAGATACCAAAGAAATCAAAGGAATCGTGTATCAGACTATTAGTAGACTCCGACTTTGAAGTCGGCTGAGGAAGAACCGTATCAGATGAGATCGAGAAATGTATGCATACTAAGGAAGAAGCTTACCGGAGAAAGCAGTTGAGGAAGGCGAAGGTAGAGGTGGAGGAAGTTGCAGCGGAGGCGGAATCGGAGGCTATGAAGTCGTGAATCGGGTTTAGTTCGTACCGACGTAATGGGGAAGGTTTTCAACGAGAGGGCAATTTTGATACATAAAATTAAAAACATTGACTTGTGCTTTCATACCACTTTGACCCCTTCCCCGATATTTTTTTAAATATGGCCCATTTGACCCCTTCATTTTTAAAATATTTAATAGTTGTGACTAAAACTAATACAGTATCTAATTTAGACTACGACGAAGAAAGACGTCTTATATTTATAACATGATTTGGGTTTTTTATATTTATAAATTAAAAAATTTTGATTATATTTTTAAGTATAATTTCTATGTTAATAAAATCATACCAATTAAAACATAGTTTTTTTTAATATGATATTGTTAATAAAATAATAAAATGGCATTTGAGTTTAATCAAATTTTGATGATGAAACTTATTCGATCAGACTATTTTTTAATTTGAATAAAAATTTATCTGTTTTGACCGCATTTTATCCTATCCTATATTGAAACAATAATCCGTATATACGATATTTAAATATTTTATGTTTTTTTTACGTATAAGTTGCGGTATGTTTAATACATCGACAAATTAATTATGATATGTGTGTTCACCGTACACAATTATATGAAGAACGGAAAATAATTACCACTATTTTCGGTCACTAACTTTATAATATAGTGACCATTATTTTTAGTCACTAACTCTTCAATATAGTGACCATTATTATCGGTCACTAGATCTATAATACAGTGACCATTATTTTTAGTCATTAACTCTCTAATACAGTGACCACTATTTTCGATCACCAACTCTATAATACAGTGACCATTATTTTTAGTCACTAACTCTCTAATGCAGTGACCACTATTTTCGGTCACTAACTTTATAAATATAGTGACCATTAATTTTAGTCACTAACTCTCCAATACAGTGACCACTATTTTTGGTCACTAACTCTATAATACAGTGACCATTAATTTTTAGTCACTAACTCTCCAATGTTGTGACAATTATTTTTGGTCATGAAATATTTAATGTAGTGACCACTATTTTTGGTCACTAATATTCAGTTTAGTGACGACCATCATAATATTAGTCACTAAGTTTGTAGCATTACCAAAATTCAGTGACGACTTAATATATGGTGACTAAATAATGTTGTTAGTGACTAGAATTCAGATCGTCACTAAAAAGTTGGTCACTAACAATGACTTTTCCTGTAGTGAGCAACCAAATACATACGAACATAATCAAGGATTATAATCGTTAGTAAGAGTTTGGCTCGATGTGGAAGCAAGGACCGCATCCATGTCATATTAGTCTTCATTGAACTACAATATTAATTTTCTTACAATTAGATACCATTTTAACTATAATATTAACCTTTAATGTTAAATACTAATGGCCTCCTAGAATTTTCAACCAAGTAGGTGTTACAAAATTCTGGAATAAAATGAATGGATATAAAAATTCGAATAAAAGAACTCTTCTAGTTGTAAAAAGAGAAGGGATTACCATGAATGATTAGACCTCGTGTACTCGACAATCATAGCTCCTTGGACTCCACGTTACCTCATCAAAACGAGACAAAGTAGCACGCCCCTTTAACCATTCTCTTAAAGATGGATTGCTGAACCAAACTTGTTGGTGGACCATATCATCCGTCATTCTTGTCGTATGAATGAGTATAATTAGGGATTCATTGTCCTCCTCGGTTAAATCGATTAACTACAGGCAAAAAAATTAATATTTATTTAATATACTGTAATAAAGATGAAGCTAAAGTGAGAATACAAGTTCTCCGGTAAGTGAGATAGAAGCATAATGGTTAAGCTTCTTTTGAAGATCAAAACTCAGTGGTTCCACATTGCATTTTTATGTCAAAAAGTTGACCTTACTGCCCCTCTAGACTATATTGAACATACTCAGGAGCTTCATTAGTAAGTGCTTGCTTATACTCCTCAATGAAGATATAGTTAACATCAGAAACTTCACTTTCCTTAAAAAAAAAAGAAAATAATGAGCACATATTTAGATTTCAATAACAACTTTATAAAGTTTTGTACGTTATATATTTTGTTGTTGGGGTGGGGGTGGGCTAGACCTGGCAAACGTGTCCTGTTGTGTCAAAACATTTAACGGGTTGAAAGTCCTCGACCGTAACCCACCCCATTTAATTATCGTGTCGTGTCGTGTCAACCCATTTAATTTCGTGTCAAGTTTGTGTCAAGTTTTGAGTTTGGGGTTTAGACCGTATAAATATATCATGTCACTTTTCGAGTTGAAACAGTAAGTAGGTTGAAAGAGTAGGAGTTTAAGAGGCGAAAAGGAAAACATGAAAAACTAGGAGTAGAAATTGTGGAGAAAATTCACACTATGTTTAGAGAGAAACGCTAAAGGATTAGGAGTTGGGGAGACAGAATGACGAGGTTGCGAGGAAAAAGGAGAGGTCGAGTGAGGCTGTGGAGTATGAGTGAAAAAGGAAAAAGGTGAAAATGAATTCGTGACCTATGTGGCTAAGTGACTTCTACATTATAAAACACGTCAATCAGAAGTTTTTCTTTTAAATATGATCTTGGTTTTTGACCTATCTATTATACATAAGAATTAGAAAAACTTGAATATAAATAAATGGGTCATTTTCGAGTTGAAAGTTTTGACCCCGACCTTACCCATTTAATTTTCGTGTCGTGTAGTATCAACCCGTTTAATTAAACGGGTTGAAATCTCTTACCTAAACTCATTTATTTCGTGTCCTGTCAATTTTTGCCACCTCTAGGTTAGGGTAGGGTAGGGTAGGGTGCAGGTGCTGGAGTGAATATAATAATAACATAAATTATCTATAAATAATAGAAAAATGAAAAAAAAATAGTAAAGAGCAATAAACTCATTTTATTGGGAACAGGCGTCAATATCGTTATGGAACACCAAAATAAGTACCAAATTTGAAAAAAATGGGACCGAAATTACAAAAATCAACAAATACTTAGGGATCATAAATAATATTAGTGAGGGTTATCATTCATCTTTGGGTACGTAATGCTGAAAGAAACCAAATTATTAAAGAAATCACTACATAAATTGTTACTCACACATTTGGCACAAACATGACCTTTTTTCTTGGAAAGCATAAGCTAAGTAGCGTACTTGAAACTTAAAATTTACCCACTCCTAGTATAATTTTTCATTATATGTAGTGTACATAACTTATTCATTTTTGAAAAGTATAAATACATTATATTATAAATTTACATGAAATTAAGACGCTATAAATGATTGTATAAACAGTTGACATTATCACAAGCACAACCTCAAATTTCATAAAATCCTTCTATGAGGAATTTATTTTGCAATACATGGCGTTGTCATGGGAGAAGCAGTTTTACACTACTAGAAATGTGGGGTTCAGAGACGGATTAGCTAGGGAAATATTTCCGTAGCAAATCATAGAGGGAATAGAGAGGGATCAGTTCCCCTGCCTTCCATTTCTTCTTCAGATTCCCTTGTTCCAATTCCTTTCTCAAGTTCACCCATGGCTTTATATTCACTTTTGCCTGCAAAATCAAACGTCCTCCTTAAAAAACCCATAAAACATACAATACATTCCAACTATCTTTTTTGTTTTGTTGTATTTAATCTCATTATGAGATTTATATTTTTTTGGAATGTTATTATATGTTATTATAAGTGTTTATTTGTTTTGAAACAAATTTTAGACTAAAGATGAAAAAGTTAGGAAAATAGATTTTGAAAAGTCTTAACAAGAAGTTGATGAACTTCCCTGCATTTAATTTATGACGTGTAGGTGTAAGATCGTGACACAATGGTCAAAGTATGATGTTATGATAGATAGAATGCTTTAAGTACGTTGCTTTAACTATTCCATGCATGCGTTGTCACGATATGGCGAGTCTAGGTCGCGATGCGAAGTCTAGCTGCATTGTAACATTAATTTGGACGTAGAATGGTCGCAACACAAAGGGCTATGCCTCGCAACACGAAAACTGGGCAGAATGCCATATGTCACTTTTTAAGTGGTACAACTAGGGAAAAATGGGTTGACTCATTGAGTATTCGTCTAACCCGACAAAATGGATGTTTAAGAGGGTATTTTCACCCTAGAAATCAGTTTAATCTCCTACCAGAACTCTCTAGATATGTGTTCGGTTGTGTGTTATTGGTGATATTAGTGTGTGTAAGGCTAATTCTTGATGATTTAAGGATTTCTTTTTCAAGGAAATATCAAGTGCAAGTTTGTCATAACTAGGTAATCATTCAACCTATAGCTGTAGATTAAGTTACATGTATGTTATGGTGAAAACCTTATGAACCCTATTTTCAATGTTTAAACAATATGATGAATTTATGGTTAGATATTATTCTTAGATGATGTTTAAGCTTTCTGCTTGCAAGCATACATGAAACAATCATGTGTAATATGTATTTCTAGTGATAGATTATGAACTAGAAAAATAGAATTAATGATACGATAAGATCAAAGAGATGATGAATATGGTCTATTAATTCGTTAATGGGATAAATATGGTGTGTGTTGCTTCCAAATATCATTATATGATTAGTGTCTCATTGTGAGACATGAATATTACAAACATATTGTGATATAAGTTTATTAAGAAACAAATTAAGTCCTTAATGGATAGCTCTATATGGATTTGTAAATGTGAATGTTAGGTGAATATTTGGTTGGTGAATATTTTTCTTTTCAAAGGTTGGTGAAGCAATATTCAAAGGGTTGGTGAATATGTTGAAAAACAACTCCACATTCACATTGATATATGTATATTATATACACACTCAAATGTATATAAATAGGGAGCTTTACTTGAGTTTTAGATGCACCACAACACACTATACATGTAAAGGATTGAGTGTGTATCTCTTGTAATCTCCTCAGTCAAATAAAATCTAGTTGTTGCCCGTGGATGTAGGATTGATACCGAATCCGAACCATGTAAAATCCTTGTGTTATCTTTTGCTTTATTTTCGTGAGTTTGTGTGTGTGTGATAGTGTGTTTCCGCTGCGTGTACCCTGTCCGATTCCTAACAACTGGTATCAGAGCTTCGGGTTTTGGAGGAGGTCTCGGTTTTAGAAATTAGAGTATGCTCTGTGGTTGCAGTTTTGTCTGATCTTCCACATCAGAAACTAATTTCTATTAATCGTATTAAAGGTGTCTTGGTACTTTGAATGGTACTGTTCTGTCACACAAAAATACTATAAAATATTTGTCTCTTGTTTGTCGTAATGGCTGAAGACAAGGTTGTAATCAAGAAGTTCAACGGTTCTGACTTTAGCTGGTGGAAAATGCAATTAGAAGCATTGCTATGTCAGAAAGATTTGGACGTGGTACTTGGAGACAAATCGGAGAAAATGGAAAAAGCTGCTGAAGATGCGTGGAACTCAAAGGACAAGAAAGCTAAGGCGGTTATTACATTGTCGTTGGAAAGGAGCGTCTTTCAACATCATGAAGGAAACCACGGCGCGTGGTATGATAGATGCTCTGACGAACATGTATGAGAAACCGTCGGCGGCTAACAAGGTGTTCTTGATGAGGGAGCTGTTCACTACAAGGATGAATGAGGAAGGCTCAGTTACTGTTCACATTAACAATCTAAATTCAGTTCTATCCAGATTATCATCTGTGGGAATTAAATTTGATAACGAGACTCAAGCTTCACTACTACTAGCTTCACTACCTGATAACTGGTCTGGAACAGTAACCGCTGTTACAAGTTCAGTGGGGACCAGTGGTATGACATTTGAAGGGGTTCGAGATTTGGTTCTAGGCGAGGATACCAGACGCAAGAATCAAGGTGGCTCGTCTTCTTCTGAGTTATTAAATATCGGAAGAGGTAGAGGGAATAACAGGAATAGTGGGAGCAGTGGGAGTAGGGGAAGAAGTTCATCTAGAACTTGGAAGAATGTGAAGTGCTGGAACTGCCAAGAGGTGGGACATGTTAAGAGTCAATGTCCAAAGAAAGAATTGAACATTTCTGGTGCTGAGAGTGTGTCTAAGGATGATGCACTGATACTAAGTATGTAAAGTTCTGTAGACTCTTGGGTCATGGATTCAGGGGCTTCATTTCACGCCATGGACAACGGAGACACAATGGTGAATCTAAAAGAAGGAGATTTTGGGAAGGTACGATTAGCAAATGACGAGATGCTTCAAGTAACGGGCATGGGAGATATTGATCTGGTTACTTCATTGGGAACTACATGGAACCTGAAGAATGTCAGGGTGATTCCGGAGCTGAAGAAGAAATTGATTTCTGTTGGTCAGCTGGATAAACAAGGACAGGAAGTAAGGTTTGGTGGTGGTACATGGAGGGTGGTTAATGGTAATTCGGTGATTGCTCAAGGTATGAAGCGTGGGTCATTATATATGGTTGAGGTACCTGCTGAGGGAAGTATGACCGTCCCCGTTAAGCATGACAAAATCAGGTTCGCTAAATCTAGTGCTAAGAGAGTTCATTTTGCAAACATGAATTCTGGAGCCAAGGGGATGTTAGCTGAACGAGTCGGAAAGGCTAAACCATTCAGGGGATTTTATGGCAGTGGGAGCACGATGTGTGTTTCGGGTACAGTTATAAAGAGCCATTGGGTTTTGAAGACTAAGACTAGAAAATTCTCTCCTGTTGGAAGTTTGCAAAGTTTGGAGAGTGTTAGTGGTCCTCAGTGTATCTCTGGATCCGGTGGAGTGTCCAAGCCGGTTGGGACAGGGGATGAGTCGGTAGTGGTATTGACCACGGCTGAGTCGGTAGCGGGATTGGCTACGACTGAGTTGGAGCTTGTGGGAGCTTCAACTGGCCCTTCTAGTACTTGATAATGAGGGGTGGCTGCAACTAGGAAATTGACTAAGTTTAGCTTGTTCTTGGGAACTGGAAGCTTGGAAGACTTGTTATGTTAGGAGATTGATGAGAGATGTTAAAAATATTCAAGTGGGAGATTGTTAGGTGAATATTTGGTTGGTGAATATTTTTCTTTTCAAAGGTTGGTGAAGCAATATTCAAAGGGTTGGTGAATATGTTGAAAAATAACTCCACATTCACATTGATATATGTATATTATATACACACTCAAATGTATATAAATAGGGAGCTTCACTTAAGTTTTAGATGCACCACAACACACAATACATGTAAAGGATTGAGTGTGTATCTCTTGTAATCTCCTCAGTCAAATAAAATCTAGTTGTTGCCCGTGGATGTAGGATTGACACCGAATCCGAACCACGTAAAATCCTTGTGTTATCTTTTGCTTTATTTTCGTGAGTTTGTGTGTGTGTGATAGTGTGTTTCCGCTGCGTGTACCCTGTCCGATTCCTAACAGTGAATGAATGTGTAAGTTTTTTACTTTAACTCAAAAATAGAAGTCTTTACCAAAGCGGTCATATGTTGTATTTTTGCAAAATGAAAGGAAGGGTTTTGGCATTAGCCTTAATAGTAAAGTGAAAAGAAATGTATTTTATAAAATAAAGAATATGATGTTTGTATTGAAGGTTGATAGATAAAAACAATGAATGAGCTCGACGGGGCCATAAGGTCTTTATATCAGACAAAACAAGATCTATAAGGAACGTGACTCCCCATCACAAGGTAGATTTCCACAGAAAGCTACTAGGATGGACTGATCAAATTGTTTCCATCTTATTAAGGTATCTTGGGGTACCACTATATGTGATTAAGGTTCTAAGGATAAAAATAAGAAATCACAATTCATCCAATCATTCATTAAGTTTACGTAAAGAGTCATTTCTATGAATAAAATTTAAAGGGTCATTTTTATGACCCTGGTATGTAAGGAGTCATTCTAAGACTAAAGTTTAAAGGGTCATTTTTATGTCCAAAGTATGTAACGATTCATTTATAAGACTAAAGCTTAAAGGTTCATTTGTTATAACTAAAGAATGAAAATATTTATTTTTATAACTAAAGTTTGAACAACCTTTTTTATGACTAAGGAATGTAAAGAGTTATTTTTATAACTAATGTTTAAAAGAGTCCTTTATATGACCAAAGTATGTAAAGAGCTATTTTTATAACTAAAGGAAGAAAATAGTTATTTTTATAACAATATCTTCAAAGAGTCATTTATATTACTAAAGTAAGGAAAAGAGTTATCTTTAATAACAAAATTGTAAAAGAGTATTTATATGACTAAAGTGTACAAAGGTATCTATATGAGACATAACGAGATCTATTGTGGGCGTGACTCCCCATCGTGAGGTAGATTTCCACAGAAACCTACTAGGATGGACCGATCAAATTCTTTCCATCTTAGTAAGGTGGCTTGGGGTACCATTATATGTGATTAAGGTCTTATGGATAAAAATAAGAAATCACCATTCATCCAATCATTCATTAAGTTTAGGTAAAGAGTTACTTCTATGAGTAAAATTTAAAGGGTCATTTTTATGACCAAGTTATGTAAAGATTCATTTTTAAGACTAAAGTTTAAAGGGTCACTTTTATGACCAAAGTATCTAAAGAGTCATTTCTAAGACTAAAGCTTAAAAGGTTCATTTGTTATGACTAAAGAATGAAAAGGTTATTTTTGTAACTAAAGTTTGAAGAGCCATTTTTATGACTAAGGAATGCAAAGAGTTATTTTTATAACTAATGTTTAAAAGAGTCCCTTACATGACTAAAGTATATAAAGAGATATTTTTATAACTAACGGAAGAAAAAGAGTTATTTTTATAACTAAATCTTCAAAGAGTCATTTATATGACTAAAGTAAGAAAAAGAGCTATCTTTAATAACAAAAGTGAAAAAGAGTCTTTGTATGACTAAAGTGTACAAAGGGTAATGTCTATGACTATTATGTGATAAGTCAATTATGTGACTAATGTCCTATGAGTCATTTATATGACTAATATGTTAAGAACTCAAGTTATGGTTAAGAAAAAAGTATATGATGGCTACATGTTAATAGGTAAGAGTCATTTACATGCCTAAAGGAATGCAAATCGTTAACTTGACTTAATGTACAAAGAACCATTATTATGGTTAAAGTAAAAGGAATCAATTTTATGATTCATATGTAAGCGTCATGTGCATGATTAATGTGGTATGAATAGAAAATAATCTATATGAAAGTAAAAGAATAATCAAAATGATTATTAAGTAAGGAATAAAGAATAATATAAATGATTATTAACTAACAAATAACGAATAATCTAAATGATTATTAAGTAAGGCATAATGAATAATCTAGATGAATATTAACTATGATAAAGGATAATCTATACGATTATCAAGTAAGAGTAAAATCAAATGATCTCCGGCTTAGCCGATAGTGATGTATCGGGGTTATATACCCATGCGGGTGAAGGTCATGGGTTTGAGTTGTGACAATTGTAAAAATTTGGTCAACAAAAGTCAACCATAGTCAAATGAAGCGTACGTTAATCCATATGTTGAAATGTAATTTTCCAAAACTTTTATGATGTATTATTAGATAATATAATACTACGTACGCTGATTCAAATCAATTATCGGGTAAATGCTGAAAATACGTATAATAAACTACTGTAGCGTAAAAATTCGATAATCATACAATTATTATTCTGAGAATAATAACATTCATAAAATGATGTATTCATGAATACGAACCCGTGGATATATAGAACGTCGAAAACAGAGTTCATATGTGAAAGTTACAACAATTAAACCGCTATGAACGAATAAATGTACACATGGTTTGGACCCAAAATACAAAACGTGGTGTCTTAAACATCCAAGATGGGATAACAAATCATATATTATGAAGTGTAATACTATCTAGTATTTAATTTCAAAGCCAAATACATTTTTAGTTAAAATGCTGAAAATCGCGTAATCGGATGAATACTGCGCTTAGACGTGTATTTCATCGTTTAACAAGCTACGACTCAATGTAAATAAATGTTTAGCAATGTTTTTATACATAATATTTATTTAGAACATCATTTCTTCAAAAACTCATAAAATTACGCTAAAATGTTTTACGTATTTTATAAAAACCACTTATTTTTATAAAAGAAATGCATTATTTATAAAACTAACCCAACCCACCCCCATCGGCTGATCACAATCCCAGTGTTACTATTCATGATCTTAGGATAATAAAGCCTATAAATAAAATAATACAAAAAAATCAAACATAAGTCTATTAAACTACTATACTTTTCATTTGAATCAAGAAAGACACCAACATTCTCTCCTCCTTCTCTCTACATCTCGGCCTCACAACCACCACTCCACCACCCCTCAAACACCCACCACCAACTTAAACCACCGCCGGCCACCACCTTCCACCACCACCATCCACCATTTTTAAGTGTTTTTCAAAAGTACTTGGTAAGTTAGCTTCATCTATTGATTTTAAGACCTATTACACCACTTTCATCTTTTTTACACACACTAACATCTACAGAAATCCATTGGGTAATAGCTTTGTCCAAGGGTCCTCCGAGCTCCAAGGCTTAGATCTTCGTTTCTACCGTTAATCTCTCGAGACCAACTTTGTTTCTAGTCAAAGCACGCATCAAGGGTGAGTTCATACCCCTCATTTTCATATTTATTCAAGTTTTTAGGGGGAGAATACAAGTTTACACACTAAAAACGACTATTTACATAGGTTTTTAACGAGTTTTTGTGTAAAAATGTTTTTAACATGAAATATGGTTAGATCTAAGTATTATAAACACTATGATGTAATATGTTTAAATAAAAGTTACAAATCTATAATCATATTGTGTGTAAAAATGCTAGATCTTTAAAAGGAAAGTCACAAAAACGAAAACTAGTATAAACTACGTTTTTGTGACCGGAAATACGACTTTTCTAGCAAAAATGGTTATAACCAAGTTATTGCACTATTTTTGTGGGAAATATATTAAAAGATGTTGTTTATAACCATCTAAATAAGTTATTTCATATATATTCGTAAATATATACTTATTACGACGGAATACTAAAAATATAAACTATTATAGGAATAGTTTATGGACACAAATGTTATTATGACATTTTAAACAAGATAAAATAATTATATAAAAATATATAATTATTATACATTACTATTTTATCATGGGAAAAATGATAAATGTGAAAACAAAGGCTTTCTTAACAAATATACGTAAACGAGTTGATATACATATACTTTTGTGAGACGGGTCTTCACAGTGCTTATTTAAGTACATACTAAAAGTCCTGAAATTTATAACCAGAGTCTCGGTAAGAGAGCGTGATATTTGTGTATAGATCTTTACGGGATTGACAACCCCGCACCTGAGCTGTTAGCTATAGCTAGACCGGCAGGTTTGATGTGACAAATATCTAACAGTCCGACGCCTGAAGAACGTCGAAGCAGGCATACATGGTCTCAGTATGGTTATAGGGTGTCTCACATGGGAAATCAACGATACATTTAGTTTACGTGGGAACATGCTTTTAATTAGTTTTATACTATATTAAAAACTACGTTATACATTTTTAGTCTTTGGGTTTTAAGACTTGAACACATTTATAAGAAAATATTGGATTTTTTTGGGTTACAATACTACCGCTTACAATAGTTTTATACTATGATAAAAAGTACGTTATACATTTTTAGTCTTTGAGTTTTAAGACTTGAACACATTTATAAGAAAATATTGGATTTTCTTGGGTTACAATACCACCGCTTACAATAGTTTTACACTATGATAAAAACTACGATACATTTTTAGTCTGTGGGTTTTTTAAGACTTGAATACATTTATAAGAAAATATTGCATTTTATGGGTTCAAATACTATCTTTTACAAGGAAAAAGGGTACATACGAGTTTTATGGAAATTAAAACTACATTTATTCAAGATATAAATATAAGTACGATTTTACTTATACATACGGGTTTTATGGAAATTAAAACTACATTTCGACAACATACAAATATGTACGGTTTTACTTTCAAGGGTTTTCTGGTTTTAAAACTACAATTACGTTAAAGAAAATACTGTTTTCTTGGTACATACGCTATTGGCTTTCACAGAGGAATTACTAAATTTCTCACTACAAGAATCTTATGAACTCACCAACGTAATGTTGACACTTGCAAAATTACTTATATTCTCAGGTAACAATGAGTCAGGTCTGACTAACCTTTTGGGATGGGACGCGAAGACGTCTCTTTTACTTATTTCGTTATCATACTGTAATTGGGTTGAAACAATACTGTTTGAACAATGTAACTTTCCAATTATAATGTATGATGGTTGTTGATCTACTTATGTTTCAATGTATGCAATGATTGTGATAGTATGTCCCGCTCCGCCCTCAGACGATTCCGTCATCGTGGTTTGGAGGTGTGACATGTGGAGGATTTTCCTAAAGTGGGGCAAAACAGGTGGGAGGGGAAAGGATCATGCTTCCGGGCCGCCGGCTAAATGCCGACCTGGTTTACCACGACCGAGTACACTTATAATTATTTGTCGTTTCCCAAAAAAGTAAGAGTAAAGAATCATTAATATGATTATTAAGTGCAAGTTAATGGTAGATCTTAATGTGTTAAGAGTCATTCTATGGCTAATAAGTTGAAGGTCATTTATATGACTTAGATATAAAGAGTATGTTTAATATGTAAGAGTAAATTAATCACTTAATGAACAGGGTGTCAATTTTATCTCTTGATAAGTAAAGGAATTGAATGTTAAGTAATGTATATGTAAACTGTTTTATAAGACTCCACATAAAAAGTAAATACTTTTGTAAAAGTGTATAAAAGTTATTATGAATCCAAACTCACATAAGTCATAAGACTTTATAGTCTTACATATATATGTTTTTTATGTCTCATATCCCAGGTTATACAAGGATTAACAAAGCTAGAAGTAAAGCGAAGATAAGCGAGGGGAACATTCTTATGTTCCTTTATTTATTGATCTTGTATAAATTCATGTTTACTGCTATAATTGTAATGATATGTAATTGGTGATTACCCGAATTTTTATTACAAGAGTGTAAAACTTGTTATCGATCTATTTTTAAAAAAAAAGTTTTTGGTTGTCACAAACATCCTTTAGGAGTGTTAGACCAATATTTTCTTGAAGTTGAGATGCCAATGGTTGGTAATTGAGGTAGACGCAAGAAGATGAGAATATTGAATCCATAAATCTATATGATATGTTTATCCTGTTAGTGTTGGATTGTCAGCTAGTGTTCTAAAAAGCAACAGAGGTTTTAAATGCAAGATCTGATAAATATCATCTTTAACTAGATCAGAGTAATTTTCTTTTAAATTTCTAAAGTATAGCATAGTTGATTAAATATGTAGATTATATGGTTGAAAAGCTTGGAATCATAGTTGAAAATATCACAAAGTTATGCAATTTGTTGTACAAAAACTACTATACCACAATGGTCGACGTTTGAGTATGAGATTTTAAGTTTTCTTTGATTATTATAATTTTGGGTTTCCCATAAACAAAATGTTTATATATTGTTGTGTTCTTGATTGATTTATTGAGATGTCTTGCATACGGAGCTGGTTAGCCAATTTTGTTAAATCCATGAAACAATACTGAACTAGCTTCTTTAATTGCTTGTGCTCTAAAGGACAATACTGCAAGTCTGTAATTTTATGTCATAATTAACATATGGTGGTTAGTAACTATATTGAAAGGAACGTTCTTTCTAAAAAACCATCGTTGTTGTGTTTAACATAAAATTCTTTTGTTTGGCCAACTTTTTATTCAAATATCTGATGGTCATGGTTTAAAGCTATATGTGTACATAGGTCATAGTGAGTGTAGTTGAAGCTTATAATTCTTTATTAGAATATGTGTACATTGAATAAATTCTGAAATTGGCTAAGTTTATGACACATTGACCATTTCTTATCTTAATTTCTTAGCACAATCTAAAGAGCTTAACAAACCTACAAATTTTATATGAAAAACCACAAATTCAATTTCTAACAATCAAATTTTATTGTAGGTAAGGTTTGTAGTAATAACTTCTAGAGGTGATTTTAACTTACGATTTGAAAGAAGAGGGAAAATATTTCATAGATATTTGCATGGATACCTCGGTAAGATAAACACATAAAATGACAATGTTATTTCTTGCATTTGGCACCTGCTATTCAATTTTTTTTAGAAGTAGAAATGATATAGATTTTGAGTTTGATTATTTGTTGACAGCTTCTTTCAATGTACTTTTATTGGTGCCAATATCATGGGATTTCTGATGTATTTCTGGCATTATACTTTCAATGATCCTATAATAAGGCATTGCACTTTGGGAAATCTACTTGATTATAGCATTGCACTTTACAATATTTGAGTTTGATATTATACTGTGACAAATATACCCAATTATAAGAAGATAAAAACTATGGGTAGATTTTTCAGCATATAATGGGCTAAATAAGAAAGAGATTGAAATTATGGTGCTAAATGAAAGTATGTTGTTTTTGGATGTTAGACATAAATGGAGAAACAGAGAAATGACAGGAATAGTGGGACAAATGTAAACCACCTCTAAATAGGAAATTGAAAAGGAAATAATGAGTAATTATTCTATTAATTAAAAGGCGTAATTTTCGCCAACGTTACATCCGGTTTTTTCTTCATTTTTCCATACGTGACATATGCTTCTTTTTAAATGTGTAACACTAGGGTTGTACACGTGTTCATCACCGCTTTCTTCTTTGGCATATGTTGACGTTTATTCTTTCTTTTATGCTGGTTGCTTTCCTTGCTTCTCCCTCCGTCGAATATCCGTCTTCCGTTGTTTGCTCTCCATCTACGTCGATTTCGCGTCACCCACCATTTGCTCTCCAGTTAACTCTATACTGTCATTTTGGAATTTATCTGTTATCGTGCTTCGAGCATTGGAATTTAACGTGATAACCATAGTTATAGCCGGAAACCCTAATTGCGATTTTCCAAAGAGTAAAAAGGTTGTTTCCGCCACGCCTCTTTTGATTTCTCCGACCTTCGCCATCGTCATTCCACTGCCTACATCGCAAGGGTTTCCCGATACGGTTAATCGCCGAAATATTCCGTCGCAGGTTGAGGAATGAAGGTATGGTTTCAATTGCAGATTTTAATAAAGTTAGGGTTTCATTTGGGTACAACGTTATGAAGTTTCGTTCAATTCTTTTACGGTGATAGAGGTTTGGTGGTGCAGTGATACGACGATGGTGTGATGGAATCAGGGTAGTAGAGCATCAATGGTGACAGTGGTTTGATGGTGCGATGGGGTCGTGGTGGGTGAAAGTGGCACTGACATCAGCTTTACTTAATTTAATGTGAACTTCAAATTTATCTGCAAGCTCTGTGAGAATATTTGATGTTATCTAACTGATGGCAGTACCGTGTTTTGTTTTGGCAGGTTTGGAAGCACGTGGAACACTTCAGGATGTGGGATGGATGTGAGAGCAAACGGGGCTCATCGACTTCTTGATTAGGTTTCAAACCCGGAAGCCATTAACACCTACCTCTTTCATACGGGTTTTGAAGGTGATTATAGTTTTTATTTCTATTACTTAGTTCTACTGTTAGTTTTATTGGTACTAGATCACAGGGGATGAAATCACAAGATATGAAGCTGATGAAGTCTCAATGTTCATAGTTAGGTTTTATACTTCTAACTGTGCTCTGTTTTAAAACAGATTTTAACCATTCATTACATTTGCATCTTCCATCTTTGCACCTGAGGTATCTCTTTAAACCTTCCTTCTAATTGTGTATGTGTGTGCTAAACTCTATTTGTTTGCGTGTGTGTATGTGCTTTCAAATGACCTTCGTCCCCTTCGACTTAAATTAGAGTCTTGAAGAATGTTAGAGATGATACTGGTTGAAAAAGATTTGCCATTTGAGTACTTATTTCAAGGTTTTGATCATTGTAATTTCAAATCTCTATGTGAGCCTGCAAGGTGTTTGTAGATTCAGATTTACTCTTGTGGTGGTACCTATTTAGGCCCTATTAGAAGTTTATAACCTTTTGTTTTAAAGTGTTATTTTGTAGTTTCTTAATAAGATTCACATATAGCTCGATTTGAAGTCATTATATATGCATATTTTTACTCTTAAGCTGTAATTTGAATTTAATATGGTTGATTTGAAGTTAAAAAGCTTATGAAATCTGATCACCATGCTTTTCTGACGCAGGCTGAACATCAAACATGAAGTAGGTACCACCATAACCGAGGTTTATTCTTTTCCTTTTGTGAATACTTTGGAAGTCATAAGTGATATCCATGATCAAATTGATTGATCTTGAATGTGGATTGTAATTAAGGAGGTATTGGATTTGTTACCTCTCTAGATGGTTTTTTGCGATTGTAATCAAATGAGTTGCATTGTACCGTCTCTCTTACTTTTTAATTGATTCTATCCCAGGTCTTCTCACTTTGTCTCAATAAAGAAGACAAAAAAAGGTTTTAGGCTCTAGAATTGTAGTGTACATTTCTTTCAGTGTCATCCGATGCAGCCACGTCGATGGGACAAGACACATGTCGTAGATGATTAATAGTTAATATTATGGATTTTCTCATTGTTTTGTTTTGTCTAACTAGATGAAACTTGAACTTAATTTGGTCTTAATAAGCCTGTATTTTGACAGGTTACTTTTACAAATGGAACTACAATGAGACGAACTTCAAGTCATGCAAAAATAAGAGATTGCATACGGTATCCTTTCTGTGATTGGTAATGTAACGCCCCAACTTTTCAAACCATTTTTAATACATAAAAACATATTTTACAAAATATGGTTTAAACAAAACCATGTTATTTGTTTAATTACAATCAAAAAGGGGAGTTACAATTACATATCAAACCATAAGCTTAAGAGAAATGGATTCAACCAATACCAAATATGGAAGCTGTATCCAGCTCCACTCCTTTGCACCTAGTGCTTATTTAGCAACTTCAAACTATCTCACAGCCTTATACCTGAACCTGGAATACATGACATAAAAATAAAATACGTAAGACAAATTGTCTCGTGAGTTACATGAGTTTTAGACTCAAACTTTAAATTTCTTTTACTAACTTGTATAAACATTCGTAATATAAATCTTTGTCAAAACTACATAATATACACATATTATACCTTTTTACTTTTCAAAAGCATCATATATCAAAATTTGCAAAAATAATGTCTTTTATACTTTCTTTGACTGGTTTTATAAACTTGCTGGGATTTTTATACTTAGGGCATTAATCACTATAAGTGATACCCCAAGTCTCTACAATTAGAAAGAACGGATCAATACTAACGGTAGAATTGCTGAGGCAGTCTACTTCGCGAAGGGGTTGTCCCCAGTAGACTCCTTACCTAACCCGGGTAGGTTGGAACATAGTTCCCTTACTAACAATGCTAGTCACAATACCAGTCAAACATAAAATATTTTTCTGAAAACAAAACATTACTTGCATGAGAAATGGCTAAATGCCAAGCTTTTGACTCAAACATATCTCTATTATAAATTAGGCTATCATCAAGAATCATACTTTCAAATATAGCAGTTAACTTTCTATTTAAACTAGAAAAAGGACCATTTTTGCAAATATTTTTCACATATAAAAATAATATATGAAATCTGAAAAATACTTACTTACTTGCCATGTATCCCAAAATGGGTAAAATGCTACATGTACTCACCTTATGACTTGTGAAGGGTTGTCTAGACGTTCCTCGGTTCTTTACCCTTTCGGTGTTCGACTACTTGACTTGCACCTATATATATAGTATTTGATATATTAATTTCATTTAAATCGACTCTATAACATGTTAGAGTCTTTTCTAATACTTTTGTTGATCATAATAAATAGATAGCTTTAAAATGACCAACTTTAAATAAGTCGTATATTGTACGTATTTTGCTACAGTAGTCTCAGGAGATCATATTATAATTTCAACACCTATCCATGAAGTCTTATGCCATTTTAAACCTGTGTTTCAAGTTTGAAGTTTATCGGACCAATCTAGCTAAATCTAAAAATCAAGTTTGGGCAATTACTTGATTTTTAGCCACTGCCTGCTACAGTGATTTTCCGCGAGGTCGGATTATTGATTTAACAATTTTCCACATGTTTTCATACCATTTTAAGACTATGGTATAAGTTACGGGTTGATCGGACAAGTCTAGCATCGAGTTCCAAACTCAAAAATTGGACAGAATGGTTTTCCAGGGAGGACACGACTCGTGTGGTTTTCCTCTTATGGAACACACGACTCGTGTGTTTCCTGGGTTCTTTTTCCTTGGCCAATTTTTGTGCTGCAGGTCCTTTAGTCCGAGGATTAAGTCCCTATTATGTAACTTAATCATTTTAAGGTCATTTTTAGGCCTAGAATAGCAGCTTACTTATAGTTTTAAACCATGGAATCAACAATTCCATTCCAAGGCTTAAAACATTCCCGTAATGCCCATTTTAAACCAAAAATTCATTTTTGTTTGATTTTCAAGTTTGGTACAGATTTCTTACACTCTTTATGACCCTTAGGACTTGTTAAATCACTGGAAATCAGTTTCAAACCCATAAACCCAATTTCTAGGGTTCATGAGCTCAAACCCATTTCTATGGATTTTACCAAAACTTCAATAACTCTCTAAAATTCATGTGTATTTACTTGATACTTTGGTCTAGCTTGATGGAGATGAACTCCTGGAAATATCCCATGATCTTCATCACACGAATTTCCAGGTTTCATATGAAGAAGATGATGAATAGTGGAGTTCTTACCTTGATTCTAACAAAAACCTTCAATTCTTTCTTCAAATTCCTATGAAACTTCACCTTCTTCCTCTTCTTCCCGTAACCTCTTCTTCTCTCTCGATATGTCTACAAGGTTCTGGAGAATGAGTGATAAATCACTCATTTATGTTTATTTTTATTTATAAAAATTTTACAATTTTGGTCCCTAAGCTTGCATTCTTTAGACTTTTGACACTAACACTTATATTGGCCACTTGGAACTATAATTCTTACATTTTAGTCCTAAATCATAAATAAAGTTTATATTAATTTCCACATTTGGTCAAATGACCAATTTACCCTTTATGTGAAAATGACTAAATTAACCTTTTCAACCAACATTTCTCATTTTATTATATATAAGGTTTTAAAATACACACAACTTATATTACATATTTATATAGTAAAGTTTTGGTCGTTTCAACTACCTCCCCCTAATTAGGATTCCGTCCTCGGAATCGCTTCATAATCCGTAAAATTAGGGTATCTTCTTTTCATGCTTTCTAAGGTTTCCCAAGTCAAGTCTGAACCCAGTGAATGTTTCCACTTGACCAATACTAGATCAATCTCTCTGTTCCTCAGTTTCTTGGTCTTCACTTCTAACATCGCCTCTGGTTCTTCAACTAGTCTGTTAGGTGCTTCCACTCTTACTTCTTCTAAAGGAATGGTTAATTCCTTCTTTCCAAAGTACTTCTTAAGATAGCATACATGAAACGTATCATGTATTCCCCTGAGTTCTTGTGGCAACTCCAACTTGAAGGCTTGTAAACCAATTCTTTTCAGTATTTTGAAGGGTCCAATGTATCTTGGACTCAACTTCCCTTTCTTGCCGAATCTTATCACTCCTTTCCATGGTGACACTTTTATCATCACCAAATCGCCTTCTTTTAAATCATAGGGTCTTTTCTTCAAGCTTGAATAGCTTCTTTGGCGATCTTGTGCAGCTTTCATATTAGTCTGTATCACTCCAATCTTTTCATTTGTCATTCTTACAATTTCTGGGCCAGTGAGCTTTGCTTCACCAGCTTCCAACCAACACACTGGGGTTCTACATTTCCGACCATATAAAGCTTCAAAAGGCGGCATCTTGATGCTTGAGTGATAACTGTTGTTATACGAAAATTCTACTAATGGTAGGTGCTGGTCCCAATTACCACCAAAATCAATGGCACACGATCTCAACATGTCCTCCAAAGTCTGGATAGTACGTTCGCTTTGCCCATCTGTTTGAGGATGATAGGCTGTACTCATCTTGATTCGTGTCCCCATCTTTTCTTGTAGAGAATCCCAGAAATTGGACGTAAATCGAGGATCTCTATCTGAAACTATGGACAAAGGTGCTCCATAACGTCTGATCACTTCATCGATGTATAACTGAGCTAATTCTCCAAGTGAGGCAGTTTCTTTCATTGCGAGGAATAGGGCACTTTTAGTCAATCTGTCAACAATGACCCATATACTATCATGTCCCCTTCTCGTTCTTGGCAGTCCCATAACAAAATCCATGGTCAGATCTTCCCATTTCCCTTCTGGTATCTGTAATGACTGCGCAGTACCATATGGTACCTGATGTTCTGCTTTTACTTGTGCACAGGTATCACAGTGGGATATGTATTTTGCTATTTTCTTTTTCATTCCTGGCCACCAATAATGCTGCTTCAAATCTTGATATGTTTTTGTACTTCCAGGATGTATAGAATACTTGGATTTGTGAGAATCATCCAAGATTATCTTTCTAGTTGCACCATACTTAGGTACCCAAATACGTCCTTTAAAAGTACGTAACCCTTGAGTATTTTCTTCAAACGCCACCTTTTTGCCAAGCTTTTCTTTCTTTATATTCTCTTCAGTTAAAGCATCGTCTTGAGCTTCTTTAATCTTTTGAATCAAAGTTGAGACCACTTCAATTCGCATAGATCTTCCTTTAATAACTTTTTCACGAACCTTTCGGCTTAAAGCATCGGCTACTACATTAGCTTTTCCTTCGTGATAAATTATTTCACAGTCGTAATCATTCACCAATTCAATCCACCGTGTCTGTCTTAGGTTTAATTCTTTCTGAGTGAAGAGATATTGTAGACTTTTGTGATCTGTATATATCTTGCATTTCGTCCCATACAGATAGTTCCTCCAAATCTTTAATGCAAACACAATTGCAGCCAATTCTAGATCATGAGTAGTGTAACGCGTCTCTGCATCTTTTAGCTGTCTAGAAGCATAGGCAATAACTTTGCCCCGTTGCATAAGAACACATCCGAGACCTCTATTAGATGCATCGCTGAATACTACAAACTCTTCTGTGCCTTCTGGTAAAGAAAGCACTGGAGCTTCACATAACTTCTTTTTCAGTATTTCAAAGGCTTCTTGCTGTTTTTCTCCCCAGATAAACTTCACTTCTTTCCGAGTTAACTGAGTCAATGGCACCGCTATTTTAGAAAAATCTTGGATAAATCATCGGTAATAACCGGCTAACCCAAGAAAACTTCTAACTTCTGTAGGTGTCTTCGGTGGCTCCCATTTCATTACCGCTTCTATTTTTGCTGGGTCCACTTTAATACCTTCGGCTGAAACAACATGACCCAGAAACTGAACTTCCCGCAACCAAAAGTCACATTTTGACAACTTCGCATATAACTGTTCATTCTTCAAGGTACGTAACACTTCTCGTAGGTGCACTTCATGTTCTGCTTCACTTTTTGAATAGACTAGAATATCATCAATAAAAACGATGACAAATCTGTCAAGGAAAGGTTTACAGACCCTATTCATAAGGTCCATAAACACGGCTGGAGCATTAGTGAGACCAAATGGCATCACTAAAAATTCATAGTGACCATATCGAGTTCGGAATGCAGTCTTGCATACATCTTCATCCTTCACTCGGACTTGATGATATCCAGAACGAAGATCAATTTAAGAGAAGTAACTAGCTCCCTGCAACTGATCAAACAAATCATCAATTCTCGGCAAAGGATACCGATTCTTGATTGTCACTTTATTGAGCTCGCGATAATCTATACACATGCGCATAGTACCGTCCTTCTTTTTGACAAACAACACTGGAGCTCCCCAAGGAGAAGAGCTGGGACGAATAAATCCCTTGTCAAGAAGTTCTTGCAACTGAGACATAAGTTCTCTCATCTCTGTAGGAGCAAGACGGTACGGCGCCCGAGCAATGGGACTTGCTCCCGGGACAAGATCGATACGAAATTCGACTTGCCTAACGGGTGGTAACCCAGGTAAGTCATCGGGAAAGACTTCCGGGAATTCATTAACTACTTTTATATCCTCCATTTTCTGCTTCTCTTTCTTCCCATTCATCACATAAGCAATGAATGATTCGCACCCTTTTTGGATGCATTTACGGGCCTTAATAGCAGTGATGAGACTCTGCATATTCTTCCGTCGTTCCCCATATATATAAACTTTGCTATTATCAGGAAATTTAATCGACACCATTCGCTTTCCGCATAGGATTTTAGCATTATGAGTTCCAAGCCAATCCATTCCAATAACAATATCAAATCCCTTAATCCCGATAGGTAACAAGTCGGCCTTTAAAATTCGTCCATTAATCTCCACCGGACATTTCTCGTACACGTGATGTACCGTAACTAACTCTCCGTTCGCGACTTCTATGACACACGTATCATCTAATGGTTTCATCGGTATGTTTAGACGCTTACTAAAATCATGAGACACAAAAGAAAAATGTGCCCCAGAATCAAAAAGGACATAAGCAGGCTGTGAGTTTACAATAAGTGTACCTGCCACCACATCCTGGTCTTCTTTGGCCTCATCAAGAGTCATCTGAAACGCTCGTCCCTTCGTCTTTACTAGTTCTGTCTTCTTATTGCTTGCAGTAGAAACTAACGTCTCATTCTTCTTCTTGGGACAGTTGGTGCTGTAATGACCCTTTTCATGACAATTGAAACATTCCACTTCACTGATATCTTTCACTTTGCAATCTTTAGCCTGGTGACCCGGAAGACCACATTTATAGCACCCACTAGTGCCCTTCTTACATTCCCCACCGTGCTTCTTTCCACACTTCTTACATTCTTTAACTTCACTTTGCTTAGAAAACCCTGAAGAAAATCGACTCTTCTTGTTTGCTCCAGAGATTCCTGAAGACTTTCGCTTTTCCACAAATGCTTGTCGTTCCTTAGCCTTTTTCTCTATCATACTCTCGACCCTGGCCGCAGATTCAATGGCTTCATCAAGAGTTGTAGCTTTGCTAACTTCTAACGAGTAGTCCGCCGGCAAACCATTAACGTATCGGTTTATCCTGCCAGCCTCGGTCGGTAATGTATCTTCTAGAAATGGCAGCATCTCACAGAACTTTTTAGTATACTCATCAACCGTCTGTTTATCCTTTGCAAGAGCAAAGAATTCATTAACCAAATTCTCCCGATGCCTAGCCGAACAGAACTTGCCTTTTAACCGTTGAACAAATTCTTTCCAAGATAAAGCATCAACAAAATCACTTCCCTTGGTTCGGCGAAGAGTATTCCACCAGTCAAGAGCACTTGCCTTTAACATTTGAGATGCGAATCCAACCTTCAAATCCTCTTCACAACGGCATATGTGAAGAACTTGTTCCATTTCTGTTAACCACCATATTGTTATTCGTGGATCCATCTCCCCATTGAACTCCTTTGGCCGACAGGACATAAAGTCCTTGAAAGTACAGGCCCCTTTAGTCTTGAATTGAGGATGTGATTTGGAAGATGAATCTCCCTGTGAAGAAGTTTGTCTCGGATTAGTGCCTTCATGAGCCACACTTTTCTCGCTATCTTCATGTTGTGACTTTGATCTTTCGCCCAGTCGCTCATCCAAAAGACGAGTCATTTCCTGTCTGTTTTGCACTTGTGAATCATGTAACAACTTCTGAATCGCCTCCAAAGTCAATGGAGGTGGGTTGGCCTCATCCCTAGAATTGCCATCGTCAACGGCTTGGGGCTGTCGGGGAGGAATAGGAGGCCTTGCATTAGGATCCGGATTTTCTGCGTACGATCCTTGACCACTTCTGGTTCTCATTTTGCTATAAAATTTTCAAATACTTTAGTCTTTCATAATATATCAAAATATTAGTTTACTACTTTTCCACTAGTTTCCCAGTATTCCCTCGCGGTTACACTAGTCACAATACGCGTCCTGTGATTATGATAATACGGGCCCATATTACCATAATCACCTACACATGTTGTTCCCGATGTTTCCGCTCGGTTCCACTGTTCACTAGTATCAATTAGTTACTTTTAACTCATAAGTATATTCATATAATACCATTAGCAAATAATGTCTTATTTCCTTAAGACATATCCATTTATGTAATTCACTTTAACTAACTATTTTACTAGTCTAAGCCTAGGAGTGGAATGATCCAATCCTAATTCGCTTAAACTATGGCTCTGATACCAACTTGTAACGCCCCAACTTTTCAAACCATTTTTAATACATAAAAACATATTTTACAAAATATGGTTTAAACAAAACCATGTTATTTGTTTAATTACAATAAAAAAGGGGAGTTACAATTACATATCAAACCATAAGCTTAAGAGAAATGGATTCAACCAATACCAAATATGGAAGCTGTATCCAGCTCCACTCCTTTGCACCTAGTGCTTATTTAGCAACTTCAAACTATCTCACAGCCTTATACCTGAACCTGGAATACATGACATAAAAATAAAATACGTAAGACAAATTGTCTCGTGAGTTACATGAGTTTTAGACTCAAACTTTAAATTTCTTTTACTAACTTGTATAAACATTCGTAATATAAATCTTTGTCAAAACTACATAATATACACATATTATACCTTTTTACTTTTCAAAAGCATCATATATCAAACTTTGCAAAAATAATGTCTTTTATACTTTCTTTGACTGGTTTTATAAACTTGCTGGGATTTTTATACTTAGGGCATTAATCACTATAAGTGATACCCCAAGTCTCTACAATTAGAAAGAACGGATCAATACTAACGGTAGAATTGCTGAGGCAGTCTACTTCGCGAAGGGGTTGTCCCCAGTAGACTCCTTACCTAACCCGGGTAGGTTGGAACATAGTTCCCTTACTAACAATGCTAGTCACAATACCAGTCAAACATAAAATATTTTTCTGAAAACAAAACATTACTTGCATGAGAAATGGCTAAATGCCAAGCTTTTGACTCAAACATATCTCTATTATAAATTAGGCTATCATCAAGAATCATACTTTCAAATATAGCAGTTAACTTTCTATTTAAACTAGAAAAAGGACCATTTTTGCAAATATTTTTCACATATAAAAATAATATATGAAATCTGAAAAATACTTACTTACTTGCCATGTATCCCAAAATGGGTAAAATGCTACATGTACTCACCTTATGACTTGTGAAGGGTTGTCTAGACGTTCCTCGGTTCTTTACCCTTTCGGTGTTCGACTACTTGACTTGCACCTATATATATAGTATTTGATATATTAATTTCATTTAAATCGACTCTATAACATGTTAGAGTCTTTTCTAATACTTTTGTTGATCATAATAAATAGATAGCTTTAAAATGACCAACTTTAAATAAGTCGTATATTGTACGTATTTTGCTACAGTAGTCTCAGGAGATCATATTATAATTTCAACACCTATCCATGAAGTCTTATGCCATTTTAAACCTGTGTTTCAAGTTTGAAGTTTATCGGACCAATCTAGCTAAATCTAAAAATCAAGTTTGGGCAATTACTTGATTTTTAGCCACTGCCTGCTACAGTGATTTTCCGCGAGGTCGGATTATTGATTTAACAATTTTCCACATGTTTTCATACCATTTTAAGACTATGGTATAAGTTACGGGTTGATCGGACAAGTCTAGCATCGAGTTCCAAACTCAAAAATTGGACAGAATGGTTTTCCAGGGAGGACACGACTCGTGTGGTTTTCCTCTTATGGAACACACGACTCGTGTGTTTCCTGGGTTCTTTTTCCTTGGCCAATTTTTGTGCTGCAGGTCCTTTAGTCCGAGGATTAAGTCCCTATTATGTAACTTAATCATTTTAAGGTCATTTTTAGGCCTAGAATAGCAGCTTACTTATAGTTTTAAACCATGGAATCAACAATTCCATTCCAAGGCTTAAAACATTCCCGTAATGCCCATTTTAAACCAAAAATTCATTTTTGTTTGATTTTCAAGTTTGGTACAGATTTCTTACACTCTTTATGACCCTTAGGACTTGTTAAATCACTGGAAATCAGTTTCAAACCCATAAACCCAATTTCTAGGGTTCATGAGCTCAAACCCATTTCTATGGATTTTACCAAAACTTCAATAACTCTCTAAAATTCATGTGTATTTACTTGATACTTTGGTCTAGCTTGATGGAGATGAACTCCTGGAAATATCCCATGATCTTCATCACACGAATTTCCAGGTTTCATATGAAGAAGAAGATGAATAGTGGAGTTCTTACCTTGATTCTAACAAAAACCTTCAATTCTTTCTTCAAATTCCTATGAAACTTCACCTTCTTCCTCTTCTTCCCGTAACCTCTTCTTCTCTCTCGATATGTCTACAAGGTTCTGGAGAATGAGTGATAAATCACTCATTTATGTTTATTTTTATTTATAAAAATTTTACAATTTTGGTCCCTAAGCTTGCATTCTTTAGACTTTTGACACTAACACTTATATTGGCCACTTGGAACTATAATTCTTACATTTTAGTCCTAAATCATAAATAAAGTTTATATTAATTTCCACATTTGGTCAAATGACCAATTTACCCTTTATGTGAAAATGACTAAATTAACCTTTTCAACCAACATTTCTCATTTTATTATATATAAGGTTTTAAAATACACACAACTTATATTACATATTTATATAGTAAAGTTTTGGTCGTTTCAGGTAACTCCCCCCCCCCCCCCCCCCGGGTTCTTTGATCATTTTATATGCAGGGGTTTGTTGAGGATTAGTTTGGCTAGGTTTTACGTATTTGAAGAGGGAACTGTTATGATTAAGCCTATGTTGTGGTTGAAAGTTTCATTTCATTATTCATCTAACTTGATTGTTGTTCTAAAAAAAATTCTAACTTGATCATTTTTATTTTCAATGTAAGTTGGTTCAATTGCAAACTTGGATAACTTACTCAAAGGTACCTACCGGTGATGATGAGAAAAGTGTTATAGTATAAGATGAAAGAGGAATTCTGGTTTTTATTAGTGGTAAATACAATAAAATACCAACTCATTTTCGTTTATTTAACAATAGGAACATCCTACTTCCGTTTCTTTATAATACGAACATCGTAACTTCATTTTTTCCTTATTCAGATAATGATGTTTAGGAATTTGATGTATATATATGTTTTCAGAAATAAGTGTTTATAATAATCTAACACAATGATTTTTTTTTATTCTTTCTACAGCTTCTATTCCCATCAAGAATTGCGGCATGCCCTTTTTCCATGCTTGCTCTAGGTGACATTGTAATTCTAGGTATGCCCTTAATTACCTTAATTGATAATTTTTCATTAATTGATGATATTATTTGATTTTTAAGTAATTTGGTTTTTTTTTCAGGCATTTTTTTAGCATTGTAATTCCAGTTATGCCCTTAATGGATGCTTCTTGTATGGTTGTTTTAGCCCATGAAAACACCATAAGTTGCATTAGAAAAGGTTAGAACCTTTGTATTCTCTTATTACCGACAATACCCTTGAACTTTACTTCTAATTTCCAAAAGATATTGTTATGATTATTATCACCTTATAATTTTTTACTTTTTTACTTTATGATGAGTAGCTAGCAAAGAAGTGTCACCCAGAAAATTGCTACCATGGAAAGAAGACAACGATCTTTATATGAAAATTCCCAATATATAAAGTGAACTAATTCCAACCACTGTTCACGTACCACCACCATTCTCTTTTTTCTGTTTTTTCTCTTTTTTTTTCTACGGTACCACTACAATTTGTGTTTTCCTCTTCATGTGTTCACGTAGGAAACATTAATTCTTTGTTTTATATATATATATATATATATATATATATATATATATATATATATATATATATATATATATATATATATATATAAAAACAGTTGCATACAGATACAAACAGATTAATATGAAACAAATGTGTGTGTTTCCAGGTGGGTATCGAAAGAACTAGCCCTAATCAGGTGGTTGTGGGTATCGAAAGAACGAGTGAAGCGGGATTTTTGGAGTCAGGGATTTTTGGAGTTGTTTTTGGACTCGCGATTTTTGGCGATTGACGATGTACACAGCGAATGAGCGACCGCGATCACGTGGAATCCATTTGAGTTGCTTGACCTTTCATTACCCGGTTCGGTTCCGGATATTTCCCCAACCCGGTGAGAACCGTACCCGAGGGACCGGTGGATCGAAAAGCACTAACATAGGAACCAGGAACTGGACCTCATACGGTATAAACAGGTCCGGGTAACGGGTTGGTCCGGTTCTTGGGTCCAAAATAACATCCCTAATTAAATTTATTCTTTGGGGGCATAATTAATATGAAACTTAAAGAAAAGAACTTACTGTCCCAGTACCCTCACATGTTGGACAACTTTTTGCCTTGGCAAAAAGTCTGAATTTTCCACGAAAGCTGGCTCGAAATATTTGATCTAGGTGCATTTTCCTCAGGAATCTTATTGTTTGGGTACGACCGGACAACTACCGATATCTATTATAACTTATTATTTATAAAAATATACAGGTGGCAAAGATCGTTGCTGAAACAATGCACAATTACATGTTATATGAGCATTCGTTGCAAGTATAACTCATCCCTCCAGAACGTGTCCATCCTAAAATGTAAGTATTCCAATATTCTGACTTAATGCGGTGAAAGTTGTTGCTGACTTAAAGTTATAATTTATAAACCTGTGTTTATGATATGTAGGTGGAAAGGTGTCAACCGGTATTACAAGTCCAACGACTCGGTTCGTATAGAACTTTTAATCCTAATGGGCATACACATGGTGTCCCTGAAGATGAAATCCGTCATGCGGGTGACCTGGGAAACATAATTGCCAATGCCGATAGTATTTCACTAGATTTTTTTTTCTTTTAATTATTTGGTTGTTATTAATAATTTTTGCTTATTTTTTGTTTTATGTAATGTAGGTGTGGCTGAGGCTACAATTCTTGATAATTAGGTTAGAGTTTTTATATTTTTTTGATTTAATTTGAGGATTTTTTTGTTAACATTTTCTTTATGTTGCTTTTCAGATACCATTGACTGGCGTTAATGCTGTAGTTGGAAGAGCATTTGTGGTTCATGAGCTTGCAGATGACCTTGGAAAGGGTTAAAGTTTATCTTTTTGCAGATGACCTTCTCATCGCTTTAGCAGTTTTACGCTTCCTTCCTAATCATTCGAGCTGGCGCCAAGACGTTTGGGGTATGGATGCTTGGATCTGTCTCGGTAATTTCCATAAATAGCAATGTACTTTAATTTTTTTTGGCATCGTACTTTTGTTTCTTTCTGTTACAGCATTGCACTTTCATGTTTCTTTTTGTGTTTTGAAAAGTGTATCTATTTTTAAAAATTAGCCCAATAATGACATTGCTATTCTTCGGTAGAGTATGTTGTTTTTTCTTGCATTTATCCGGAGCCGTGCTCCAGCAATCCCGAACCCGTGCGGAGCACGGGCTCCCGCTAGTTCATATGAAAGTTGGTTTATTTAATAATGACATTATCCTGAGTAATAAAACTTAGTAAACATATTTAAAATTTTATTACCACCATATCGAAGTTTGACTTTTCAAACTAAATTGTTAATATGTAATTGAAACTTCAAGTTAGCTTATTTAGAGCTAAACATATTGTTTATTATACAAGACAAGACAGGTATCCAATGGGTAACGGTCCCAGAAAAATAATATATATTTAGTAAATAATTGCATGATAATTGTTATTATTAATGTTAGGTTAGATCTTATGCGACTTTTTTTTTCAAGAAAATGTTCCTGATACCCTCTTAAGGAATACACGAGCGACGAACTCACACCCTTCAACCAACCTTTCCCCTGTTACACACGAAAGCACGCTAGACTTCCAACTAGATAATCTTGCTTTAACTTTATCAAGAATCAGATGCCAATTTTTTTAACAGACATGCGCACCTACACGAACACCTAAGTAAGAGAAAGGAAAAGCATCTGCGTCACATCGCAATATATTAGCACATGCTTCAATATCACCTACGGAGATTCCAATGCCAAATAATTTAGATTTGTAGAAAATGATTTTTAGACCAGAGGAGGCATGAAAACATCGAAGAATACACGCCAAAATTTTGAAATTACTTCTCGGCCAATCTCCAACAAATAGTGCATAATCCGCATACAATAGGTGTGATAAGTTTATATTTTGACCGATGAATGCTAATGCCATGAAATAATGACAACTCGAATGTGGATCTCATTGATACGTTTAGCCCTTCCATAGCTATGATGAATAAGAAAGGGGACAATGAGTCCCCTTGAGACACCCCTTTTGTGATGTGACAGGAAAATCTTTTCGCCGCGACCCATTGATGAGAATTAAGGCTCAAGAGGAGGAAAGACACCCTTTAATTCAACCGCTCCATTTGACTCTAATCACATTTGCATCATAACCGAATCTAAATAATTCCAATTAATTAAGTTGAACGTTTTATCAAAGTCCACTTTGAAAATAAACATCTTACTTTTTGCCCTCTTGGCCCACAAACACACATCATTTATAATAATTGGTCCATCAAGAATATTTCTTCCTCTTATAAACGTCGTTTGAACTTCGTCAATAACCTTCCCAATACAATTTTTTAGTCGAGAGGCGAGGACCTTGGCATTGATTTTGTAAAGGCATCCAATCAAGCTAATTAGCATAAAGTCGTTGAGAGTAAACAGATCTTTAATATTCGGGCCAAGTGTAATGAAGGAGGACCTACATCCTCTTCCCAATCCCCCACAACTTTCAAAATCTCTAACGAATCCCATAATATCATCCTACAAAAAGTTTCGGACAATTCTTAATAAATTTAGAAGTGAATTCCTCCGGTTGAGATGACTTTCACTTCCACCAATTCCATACTTCGTTTTTCATATCTTCCAAGTTCCAAACATAACGGCCTTTCCAACACCAGACCATCCTTAAGGGATAGTTTTTTAAATCTCGGATTTGTAAATAAAGGTCGGATAGGCCAATTTTCATGAAATTTATCTTTAAATAATCTCCATGACTCCGCTTTAATATGTTTGGCTTACGTAACGCAATGTCCATTTATCATTATGCCATAAATTTTGTTCCTCCTTAGATTTAATGACCGCATGAAAATATTTGGACTTTTCATCTCTGTCAATCAAGCATTTAATTCTCGATTTTTGTTTAAGATCAAGTTTTGAAATCGTCTCCAACTCGAGAATTATTTTCTTTCCTTATCTTCTGACTTAAATTTCATCCGCCGAGAGGGTCCTTTGTTTAGCCAATCTCTCCAATTTGTCTATTTGTTGCTTAGCCTCCCGTAGCTCTTTTAATTCTTTATCAAACTCCTCTCGCCTCCGATGTTTGAGCGCCTCCTTACTTGCTCTTAATTTTCCAGCAAATATAATGTGGTGAAAGTGGTGGCCATGGGGAAATGTGATATAAAATTTTGGCATACAGTAAACCGGTCTAAGGGCCTTTTTTTTTTTTTTTTTCATTAAGTCCTGAACAGATAAAGTGATCTGAATTGACAATGATATCTCAGTGAATTAAGCTTAGTTAATACAAATAGTGTTTCTTTTTTGTACCGAAAACACTGTCTGAATCTGAATAAATGACGATTTTACCCTTCTTTTTAACAATGACAAATAACAAAATGAACATATATTTTATAACTATTATAAGTTTAAAGTTCACATTATCACATCAAATAATTTTAAAATAAAAAATATATAAAATAAACATGACAAATGACTTAAATTAAATAAAATTTTAAAATAAGTTCAAATAATAAAATTAAAACAAAATTTTATTATAGTAAATTAGCAATTTCATTCCACACAATAGACATATATTGTGTGCTTTGAGTACCCCATTGTGTTCCATCTAGTTCTTCTTATCCACTTTCTTCCACTTCTTCTTCACTGTTGAATATTTTGTCTTCATCGCACTCCATAAATAGTTTGTCGTAAATGTTATATTTTCTTATGAAATTATGCACTGCAAAACAAGCAATAACTACATTTCTTTGGACGGTAAATGGATAAGGAGCCATTTGCTTTAGGATTGGAAATCTTGCTTTCAGGACACCATAAGCACGTTCAATAATATTTCTCAGTTGTGCATGTGCATGTGCATGTGCATGTGCATGTGCATGATTTAACTTTTCTTCTTTAGTTAGAGCACGTCGGCGATGAAAATCAGCTAACCAATATATGGTGTTATGATATGGAGACAAGAATCCACGAGTATTGGCATATGTAGCATCGTAAAGATAATATTTATCTGTAATTCACAAGGGCTTATCGGAGCTTAACAATTGATAAAAAAAATATTTCTCAATCAAATTTTTACTTTCGCAGGAAACAATATGAAGCATATACCAAAAACTAAAACGAAGGGTACCTTGAGATAGACAAATATCGTACAGTAATCATTGCTATTTGACCTCGATTTCGATCTGTTGCGGAGATGAATACGATGAAGAAGACGACTAGATGCAGAAGATGAGCAGACGCAGTCGATGGGTAACGCGAGATATATAGTAATAATCTCACCGATCAATGATTTTGGGAGGACACTACTAGAAAAGAGAGTTTCAGAGACGGATTAGAGAGAGAGAGATTTTTCCGTAGCTAATCAGAGAGGGAATTGAGAGGGATCGGCGAGGGAATTTGTTAAGGTATATTTTTTTGCATTTTCGACAAGTCAGCGAGGGATTAGATAGGGATTGGAGACGGATCAGCGATAGAAAAGTTCTCTCTCAAAATCCATCACAGAAGAACATCATATAGCGAGGAAATAGATACGGATGCGAATATTACTTCCCTCCAATCCACTTACTTTCCCGATTGCTCATTGATTCCATCGCAAAAGCCGTCGATGAATATGGCGCTACAATTCCCGATTTCAGACTAAATCGAATAGCTTTTCTTTCCCCCCCAAGAATTTTACTTCCCCCCAAATCATAAACATATTTCCCTTTGGTTCTCGTAACCTAATTTCATCCCGGAAGACATGAACCTATGAAGATGATGAGGTGAAATACACGGGAAAGTGATCAACAAATCGAAGAAAGCTAACTAAGCTTAGAGACGAGTCTTCCGATTGTTAGTCATCGTCATCGTTAGATCGAAGGGTTGTACCTATCGTCATCGTCGTCATCAGATATTGGGGCTATACATATCGTCATCGTCAACAAGGTAACCATCTATTATTAGAACTACATCAATTCTTAGAACTGCATCAGTTCATCAAGCATTCATTCGTTTGTCCTTCTGGTTTTTGTTTAAATGTCTCAATGAAGTATTATTCCACCATTTATGAACCGAGCAAAGATTGTCCATCATATGTTGTTTTCTAATACGGCTTCAAAAGTTTCTTGTAAGTATTGGTTTTTTTACAAAGTTTTACAAGGGTTGGAGATGCTCGAGATGTGAATCTTGAGTTGGAATGTTATGTTAAATACTTTCTATTGTTTGGTTGAATATGTGATTTCAGTATAGCTAAAAAAGAGTCCCCATGTCTCAACTTTGGTATGACAGTCATGGGGGTTAAATACTTTCTATTGTTTGGTTGAATATGTGCCGAGAGCTTGAAAGTCAAAAGATGCACAAATTCCTAAACCAATACCATTTCATTCTTGATGAAGCTAGAGTACTTTTTCTTCCTCTTTCTCCCCATTAGTTTTCTTGATCCTTATCTGACGGTTAAATATTTCTTGTAACTCAAAATCATTTGGTAATATGGAGTTTGGTATTTGTGTAGGTGTAGGCATTAAGGTGTGGATAAAAGATTTCTTCAAGTAAGCGTTTCTTTAATTTTTTTAGTTGACAATGATATGTTAGGTGGTACGATAGAGGGCTTGTAATTTAATCTTCTTAGAGTAAATAAACTTCTGGTTGAGGCTAAAGATTCAATCCAGGCAACTCTGTCTTTCTTTGAACTTGTCCTGATATGAAGTGTTTTTGTAGCCCAATGAAGGGTTAGTGCTTGGAACAGAGCGAGTACCAATGAAGTGTTTTTGTAGCTGTCTTTCTTAGAGTATATAATTTTGTGTGTATCTAATTTTTACTTTTATATTTTTATTGATGATAAACAGATCGAGTACCAATGAAGTGTTAGTGCTTGGAACTTTGACCTTGAGGATTTAAAATTTAAAGCATCCTTCGTATTTATCTTATAAATCTTTTTTCCTTTTCAATATTTTTCAATACACATCCTATTTTGGTAAGTGTACAACCATGGCATTTTGCTTCTTTTACTTAATAATTTTCTATAACTGAAACTTTTATTTTTACTTTCACAGGGGGTGCAAGATGATGGCGAAATACAATATATCAGGGTCGATGACATAAATTCAACTTCATTTTTCAATAATGTAAGGAACTATTTCAGAAATATAATCCAAACTTTGGAATATTAAGCTTTGGTATGTCTAGCAAAATAACATACTTTTCTTTGGTACAGGATGCATCTAATTCCAAGGCTTCTATTTGCAAATCTTCCACAAGCGAGATGCTTTGTAAGAAACCAACGGAACGCCAGAACCAGATGATGACATGGCAATAGGTGCTCCTCAGGACAGCCATTTTTGAAGGAATTCTTTGAATTGCCCCTTGACAAAATGGACAAAATGGACTTAAAGCAAGTCTTTGCCCCCGTGGACTTAAAGCAAGCATTTTTGAATTGCCCCTGTCTATCATGTTCTTCAACTTGAGCACTTACATGTTTTGTGAATCTTGACTTGTACATTTTTGGTCAATTTGGTTTCTTCTACTTTCTTCTTTTTGAGGTTTTCCAACTGGATGGTATATATAGTTGTAAGTATTTAGTTTTGTGAATTATTAATTATGAATACTTGAATTATTGTATCTGAAACTTTTATATTATGAATAATGTAACCGCTTGATAAATTTTATAATTTAGGGTATTCTTGTTTTAATTAATGAATTCTGGAGTCTGCTATGATTTTTGGTATTTTGTACCAGATTAGTGATGAAATATGGAAATCGATGCTGACAGAATTTGGAAATCTGGAAATGTTGTTTTGTGACGGATTAGAGAGTGAAATTTCCGTCGCTAAAAAGGTCGCAAAATGTGTTAATTGAGCTAACGTACTGGCTGCTTGCGAGGGACAGTCCGTCGCTAAATCCGTCGCAATCCCAAAGCAGTCTGTCGCTAAATGCCTCGCTAACAATATAGACGGCACATTTTTTGCTATGGAGGGATTTCGTCGCTGATCCGTCGCAACAGCCATTTAGCTAGGGATTAGAGACGGAAATTTCCGTCTCTAATGCCTCTGTTTCTAGTAGTGGGAAGAACAGGGATGAAGTTGGAGAGATCTTCGAATTTGGAAAATATCGTTGATCTGTTGGAGAGAGAGAGAGAGAGAGAGAGAGAGAGAGAGAGAGAGAGAGAGAGAGAGAGAGAGAGAGAGAGAGAGAGAGAGAGAGAGAGAGAGAGAGAGAGAGAGAGAGAGAGAATTCCTTATTTTAGGGGAACATGGGGGTATTTTAGGAACAAGACTAGCAAAATCATCACTGAACGTAAAGCACCTCCAATTTCTAACTTAACCTGTTAAGTTAATTTCTTAACATTAAGTAAAAAAAGAAACAACTATGTATATCTTAATCTATTAATTCTTGATGTATTAAGTGCATTAAGTGGAAAAGAAACACTACCTAAGTTAGTACGTTTAAGACTATCATCACACATGTAAGTGAAACGCCAAACTACCATGTTAAGATCACCAAGACCACACTCTAGTAGTTCATCTTCAGAATCCAAAATTGCGTTCTTCAGAAATGGTTTGAATGGGGACCAACTTTCTTCAACTTCTATGACTTGAATTTCCTCATTAATTTTCTTTCTAGATGCATATAAGATACACACCTTCACACTGATGCATCCATACATTTCAAGAATGAATCACCAATTGATATGAGCACGAGGCCGACAACCAGCAACCCGACCCGACCAACTCGAGTGATCCGGTGCCCTAAAAGATTTGAAGAGTAAAGTAGCAAAAGACCAGTCAACTTGTTTTTTCTTTTCACTCACATTTGGAGTTTTCCACTAGGAGAAATAAGTGGAGCACTAGTAGCTCCCTCAATTCCATGTTTCGGTTTGTTCCTTAAATTTAGGAAGGCATTTGTTTAGCTGTGCACTATTTATGTTTATGATTTTGCATATTAATGGAATACAGAAAATTGCCCCAAAACCTCTGGTTGTTGTCTTTTTTCTTCGGGAGAATGACTATCTCAAATAAAGTCCCATCACCAATCTCCAAAACTTTACCGAAATTACTGGCAAAACTCGCAAAGTTATGTTCTTCACAAGCTTCTGTCTGCAAATTTCATCCATTTGAACCATTTCAACCAATTACTTTTACTTTGTAGAAATTCTTTGGCGATGACCTTCTAAAATTCACAATGGCATGCAACCCACCAATGTATTTGATGTCTCGCCTCTCTTGTTGCCTTTGTCTTGATGTTTGGTTGCCGGAGGAAATTAGCGACATTAGCCTTGAGTTTATTTCCGCCACACATTGTTTCGTTTAATTGTCTTGAATTAAATGTTCATGCTGGTTAGAATAAGAAGCATTATTCCTCAAAAGATAGAAGTTACATGGAAATTTTCAATCTGGATTAAAGTAGATGAGGAGGAATGGGTTCCACATTTTTGTAACTCTGAACAAGAATCAGACACTTTTGACTACGGAATTGAAGAAGACGCAGAAGAAGGTGAAATTAGCAAATTCCATGTCGATACCTAATTCAATTGATCAACAGCAACATGTGTTGATCAAAATGGCTTTGGGCTTAAAATGGAATATGGGCCTCTTAACTTAAATAAGGAAGTTGGTCCGATTGGATTTGGATCAGTGGACCAAAATGGAAGGGAAATGCTGGATGTCAATAATTCACTAGTAACTTCAAATCAATTATATTACTTATACATACAATCCGAATTATATAGTTATACATACAATCCCCAATCTCGATTATTTTATTGTAATTTTTATAAATATTAGATGACTATATCGACAAGCTCAATGGTAAGGGTGTTGAGCATAGATTACATACCAAAAATGAAGAGTTTGATTTCCTTCTTTTTACAATTTTTTAGCGGGTCAAAAATCGAGATCTGAGTTAATTATCTGGTTTTTCCGATCTAACTTAATATCAGCCCATTAAACTTTGTTTCTTTTACAATTTTGCCGAAAAATTTTAATATTTTTTCGATTTTGGTTCGAAAGACTTTTTTTTTTTTTTTTTTTTTACAGTTTTCATCTGATTATTTTTATTTTTTTAATGATTTTGGTGCTCCAAATTTTATTTTTCAGTTTTTTAGTTACATTTTATTTTATTTTTACGAATATGGTTATAACAACCAACAAAATATATGTTTTTTACAAACTTAGTCCATATTTTTTTCGATTTTCTTTTAGATATTATTAACCTTAGTTTCTTTTTAAAAAAAATACTTTATTAAGAACTTATATATTATTATAACCTCATTTTTATAAATTTGGTACAAGTTTCTTTTACATTTTTTTCGACTTTTATTTATAACTTCATTTTTTGTATTCTATAGAAGAATTTTTTTTTTTTTTTTTTTTTTTAGAAATTGTTGTTTGCAAAACTTCTATTATATTTTTACATGTTTTTTTATTAGGAATTCGACCAAACTTTGTTTACAATTTTTTCTTTAATTGGATGTTTTATGTTCTTTAAAAATATGTTTTTCTCCTACATATTTTTTAATAGATTATTAAGCCATACATATTTTTTAATAGATTATTAAGCCATGTACTGAATCGATTGAAAAATAAAGATAAAATTATATAATAAAAGCATTATATTTAATTATAAATTTGCAATCAATGTTTATAGATAATAATGATGGGATGTTGGTACCTGTATGATTGTTATATATAATTAATGTAAGGAATGGTTTGTAAATGTAATCAATGTTCTTTAATTCATGATTAATGATAACAAATATCATGATGTACACTTAAAAATTAATGTTTGATAGATCAAAAATTACAAAAACAATCATACATGATAATTCCATGTAAGTGTTTAAAACTACCAACAAATAAGGTAATATGAATTTGTAATATGTACATTGAGTGTGTACTCACAATTAGGAAAGAAAACTCCAAGAAACCCAAAAACCAAAAGTTTGAGGCTAGAGCAATGTATACTAAACACAAGGGCAAACAAGTTGCCAAGCCCCAATGCCTTTGGAAGAAGAAAAGGTTGTCATGTACGTTGCATGTGATGAATGTGGCACCATTGGTTATGGGAATAAGAGTTGTTAATTCGCTTTGAAGAGTTGAAGATGAAGAAGCTCAAATAGAACACTCCAGGTATCTATGTAATATATAGAACTTTTACATTTCAATCTAATACTTATGAATTTGATACTAAGTGTAGAACTCATCCTTGTAATATGTTACAGGTGTTCAAGAAAATGAAGTGGCTAGAAAAAAAACAAGATTACTATCCATGTTAGCAAAGAAGCAAGAGTTGCAGACTAGAGCTTTTTGGAGATAATATTTTATTTATTGGACATACAGGTTGTATTGTAAGACAATGATTTCTTTAAACAATGTATGTTTTAATTTAATTTAACTGATGTATTTGTTTCATTTGTATGTTTATGGATTGAATGAAATTCACTTAATCGTTTTGAAAACGGTTGTATTCATATTCTAAAATAAGTTATTCTATTTTCGGAACTAGTCCTCTTAATTGAATAGTGAAGTGAATCTCAATAGCTTTCTAAACAAAAGTTGTAAATCATGTAAGCATCATAAGACTCAAATGTGATTTGAATCAAGTCTATTTATGTCATAGTCAACTGGTGGTTGTCGAGGCCAACAAAAATAAACCCTAATTCTCTAACACAAAATAGTGCATAGTGGTAAAGGGATCGAATCCATATAGATTGGTTCAATTTGTAAAACAATGTGATCAATTCAAACAAGGTATATTTTTAAACAAAATAAAATAAAAGGAGGGGGGTTTTGTTTGTTTTGGTTGAAAGTAAAAACGATATAAGTGACAAATTTTGACGAAATGATTTCAAGAAAAATAAGCAACTTAAATAGTAGAATTCAATAACGGGTGAAAGATCAATATTGGGATTATAATCTAAGCACAATTAGTTCATTTATCATCATGGTTTATGGTGCAATGTCTATGTTCAACCACATTGGCTATAACAACTCAAAAGCTTGAGTCATCTAGACCTTCTTAATTCATAAAGACATTAGAAAAGCTCTTAATATCCGTTTTAATCAAAATCATGACTCAAATAAGCATTTGATTCAAATAAGTTGATTAGCATTAAGTTCAAAGAATCACCAATCCTAAACAAAAGTTACAAAAGCTTGCACTTTAATTTTTAGAGAATAAAATCTTATGATTATTTATGAGATAATAAGCATCCGTAAAAACCATTTGTTACCAAATTACTTCTAAAATCAATTACGTAATTAAAGAAGTAATTAACAATAATCATTCAAGCATTTAAACCATGGAAGTAAACACAAGAACAATCATATAGAGTTTCAAACAAATATTTCCTTCATGGATGAACTTCAACTCATAAAACCATTCAAAATGTTCTAATTGCTCAAAGATTAACACCCAATATTGAAATTAAGAGTTTTAGCCAAACATAGCTAAAACAATAAACAAGAAAATAATAAGAAATGTACCAAACATAAGAATTAAATCAAGAGTTTGAAGATTAAGCTTTCTTCTCTTTCAAAGCTTCAAAAACTCCCAAGAAACTCCAGCCGTCTGTTGTTGTTCAGACTTGGGAGAATGAGGGTAAAAACCCTAAGATAAAACCCCTCTCTAAATTACAAAAATGACCTTCTATTCCTTTTGCTCGACCGAATGAAAATTTCCTTCGTAGAATGAATGGGCCGCACAAAAAGAAACAAAAGCAAACAGACTCTTCTGATTTGGAATTTGAATTTTGTGCGGACAGAGCAAGTTTTGTACACAAAAGTGTGCGGCAGCACACTTTGATTTTTGACTCAAATTGCTATTGCTCGATCGCTCATTAATTTCCTTTCTGATTGACTCACACGTTTGGTGTTTTGCATGGGTTTACTCGGCCGCATGGTTCTTGCACTTGCTCGATCGATGTTGCTTCCCCATTTCCTTGTTGCTCGGCCGAGTAACCATTGTGTTCAAGCAATTGCTCGGTTGCTGTGACACCCCTCGCTAGGGTTTACTAATTTAAACATTTGTTTTTCTAAAATAACTTCATTAATTTCAAAAGAAGTTTCCTCATCGCGGAATTAGGTCCCAAAAACATCAAAACAGTATTTAATAATGTATAGCGAGGAGGTATCATAATTCAAGTACAAAAACAAGGTTTAAATGGCCACACATCTCGTGGTCTTCTAAAATTCCCGCCTTGCCTTAAACTCCTAGCCTTAACCTGAGTACACATCAAAACAGTTAGGCAATGGATTTGCCTAGTGAGTTACCCGAGATTATCTTACTATGAGTGAAGGAAACTCCTTAGCACTCGAGATAATCTCCAAAAATACTGATTTATACATAATTGAACTTATTAAAACATTTTGATAGTTTACACCAATGGATAGTTATGATATGCAGCATGATGCATGAATGCAACTATTCCAACCCATGTCAATCTCTTAGCAGTCCAACTCACCACAGTGGCACCTACCTAAGTTCACGAATAACACGCACGGAGCATGTCTTCCGATCCCCGTATAGGCTAAACTAGAACTAGTGGCCACCACACTAGTCCCATGAGGGTTAGCAAATCCCTCATGCAGTTTCCTATTGTCGGAAACATTTTCCCTAAATCCGGGACAACAACTCATTTGGGTATTAACCCGTGATTTCCCTAAATCCGGGACAATCATTTCATCTTTGTCAAAAGTTCACACGGTCCACCCCTCCTATATGAAATGCATGGAGGAATGATTCAAAACATATTTCAAAACTATAGTATTATTTTTCTTGTAAAAGAGAAACATCTTTGAAATAACTCTTTGAATGTCATGAACACAAAGATATGCAACAATTAGCACATAAAGATATGCATGAAATGAGATAAAACATACAAGAGTTGAAAGAGGGATGTGTACTCCCGGTAACTCACCTCTCTTACGTCCCAAAGTAGGATGTTACTCTTTGCTTCACTTTGATTACTCCTCTCCTACAAGACATAATATTCAATATTACTAATAGCTCTAGACTAGTTAAACTTCACTAATTAAGAGTGAAATCTTAGTTAAACATTGTCTAGAAATGAGTTCAAGTCTTAGCACCCAAAGCCCAAACCGTGGAGTCCAAACTCAAAAAGTACCCAAACTGATCAGCGAATTACACGGGTCGTGTAATATATTACACGGGTCGTGTAATTCACTGGTTCAAACAGCACGGGTCGTGTAATGTATTACACGGGTCGTGTAATTCACTGGTTCAAACAGCACGGGTCGTGTAATGTATTACACGGGTCGTGCTTTACCCAGTTCCAGCTCCGATTTTGGTCATTTTCACTTCATTTTGGTCCATTTCAAAGTCTAATACTACCCCAAACTTCTAGATATCAAAAGGACATTATTTCTATCTCAATTACCCATCATTTGGTCCAAACAAATCACCCAATAACATCTTCATTGAATCAAATCCATGTTCTAATCCCAATTTGCTTCACAAGCTTAGATCAAGGAATGTCCAATTCCAATCAACCAATTGATCAATGATTCATGAGGTTCCTTCTTCCATTGGAATGAAGTCACTAGGAACACTTAAGCTCTTCATAGAACACATTTAAGATGCAAGTTGATCAAATCATTAAGATTTCACCCATTGATGGGTTTTTCCCCAAAAATTAGGGTTTATGAGTATCAACCAACATTCAAATGATTCTCCAAGCATGAAACCATTGCATTGAAAAGAGATAATCATAAGAATTCATATGCTACACCTTTGGGATCATAGAGTTCATCTCCCCCAACTAATAAACCCGAATTTGAACTTGATCTACCCAAGATGGTGGGTTTTTAACATGGATATTAGATTTCTTACCTCAAATCTTCAATTGGTTGATGTGAATCACTTAGATCTTGTTAAAAACAACCCTCTCCACTTGCATCTCCTGGAAATCGCCCTCTTCCCCCTTCTCTCTCTCAATTCTCGATCTCTAAGGGGAAATGGGTTTTTTCCCCAACTTAAACTCACATCTTATTCAGTTTTTGCAACTTAATCCCTCCAGATTTTAGATTATGTCATAATTGCACTAGAAGTCCTTCCCCAACACATCTAAAATATTTATTACAATCTAAGTCCTTATTTTTGAACTCCATATGAGGAATTTCCATTTATACCCTTATTAAGTCATTATAGACTAGTTACTACCTCAACTTCACATTTTAAATAAGTTTTACTTTTAGACGATTATTATAATTATCAAATTATTTATTTTTATTAAATAAATCATTTACCCTAGATAGAGGATGTTACAGTTGCACACATCTCGTATGCATGGGATGCTCGGTCGAGGTTTCTCTTTGGGCTTCTTCCATTTAATCCAGCATCGGGCCAAATCCAAGTTAAGTCCACATCGACCCCACGACTGTCTAGCCCAAAATGTTATGAGGTCCAATTACGTCGCTTTAGCTTGCTCGGTATCCGGTTCGTTCCGCTCCACATCCTTAATTCCTGCAAATTAAATATAAAACCACGAAAGTATCCGAAATAACTAAAGAAATAGAATAACAAAATAATACGGGCAAACTAAATAAAAACAAAAGAAACGATGCTAAAATAAACTATAAAAGAAGTAATAAAATGCCACTATGATCAACTTAATCACATAAACATCATATGCATATCCTAACTTCAAAAGTGTGGTATTTTGAGGACAATTGAGGATATTTCATTTGATAGATGTGAGTCTTGTTTATATAATAAATTGAACTCTTTTCTCTACTAGTAGCGAAAGAGCAAACTTTGAGATTCACGACTTTCTAAATAACTCTTGATTACAAACTTTCAGTTAAGAACTTACTCGTTCAAATTCTAAAGGTCATTAAGGAAAATCATGAATTTCTATGTTGTCCATGTAATGTGCTGTCAACAACACTATTCTAGACCAGTTGACCATAGGTAGTGAGATGAGGGAAATCACCATTTTCATGTTTACTAAACCGGACAACAAAGGCCAGTAATTGAATAATCCCTCTTGAATCTCAATCCTATGATATTTCTAAATCGATTATTTTCTAACTTCTCAGACCACTCAACTTATTTTAACGAAACTTAGCATATCACAACACAGTATTATTTGAAAAATACCGAATTGCTAAAATTTACAAAATTGTTTGTTTCAACGTTACAATTTCTTAAGAAAATTTGAAAGAAGTGCTAAAATTTTAAAAATTTGAATTTTTTTCCGCAAAACTACTCTTTTATCTTTTTCGACCATCCTACACCACACTAAAAATCATACAACGTCCCCATTGTATAAAAGAAAATGTAAAATAAAGGGAGAAAAAGATTTACCACCAAGACGACAAAATGCTTGAATATCAGGGTAGGATGTATGCTTTGGGTTGACCATTCGCACCATTCTCGATGCAGTTCCAGGAGTTAGGCGCAACAGTGAACACATCGACATAACGCAAGTGTAACACAAGTGCGGGGGTACTGTGACTCCACACTTGCGTTATGCAAACTCCGTACGTTGGTGTACTCATTCATATAGTTGGATAAATACTACTCATACAAAACAAACAAATTAAAAGAAAAAGTTGCAATATACATGAAAGTTACAATTTCTAGCTTAATAAAAAAAAAGAAAAAAAAACCAAAAGAGAACTAATAAAAGTGTACTGTCACTTATCCTCATGCTGAGTGCCTAAAGTTTCGACACCATCAAGACCTGCTGATGGAAGTGGTGGTATCTCCTCTATGCCAAGATTTAGCATGAGTAGGTGCTGAGTTTCCGCCATCCATCTCTGCTAAACTCGAGTCTCGGCTATATGATATGCCATATCCGCCTCCAATCGAGTCACCGCCTGTGTCAGATCTCGCAATGTCACCTAGATGTCTACAAGCTATTGCTCGACATTTGGTGGTGGCTGGACTAGTGGTGCAGACTGCTTCACTCTCCTCCTCCTCTAGGGTCTGGCCGTCGGAGGCTCAGCCTCCTCGGCTCTAGGTGCAACTGGCGGAATGGCTGGTATCAACTCATGTTGATCCACCACAGATATCTGAACTACCCTCATAGTCTCCAAAAACTGCGCCTCAGCTCGGCGGGGTGCACGCGGCCTCAGGCCCCTAGCAACCACAGGGCTAAGGATCCCATAAGATCTGGCGATCCTCGTAATGAAGTGGCCCTAGTCATCGGGCTCCCAATCCTAGGCCCCTTCACCTTGCTGGTATGGGTAAGGATCCCATAAGATCTGGCGATCCTCGTAATGAAGTGGGCCCCCGTCACCGGGATCCCAGTCCTAGGCCCCTTCGCCTTGCTGGTGAAGAATGTCGCCAATGTGTGCGGTAGATGGAGAAAGCACATGGGGGGTCGATGATCACACACTTGAAAAACATGTCCTCCCGTGGCACCTTTTCACCACCCTCACAATGAGCAATCGTAGAGGTAATCTTTCGGTGGAGGACTCGTTGAAGAAGGGCGCAATTGACTCTCAATGGCAGTCCCCGGGGGGTACATGTCATTGCACATCTATGCCCAAACAGCCTCATCGACCTCCATGTCCGGATGTCCCCGTAGATAGGCCTCTAGGAAGGCAGGGAAGTGGGGATACAACCCACCACCTCCGGTGTGTAGATCTCCCTATATCTGGCAAAATCGTGGATCATGCACATGTTGGATTAAGGTGTCTAAGCCATAACTATAATTGATATAAGTACTTGAATTGATAGAAGCACAGTTGTCACACCCCAAACCACGATGGCGGAATCGTCGGAGGGCGGAACGAACCATAGTATCACAACCATTGCGTAGATTGAAACATAAGTAGATAAACAACCATCATACATTATGTAACACCCGTGTTCCGGATAATGTTTCATATCAAAAATAAAAACATTAGTTACAATCTCATATAAAAATCAGCATTGTATGCCGATCTTAGAAAAATCATAATTAATTCTATAAAAATCGGATTGACCTCAAACCAGTGCACAAAGTTTGCAAATTGAGTCTAGTTTAAGTGATAAAAATTTTGTAGATCGCGACGCGACGGGTATGGGATCGCGACGCGATCTTTGTCGGCAGTGTCAGTTGAGTGCGTGATGAAGTAAGCGCTTACGTATGAGATCGGGACGCGATCTGGGGTTGGATCGCGTCGTGACGGGGGTCCAGGAGGCCTATAAATACGAGTTCTCAGCCTCATTTTGAGGCACAACACACACCAAACACATATACGATATAGAGGAGTGTTTTGGTAAGGAAAATATGTTGAGGGAGGATGATGGGAGGTGAGAAACGAGTGGTAGCTAACAACGAGGTGCTCGGGAACTGTCAGCGGTTCAGAACGGGAAATACGACAGGACTCCGAGAAAACTCCAACCTCAGGTGAGTAATCGCTACCGTATCTCCCTAATAGTTTATATGTGTTAAACTATAAAATACGAGGGATGTAATAAACTATTTCCTATAATTCATAATTCCAAAAGTAATGCAGATTGATTTACTTACGAGGACGGTGTTTAGGCCGATTACTTGGGATCTGGTTGTTGGATTTTCCGAAAGGCTAAAATGCTGAAAGGATCCTGCCACCCCAACTAATCTTCTACTTGGCCGTTCTTTATTTGATAAATCATGGAATGCCGTATTGGAATTACTAAAGGAAATATAAAGCTGTAAAGTAATAATACTTGTGTGGGAAGCAGGTGTGTTGTCGTGAGGGTAAATCCAAGTTATAAACCTAAAAGTACCATAAGATGATACTGAGAAGAGTGAATAAATAATGGTATATAATGCATGTCAGGGGACTGCAATATTTACCATATACTATCAAAACATGAGGTAATCATAGATGTACTATGACCATACCTGTATGAGAAAGCCGTTAAGTGAGTGGGTATACCGTGTGACGGTATAAGAATTCGTGAAAACTAATACCAAATAATAAATAAAAAGAGGTGACAGTAGCTAAAGAGGTGAGTCGTGACAATGTAAGATAAGACTGTGTGGGACAGTCTAATAGTGAGGGTAAATCCAAGTTATAAACCTAAAAGTACCATAAGATGATACTGAGAAGAGTGAATAAATAATGATATATAATGCATGTCAGGGGACTGCAATATTTACCATATACTATCAAAACGTGAGGTAATCATAGATGTACTATGACCATACCTGTATGAGAAAGCCGTTAAGTGAGTGGGTATACCGTGTGACGGTATAAGAATTCGTGAAAACTAATACCAAATAATAAATAAAAAGAGGTGACAGTAGCTAAAGAGGTGAGTCGTGACAATGTAAGATAAGACTGTGTGGGACAGTCTAATAGTGAGTATCAGTGGATGATACTGTATAGCGAGTGACGTCGGATAATACGGTAGTTTCACAGTGTAAAGTACGAGTCGGATAGGACTGTGAAGCTGGCAGGAATGGTGATCCTGTAACGTGTGTGACCATATAGGTCATACTGTGATTAGATTACTCACTAAGTTTTATAGCTTACCCTTTATCTTATGTGGTTTTGCAGGATAGGTAACGCTTGGCTTGGATCATGGGACGATCCGTGGTGATATTATCTTGTAAATTCCAGGCTGAAAACCAGGCGTTACACATTATAATTGGATAGTTACATTGTTCAAACGTTATTGTTTTAACACAATTACAATATGACACAAATAAACAAAAGAGACGTCTTCGCATCCCATCCCAAAAGATTAGTCGTACCTGACTAATTGTTACCTGAGAATACAAGTAATTTTACAAGTGTCAACATTACGTTGGTGAGTTCATAAGATTTTTGTAGTGAGAAACATAATGAATCCTTTGTAAAAGCTCGTAGTGTAATAGTGAAAACGTTCGTAGTGTAATGGTGAAAATGTTTGTAACGTAATAGTGAAAAAGCTCGTAGTGTAATAGTGAAAACGTTCGTAGTGTAATAGTGAAAATGTTCGTAGTGTAATAGTGAAAAAAAGTCGTAGTGAAATAGTGAAAACGTTCGTAGTGTAATAGTGGGAATGTTCGTAGTGTAATAATGAAAAAGCTCGTAGTGTAATAGTGAATTTTTTACTTACATTTTTGTAGAGGGCAATATGTAGTTTTATATTTACATAAAACCATTTGAAGATGTTATTCCCCAAACTCAGGACGTTCGTTGTTGTTCATGTGAGTTATTATAACCTCGCTATGACCTAGTGGACCTGGCACGACATTCTTCAGGTGTCGCTAGTGATAAGACATTTGTCACCCTTGACCCGTCGGTCGTAGTTGTAGCTAACAACCATAGGTGGGGATTATCAATCTCATATAGATCTATATACAACTATCCCGCTCGTAAATGATTAATGTTATAATCCAGGACTTAATGTGTACTTGTTTTAGTACTTTGAAGCAATGTCTCACATAACTACCCAAAGTAAATGTCATATCCTTTGTATTGAAATGAAAACCCTTTGTATTTGTAATTATCAAAATGTCCATGATAATTATAGTGTGTAAATGTACTAAAAACCCTTTTTCGTTTGTAATTATCAAATTGTCCATGATAATTACAGCGTAACGCCTTGCTTGTAAATGTATTGAAAACTCCTTTGTATTTGTAATTATCATAGAGTCCATGATAATTATTGTGTAAATGTACTGAAACCCCTTTTGTATTCGTAATTATCAAAATGTCCATGATAATTATAGTGTGTAATGTACTGAAAACCCTTTTTCGTTTGTAATTATCAAATTGTCCATGATAATTATAATGTGTAATAATTATATACTTATATAATTATCTTTAGTATTTCTGTCGTATTTTGTCGTTCGTTCCATAAATTATATCCTTTATAATTTATATAAATACTTTCGTCGTATTAACATATTTAGGCCTAAAAGATGTCAATGAGTTGAATTGTATAATTTCTTACATCTAAGGCACAAAATATACCAATATGATAGTGTTAAAGATTTTCAACATGTTATGGTAAGAAGTTTGTTTTAGTCATCTTACATAAGTGATGACAACATTTTAAATCTTGTCATTTTGTCAAAATGATGGTAACATTTCCAAATGAAAAATTTTCCATACACTTTACTATTATATAGTCATTTTTGTTTAAAATACTAATTTCCTTAGAAAAATGTCATTTCCCAAGTTGTTCTGACGCTATAAATCTAAATAGTCGTTATTACGTTGAAATGACGTTCTTTTTATAGATAAGTAGTTTTGGTATAAAGATAATAACAACATCTTTATTTAGACTATTTTAGTTACCTAAACATTTACGTTTGTTTCTTGTAAAACAATCATATGACAAAGATGTTTTATGACTATTTTAGTAAAAGTGTATTTTCATGTATTTTGTCAAAAGATCATACAGTGTATCATTTTTATAATCATTTCACCAACAAGGTAAACTATAAAGTTTTGTTGGTGACAAAGGTGTGTAAAAGTCTTGCATGTTATTTTCATAAACTAAGTATGTATTTTAGTTTATTATAACCCATTTTTGTGCCAAACACTTTTATAGTAAGATGACCAAACCATGAACACATCACATTTCAAGAATATAACATATACTTTTTAGGACTTGTATTCTCCCATTAAAACTTGGATAAAAGTGAAAATGAGGTGTATGAACTCACCTTGGGTGTTGGATCTAGAGAACTTGGTGGAAGGAGTGAAGATTCAAGCTTTGGATCTCGGAGGACCTTTGGTCAAAGCTAATATCCAATGGATTTTATTGAATGTTAGAGTGTGTAAAAGAGATTAAAATGGTATTAGAAGTCTTAGAATCACTAGATGAACATAACTTACCAAGTTGATTTGCAAAACACTTGAAAATGACGAATGGTGGAGGTGGGAGGAGGTGGCCGACGGTTTTGAGTGGTGGAGGAGGGTGGTGGAGTGGTGGTGTGTGAGCCGAGAGTTAGAGAGAAGACAGGAGAGTGAGTTGGGTGCTTGGCTTGTGTGTGTTAGAGAGTACATGTATTTATATGATTTTCTAGATTTGTCTTTATGTATTTTAATCACAAAATCAATTCTAGCCATCAAGCCTAAGATATGGAATAGTGACCCAATGATTTGATGTGATCTTGGGTGGCTTGGTTGCCGATGGGGGTAGGGGGTGGGGTGGGTTGATTTTTATAAATAATACACTTCTCTTATAAAATTAAGCGTTTTTATAAAATACGTAAAACGTTTTAGCGTAATTTTATAAGTTTTCGAAGAAATGACCTTATAAATAAATATTATGTATAAAAACATTACTAAAAATTTATTTAGATTGAGTCATAACTCGCTAGATGATGATATATGCGTTTAAGCGCAGTATTCTTCCGAATACGCGATTTTCAGCATTTTACCGGAAAAATACATTTGGCTATGAAATTAAACACTAGATAATATTACGCTTCATAATATATGATTTGTTATCCCATTCTTGACGTTTAAGGTACCACGTTTTGTATTTTAGGTCTAACCCTGTGTACTTTTATCGTTCACAACGATTTAACTGCTCTAACTTTTGCATGTGAACTATGTTTTCGACGTTCTATACGTCTATGGGTTCGTGAACAGGAACAGATTGTGTTATGAATATTATTTATACCAAAATAATATTTGTGTGTTTCTCGAATTTCTACGCTGCTGTATCTTATTATACATATTTATAGTGCTTATTCGATAACTGATTTCAACTAGTGCATGTAGTATTATAATATTCAATAATATAATACAAAGGTTATGAAACTTACATTTCAACATGTTAACCTAATGCATGTTCCAGTTGACTTTTGTTGACTTTCGTTGACTTTTGTTGACTGAGTTTTGACGGTTGTCACAACAGTCATTTTTGGGTTGTCTTCAAACCTAGCAATGGACATGATAACTTATAGAGAGAGAGATTGATTTGTTAATATATTATGAGGATAATATATTAATTAGAAATAGTAATATTTAATTAATGATTAATCATAAATTAATTATAATAAATTTTGGGATTAATTGGATTAATTAAAGGTACAGGGGCTAAGTTCTACTTGTTCAATAGTTGAGCAATGGACAAATATGGTATGTATGTGTGTTCGACGAATTCAAGGGTCATTACCCTTATGGAATTCGAAAATCATATACATGGATACATTGGTTATATATGACAATAATAAGGTGTTTGGATTATATGATAAAAGGGTTATCATATCTGAGTTCAAATAAGGCAATGTATAAGCCTTATCACTTATCATTCTGGGGCTATAAATAGGGAGTCCTAGGACCCCGATAAACCTGTGCCAACTCTCATAGAGTTCTTCTCTTCTCTCTGGTTTTCTTGCTTGCTGGTATTTTGGGTGTGAGCCATTAGAGGCACGAGATTTGTGGTGCTTGCTTCCAAGAGATCAACAAAGGTATGTGGTTCTGAACCTTCTTAGAATTTTGATATATACCTTGCATGTTCTTAGTTATAGATTCAAATACAAAAAACATAGATCCTTATGTTGCATGTGAAGTTAATAGTTTTAAGTTTATTTGTCTCCCTATTCTCCATCAGTGGTATCAGAGCATTGCTTGTTTTCTATTGAATGATTATAATTGCAGAATTGATCTTAGGGTTTATAGAAATTAAACCCTTAGCCACCAAAATGTCGATTTGGGCTAGGGTTTTAGAAACCTTAGCCTCCACCCCATTATTTTCGAAAATTTGTAGGGTATTCTAGGGTTTTTCTATTTTTGGAAATTATGATGAATTAATAAATGGAAACCCTTGGAAAACTTAGTGGGCAAGGATTAGGATTAAATTATTTGATTAATTTGATAATCCTTATCTGATTTAATTCATTTAATTAATTGTTAATTAAAAGACATACATTAAATCAACTTGGGTTTAATTTTTAATTTAGTTAAATTGTTTAATTTGGAAATTTAAAAAGATAACCAAGTATTCTAAAATGTTTTAAATACATCTTATATATATATATATATATATATATATATATATATATATATATATATATATATATATATATATATATATATATATAGATGTAGGTTCAAATACATTTTCTAAATATTGTGTGATTGTAAGACTAATTCTGGACCAATCATTTGATAGGGGTAAATTAGTCCATTTGATAAAATTAATTATTGTTTTAATTTTATCCATTAGTTTACGTAATTGAGTGATTATCTCCAAATTTATCTCTCTGCCTCTCTCTCTCTCTTTCTTCTTATATGGAACGTAACATTAAAACCCTAGATAGAATTCTCCATCCATCTGCCGTTTTCACCGCCGCGAATCACCAGCCTTCATAATCTCTACGCCACATAGCAATCTGCCACCGACGGCACCAGTGACGCTACCAACGCTGTCAACAACTTTAAGGTTGTCAACGATAAGAGAAGGAACGGTTGGAGAGGACAAATTGAAATTACTGGCTGCCAGCATAAGCGACGCCGACAATAGCAAAAGATGGGGCGTCCTCGTCTACGACATGCGATCTAAATATTTTGGCACAAGAAGTAAGTTTGGAATAGAAAAAAAGAAGATGCGGCATTCGAGAAATAAAGGATTCCGATAAAAAAAATTCCTTCCGTCAAACCTTTGAAAAACTCATGGTATGAAGGTAATATAGAGTCGTTATATCATTAATGCTTTTGTAAACTCCAAAATCCAATTTAGATGGGTGAATTGTAAGAGAAAAAAAATACAAAAAGAGTCCCTCAACATTTTTGCCATATTGCTTTTTAATTTTTTATGCTTTTTTTGGTGCAGAGTAACACACAACTTTGAATTAGATATGACGAGACTTGATAGGAAAGAAAATCCAAGATACGTGGATGGAAGAATACGGTTAACTGAATTGGCTTGTTTTAGAATTAATTCGTTTGAATAACTTATGTATTCGTTGAGAATGATAGTGTGGTTTATGTGAAATCTTTACTGTAAAGATGCATTCTTGGAGAATGAACGTGAAAAACAAGAAGTAAAGTCATGTATTAGAAGTTCAATTGTTTGGAATGTGTATTTTTTGTTTTGGATTATGGGATGTGCGAAAATTACATGTGAAATCGTTTTTGAGCAGTGTCAATTTTGTTGTATGTCGAACCCCATTCTTTGAGAATGGGTATTAATTTTGACATAAGCGTGGTCATTCTACGAGAATGATACATTTTTTTTGTCACAAGTAAGTCCATTCTCTGAGAATGGTTCAACGAATTTGATGTATTCTCAAAGAATACGAAAATACTGTAATTAACCTAAAAACCCACAAATTATTCTTAGAGAATTCGAAAGAATCGAATGTACTGTAATTTTTAGTTTTTAATTTGCAGTTCTTATTTGCAGTTTTTATTCACGTAATCCCACAAAATTAGGAGATAAATTGGATATTTTCTTTTTTAAATATTTATTAATAGACTAAAATACCCTCTATAAAGGTTTAATTGTAAAATCTGATTAATTAATTGTTATAATTTTACAATTAGGCCCTTGAATCTAACACCATTGATTATTTTAATCGGACGCTCCATATTTGGTCCTACAATCACACTATATTTAACAATCTCATTTAATACTAACTCTCTATATATATATATATATATATATATATATATATATATATATATATATATATATATATATATATATATATATATAACTTAATATTTATATGTATAAGATTTAGTTAGTCAAATCGCTAGTATGCCTCATTCACAAAGCTGATCTATAAGGGGGTATATGGAAACTGCCTATAAAATGGCGGTTGAATGGGTGTCCACTCTCACTCATTGCTTCCTTGATCAGTGGAAGGCCGTTAGCATAACGGATTTGATAGCACAACCTAATCTCATTAAAATAATAATGCTATGAGTGAAAAAGTACTAGAACCCTTTAATAAAATCCCAAATCTAGTTACTTTAGGAAAAATGTGAAAATGTATGCTAACCCATGAAATTGCACATTACACTTTATGAGTCGTTAGTGGAGCGTGTGTGGTTTACCGGCACACTAATAGGGACTCATAAAGAGTGGTAATGGGTATCTAATGAATTATCATTGTTGATGGAGTGTGTGTGGTTTACCGGCACATCAATTGAGATGATAAATGACATTGAGGTTACCAAGCACATTTGCATGGTTATTTACATCTTGTTTGTGATCCTCGGTATCCCACTCACAAATGGAAGAGCATAATCCGAGATTAAACATGCCATTGAATAGTTTCAATGATCTCAAAAGATCTAGGAATTTCACTTAATTTGATTATCTTCCGTGGTAAAATTGGTAAATCGTCATTTACCTACATTTATATGATTTACAATTAGATTATGGCATCCCTCTTCTAAGTTGTGAATTATAAAGTCGGATCCTAGCCTTAATATTTATCTTTGGGTTAATATATTAAGGAATACCCTTATCTAACTAAAACTACCTTCTTTTATAGATGTCTACTTCAGCTGATGCTTCTGCTATCCCATCTGCTCCCCACAACAACCACAATAACTTCTCTTCGATCCTTTCGCTCTGCTCGAAGGTGACATTGGATGGCACCAACTATAACGACTGGATTCGAAATATCAAGATGGCTTTTAGATTCGAGGACAAAGAGTATGTTCTCGAAAAATAACTCATTGAGATCGATTCAGAAACAGCTACTCCTGACGAATATGCCTCATATAAGAAACACTACGATGATGCAACCAAAGTAGCCTGCATCATGGTCGCTACTATGGTCCCCGAATTGCAGAGATTTTATGAGGACTATTGGCCATATGAGATGAACAAGGACCTTGTGGAAAAGTTCCACAAGCGAGCTCGTCAGGAAAAACATAAGGTAGTCAAAGCCCTCATGGAATGCAAGTTGAAAGAATAAAAAGAGTCTGTCTGCGCCTACGTGCAAAGAATGCAATGATACGTGGAGCGCCTCGTTAAGCTGAATGTGCACTTTGATGAGGAGTTGTCTACTGACATGGTCCTGAACTCCTTATCAAGTTGTTATGATCAGTTCATATTGGCTTATCATTTGAACAACAGTGAGACCACCTTGGCTCAGTTGCACAACTTACTATAGACTGCTGAAGCAGGAATGAAGGGTAAAGGTTTAGCCTCCACTTCTGTCAATGTTCCCGTTATGGCTATTGGACAGGGAAGGAGGAAAAAGAGGACGGGTCCTCCAAGACAAAATTGGAAGGGCAAGGCGCATGCTGGGTCATCAAACAGTGGCCCAAAAGCCAAACCCGGTTCTGACGTCCATCCCTCCCGAATCCCAAAGAGGCCGATTGCTTTTACTGCAACGAGAAAGAGCATTGGAAACGGAGCTGCCCAAAGTACCTGCAAGATCTGAAGGATGGCAAGACAAAGCCTTTTTCTGCAAGTATATACACTATTTCTAATAGCTGTTCATCTTCTCGTTCTTGGGTCATTGATACAAGATGTGGTTTTAACATTTGCTCTGATTTGCAGGGACTAAGAGAAAGTGAGGAGGTGGAGCATGGAAGAGTAAACTTGATCATGGGGAATAGACGATCGTCTCCTGTTACCAAGATTGTAGTTTATAGTCTAGTGCTTAGTGATGATGTTAGTTTAGAATTGACAAATTATCGTTACTCGCCAGAAATGGCACGTAATATTGTTTCGTTTCAAGCATTGTTTAGACAAGGTTATAGATATTCGTTTGATAATATGAATATATCTATTTCAATTTATAAAAATGGTGTTTTTATATTTGAAGCTTTACCTTGTGATGGTGTGTATGAAACTGTGACATGTTTAGACAATTTAGGCAATAGTGTACTTCAAATTGATTTGTCTAATGGTATAGATAAGGAATGCTTGTGGCATTGTCGTCTAGGACACATTAACAAGAAACGAATCGCCTAACTCCAAAAGGATGGAGTGTTAGAATCATTTGACCTAAAGTCAGATGATGCATGCGAATATTCTCTTTTGGGAAAGATGACAAAATCACCTTTCACGGGATCTTGTGAAAGAGGTGAACGTTTGTCGGATCTCATACATACAGATGTGTATGGACCCGTCAGATCATCCACAAGTGATGCTAATCGATTCTGTGTGACTTTTACTGATGATTAAAACATATATATGGCTATATCTACTTAATCAAGCATAAGTCAGAAACCTTTGAAAAAGTTCAAAGAGTTCAAGCATGAAGTCGAGAATCAATTACGCAGGAAGATAAAGATGCTTAGATCCGACAGAGGCGGTGGGTATCTTAATGTCGAGTTCCTTGACTATCTTAAGGAATGTGGAGTAGTTTCACAGTTGACTCCTCCCAGGACACCATAATTGAATGGTGTGGCTGAGAGGCATAACCGAACCTTGTTGGACATGGTTCATTCTATGATGAGTTGAGCTTCTCTTCCCATTGACTCCTGGGGTTATGCCTTAGAGACAGCCACTCATATCCTCAATCTGGTTCCTACTAAGAAGGTTGCGAAAGCACCTCACGAAATGTGGACAGGGAAAGTTCCCTCGTTGGCACATATTAGAGTCTGGGGTTGTGAAACTTTCGTATGACGAGAGACTCATGACAAGCTAGAAGCTAAAAGTGAGAGGTGTATTTTCATTGGGTACCCAAAGCAGTCTTTTGGATATTTGTTCTACAGACCTAGTGAGGACGTGGTCTTTGTACACTACTAGAAAAAAGGCCTTTAATGACACGCATTGTGTGTCATTAAAGGGTACAGATGACACTCAAATGTATGTCAAGGAAGCCCCTGTCATAAATGACAGATGACACACATTTGTGTGTCGTAAATTTACGACATACATTAATGACAAACCTTTATGACTTACAATGTAAGTCATAAATTATTTTTAAAAAAAATTATATATATATATATATATATATATATATATATATATATATATATATATATATATATATATATATATATATATATATATATATATATATATATATATATATATATATATATATATATATATATTAGATTAACTAGTACTAAAATTAAATCACACATTAAATTTAATGTCTCGTAACATGAAATAAAATAATATTAATACAAATATCATCCATTACCACATTATCACAATGTCGTATGTCAAATACAAAATAATAAACATTTTAAATTTATCAAAATACTGTAACTATGCCCATTGTTCACGATCATCGATATTGGAGTGCTACCAAGTGCCCAAACAGAATCCGTATAAGCTGCATATAAATAAATGTAAGTGTGTCAAAATGGGACAATTTTGGTTCTTAAAGAACTTGAAATTTTACAAAATGAGTCAATTTTGGTCATATTTTATCAACATGGACAAAATTCTAAATGTTAACTTACAATTCATTTGCAGATACAATTGGACTTCAATCTCAAGGCATACTGCACAAATCAGAAAGCAATTAAATCAAAGTAAACTATAAATTACAAAATATGGCTAAAAAGATGCTCAAAATTCACATGTAGAAGATGTAGAATAGTGTTTAACTAAAACTTGGAAAAATTAACATTGCTGACACACTACCTACAAACGTTCAACCAAAATCAAATAAAATCTGAAAACAAATCTCAGTTTTAAAAAATAGTAAAGCAAACTCATGTTTAACATTTCAAAGTAAACTATAAATTCCAAATTGGTCTTTATCTTGAGGCATACAACACAAATCACATAACAATCTATGGTGCCTGTAATGATTTACTTACCCTTTGATCCCCGTACGACTGTAATCAGAGTTGAACAGTCTCAAACCTACCCCAAGAGGTTCCTTCTGATGCAAATACATAGCATAATCACCATGGAAACATATACAAAATCTAAAACAGTGTTAATAAATTAAGATAAACAAATTTCATTATGTGAGAGTGTTATCACCTTTAAAACCTGGTAAAGCAAGAAAGTCTTTATTCTGTATGATAAATTCTTGATTTTGTTATACAATTAGACGAACCATAATCCCTTCATAAACAAAAGTATTAAGACTGAATCTGAAAATTAAATCCAAACCATAAACAAAAGTATTGAGACTGAATCTGAAAATAAGGCTTTCATAATGAAAAACCGTATATTAGAAGTTGATTGAGACTGAATCTGAAAAATTAAATCCAAGAACAAACAATGGATAAATGGATAATCAAAAACCAAAATATTAATCAAAACAAATCAGAAACCAAAAGAAAAATTACAAACCATGAAGAGATCGTTGGTGTGCTTTGTGAAGGCAGTCGGTAGCAGATAGGTGAGAATAAACCAGGAGAAAATTGTAGATATGTGGAGGCAGTCGAACCGATTGGTGAAGTCGATGGGTGTACAAATGTCTTTCGGAGTCGCTAAGTGGTACGAATGGTCTGTGCAGTCGGATCGATTGGTGAGGTCGAAGAATGTCATCACCGGAAGATCAATTCCACACTCGGAAAACATGAATCGAAACCCTAGCATCGGCCAGAAACAAACCCTAACACGCGATAAATGAGAGAAAAAGAGAGAAACATGTAGAAGTAGTTATGATCGATCTTTGTACAGAATCAAACCCTAACGATTGATGATGGTGGCGATTGATAACGACTGTTGACAGTGGCGATTGATAACCATTGATGATATTCCCGTGTGGTGCGACCAAGGATCGAAGGCGATAAGTCTTACACAGGGGGTGGAGTAGCTTCCGGAGGCAAGTTAGAAGGCTGAATGGCAACAGCGGCGAGTTGATAGGGTCCCTCAACCGGCAAGAGATGGTCGGCGACAATAAGGGGAGAAATCGGCGGAGAATCGCTTCAATCGTTTGAGGAAGCCGAGAGAGAAAACGGGTAGAGAGGGAAAGTGAAACCCTAGAGAGATAAGGGAAATAATTAAAAGGAAATAAAGATGACACACTTTTTTTATAAAATGACACTAAAGTGTCTCCCGTGTTTTTTTTCTTTTCTGATTATGACACTAAAAGATGACATACATTTTTGTATGTCGTAATCATTATAAAACATGACACAAATTTACGACATACCATTATTTATGTCATAAATTCTTTAGATTTTAAGAAAGGTGACACTTTTTTAATGACATACGTTTTTGTGTGCCATAAAATTAGTGTGTGTCATAGTTCGTATGTCATTAAAAGCTGTTTTTCTAGTAGTGGTAGCACAAAGAGGAGTCTTTCGGGAGAAAGAGCTCATATTCAAAGAGGATAGTGGGAGTACCATTGACCTTGAAGAAATTCAGGAGTCAAACAATGAAGGAACCTTAGAAGATACTAGCACTCAATCAAAGGAAGAAGTTCATGTTGAACCGATAAACACCTCATTACCTCTTAGACGTTTCAGAAGAGTTAGCATGCCACCAGAGTTTTATGGTTTCCATATTACTACAGATGGTGACACGTTTGTCAGTGATAGAACACTGGTAAATCTGGATGAGCTAGCTAGCTACAAGGAAGCGATGGCAGGCCCTGTGGCTGTTAAATGGAAAGAGGCAACGGACAGCAAGATCAAGTCCATGTATGACAACCAAGTTTGGAATTTGGTTGATAATGTACCAAGTCGAAAGACAGTTGGGTGCAAATGGATCTTCAAGAAGAAGACCGACATGGATGGAAAGGTACACACTTTCAAGGCTAGGCTAGTTGCAAAGGGTTTCACTCAAACCCCTGGGGTTGACTATAATGATACCTTCTCACCGGTAAAGTCTATTAGGATAATGCTCGCCATAGCTGCATTTCATGATTATGAAATTTGGTAGATGGATGTCAAGACTGCTTTCCTTAAAGGAAGTTGGCTGAGGATGTTTATATGCATCAATCAGAGGGATTTGTAGAGGCAAAGTTTCCTAATAGATTGTGTGAGCTTGAAAAATCAATCTACATATTGAAACAAGCTTCTCACAGCTGGAATCTCTGCTTTCATGAGAAAGTCAAAGAGTTTGGTTTCTCTAGGAGCGAAGATGAGTCCTATGCGTATATCAAGGCTAGTGGGAGAATAGTGAATTTTGTGGTGCTGTATGTCTATGACATATTGTTCATGGGAAACGACATTCCAACCTTGCAAGAAGTTAAATCTTGGCTTGTCAAGTGTTTCGCCATGAAAGACCTTGGAGAAGCTGCCTATATTCTCGGGATAAGAATATTGAGAGACAGACAGAAGAGACTAATTGGACTTAGTCAAAATGTATACTTGGAAAAAGTACTAAAAATGTTTAGTATGGAAAATTCCAAGAAATAAGAGCTACCAATCCATAGTAATGCCAACTTGAGCAAGACTCAATGCCCAAGTAAAGATGAAGAGATAACTGATATGAGTTGGGTACCTTACGCTTCGGCTGTGGGGTCGATCATGTATGCTATGACATGTACTCGCCCTGCTGTGTCTTTTGCTTTGAGCATGGTGGGAAATCCGGGCAAGGCTCACTGGACTGCGGTTAAGAACATTCTCAAGTATCTATGGAGGACAAAAAACATGCTTCTAGTCCTTGGTGGCAATGATACATTGAGGGTAAGTGGATACGGTGATGCCAGCTTCCAGATAGATAGAGACAACTTTCGGTCTCAGTCGGGCTGAGTGTTTCTGTGAAACGGTGGAGCGGTTACTTGGAAAAGTTCCAGACAAGAAATGGTGGCTGATTCAATTTGTGAATCAGACAGAGTACATAGCTGCAAGCGAAGCATCAAAGGAAGCGGCTTGGCTCAAGAATTTCATCGGTGACCTTGGAGAATTCGGTCATTCAGGAGCCAATGGAACTGTTCTGCGATAATGAAGGAGCGGTTGCCTTGACTAAGGAACCGAGAGATCATCGAAAGTCCAGACATATCGACAGAAAGTACAATTACATCAGACATAGAGTAGAAGAAGTTCACCTCATCGTGAAGAGGGTATCATCTCAAGATAATCCTGCAGATCCTTTGACGAAGGCTTTGAGTAGGGTTAAACACAGTCAGCATGCTAGGAGCATTGGTCTGAGAGATGATATTAGTTTTAGTAATTAGATAGTTATTTTGAAACTTGTAACAAAGTAACTGTAAGTAATATGATTATTGTGTTTCATTTTCATGTTTTACTTCCCGAATAATATGATTATTCAAAAGTCCACAGTCGCTCGTACTTTTGGAAGTAAGTAGTGAATTAAAACTATCATGAACTGAATTGTAGATTGTCTAAGGAGTTAAACATAGCAATAGTGTTGCTGCAATGTTCATGAGTACTTAGAAATGGAGATTTGAGTATTGGACAAACCCACACTTAAAGAATTACTTCCTGGATTCTATCACGAGTAATCCCGAGATGATAATATCTTATGGTCTTGAAACAGAGACATATGAGCTGAAATTTACAAGTCAGTTGTACATTGATAATGCGTAAACGCATCCGTAACTCGATGTCATAAAACGTATTGTTGTGCGCGATTTGATGAGTAAAGGATACAAGCATATGAGTCAAAGTTTATGCGTTCCTTTTGCCTTAATGGGAAAAAAGATATCTTTAGGGCCCTCACTGATTTGTTGTTGATTTACAGTGCTAGCCCAGCCAGGACTGAATTGATGTGTTCAATTAGAAGTCCTTATCATCAGAAATCAGAAATTGGGAAGCAAAGTGTTGGACAATGAGATTGATTACAATTCGTGTCTCATGTCCGAATGATATCTTGTTCTAACGAAGGATCATATGATCAGTTATCTTAGGACACGCGGAACTGACTTGGTCAGAGTTAGGCAGCGGCTTTTAGAAGCTACAATTTGCTAATCAATTTAGAAGTTGTACTGGAGTTATAGTTATAGACTTATCCAAGTGGGAGACTGTTGGATAACTTATAGAGAGAGATTGATCTGTTAATATATTATGAGGATAATATATATTAATTAGAAATAGTAATATTTAATTAATGATTAATCGGAAATTAATTAGAATTAATTTTAGGATTAATTGGATTAATTAAAGGTAAAGAGGCTAAGTTGTAATTGTTCAATAATTGGACAATGGACAAATATGATATGTATGTGTGTTCGACGAATTCAAGGGTTATTACCTTTATTGAATTCGAAAATCATATATATGGATACATTGGTTATATATGGCATTGATCAGGTGTTTGAATTATATGATAAAAGGGTTATCATATCTGAATTCAAATAAGGCAGTGTATAAGCCTTATCACTTATCATTCTGGGACTATAAATAGTGAGTCCCAGGACCCCCATAAACCTGCGCCAACTCTCATAGAGTTCTTCTCTTCTCTCTAGTTTTCTTTCTTGCTGGTATTTTGGGTATGAGCCATTAGAGGCACGACATTTGTGATGCTTGCTTCTAAGAGATCAACAAAGGTATGCGGTTCCGAACCTTCTTAGAATTTCGATATATAACTTGCATGTTCTTAGTTATAGATTCAATTAAAGAAAACATAGATCCTTAGGTTGCATGTAAACTTAAGAGTTTTAAGTTTATATGTCTGCCTATTCTCCATCAGCACCATCGACTCTATCTGCCCAATCGAAATATGATGTGGTGGTCCGTGGATCGTCTGCCTCAGGAGTGTAGCGGTAGGTCGAGATGAACTCGAGCATGAGCTCTTTGTAGAAAATGTCATCCTCCCGACCCATCAGTCTCTCCCACCCTTGACAAGTAAAGGTATGGGTTCCGTCCTGCCCCGTCCACATGCGGTGCAGTAGTGGCTGAGTCTATCCCACAGTTCGACCTCGGTCATGAACTCCCGGTCAAAATATAATGTTGGCTCTATCACCCAGGTGCTAATTTCAACTAGCCTATCTGTGTATCCTCGCGTCCCCTCTAAGGCTGCTAGAAATCGTAAAAACTCGTGCTTCGGTAAATGCACTTGCTGGACTGGAGGTCGCTGCGCCATCTACACAACCTTGAAAATCGTGAATACGTAACAAAGTTGGTCCTGACTAGGTTGGCGTCGCAGATCTCTTGGCTCGAGGCGCATGCTACCTCATTCATACACTGCGACACGGGTTGTTCATGTCCCGCAGCAGTAAAAATTCAGATACCAATTTTCCATGTTTAAGTCCATCCAGTCCATGCATAATACTCCTAAAGGTCCGATTAAACCACCTAGGGTGTGAATTTTGCAAGAAAAACACCCTAGAGCTCGACATTTGAGGTTTTCTAAATATTAAGAACTACCTAGTTTTGCCAATTTCTAAGCTTGAATCAGTGCTCTGTGTGTTCCGGTGCGTGGATGGTTTCGGGTGGGTAAAAGTGAGACAAAGTTAGGGTTATAAAGGGTTCAGGCATACCTCGGTCCGCATCACGGAATACCTTACCTGGCGTCGTGAGGGTACACGAAAAGGCCCCTGCGTATCGAGTCTCCTCTCGATCTGCGTCGCGGTATGATAGTGTCGGCGACGCAAACTTTGAATATTTGTTTTCTTTGTTTGTCCTTTCTAATCCTTCATCCTCACCCCACATTTGGGTTGGAACACGTAATATTTAACTGAGGAAAATACAAAAATCAACTAAAATCAAAAACAAAATAAAAATAGTCCTAATTACTACTACGATCGGGTTGCCTCCCAATAAGCGATAAGTTTAATGTGTTCAGCCAGACGTTCATTGTCGTCAACGTGCATTGGCAGGAACTGATCCTTCTAGGGAAGAAGATCATGCTCCATGGTTGTCATTAGGTTCATGAAGCGACGTATTTGATCTTCCATATTACTTATTAGCCGTTATTGTTCTTCCAAAACCATGATCATCTTAGCTTCCCGGTACCTCATATCCTTTGCAAACACCTGGTTATTGCCTTCCATTATCTCCATGGCATATGATAGAGGTTGTTCCCATGTGAGATTTGGTGCTTGTAATTTCTTCTCCCACTGTCGGTGGTCTCCTGCCCTTTTGTCATTGTGTAAATACTGCTTCACTGGTTCTTCCTTCTCTCTTGGGTAGTCATTCTGAGGTATAGGAGGATCCTTCACTTCCTCTAACTCCTCAGGTTCGGGCAGAGTGGGTATAGGACATCCAAAAATGTTTAATCGTCGTGTCCTCGTGCCAAAAGCGATATCGATGTCCACGGTCTTACAATTAATGATGGCACCCGTAGTGGCCAAGAAAGGTCGCCCCAAAATGATGGCAGGTGGTGATTCCTTTAGCGTATTCTCATAATCCATTACACAGAAGTCCATCGGTTAGAAGAATTCTTCAACTTTGATGATCACGTTTGTCAAGTGTCCCTTAGAAGCCTTAATTGATTGATCAGTGAGTTGTAGCACCGTAATTGTCGGTTCCAACTTCTCATTTTTCTATTGGTCATATAAATAACCAGGCAGGATATTTACGCTCGTTGTTAATTCTAACATGGATTGTCGCCTAAAGTGACTTTGAGGTAAGGTGTTCCAGGATCCTTCTGTTTTGATGGAAGCGTGCCAAGTAATGTTGCACTTGCCTTGACCGTAAGGCGAACCTTATTAGGCAAAGGTGCCTGTGACTTTTCCTTTTAATCACAAATCTCCTTCAGAATCTTGGATTCTACAGGTGCATGTTCAACTTGATCCAGAAGGTCCTGATTGACTGTAGATTCCCTCAACTCGGCCCATATCTTTTCGATTTAGCAGCTCGTCTCTTGATGGCTGTGATAGCGGGTTGATATGATTTCTAAGTGGCTTCATCTTCTTCTTCCTAAGCTTCAAGATTGCTAAATCTTGTAGTTCTTAACCCCCCCCCCCCCATCTTCGGGTTTGAGTACTTCTGGGGTTGGTTTGCTTACCACTACTTCATTATCCTTGTCTACAGTATTTACATGCTCCTTCCCTTTGTCGTTGGGTGTGGTTAGGATTGACCTCCATATTACTTGGGAACTTACCACTATCTTTTTTCCCTACCTCCTCAGCTAATTGAGCGATCTGTATCTCCATATTGATTATAGACTTCGCATTCGCTTGAGTCTGCTGATGTGCTTTCATTGCGAAATTTGGCACTCGATTTAACCTCTGAGCTTGCGTCTCTTGCACTGGAGGACCGGTGTTGTTGTTGCTAGGCTGTTGTTATTATTGACAAGATGATATTGTCATTGCTGATTCTGATTCAGACCATGGTAATTACCCTGATGATTGTTGTAATTGTTATTGCTGTAATTACCATTGTAGATCGGCCCACCTTGATTGTTTGGCCTATACTGTCGACCATTGTTGTTGTTGTGATACTGACTCTGGCCGTACCTATACACTGGGTCTACTTCTTGTGGCCTATGACCTTTTTAAACATGTTGCTGCTGGTTACGTAGACTTGGTGCATAGTAGCCAGTAGCCTATCGAACTTACTACTCAGGGGCCAATATCAACCTTAACTTCCTTCTTCCAATCATTGTCGGTTCCTACAGCTGCAGCTAACCTTGTAGTATCCTGCATGATGATCGTGCTAGTAGTATCGACCCCGTTGTAGAAAAACTTGACTAGTTGCCAGCACGGGAACTCATGGTGAGTGAATGAACGAATCAACTCCTTTAGCCTCTCGAACGCGTCGTGAAACTCCTTTCTCGGCTTCTGGTGGAAGTCCTGAATCGCCCTGCGCACTTCCGATGTCTTGCTGGCTGCATAGAACTCTTGAAAGAACTTCGTCTTGAGCTGCTCCCAAGTAGTAATACTATTAGGAGGTAGCGACGTGAACCAATACTTAGACTAATCCTTAATTATAAATGGAAAGAGATGCAGTCTAAAGAAATCCTGATTAGCAACCCGTAGAATGTTCGCATTGGCAATAGCAAGGAATTCAGAAAGCTGTTATAAGGGTCATCTTGCTTATAACCCTTAAACTCAAGAAATACTCCTAAAAGTTACAGTCTAATCTCTACCTGATGTTCGTTCCCATCAAGGAAGAAAATAGGTGATGCATCATTGTATTCCCTAGGTTGGAAATGTGATGAAACTGACTGCCCAATCAGTTGTTGAAAATAAAGGGGAGGAATGAAATTACCATCGTTGTAAAGATCGTTATTGTAATACATTTGGCCTCTCAAGTTCTAATTTTGATGCTGTTGAGGTACTCGACCTTGATTCCATTGGTTATCGTGATTGTAGCTGGGCATCCAACTGTCATCACCGTCCTCGAATTCTAAGTCTCCGAGCTGAGATTGGTTGTGCTGATGTGGCACTTGTTGTTGCTGCTGTTGTTGAAACTATGTAGTCATAAAAATGCAACCTTTATGGTCATGCATGTCCAATGCATGACCAAATCCTAAAACCTTGGTTCAAAAGGCTTGGAAGCATCCAAATCCACATGCAAGGCACTGAAGAGAGCTTGGGTCAGTCTTAACTCAGTCTTAAAAAGTCCAGGGATGATACAAGAAGCATAAGGGTCAGAACGTTGTCATCAAACGTGAAAGACAAAGCAACAAGGGGACCAATAATCCATACAATACCACCATAACTACTAGAACAAACTTGAAGCATAAAACGGTTGAGACTTTCTAACTCACCCAAGTCCAGAGAGTGTTGCTAATTCCCAGTTGAAGAAAGCTTCATTGCACTACCACACACCTTCTTTCTCCTCAAGCAACCTTCTAAAATAAATTATGGAGCCAAAATCATCAAAACGAGGCTAAGGTTTCGAGAGAAATGTTTATGGGGGCTGTACAAGGTGTAATGATGGGTCTATATGGTTTAATGCCCTTTAAATAGGTCCCAAGGCGCAAAATCTAGGGTTTTGTGCCATTGGTTATGGTTAACGGGGCTAACAATAGCAGTTAGTCGCGCTAACTGCAGACTTCCTGTGTACAACATAAGTCAGGAGATAGCGGCCCTATCTCCCCAAGATAGCAGCGGTATCACTTTAGATACCGACGTTAACTCCGAATCTTCCAAAAATCATTTTTCCTTGAGTCCGAGTTGGTCGTTTCAGAAACCGAGTCTTACACTAGACACCTTATAAGACTTCGTATGAAAAGGATTCATCATTGACTTACTTAAAGATATAGAGTTTTGAGGCTTATGTAAGACAACAAGTTTCAAGTAAACAACAGAAGGTCTACTAGATGTATATTTGAAGGATATCCTAACGACGGTTTAGGATATGGTTCTACAATCCCACCGACAATAAAATTGTTTATTATCTAGAAAAATAAACTTCATAGAAAACAAGTTTCTACTAGGAAAGGAAAGTTGGAGGTTCGTGGAACTTGAAGGATATCAAGAACCACAACCGAATAGACCATTGGTTGGCATTAGTACTCAACAAAAGGTTGTTGAACATAAACAATTAATTAAACTTGATCAGGGAACTTAATAAAAAATAAAGTGTTTGCAGATATGTTAGATTTCAAGAAATTGTTTTCCCAAGACTAATGAGGAATATTATAAATTTCGATGAACCGGTTAAATACCATAATGCTATGTGATTCTGAATCCGAAAAAGTAGCTTACAGCCATGAACACAGAAATGCAATCTGATTCATGGATTAGACTATCCCCATTCGCAATCCAACTGAACACAACTTTTTTACTAAAAAAATAATATCTCTTTCTTCTACATACACAACCCAGTTAAAAAGAATATTTCACACACATTAGCAACCCAACTCAATCATATATTTTATCTAAAAAATCACAAAATGTTACTAATATTGGTCTCATTTTGTAAAGAATTTTTACGTATTCTAATGTGATTTATTTTTTAAATAGATTTTATAATAACTTTTTAGTAGCAAAAGGATAAAAAAGAAAAAAGAAAAAAGAAAGGTTGAGATAAAGAGTAGAAGTCGTGAACTCAGGTCGTGGAGGTGGCCTAGGCCACCAAATTTTTTATAATTTTGATTTTCTTTTAATTAAAAATGGTGCGAGTGGATCGTCAAAAACCCCTGATGGGGATGGCCTTAAAGCAAGCATCTCAAATTAGGAGTCTTCATTTTGATCAATGTTTTGGTTTCATCAAGAATGAAGATGACTTTTGTTTACATGAAAGCTAGTGGGAGTGTAGTGAGATTCCTAATCTCATATGTGGATGACATACTAACCATTGTAATGTATTATGAAAATGCTCGAGAAATATTTCTTTATGAAATAACTAGAAAAGTTTACTTGTATTCTTGGAATTAAGATCTATAGAGATAGATTAATATGACTTATATTTTTAAGTCAAATTATGTATATTGATAAGATCTTGAAAGGGTTCAAGATGCAAAGAGTAATTTATTGCAAATATGATATGCGCTAGACCCAATATGTCATAATGAGTATGACAAGAAGATACCAAAAGATACAAAGAATGACATTGGTTGACTATAAAGAATGTTCTAAAGTACTTACGAAGAACCAAAGAAGTGTTGCTTTAGTTACATGAATTGGAAAAAGATCATAGTATAAAGTGTTACACTAGTGATAGATCCAATAATGATGGAGACGATTCTCGATTACAAACATGTATATCTTCATGGTGAAAGAAGTAGTAGTTCATTAGAAAGAGTTTCAAATGAAGCAAGATTGCATAATCTTCTACAGAATAAGGATACATTGCTGCTTCAGAAAGCTGTGAAAAGGAAGATGTTTGGATGAATGAGTTCATCAAAAATTTAGGTTGATTCGTTCCATTTAGGATCCCCTAGAAGTCTATTATGATACTGAAAGGTGCTCTTACTCTAGCTAAGAACCCTAAATCATGTCAGAACATCAAGCACTTACTCTAAGAGATTTAACTATATTTGACATAAAGTTAAAGAAGGAGGTGTTAATATTTGCAAAGTTCACACGAATCAAATATTTTGGTGGACCCATTCATGAAACACTTTTCATATACTACGCTTGAGTAGTCACACTTAAGATATATGACTTCATTATTCTATTAATGTAACATCCCAAATTTTAGAGTAAATTTTAAAAAAATTAATAAAAAAATTTCAACAAAAACACATCCTATTATTTTTATTTTCCAACAAATCATAAATCTAATCTTTTAAAACATTTCATTGTCAAACATAGGTTACAAAACAAAGGAAGTCATAATCTAAATAACATCAAATCCAAAACATAATCCCCAAAGGAAGCCGCTACAGTGTGTACAAGTCACGCCTTGCCATCCTTGGTACCGAAGTACCTGAAAACAATGGTTTTGAAAGGAAAAGCGCAAGCATACATCTTAGTTAATTGAGCACATACATAGTATATCAATCACACGTACTCTACTTAACAGAGATGTAATAAATGAAGAGAATAAAAGTTGGGAATGGGGGTAGTCCACGAAAATCAAAAGCACACCCACTCCAGGTACACCATTCACCTTTGATATTATTGTATCACAAGAAGATTTTGAGAATGATGGGACAACCCTACGATTTTCGAGCAGTATGATGATGCTCAAAACTCGTTCGTCTCATCTACACCTACATCTCAAGAGCATACCCCTCAAAGTACCCCGATGACTCCAACATCCTCTCAAACGTCTCATACAAGCGATACACTAAGTTCTCAGAGAGTGAGACTCCACTCAGGACCCGTGTACTGACAGATATTTACCAAGATTGTGATAAAATATAGAATAGCCGCAATAAAGAGTGAGATAAATGAGAAAAACAATACCTAGAACTTAGTTGACTTACCACCACGAAGAAAACCTATATGTTTGAAGTGTGTTTTCAAGATAAAAGAAGAATCGTTCGGTAAAATTTTGAAGCACAAAGTGACACTAGCCGCGAAAGGTTACATACAAAAACATAGAGTTGATTTCGATGAAGTGTTTGCACTGGTCGCTTGCATTGAAACCATAAGAATCCTACTCGCTCTCACAACAAATAATGGTTGGATTGTACACCACCTTGATGTAAAGTCGGTGTTCCTTAACGCTTACTTAGAGGAGGAAGTCTATGTAACTCAACACGAAGCTTTTACAATTCAAAAACAACCCAAAAAGGTGTACAAGTTGTCAAAGGCCTTGTATGGGTTACGCCAAGCACATAGAGCTTGGAACTCACGACTTGAAAAATTCTTGAAAGGGTTGGGCTTTACGAGATGCCCACAAGAATATGATGTCTATACGAGAAAGAAGAAAGGTAATCTAGTTTTGTTTTGCTTATAAACACGGATTCAATTTGACGTTAATGTAAGTTTTCAAGTTTTCCAATTTTTATATTTTCCTTTGATTTTGTTCTCCCCTATTTTTCCATGTTTATCCCACATATTTTTTTCATTCTTCAAGAATCAAGTTAATTGATTCTAACAAACTCTTCAAAGTTCACTAAATCTCTAACAATATATCTCTTTAGTCAGTCGATTAAAATGCATAGACGAATCATGATCAGCTTGGAATAAAAGAAAATATTTTGTCCAACTCTAATCTGTAAGTGCTTTCAGACAGCATGTTGAGGACAAATAGTTAGACCGAATAAAAATATGCAATGTTGTGTCATAAGTTAGCCTTTAAGGCTTGATAAATGCTTAAGAAAATTTTAGTTTTCAACATACCAATGAGACTAAAAGGAATTCTTTTGAAGTGGTTTTGACGGTAAAGCATGATAAGTTCCATTTGATCAAAAGTTTCTCCAATAGGAGCTAAGATGGTTTGATCATTGACGCATTACCAACGGCTGTTAGGGGTCGGTGATTACTTTAACATCCTCTGCCTTTTCCTTTTCTTCACGGTTGATATTGATGGTGTTGGGTGGTGGTCCAACTTATGCCTACCAAACGTTGGCTCTGAAATATAATTTACACCATGGACATCATGGATAGCTCAAGCTTTCATTTATTTAATTAGCCGCAAATCTTCCATTGTTTAATAGTGAAAGCACCTTTCAATGTTTGAGAGCCTTTTGATCTTATAACCAAAGTTATCACACAATCTCCATCAATGGCCATACTCTTAGTGCTTGTTATCACTGTCGGAGTAATCGATTGTGGCCTCCAAAACGACAATATTAGGGTTTTACTTTAATATTATGAGATATACATAATTCTATTGCATGACATTAAACATTCAATTTTCAAGTTCGTTAATTGGTGCCACTTTGTTCAAGTGTCTTTGCTAGATGGCAAGCGATAGGTTTAATGTATGCAGTGGATCCTAGGGGTCGACGACGGTGACATGAGACATAAATTAGGTTACAGAAAAACATATTTTTCATAATATTTTTTTCTGAGGATATACGTGTAATTACATGATGTCATTTTACTACAACAAATAGGGGAAATTACTAAAAGATTTTACATGTGGCCAATTGTGTAAACCGGTTTACACTTTTTCATAATATGGAATATGTGACATTGACATTATTGGCATGATGTACTAGCCATCTAAGTTAATATACATTTTACTAGGGGCATCGCCCACATTAATATACATGTAGATCTGGCTGTGAATGCAAATGGGTCAAGTCAAAATCAGTAGTTTCAAGATCAAATCGTTCGTGGTTTGATGGTTGTTCAAGGTATTTGCACTGCCAGTATAGTCATGCCAATTTTTTTTCTTACATTTCTCTCATCTAGGAAACTAACATCCATTCTAACTTTTACTTTTTATCTTTTTTATTAATAAATAAGAAATATAATTAATTTATAAATAAATAAAAATCATAAATTTCCATTAACTGAAATCGTAAAGAGAAAAATTTAATAATAATAATAATAATAATAATAATAATAATAATAATAATAATAATATGACAAGAACGTAAAATTTATAATTAAAAAGTGTAAGATAGACCTACACTTTATTTTGGGAGATTCGAATACCAAAAGTGTTTCTCGTAAGTATGTTTGAACTAGTTACCCAATATTGGTTTCGATCAGATATTGAGATGGTGTTGTCGGAAGAAACGTTTGAAGCTATTTGAATGTAAAAGTGTATCAAAAGAAATAAAAGTTCGGATGAATGTGTGGTAAAAAAAATATTAGTGTTATTAATAATAGGTAAAAAAATAATTTTTAAAAAAGTAGTCGTTGCAATGAATAGGATCGAAAGTGGATTGAGGTGTGGTGGAATTCTGCTGTGGGAGAGGTTACCTGCATGTTTTTTTGGGTTGGATGGTATTTCGTGCCCATCGGGTTGCCACTTGGTGCTCGTTTGCATCCCATAGTGTGTATGGTTTGTCTAAGTGAGACATCTAAGGGGGTGTTTGAGATTGCTTGTATAACTCAATAACACTTGCTTGTATAACTCAATAACACTTTTTTATATAATGTTTATTGGCTTATATTGTAATGTTTGGATTGACTTATTTGGTAGAAATAAATTATAAGTTGATAACATATTTTTTAAAATGTGCCTAGATTGACTTCTCTAAAAAGTAGACATTTTGCTTCAATAAATCATAAGGAGATCTAATAAATAATGCTGACATTATTTATCTATTTTAATGTAATTACTTATGTAGAAAAATTGTTTTAAAAATGACTTATTGACTTATTTATATTTATCAAACACATTTATTGACTTATTGATTTTTTAATAAGTTAATAATTCGATAAAGATAAAGAGATTTTATAAACAATCTCAAACACCCTCTAAATACTCAAAATAGAGATATATGACAATGACTTGAAATGGTAACGAACTTCTATAATTGTTCACATTTGATCACCAAATTTATTTTTGTGCTTAATATACGCATGAACTTTTTAAAATTGCTCACATTATACAATTATGACTGGTGATAGACGGTTATACTAATTTGGCATCCTAGAAGACTTGGGAGGGTAAAGAACTTCTAAATTTATTCACATTTGGTCACTAAACTCTATTTTGTGCTTGATTTATCCGTAAACTTTTTAAAATTGTTCACATTATACCCTTATAACCGATGATAGAAGGTTTATGCTAATTTGGCATCCTACATGGCATCGGAAAGCTAAGAGATAAATAAGGGTTTGTGGTCTTCACTCGGGGTTCGTTTTTGTTCCCTAATCTACAAGGTATAGTAGTTTAATCTTGCAATGTCTTCCTCCTTCTCAGCCTTCTCTCAAGTTCGCAACTCTTCTAGTATAGATTGTTATAATCGTTGTGATTGTGGTCTTCCTTCAAGCATTCGAAACTCAATCACCGAAAATAACTCACATGTATGTCTAGAAGTTATCGCACACCAATAATCGCCTACCGATGTTCTTTTCTACGGTGGAGGTTCGAATATATGAAGGAAAGCCACAATAACAATGATTATGGTAATCCATACTAGAAGACTTACGAACTTGAGAGAAGGCTGAAAAGGAGGAAGACATTGTAAGGTTAAACTACTGTTTCTTGGATTAGGGCACAAAAACAAACCCCGATTGAAGACCAATGGCCCTTATTTATTTCTTATCTTTTTTATGTCACATAGGATGTCAATTCAGCATAAATATTCTATCACCGATTATAAAAGTATAATGTAAACAATTTTACAAGGTTCATGAGTAAGTCAAGCACAAAATAAGTTCAGTGACCAGATATGAACAGTTTTAGAAGTTCATTACTCTTCTAAGTTTTCTAGAATGTCATGAAGGATGTCAAATCAACATAAACATTCTATCACAAATTATAAAGGTATAATGTGAACAAATTTAAAAAGTTCATGAGTAAATCAAACATATAAGTTCAATGACTAAATATAAATTAAATAAATTTAGAAGTTTGTTAACTTTCCAAATAATAATGTAGAGTCATTTATCTTTGGCGTGGGATGTCCACGGATCACCTTTTACCCTTGTTTCTATATCATAAAGGTTGAAGACCAGAGTATCCTTTATGAAATTACTATATTTAGTTATAAGCAAAGCTAGTACTTTTAGCATTTTCTATGTTAAAATATTTAGCTTTAACACGTAGTCTAAATATTCTATTTGACTACATATCAAACGATTAAGTTACTTACTAATAATACAACTCAACTCGCTGAACTTGAACTGGCGATTGCTGATTTTCGGTTTGCTAATGGACCGGACTCGTGGTGCTGGAAAGGAGGTGGAACTGATTTCTCAGTGAAGAATTTAAGGAACCTGATGGATGCTTCCGTTGGAGGGTCCACACAACGGTTCTATTGGGTGAACTGGATCCCTACAAAACTTAACTGTTTCGTGTGGAGACTGTTCCTTAATAGAATTCCGACGTTCTGTAATTTATTGAAAAGGGGGATTAAAGTAAATTCTAGTTCCTGTCCTTTCTGTTTGGGAGCTGAGGAAACGGTGGATCATCTATTTTTTGAATGCAACCAGCTCTTGTCATTGTGGGATATGTTTTGCAGCTGGTCCTCGGTATTACGCGCCAAGCCAGGTTCGTGTGAGGAGCTTCTCAAGTTGTTGAAGGAGGTCCCGGGAGAGAAAAAACTGAAGAAGTTGACATTTTCTTTGTTCTACTCTTTTATGTGGGCTATATGGAAAGCTAGAATTGGTTTGGTGTTTAGAAAAGAAAGAACGGATTTTAAACTTTTATTTGATGATTTTTGTGTTGCTTCGTTTAATTGGGTCAAGTCCAGGTCTAGAATGTCGATTGATTGGTCAACTTGGTGTATTTCTCCGATTTCTGCATTGTATTCCTCTTGAGTTGAGCTTCTTGCTCATCTCTGTTTTTCCGTTCTAATGATATTCTGCCTTTCAAAAAAAAAACTAATAATACAAAAATAAGAAAATAAAACCACAATTAAAGGAATGATTCATGTGGTTGTTCAAGATTTTTCGATGTGATTCCATATTATTGGGATGGGAGTTGGTATTTTTTTTGTTCTTTTCACCGTCAAGGAATTAATATAAACAAAATTCTTGGATTTATATAAACATAATTTTCAAGCCCTAGCTAGATTCCTAATTTTGTTCGATCAACCTTAAACGTTTAAAGAAATCCGGCAAAACATACAAAGATACATCCAAAGTTTAATCCTTTTATATACCAACTATTGTGGGACCACACAACTTCCTAGAGAAGGGATAATATTTTAGGATGACAACCACCTTTTGTGTTTGTTCATATTTGAGTAATTTTTTTTTTGGTACACATTTGACCAACGAACTTGTTTAAAGTTTTCATATATTACATTTTATTACCGATTGGTGTAGGTTATAGCTGACGTGGTATATATGTAAGATTATGTAATGACTTGGGAGAGTAATGAACTATTGATTTTGTTCACATTTGGGTAATTTCTTTTTTTTTTGTACACATATGACCAACGAAGTTGTTCAAATATTACCATTATTATACTTTAAAATGTAAAAAAAACGTATATATACTTCTAAAATCATATAAATATGCGCATATACTTCTGGAAACTTATTTTATACTTCCAAAAGCATAAAACTATGTATTTATACTTTTAAAAATGTATTTATACTTCTAAAAATATATTTAAATTTCTAAAAACGTATTTTGGTACCTTTTTTTTAAATAGTAGGGGTGAAAAAAATTATACTTTTAAAAACGTATTTATACTTCTAAAAACATATTTAAACTTCTAAAAATACTTTTCTAAAAATATATTTCACACTTCTAAAAACATAAAAATATGTATGTATACTTCTATATTTTTAAAAATACATTTATACTTTTAAAAACGTATTTTCGTTTTATTTTTTTCACCCCTAGTATTAATATTTCTAAAACATATTTTTACATTTTAGAAGTATAAATACGTTTTAGAGGATAATGAACAATATTTATACTTATAAAATGTATTTATACTTTTAAAAACATAAAAATACATATTTATACTTCTTAAAATATAAAAAACATGTATTTATACTTCTAAAATGTAAAGATATGTTTTAGAAGTATAAATATTAGGGGTGAAAAAAATGTAACCAAAATACGTTTTTAGAAGTATGAAATACGTTTCGAAAAGAATATATGCGCATTTATACGTTTTTTAAAATTATATATATACGTTTTTTTAAGTATAATAATGGTAATATTTGAACAAGTTCGTTGGTCATATGTATACAAAATAAAATTACACAAATGTGAACAAAACCAATAGTTCATTACCCTCCATTGTCATTACATAATCCTACGTGTATGCTATGCCAACTATAACCTACACCAACCGGTAATAAGGGTAATATGTGAACACTTTAAACAAGTTTGTTGGTCATATGTGTACAAAAAAAGTTACCCAAATGTAAACAAACGCAAAAGATAGTTATCCTCCTGAGTCATTATCCCTAAAGAGAATATGAATGCTTTATGGGTACATACTTTGTACCATATCCTTGTATTTTTAGCGAATCATCTTAAAACAAAACTATTAAGATGCCCATGTAATGTGATAGTAGCAAATAGTTTCGTTTTTTATATTATTTATTTTCAATGATTATTTTCTATTTTTAAATCAATGATTAGTTTCATTTCAGAAAAAATATCGTATTCCAAAGAACCCGCACGATGCAACGAAAGAGTTGTTAGTTTCATCTCAACGCATAGTCATGAGGCAACAATTAGTTTTATTTTGTAGGAGGTGAATAATTTCTTTCAGTGAATATAAGCTTTGTCGCGGTTAGCTTATTTTCATAAACATGTCATATTTTGAAAAATAAGTAATGCACCCAAGATAAATAGTTTTCTTTCGACGATTACTTTCCTTTAGAAAATATCAATCTTCCAAAAGATAAAACGCACGACAGGACTCAAGGAATAGTTTCTTCTCGAAATTGGTAGATAGTTTTATTTCAGAAACATGTTCCACATAATACATGTAATGATGAGACAAACATTTTGCTTTCTTATAAGTGAATAATTTTTTTTGGGAAACGGATATAGGTTAATAAATATTGTTGTAAATTGTGTGGTCAAATGAAATATAAAAAATTCCTCAACTATAAAGCTCATGTTCTAGGTATACTTTTAAAAGCTTTAAAGAATTAATTTTTAAGTATTTTGATGGGTTTGGCTATACGTGGCGCTATCATTATGGTGATAGCGGGGCATTTGAGGGTTTAAGTCCGCATGCAGAGTACGACTAATAGTGATGCTATCAGCTATGCTTAGCAGCGGGATACGCTGAAATGCTAAACCTTAATTCTCAGGCTAAGAGCCCTATTTAAAGGCAATAAACAATATGTTTATCTCTCTTACCAGCCTCCATTCTCCGGTGAAGCCCTAGCTCGAAACCTTAGCCCACATTGTTGATTCTAGCTTTGCATTAAAAGGTTACTTGAAGAAGAAGAAACAATGTAGTGGTGCAAGGAAGCTATATATAGCCTAGATCCAGCCTTCTCCACACATTCTAGACCTTTATAAATGTTAAAGCTCCCATGTTGATGTATTATTTGCATAGATCTAGTAGTTATAGGTAGTTTATGGAATGTTTGGTCCATTCTTCAGGTGTTTCTAGAAATTGCGAAACTCCAGGTTACCAAGTTCGTTTTTCGACCTTTCCTAGAGCCTTTAAATTAAGAAAGATAGCATGCTCAAGCTCTGTTGAATCCATGTATGAGTTTTGAGGTTTTGAACGTCTTTTTAACCTAGGGTTTAAGTTGGACATGTATTGGACAAGCATGTCCATAAAGTTTACATTTTTATCCATGAAAATCCTAAATGGAAGAATTTTAGAGACTCCTAGCTACTAGCTTAACAAAATAAGAACTTAATAAAAAATTTGAATATTCAGAGACACTGCCGCTACCACCAAAGGATAGCAACTCTAACTCTGGAGGAAACCGTACTGATCGCATTCTATAGCGACACGATGGGCCATAGGACGCAACGCGATATGCATCCGTTGAATTTGACTGTTGGCTGTTAACTTTAACCAGTTGATCGTTGAACTTGATGGATTTAAGAAACGGATTAAGGGGTCGACCTTTTGTTGGATTGGGTCACTAAAATGTACATAATAGTGATTAGGTGGTTCGAGTTGCTAATGGTTGAGGAATAGGTCGAGTGTACGCTACGATTTTACTACCCAAGTGAGTTTTCTCACTATATTATGTGTGACGTTGCATGTATAGGTAGTCTGAGAACCATTATGGTAGAACTGTGTGCTTAGAATAGTATGGTATTGTTTGCTGACTGTTCATGTTGTATGATTTGTTCTTATGACTGTTGTGCCTGATCCCCGATAGGGTTGGATGGTGTCTAATGCCCGTTACGGATGGATTCTGCCTGATGCCTGACAAAGAGGGAATGTGATTGATTTCCGGTAGAGTCGGACTGTGTTTGATGCCCACCAGGGTTGGACGACGTCGGGTGCCAGATGGGATGTATTTGTATGGTGTGTTTGTTATGTGATGGTATGTGTGGTATTTTGCGGAAAGCACTAAGCTTGTGCTTACTCTCTCAAGTTAAATGTGTTTCAGGTACTTCATCCATAAGGGAAAGGGTGCGTCGTGGCTGTACCGCATTTGACACGATTGTTTGAGAGTTCCGCTGATTTATGATTTGTATTGGATTTGATACTATGGATTTTGGTTATGTTGTTTACTAAACATTGAACGAATATTTTTATGGTACTAAAATGGTTTCTACTTTTATACAGAAAAATTTTGACCTTAAAAACTAATATATTAATATACCCAAAAAAAAAAACATATACGGCACTCAGGAAGATAGTTTCTTCTCGAAATTGGCAAATAAGTTTACTTTAGAAACATGTTTTATATGACACATGCAATTCAGACAAGCATTTTACTTTCTTAAAAATAAATAATTTTTTTTGGAACGAAGATAGGTAAATAAATATTGCTGTTAATTGTGCGACTGTACATATAAAAAATTCGTCAACATTATCATTCTTACATGTTGGGGTTCTTAAGGCGTCCGCTGTGGGGTGTGAGCCCTGGTGCGACATCGTGCGAGCCCGCGGTGAACACCGCCCCGCCTATGCGACGAGCTCTCACTTTCGAACCCGTACAAGACTGTGACGTCGCGCGACCCTCTGACCGTTTAAACCTATAGTCGTTGCCTAGCGGCTTTCTAGCCGTTAACCTTAAAAAAATTAAAAAATATCATACACCCATATTATATATATATATATATATATATATATATATATATATATATATATATATACACACACACACACACACACACACACACATATATATATATATATATATATATATATATATATATATATATATATATATATATATATATATATATATATATATATATATATATATATAACACACAAACACTCATTTTACGCACAAATAATTCTCCAAAAATTCACAAAAAAAAAAAAAAAAACCACGATGGCTTCCATGATATTATCCCAAAGGAAACCCAAAGCCGCAAAAAAATATTCTCACAATCGGAATCATCACCCGCGTTGTACATCTCGCAAATGGAACGACCATTTTTCCCCACCAAAATTTCAATATCATTCGATGCCATCACAACTCCAATACCCGCAACCACCGTTCAACCCTGTTTGTGGGTTGCCGTTTTCGAGGATTGCGAAGCCGGAAACGTTCAATCCAAAGCACATTTTGGGAGACCATACGCATTTTTTTTCCACAAAATTTTGGAACGCGAATTTTATTGTTCCAAGGATACGTTGACGAAAAAATTTCGAGTCGTAAACGGGTACACGACGAAATTTAACGGCTTATTCGTTAACTTTATAAGACACCGGGAATCGGGCGAAAGCGACCAATATACTCTAAAAAAGCACTTACGATTTACCAAGCAGAAAACAAAGGTAACCCGTTTAGACACATGTCTTTTTGGGAGGTTGTCCAACCATACCGAAGGTGGAAGGGACAGACCCGACACCGACACATGGGTCAAAACAATCCAAAATACCCGAGATTCAATACACGAAGTCTTCGAATGCATATATCGGGGCCGACGTCAACGAAGTGCCTGACGAGTTTAAAAGGTCGATGGGCCGCAATCGGGCAAAGGCGAAAAGAAAGACGGCGTCTTCGAGTTCGGTCAACGAGACCGTATGGATGAAGTGAACGAAAATTCGATCAAATTATGACGACCATTTCATCTGACGTCAAATTCAACGAAGAGCAAACGTTGAAGAAAGGCCGTTCCCAGGAGAACAAAGTGTTGGATTAGGTGTCTAAGCCATGACTTATAATTGTATTTATCTTATGATTAAAAGCAAAGTCCATTTGGGTTGCCCTCATAGATGGAGGATAGATATATAGTACAGTAAAGAGAATAGTTGATTTATTAATTGTATAATAAATCAATAGAAATTAAGTATATGGTTTATTAATATATTTAAGTGTTAATATATTAATTAGAAACTATATTAATTAATTGAGATTTAATCTAAAATTAATTGGATTTAATTTGGAGATTAAACTAATTAATTAAAGGGTGCAGGGACTGGTTTGACATTTATTCAATAGTTGAATAACTGGCCAGGTAAAACCAGGGACCAAAAGTGGCGCCAACCTGGAGGCTCCTCCAGGGTTTGGCGAAACCCTAATTAGGGTTTTGGTAAGCCTGGTCCAAGTGGTCAAAAGCCTTGTCCAGTTGGAGGCTCCTTAGGGTTTCAGGTGTAACCCTAGGAGGCTATAAAAGGAACCCCCTGGCACCTTATATTCACGCCATCTATCTCTCTGTGTTATTCTGCTAGACTGGTTCTTCCATCCCTTGGGTGTGACTTGCATTTGAGGCAGGATACTTTTGCTGCTGCTTGAAAGGATCATAAGATCAAAGGTTGGTTTTCTTAATTCATCTTTAGAATTGAATTGTTTCCTTTAGGTTCTTAGTTCTAATCTTCATAGAAGAAAACATAGATCAATATTAGGGTTGCATGTGAACCTTATGTATTTTTGTGTTCATTGATTGCATAGAAACCCTTCACAAAGATCGTGCAATTGACATGCATCTTTTGATGCAACCGACCGAGCATGTCACCAACAAGGCTCTCGAGTTGGCGTTGAAGCTAAGGAGGATATCGTCAAAAAATACGGCTTCTAGTTTTTTAGTTTTTTTAATTTTAGTTTAACTTAATGTTTAGTTTTTTTAAATTTAATTTTAATGCAATTTTCGGTTTTACTTTATCTATTTTAATGAAATATTTTATTATGAAATTATTTGTTTTATTTTATTGTAAATTTAACTTTTAAATTAAAAAGTGAGAGGCAGTGAGGTGAACATTTACATGGGTGAGGGAATGAGTGATAGATGCTGATATGACACCCAAAAAGTAAGAGTTGTTACAATCCTACTCATGAAGGCCTTAGATATTGCTCATTACATTGCGTTTTTCCTACTCAAAGCAATAATATAGAACAATAAAAATGAAAAAAAAATCATCAACCCCCCCCCCATTTAACACCTTTTAGGACATCTCCAACTCACCTTTAAAAATAGAGTTACTCTATTTTTAACTCTTATTTCCGTCAGCCCAACTCTATTATCAACTCTATTTTTAAGTATTTGAATAATATTACTTCAAATACAGAGTAATACTATTCATTTACACCAGAAGTAGAGTTATTGTTTCACTCATCATTTTTAGTCCTCTAGTTTTTATTTCAATACATTTCTAGTTTATTTAAATATAATAACAAATATTTATAATCATGATAGATATTAAATTATATTAATTAATTCTAGTTATCAATATTTAATAATTTATATCCAATTCATACCAAAATTTACATACATTTAAATAAAATTAAAGCACCATAACATATTTTATAAAAAAATATACAATATATATATATATATATATATATATATATATATATATATATATATATATATATATATATATATATATATATATATATATATATATATATATAAAATACAATATGAATATTCTAGTAAAGCATGCCTTCAACTTATATATTAAACACAATATAATAAAAACGATAATTGACAATAATATCATTTTATTAGTAAGGTAAACCAGATTCGGATCCCCCGATGTTATTAAAATATTGTATTATATACGAATAAATTTTGTATTAATAAAATCATAGCTTCTTCAAATTAATTATATACGAATAAAATATTTTGTTATAAAGTTTTTGATAACATAGTTTAGAATATTATTACAATAAAAAGATAGAATAATTATATGTTAAAAGTTATTAAATAGAATGAGAGATTTTGACAATTTTTGTAAAAAAAAAAAAAAAAAAAAAGAATATGATTAGAATATACATTTTAATGTAAAAATAGACGTGGGTTGGAGATAATCCAATTTTTACACAATTTTTTACTTCAAAAATAGAGTAAAAAATAGAGATGGACCGGAGATTGTCTTAGTATTTAACCAAATGAATTGGAAAAAAATAAAAATAAAATATTGTGCTTTACATATTTTAAAATGAGATTAAATCCATAATTATTTTTTCACATCATTACTTAAGCCTATACTAATTCTATATTATTAGGACATTTATCAAACATGTTTAAAAAGAATAGAAAGAAAGATGATGCGCTTATAATTCCCTCTATAGGATACGTTGGGATGAGAAAATTATTCAATTTATTATTCCGGTTACTCTTCTCAATTTATTTGTTGAGTCTAGTTTTTTAGTTAAATGTAATCGGAGTTAGAGGTACATAAAGCTCACTTTTTTAAAAAAATCGGGAAAAAAGAAAAGAAAATTCGAAAATAATCAAAATGGACGAAGCAACATTTTTTATTCATCCACCCACCTTAAGACACTTTGTTCATTAGCAAACTCAAATATTCAAGGATCCCTAGACATCACACGAAACAACATAGACTATAATTCAACCAAATATCCTTTTCCGTCTTTATAACTTTTAAACATGTATTTTAAATCTGTTAACAGTCTATTAACAAGCCTCTTAACTAATATGTTCTACAAAATGTTAAAAATGGAAACCTCTTTAAGAAGCAATAAGAAACACTATGACATCGGGAATCTTTTAGGTGATGTATCGCTGATTTGGTTGTGATATTTGACAAGTTAAGTGAAATTTGAAATCTCTCTCTTTGTTTCACCACCCACATTTTGGTTCTTAAACAATTTTTGTAGCACGGGTCTTGTTGTAGCACCGTCCTATTTTAATTACAACAAAAAAATAAATAAAACATAAAAAGCAAAGAACATGACAAGAAGTAGAATTGTTTTTTATGTTTAATTAAGTCCAATATTTTGCTAAATGTTTACAATTTTAGTTATACATTAAAAGAAAATATTCATTAAAGTCCTTATATTTTGACCATTTTAACAATTTAGAGTTTAATTTTCAGTTTTTATTCAATTAAGTCCTTAGATTTTGACCCTTGTATTTTCATTGTATACATCATCGTTTGTAAAAATATAAAAACGGCATAACCAACTATTATCTAAATTTATAAATATTTAACAAAATGTTGGGCTTAATTGAATATAAAAAAAAACAATTAGAGCTTAATCAAATGTTGAGTCAAAATGTAAGGACTTTCCTGAATATACAAAAAATACAAAAAATACCAATGTACTTCCAAATTTTCTATTATTTCTTTTATTAAAACATACATAACCTACGATAAATACATAACTGTATACACAAGATGATTATCGGGTTTTTGAGGAGCATTAACCAAACTTGCAACTGATTGTCCGAGAGGAAGGATATCGTGGCATTTATCGATGACATAGATTTTAGGGCAATGGAAAATTTAGGTTAATATTATCTCTCTATTACCATATACGATATCAATGTTATATTATTATTTCGTCTAGAACAGAATATGTTTACAATCCTATTTACATTTATGTTAACATAATCTAGGATGAGCATGGGTCGGTTTGGACCCAAAACTGAACCCAAACCGATCAGTTCGGTTTCTGGGTTCTAGAACCCGTCGGGTTCGGTTTCTCTTCGGGTTCGGTTTTGGGTTGAACCCATGGGTTCATGAGTTTTGGTTTTAAACCCGTGGGTTTTGGGTTTGAACCCATTATTCAGCAAGTCTTGACAGCATATTACAATAAGAACTTGACAACTTGATGATTACAACCTGTAATTGACAGCGCAGATTACAATAAGAGAACTCAAAAATTGTTTAAGAGATGCAGCAACTAGCAAACTTGTACAAGGCTGTGGGCACATAAATCAAAAATCAAGAAATCAGAAATTGACAATATCCTATTTATAAGTGATAACAACCTGATTTAGGGTTGTCGATTCAACTGCTTAGTGCTTACAGAAATCACTTACTTTCGTATGCCGTATTCTTCGATCGGAATCACAGAAATCAGAAAAATCAAGAAATCAAGAAATCAGCGATGGGCGAGTTGTCGATTCCTATTTCCTCCGATTCTGACTGCTTAGTGCTTACAACTTAAATCCCTTACTTGCGTATGCCATATTCTTCGATCGGTAAATCACCAAAGCTGATTTAGGGTTTAGATTAGAAAGCAAGAGTCTAGAATGACAAAGAAGAGAAAGCATAATGTCGTAATCTTGAAAACGGGAAAAACCGAAAGGATTACTATACATATTAATATATTAAATGTACTAGGTTATAAACCCGTGTTAAACACGGGTCGACAACTTAAAATTTGTTGTGTAAAAAAATTACTTTAATTTTTTTGTTACTAAAGTAAATAAGCTTTAAGCCAATGAATCCAAGTACTTCATATTTGATTATCGCAGTAAGTAAGTATTAAGCCAAAATAGCCTTAAAGCACCGCTACTGTTAAGTAGTAAAAACAAAGTCACTTAATTCAAACCACTAAACAAATTAAGTATCATGAACAAATATAATTCAAAGAAACCAAGAAAACTCAAAAGCATTATATTAGTTAATCGGCAAACAAAAACCACAAATTTATTTATAGTTATAAGTTGGTTGCCTAAATATGACATAAACACAAACTAATATTATAAAAAAAGTAAAAAGATTGCATTTGTGCAAACCTCCTCATCGGTTCACTTTTACTATGTCAGCATCTTCAAGAGTCAAAAACCTAATTGACCGACCCCATTCATCCAAAATTGGACTATCTACGATGCATATAAGCTTTTCTGCTCCTAAAGTCAATGCACAAGCTGTAGCCACTTCATGTGATGATTTACAACAATAATCATCACATGGAAACATATGTTTGAACTTTGAAGAGAGAAAGATTACCTTGGCTGCAAGAAAATTACCGCTTGCAACACTGACACTGTCATGCCATCTTCTGTTTTCTCCATGTCTGCATATGCTGCATAAGGATGCTCCGGGGGAGAGTTTTGCTTTGATCATTAGACGGATTCTTCTAGCTGAATTCTTGGCGGCTTTGAGAGAATCGGGGTCTGTGATTGGGAAACAGAGACTTGGAAAAAGATAACATATGACATTTTAGATCTGGACTTCTTATATCGTGAACTGAAACAGAGACTTGAAAAAAGATCACTACAGGCTATTCATTTTCTTTCATCTTACCTTCCTATCAATACAGAGAGAGAGTGTGTGTGAGGTGACGAGGGAGGGTGAAGAACAATGAGGAAATATTAGAGATATAATAACTTGATGATAAATATAGAATATAATAAGATAATCAGTAAACCATTGATAAGTTACCTCCCTATAGGATCGGTGCATTAGGTCGCTAAGTTCTTGACGTGGTAAAGTCTAACATTTGCAAATGCATTCTTCCTCTCTGAAATTAACTATAGTAATGGAACTTGTTATTACTATACTAAAGTAAAAGACTTAAAATAAACTCTAAATCATACAAAAATAAATACATTCAACAAAAAGTGAAACATTAGAGAGAAAACAGAGGAGAGGCAATGGGATTTTTATAACCTGAATGTGTGGACCTTCGGTTAGGGTCTATCTTTTTCAGTTTGTTCTTCCAGCCACAAATTGAAAAAATAGGACATAATATCAATCGGAACTAAAATTGAAAGCATTTGCTAAAATGAAAATACATGTAGTTAAATAAAATAATGCATAAAAAGGCAAATTTAGATATGAAAAAAGTTATTTTCTTGTATATGACATTTCGTCGAACATATGGTGTGCAACATTAAGAACGCAAATAACATTCATCCAAGACGACGTAAACACACATCAAAAAAGATATATAGAGGAGGTAAAAGATATCTTACCAGTATTGCTTACACGATCAATAACCCACAGTTACATCTTTGAGTAGACATAGAATGTTGCAGAGGTGGCGAAGCAGGGAAAAGGCAGGGATCGAGATGTTTATATGTAATCTGGGTTAATTTATTAACAACTCAAACAACAGTGGCGATACCAAAATGATCACTAACCAAAAATTACCTCTTTGAGTAGGCATAGAAAGTAGTAGAGGAGGCGAAGTAGGGAAAAGGCAGGGAACCAGATTCGGAGATATTTAGAAATCAAATTGACAAACACAAAAGCAGTGGAAATTCAATGGCTATTGAGTGAGAAAAGGATGCGAAGCGCAGAGAGAGAGAAGCTTCTGTTGTCGAACTGTATAACTGTATCACTCCCAGATTTTTGGCAACGATGGAACATAATCAGGGAAAGAAGCGAGTAATAGGGAAAACCGATATGAATTGATTTTAATAGCTAAAAATAAGGAATCGTGAGCTAAGTTTTAGCATAAGAAACCGAAACCGAAACCCTCATTTTCAGTTTTAAAAATTTTAACCTGAACCACTGGTTTCTGGTTTGGGTTCGGTTTTTCGGTTTCAGTTTTATCAGTTTCTCGGTTCCCGGATTCGGTTTTGCTCGTCCCTACATAATTATATGAAATCTACAAAATACCATCTCTAAATATTCGGAATCCTGATACATCTTTAGCGTTAAAAGTTTTTACTATTATTTCCATAAATTTATAGTACTGTTGATTGTGACACGTAGCAATATACTTTATGAAAATGCCAAGAAACCCATTTTAACTATTTCACTTAATAGCAACATTCTTCTAATTTCTTCAATATATAACAACCAATGACTAGAAATGTTGATATAATCGAGAATTGTCGTAAAATACATTGCCAAAATAGTACCTAAACGTAGGTTGCTATAATGAGTAAAATATAAGATAGGTTGTTATAGCTGGGATGGAATTTAATGTATGTTGTTGTTATTAGTAAGATTTAAAATACGTTGATAAAGCTGAGAACTTTCGTAAAATACATCGTGTTATTTCCCGCAATTAACCATACATACTCGAGATAACTTAGTTACTTATCGGTACGTCATTAGTTTATTATTTTTATTCGTCTGCAACCGTAAAAGAATTATATATTTCAATGATAATTATGATAAGCAATTATCTAATGGTATTTTGAATTATTCTCTTTTACACAATCTAGCTGAGTCCTACACGTATTCTCTATAAGAATTGTTTTTATGTTTCTTTTTCTTTTTTACTTATAAAGTTACTATATATGAAAAGATGTAGGCTCGATTTCAACTAAACATACACGGTCCTACCAGTTACTCGCTTTATATTTACTAATAGTCTAGTTTTGATTTTTTTTTCCTTAATATATTAAAGCTAGAACTTTATATGCAAGACACAAGCATCCTATTATTGATAGGGTGTGGACAACCTAATTCACATGAATATGAATTGAAATATGTAAATCACAACGACATGAAACAAGAATATTTTTTGTAGAACAACAGATGTCTTTTATACCCCGACTTCAATTTGATATCCCACTATTAAGTTTATATATCATTACACTTAAAACACTGATATACTAACAAATAAACAATATATATGAAATAATTGAAGATGGTGATATGGAGGCTTGTTTTAACGTGTAATAGCATAATCGTGATATTGTTTGGCGAAAATTGTTATCGTAGGTCAATGTACTAGGCTTGAACTTGATATGATATTTATAAATTTATACATCATTACTATTACTCTTAAGTCACATACATGAATAAATAAAATGTTAAATGAAATTATTGAAGATGGTGGCATATATGTATGGATGCTTTGTTGTAAAGTGTAGTAGCATGCAATTGTTTGGCCAAAAGTGTTATTGTGTATATAAATAATGATATAGCTTTTGATGGGACTTCCATGTTGTTAAAGGGGATATCTTAATATGCTAGATATTTGTTGTTTGGTAGCATCATGTCACTTGCAAGGCTTGTTTTCATGGATTTGGAGCTTGCTTCACAAGTCTAACATATATTTCTCATGTGGCAAAGATCCAGCAATCAATGCAACCATTCATTAATTAGGAAGCATACAAAACAACAAAGACAATCCAAGTCCAAAGTCCAAGGTCCATATCCACTTCAGCTAACCCTCCGTGATGCGTTTCCCATGATCTGCACTACCAGAACCTGACACAAACAACATTAACAGATAATTTATGAGCTTCGAGAGCTCAGTGAGTAATTAAAGGTTAACCGAACAGTAATATCCGTCATCTCATTCACATCAATCTCAGTAACTAACTTGATCTTTAATATAATACTCATACTGAGGTTCTTCACTCCAAACACTAAAAATTGGTATACTCAACCTATTTCAAAACAAACAATGCTTCTTTCTGCAACAAACTTCTAAACCAAAACATAGTTCATTTAGTAAATAACTACTCACCTGAGGTTGAATTGTAATGCCGAAAATGTATTTTATTAGTAATTATTGTAAAAAGGGCAAATTAGTCATTTTACCTTAGAAGGGTAATTTGGTCTTTTTGACAGAAAAGGACTTGTTTGAAAATAATATTTTGAGTCTTGGACTTAAAATGTTATAATAATTTAATTTTGTCATTTAATTTGTAAATTGTGGCAAAAGCATGAGAAATGCAACTTCAATGACCAAAATGCAATTTATGGGGGTATAAAAGGTTAGAACCTTCTCCTAGTTTGTGCAGAAAATTTGTAAGCTACGGGAGAGAAACTCTTGTGCGATTTCTGCAGAAATTGAAGAGCTTTGAAGAATTGAAGTTTGCAAAGTTGAATTATAGCTTCAAAGAGTGGAATTAGAAGCTTGAAAGGTAAGTGTTCCAAGTTCTTGATGGTTTGTTCTTGAGGAATTTTATAGAAACTGAAATGTGCAATTTCAGTTATGAAATTATGTGATAAGTAGCTTAATACTTCCATTAAGTCATGCTAAAAAGGACTTAATTCAAGAAAATGGAAGTAGGTTGCTATTGTTCAAGAATTGGGATTTTGATCAAGAACCCTAGATGATGAGTTCTTGGGATAAACTTGGTTCTAATGGATTAAGATGAGTTCTAGATGCTATAATGACTGAAAGAAATCATTAGAAGCAAGTAGAATTCAATAATTTCGGTTTTTGGACTAAAATTGTGAAAACGGGAAAATTGGAAATGGAATTCAATTTGATCAAATTATGGTTAAAAACTTGTTATTAATCAAAGGTTTTGGTCTTGGAACATTTCCTTGTGATTAAGTCGAGCAATAGGTGCTTAACAAGAGGAAAATGGGGTTTTTAACACCAAAATCGGACCAAACTTCCTGGAATCGCAGGGATCGCGACCCGACCCAGGGGTCGATCGCGACCCGACCTCGCGGCAGAGAGCATTTTGGCCTCTGTTAAAATTTGGTGCATTTTCCAAATTTGATTTTGATGCTAGGCTTATCCGATTGACCTGAAATTTTAAACATAGACTTAGTATGTTGTAAAACTTCATGGAAAATTGTCGGAATACGAATACGACTTCCCGAAAGTACTGTAGTAGAATACGCTTATTTCGGGACGTGTATTAAATTTTTATACCAATGGTTAATGCTTGGAATTAGTCTTATATTAGACTCTTGTGCATTAGAACCAACTGAAATGGTATATTAACCTATAATCATTGTGAAATGAATTGATTTATAGGTACGGGACAAAATCCTACGGATTTCATTTCAAGGCAAGAAACGAAAAAAGCTAGTAGTAGCAAGCCTTCAGGTGAGTAATCTTGATTATATCTAGTATGATATATTGGTGCAGCCTTGTTGGCTAAGATTACTATCTTTGATGTGACTCCGGTGCAGCCTTCGGGCTATGTCTCCGATGTGGCCTTTGGGCTATGACTCCGGTGCGGCCTTCGGGCTATGTCTCTGATGCGGCCTTCGGGCTAAGATTTTAGTGCGGCCTTCGGGCTAGGATATCCGGTGCGGCCTTCGGGCTATGTCTCCGATGTGGCCTTCGGGCTATGATCACGGTGCGGTCAGTGATGACCATGAATTTGGGACAGAAATTGTTTAAGAGTTTAATTGTTATTATTCTCTTGTATATGTTTATTTGATTGCTTGATTACTCATTGGGCTTTATAGCTCACAGTTGTTTGATATGTCCCTGCAGGTGAGCGTGACCCTGCTAAGGGAAAAGACAAAGTCCGTGACTGAGGACTTAGCATTTGAAGTAACGACCCGGCTTGAAGAATGTATAATATTTATGTATTGTACTTCGTGATACACTTGTACTCGTATTTTGTTAACTAATACCCCATACTCATGGTTTATATTGTAAAATATTTGGCTTGAAAAATGAAAAATTTTTGGGGTGTTTTTGTTAATAAGTCGGGTGTTACAAGTTGGTATCAGAGCCGTGGTTTAAGTGAACTAGGTGTCTTAGATTAGATTCCTGGACTTAAACCTTGAGAGAGGAATAGAAAATGGACTGTTAGATATATGTAAGTTTGTTATTATATATGTAATCTAACGGTTTGTTGAAATCTTGAAGTATGAGAAATACACGAAGCAATCCTACTGGTGCGAATTCGCGTGGAACTGCAAGAAGTGGACCAGCTAGGTCACGCGGCTCTGTTGGGCGAAGGGCACCAGCGAGGGAGCCGGTGGGACAAAATCCACCTGATATACGAGCCATTGTGGAAGAAGTGGTTAGGCAGATGATGCCTGCATTATCGAATAATCCCAACCCAAGTGGAAATCCTAATCCGAGTGCCAATCTGGATCCTACTGAAGAGGCTGCAAAAAGTGTTCATGACAGACAGCCAGAAGATGAAAGCCAGGGAGAAAGTCGTGCCCGGGCTGTAAAGGAAACTCAGGGTGGGGAAGCCTCGATAAAGAAAGTTGGGTGTACATATAAATCATTTCTTGGTTGTAAACCAAAGGAATTCTCGGGGACAGATGATCCAGTCAAAGCCATGGAATGGATCATGCATATTGAGAAGGTGTTCCGAGTAAGCAAGTGTGCAGATGAAGATAAAGTGGAATTTGCCACGAACCAACTTACAAGTGGCGCACTACATTGGTGGCAAACTTACTATAAATCACTGGATCTTGATTCATCCCAATCGATACCTTGGGAGCAATTCAAGACAAAGTTTAATGAAGAATACTGCTCAGAAGTAGCTATTCAGAAGCTGGAGGATGAATTCCTGCATTTGGAACAGGGTTCCCGATCTGTTCAGGAATATACTCTTAGCTTTCTGGAGAAAGCTCGGTTTGCGGAACACCATATCTACACTGAAAAGAGAAAGATCGACAAGTATGTCCGGGGGTTGACAACCCGAATTAGAGAGATTGTGCAACCGCTAAAACTAACTACTTTCTGGCAAGTGGTGGATCGAGCCACGGAAAGAGAAACAGAACTGAAGCGACAGGAAGATGAAAAGAAAGTTTTGGAAACGAAACGAAAGGCGGAAGACCAAGTTTGGACGCCTCAGAAAAAGTCACAGCAATCCGGGTCTAAGGGTAAAAGTCAAAGAGACGATAGAAAATGGTGTGAAAAATGTCGAAAATGGCACTCCGGGAGTTGCCGAGTCAACACTACATCCGCAAGTTGTCGAAATTGTGGAAAACCGGGACATGATGCTATCAATTGTCGGGCGGAACGTAGGTGTTTCCAGTGTGGAGCTACGGATCATCTTCGACCGAACTGTCCCGAGTTGAAGTCTATATCGATCAGTGATAGACCCAGGATCGAACAAGGCGGGAAGAAAGAAGAGCCGAAGAACAGGGGACGACCGGTAGCCTCGCGAGCTTTCCAGATGACTGTGGAAGAAGCCCGTGAGAAGACAGATGTGGTGACAGGTATTTTCACTCTCAATACCATACCTGTATATGTTATTTTTGATCCGGGAGCCACTCACTGTTTTGTATCGGAATCTTTATTGCCTCGCCTGAATGTACCTTTAACCCCGATGGATGAAAGCTTAGAAGTAGCTATAGCAGACGGTCGATATGTCTGGGTTTCTGAACATATGGAAGGTTGTCAGCTTAAAATCTACGGGACCGTTTTCCCTATAGATTTGAAGCCGATGACTACCAACGAATTTGGTGTAATTGTGGGGATGGATTGGTTAGCAACAAATTATGCTAACGTGGATTGCAGAAATAAAAGTATTACAGTGTTATCACCGGAAGGGGAATGGATGAAAATTCAAGGTGAACGACCTCGGTTAAGAATGCCAGTTATCTCCTTTGCTCAAGCCCGAAGCTGTGTCAGTAAAGGAGGGATGTCCTATTTGGCTTATGTATCGGTGGCTCAACCGATTAAAGTGGGGGTAGCGAATGTGAATGTAGTGAACGAGTTCCCAGATGTGTTTCCAGATGAACTTCCAGGGTTGCCACCAGATCGAGAGGTTGAGTTCACGATTGAACTAATTCCGGGAGCTGCTCCTGTTGCTCGAGCTCCATACCGTTTAGCACCTTCAGAGATGGTGGAACTGCGGAAGCAACTGGAAGAATTGTTAGACAGGGGTTTCATCAGACCAAGTACATCGCCGTGGGGAGCCCCTATCTTGTTTGTCAAGAAGAAAGATGGGTCAATGCGAATGTGTATTGACTATCGGGAGTTAAACAAGATCACGGTGAAGAACAAGTAACCGCTACCCAGAATAGACGACTTGTTTGACCAGCTGCAAGGCGCGTCCTATTTTTCCAAGATTGATCTGAGGTCAGGATACCACCAGTTGAAGATAAGGGAGTCAGACATTCCGAAGACAGCTTTCCGAACGAGATATGGTCATTATGAGGTTTTGGTGATGCCTTTTGGGTTAACCAATGCTCCAGCCGTATTCATGGATCTCATGAACCGGGTGTGCCGACCGTTCCTTGATACCTCGGTGATAGTGTTTATTGATGACATCTTGGTGTACTCGCGAAGCCAAACCGAACATGAAGTGCACTTGCGACAAGTGTTGGAGTTGCTTCGCCGAGAAAAGCTGTATGCAAAATTCTCCAAGTGTGATTTCTGGCTAAGAGAAGTCCAATTTCTGGGCCATGTAATTAATGCCGAAGGAGTGAAAGTTGATCCAGCAAAGATTGAGGCCGTGATGAAGTGGGAACCGCCTAGAAGTCCCACTGAGGTACGAAGTTTTCTTGGTTTGGCAGGCTATTACAGAAGATTTGTTGAGAATTTCTCTTCGATAGCTGTCCCGTTGACCAAGTTGACCAAGAAAGGTGAAAAATTCACATGGGCTGAAGAGCAGCAAGAAGCATTCTAGAAACTGAAACAAGCTTTATGTGAAGCACCGGTGTTAGTACTACCGCAAAGCGGAGAGGAGTATGTAATTTACAGTGATGCTTCAAGAATAGGCCTTGGATGTGTACTAATGCAGAAGGGTCGAGTCATAGCCTATGCGTCCCGCCAACTAAAAGATGCTGAAAAGAAGTATCCAGTTCATGATCTGGAATTAGCTGCGGTGGTTTTAGCATTGAAGCTGTGGAGGCATTACTTATACGGTGTAAAGTTTGTTATTTACACTGATCATAAGAGCCTGAAGTACCTCTTCGACCAGAAAGAGCTTAGTATGAGACAGCAAAGGTGGATGGATCTGCTTAAAGACTTTGACTGTGAAATTCAGTACCACCCTGGCAAAGCGAATGTGGTAGCAGATGCGCTAAGCAGAAAAGAAGCTCCTCTAAAAATTTCATCCGCGTGCATGGGTGTAGCAAGCCGGTTACCAGAATTGATTCGTTTAGCACAAGAAGAAGCGTGTAAGCCGGAGAATGTAAAAAGCGAAAGAATGGTTGGATATTTGAAGCATCTGGAAGAAAATGCTCAGAAATTGAAGACATTCAGAGGACGTGTGTGGGTCCCAAAACAGGGAGAGGCGCGGAAATTACTTCTGGAAGATGCCCATTATAGCAGATATGCAGTTCATCCGGGCAGTACCAAGATGTATCGGACGTTAAAACCGATGTATTGGTGGCCTGGAATGAAGAGGGACATTGGAAGATATGTTGAAAGATGTTTGACTTGTCTGCAAGTTAAGTCAAACCATCAGAAACCGTACGGGGAAATACAACCATTGCCGGTTCCAGAGAAGAAATGGGACCACATTACCATGGATTTTGTAACAAAGTTGCCGCGGACACCGCGAGGTTATGATTCTATATGGGTGATTGTGGATCGATTGACCAAATCGGCACAATTTATACCAAATAAAGAAAAGTACAGGGTAGATCAACTGGCGAAAATCTACATTGATGAGGTGATTTGTCGACATGGACTACCAGCATCGATTGTATCGGACCGAGACAGTAGATTTACTTCCCATTTTTGGCAAAGTCTTCAAAAGCAACTGGGTACAAAAGTACTTATGAGTACCGCATATCACCAGCAGACCGATGGCCAAAGTGAAAGAACCATTCAAACTTTGGAAGATATGTTGAGAACGTGTGTCATTGACTTCGGTGGAAGCTGGGAAGATCACTTGCCTTTGGTGGAATTCGCGTACAATAACAGCTATCATTCCAGCATTCAGATGGCCCCGTATGAAGCCTTGTATGGAGCACCGTGTCGTACTCCGACCTGCTGGACTGAAGTTGGGGAAAAGCCGTTGGCTGGACCCGAAATTGTAGCACAGACTGAAGAGAAGATTAAACTGATACGCGAAAATTTGAAGGTAGCTCAGAATCGGCAGAAACAGTATGCAGACAAGCGGGTGAAACCGATAGAATTCCAAGTAGGAGATATGGTTATGCTCAAAGTATCACCTTGGAAAGGCTTAATTCGTTTTGGGAAGAAAGGGAAGTTGAGTCCTCGTTTCATTGGACCTTTCCGTATATCCCAAAGAGTTGGAGCCGTGGCGTATAGATTGGAGTTACCTGATGAACTTCAGGGTATACATGATGTATTTCATGTGTCCTATTTGAGGAAAACTTTATTTGATAAGTCTCAACAAGTACCTCTTGCTGAAATTGAGGTGGATGAAAAGCTGAGATACCCGGAACAACCTGAGCGGGTGCTAGACCGCAAGATAAGACAGCTTAGAAACAAGAAGATCAGCATGGTAAAAGTACTTTGGCGTCATCACAAGGGTTCCGACATGACGTGGGAGACCGAAAGTGAGATGAGGGAGAAATATCCTCAACTTTTTGGTATGATTTCGAGGACGAAATCTCTTAAAGGAGGGGAGAATTTGTAACGCCGAAAATGTATTTTATTAGTAATTATTGTAAAAAGGGCAAATTAGTCATTTTACCTTAGAAGGGTAATTTGGTCTTTTTGACAGAAAAGGACTTGTTTGAAAATAATATTTTGAGTCTTGGACTTAAAATGTTATAATAATTTAATTTTGTCATTTAATTTGTAAATTGTGGCAAAAGCATGAGAAATGCAACTTCAAGGACCAAAATGCAATTTATGGGGGTATAAAAGGTTAGAACCTTCTCCTAGTTTGTGCAGAAAATTTGTAAGCTACGGGAGAGAAACTCTTGTGCGATTTCTGCAGAAATTGAAGAGCTTTGAAGAATTGAAGTTTGCAAAGTTGAATTATAGCTTCAAAGAGTGGAATTAGAAGCTTGAAAGGTAAGTGTTCCAAGTTCTTGATGGTTTGTTCTTGAGGAATTTTATAGAAACTGAAATGACAATTTCAGTTATGAAATTATGTGATAAGTAGCTTAATACTTCCATTAAGTCATGCTAAAAAGGACTTAATTCAAGAAAATGGAAGTAGGTTGCTATTGTTCAAGAATTGGGATTTTGATCAAGAACCCTAGATGATGAGTTCTTGGGATAAACTTGGTTCTAATGGATTAAGATGAGTTCTAGATGCTATAATGACTGAAAGAAATCATTAGAAGCAAGTAGAATTCAATAATTTCGGTTTTTGGACTAAAATTGTGAAAACGGGAAAATTGGAAATGGAATTCAATTTGATCAAATTATGGTTAAAAACTTGTTATTAATCAAAGGTTTTGGTCTTGGAACATTTCCTTGTGATTAAGTCGAGCAATAGGTGCTTAACAAGAGGAAAATGGGGTTTTTAACACCAAAATCGGACCAAACTGCCTGGAATCGCAGGGATCGCGACCCGACCCAGGGGTCGATCGCGACCCGACCTCGCGGCAGAGAGCATTTTGGCCTCTGTTAAAATTTGGTGCATTTTCCAAATTTGATTTTGATGCTAGGCTTATCCGATTGACCTGAAATTTTAAACATAGACTTAGTATGTTGTAAAACTTCATGGAAAATTGTCGGAATACGAATACGACTTCCCGAAAGTACTGTAGTAGAATACGCGTATTTCGGGACGTGTATTAAATTTTTATACCAATGGTTAATGCTTGGAATTAGTCTTATATTAGACTCTTGTGCATTAGAACCAACTGAAATGGTATATTAACCTATAATCATTATGAAATGAATTGATTTATAGGTACGGGACAAAATCCTACGGATTTCATTTCAAGGCAAGAAACGAAAAAAGCTAGTAGTAGCAAGCCTTCAGGTGAGTAATCTTGATTATATCTAGTATGATATATTGGTGCAGCCTTGTTGGCTAAGATTACTATCTTTGATGTGACTCCGGTGCAGCCTTCGGGCTATGTCTCCGATGTGGCCTTTGGGCTATGACTCCGGTGCGGCCTTCGGGCTATGTCTCTGATGCGGCCTTCGGGCTAAGATTTTAGTGCGGCCTTCGGGCTAGGATATCCGGTGCGGCCTTCGGGCTATGTCTCCGATGTGGCCTTCGGGCTATGATCACGGTGCGGTCAGTGATGACCATGAATTTGGGACAGAAATTGTTTAAGAGTTTAATTGTTATTATTCTCTTGTATATGTTTATTTGATTGCTTGATTACTCATTGGGCTTTATAGCTCACAGTTGTTTGATATGTCCCTGCAGGTGAGCGTGACCCTGCTAAGGGAAAAGACAAAGTCCGTGACTGAGGACTTAGCATTTGAAGTAACGACCCGGCTTGAAGAATGTATAATATTTATGTATTGTACTTCGTGATACACTTGTACTCGTATTTTGTTAACTAATACCCCATACTCATGGTTTATATTGTAAAATATTTGGCTTGAAAAATGAAAAATTTTTGGGGTGTTTTTGTTAATAAGTCGGGTGTTACATGAATCGATATGTGGAACTCCAGAACCTCGTGTGTGGTCCTGTCTAGCCTTAGCTATAACACAACAACTCAGTTTCAATACTCAAACATCAAAACAATCTCAATCATACTCAATATCGACAATAATCAAGAAATTAGAATCATATAAGAGAGTTACAATCAAAAGATAGCAATACTATCCTAGTTGTAACTTTCAATTTCACCACTTTGACTCATACAACCTTAGAAACTCAACAAACAACCCTTTACTAGCTCGGGTATAAGGTTAGAACTCTTTTATACTCATTAATCCAAACAATTTCACTCTAATACCAGTTAGTTGTTAGTTGCAGGTGGTTTATCAAAACCACCTGGAACCATCTCAAATCAAAAAATCCAACCGTCAAAACAAAGTCAACATCGAAGGAAATTACCTTTCAACCGTAAGGAATCAAATCCTAGCTTCAATTCTTGAATTATAGACTTCAATTTTGAGTTTAGAGGTTTTGGATTAAGTTTCTAGGGTCTTAGAGAGGGTTTGGACGAAGTGGGTTTTCCCAAAAATGAAAGAAAATCGGCTTTAAAAAGTGGGTCCGCGCACGTAATACGGCCCGTGTAAATAAAACACGGCCCGTGTAACTTACTGGTTGCTTTCAAAATTGGTCTGCAGAAAAACACGGCCTGCGTTAAAATAACACGGCCCAGCGTAAAAATATCACGGCCCGCGTTAAAATAACACGGCCCCTGTAACTTACTGCATGGCCAAAACAATTGTAATACTCATTTACACGACCCGTGTGACTTGGACACGACCCGTGTAATCTATTTTTGACACTTTTAAGGTTCAAACTCTTCTCAAATGGACTTCTAATCATTCTAACTCATGTAACAACCTATGAAATCTTACTTACACCAAGATTAACTCAAAATCTCTTTAATTTAATAACACGGTATTACATGCAATCCTGTTTATTAATGTTGAATTCATATCGAGTTAACTTGTCCTATATTAATTTTTGCCAGCTCAATATATATATATATATATATATATATATATATATATATATATATATATATATATATATATATATATATATATATATATATATATATATATATATATATATATATATAACTTCAAAAGAGTACACATGCTTAACAAAATGAAGCCCATAAGATCCACAAGCATTCAAAAGGTTTAAACTTTCAAGGATGTCGAACCTCGGCTCCATAGCGTGTCGGAACCTCGGCTCCAAAGGAGGCCAAAAAAAAAAAAAAAAAAAAAACTTTCAAGGATGTGCTTTATTGGGGTTTTCTTAAAAATATTATACCAAATTATCATATTATAGTAGGGTTTAAGGGTTTTAAAGAAATAACAGGTTATATTCTTTCTATTTTAAGGGTTTAACATATTGGTTTTTAGTAGTGGTCGTGTTTCTAGTTTGTACTATTTTATTTAATGATAAATACCTCTTTATTCTCTGGCTATATGTACTATTCCAATGCTTATCCCATGTGTACACAACTTATTTTAAAAGAAAAAGTGGTTGACACATATTTAATCAACGACACTTTTCGAGTTCCGTTAGTTTAGTCTGTCAAGTTATTTCTTAATGTGAAGTCCCTATTTTGTTTATTTTAAAAGCTTCTCGCGGTAATATAAAAAGTGATAGATGTAATATATATTATAAATTATATATAAATTATCTAGGTTATTAATCCGTGGGTAACACAAGTTCAAACGTATGAATTTTTAGATAAAAGAGAAATTTAATTTGATTATTTTGGTTTTTTCAATAACTTTTATGTAATTTTTCATAATAGGACAATATACTTTGATTTGTAATTGATAATAGTGACATGCTATGATTTTCAATGTCAAAGAGCAATGCATTATGCTTTTAGTCACATGAAAATACCATTGTACTTTCAATATACATTGTAAAGACTTGTTTTAATACATTAAGCCATATTTTTTTTTACTTAACTCGTTATGTCATTTTGTCTATATTGAGTCCAAATGAAACAACTATATATAATTGTTTATATTAAGTGTTTAGTCTATAAAGTCGTTAAGTCTTTATTTTTTTCAGTATTTTTTTCTCAATAGAAAAAACAACGAAAACAATAAACAAGTCACTACTTGATGTACAACCGAACATATCATCCATCCAATATATATTCCTTCAACAAACCTAGCCATAAACATCATTTCTTTAAACCAATACTAAATCATATAGACAAAAAAGAATAAAACCTACGTTCACATTGTCAAAATATTGAGAAACGTAGTCGAGTGAACTCCAATTATCTTCCCACCAAGAATCGGAAAAATTTCACACCCGGGCAACGTATCCACATTCCCATCAACATCAACCTTCAAAGTATACATCATAATATATTTATCTAAATCGTTGTTCATATTTATCTGATTTGACTTTGAAATATGTTTGAAATTGGAAGATTAGTTACAAACTTGAAAATATATATAGTATTATCCTTATATTTGTTATGATTATCCTGATATTTTTAATATGCTTTGCATTTTGTATAGTTAATAAGTTTTAAACAAAAATGAGAAACATGTAATGTGATAAAAACATTAGTTCATACGTAAATAAGAAAGAAACATGAATATCATATTAAATGATGAACGATAGAAGAAGATAAAGATGAACACCTAAACATAAACAGTTTCTTATATCTTCCTGTAGTCGACATGCGCTTCCTTTTCCTCTTTTGATGTCTTGATTAATTAATGAATACAAGTTCAACATTAAGTTGTCACTTGAAATTTCTCTATTTGAATATGTTATATAAAAATCCTTTGATTTGGCTTCAACACCCTTCAAAACTTCTATCTTCTTCTCCTTAGCTTGCAAATCGTATTTAATAAAAAAAATTTCTGGACATCAATGTCTATAAAACTATAGTCAGCTTTCTCGCACTTAGAGTATGCATAGAACCTTAGTTGAGAATAAAAATATTTCGGATGGAGGTTAAGGGTATTTTGTTTATTGTTAGGAGCAGAAGAGGATGATGACATCGGATATGTTGACAAGTTGAAAGATAGTTGACTACAAAATGTGTTTCAATATGATAAGATCAATGGGATATTTATATTATAAATTTACAATTAATTGATTAAATATAGGCGAGAATAATACTTCGACTGATTTTATGATGCCTAATAAATATTAGTAAGATATTTTAATGATAACATATTGAAAATGGTAATGTAAAGTCTCTGTGTAGTAATTATGTTATTTATGATATATGTAACATTGCAATTGTCATCATTTGATTTATTTGTGGGAAAATGTATTATCTATAATACGTCTTTTAAGATATTCCTACAAGAATTTTACCCTAATATATATTATTATAAATATCAATACGTAATAACTAAATGTAGAAAAAATCTCCAACATCTTCTCTCTTAATACCATATCTAAAAAAATGCAATGGCATCTTGTGTAACACCCCACTTTTCATATACCTAATTGGTGTAATATTTATTTAGAGTAAGTGTTAAAAATATCATATTCCAAAAACCATGTTCCGTTTATGACATTAAGTCATATTTTAAAATTTTGGTCACAACAAAAACAATAAGTTTCAAAAATGTTTAAACCACTTCGGGGGTTACAACTTCATATCAAAACTAAACCATAGAAAGCAAAGCAATCTCATGCACACATGCGCCAACTACTCATACAAATCTACAGAAGTTTCGGCATGCCTTTTGAGTGATTGGATACAACCCATGCTGGCTCAAATCCAATACGAAAGCCCAAAAGAAATCTTAGGACGTGGCACGCCATCACAACATAACTAAAAGGATATACTAATTCATCATACAAATTTCCCTCAACACCATATAATACCATAATAACTAGGAGGTAACTATCACCCAATCATAATTTCTTATTAATGAACTCTCTTGCGACGTCTAAATCTTTCCATTCTTATATCCAATGCTAGACCACTGGATCCTAAGATACATGGCGTTAAAACAAACATATTTAAGACTAAAAAGTCTCGTGAGCTACATTGGGTTGGACCCGAAACATTTGTATACATGACTCAATCATTTTAGAAACCCTTATAATCAAATAATATAACGACACTTGTTGTTAAAACGTTTATCATCAAATCACGTGATGACAATTGTTGTCAAAACCTTTATAATCAGATCATGTAATTCATTTTTTTCTCAAAGCCTTTCAAAATAAATCAAGTAATATAGTTTTTGACATAATACTTTCATTTTCTTTCTTATAGCTTTGACTAGTATTCAAATACAATTGTTTTTTTATACTTTGGGCTTGATCACTCTTGGTGATACCCCAAGTCTATACTAAGGTGGTAATAACATAATCAAACCACCTCAACATCTTGTCACATGCTTTCGGTGGTATCATAGCATTCTTGATTTTTATACTTAAGGCATTAATCACTCTTGGTGATCTTCTAAATTTGTACTAGGATGGAAAGAACATGATCAATCCACCCTAGCATCTTATGTTTTAGGACATGTACTTCGCTAAGGGGAGTTACCACCCTAGTAGACTCTTCTGTATTCCCTTCGAGAGAATATCATGGCCCGGGCAAAACGTGTTCCATTACTTCATATTGTTATACATTTCTTGCTTCATATACAAGTCACTCGTAATCATCATATGGCTAGATACCAAAACATTCTTTCATAAACATGGTAGGCTTGATGCAAAACATTATTTCATAAACATAGTAGGCTTGATGTCAAAACATTCTTTCATAAAATGCTAGGCTTGATGCCAAAACATTCTTTTATAAACATTTTTACATAATATGGTAGGCTTGATGCCAAAACATTCTTTCAAAATATGGTACACTTGATGCCAAAACATTCTTTCATATTCTTTCATAATATGGTACAATTGATGCCAAAAAATTCTTTCATACACATGGTAGTAAACTTTCATAAGCCTGATACATAGTGAAAGTTACACATTGATTCATATTTAAAAGTTACGTAAAACCTTATAAACTTCTTGCCATGTACCCCATAGTCGAAAAATGGCACATGTAATCACCTTAGGAGCTAGGTACGCTTAGTTACACTAATCCACATAACTCTAGACTTCCATTGTTTCCAAACATTCTTCAAATTCTAATGATTTAATAAGATATTAGAAATTATTACATAAATAAACATATAACATTTTTCTAATCATTCTTGAACTACTTCTATCCATTATGTAATTCTATTCCAATAACTAAGTATGATTATTAAAGCATAATAATCATTTTGGACAGTTTTACCCTTTTGTCCCATTTTGACCAAAAATGATATTTTTGGGTTTCTCCAAGATTATTTTAGCAACATTCAAAGTTTTACCTCTCTATAAGCTCATTTTAACGGTTAGATGTCAAAACATCCATCTTACTCATTTATGTCATTTCGGCAAATTTTTGAACCATTAAAGTTTCTAAAAATGGAAACCATCAAAACCTTGGTACTTTCATTCAGATTATCACTAATATGTTCCCAGTAAACATATAAGTATTAATTATATTCCTTTTTCTTCATAAACAGAGAAATTACCAATTCCACCCATTAACACAAATTTTACCAAAAGTCGATGTTGTCCCCTTTTTATCAACTTGTTTCTCACTAAGCCAAATAATTATATTTACTTGGTTCTTTGATGTTTCCAACTAAATACTAATAGCATTTCATAAGTCCAAACTCAATTTCAGGTTAACTCAATTATAATCCAAGTAATTTCACAATTATATTCTATATAAAAAGTCAAAGTCGTCAACAACTTAATTACTACTTTTAAATGCTTGTATTCCATACATGTTTCTAGTTTAACACCAAGCATGATTGTTAGCTTCTAACTAGTTTTCAACATGCTTTTCCAGGTTCCATTTCATATAGTATATATAAAGACTTGGTACAGTCACCACTTTAAACTTATCATAGAAGTGTTTCAAAGATGAAATCAAAATTCCAACATACATCAAAAACCTCTTTACAATTTACAGTTCTTCGCCAATTGTATTCCAAGATTTCAAGGTTTATTTCACTATGAATTCAATAATCTATACCCACATCAAAACGTACAAATCACATGCATTTTTAAACACATAATGAGACACAAACCCGAAAGCAACCTCAAATCCAACATGCAACATGGTTCTAGCTTTCAAATGGTCGAAAACAGCTTGTATTTAGGTTTTTACCTTCATTCTCTGCCAAACATTGCAAAAATATTAACTTGACGTGCCTTAAACACAAAATTGGACCAAAGAGGGTGCCCCTTGGCCTCCCACTGTCGTTGACAGCTATTGCAGCTGCACCATCGCCTCGTACCTCTCTCACTCATTGTTGATGAACCGCAAACACACACACACACACACACACACACATAATAGAGATCGATAAGTGTGTGCCTATCCTTTATTTCCCGTTTTCTTCCCTTGAAATTGACGAACACGTAAGAAGTGCACACTAGAAAACAATTAAAACCAGGTTCTTGATTTGACTATGTCAAAATAACAGCAAAATGACCAAAGTTCCTTACTGATCACGCCTTAGATAAATTTCTCAACATTTTCCCCAAGTTTCTGCCTAACTTTAACCAAAAATAACTTCGTCATATGATTTCCGTTTTTGCAAACTTAATACATTTAGAAAGGTGGGAATGAGCTTTAAAAGTTCTCTTTATTGACTTAAATCTGATTCTCCCTATAATGTCCTTCATAGACCCTTAAAGATGACCATTTGGTCATTTTTGTTACTTTTTGGCCATTTTCAAACCTTTATAACTTCTTCGTTATAACTACAAATGACCTGAATCATGTTCTTTTATTTTTGTTATCTCAAATATTACAAAAGTCACATTGAGAACTTTTTATTAATTCTCTTTAGAGTTTGAGATAACAATTTTCAAAGTTTGAGCAAGAAACACTTCAGTTTTATTTATTTATTTCCCTTTTTGCCCTTAGGTTTTTAAGAGTAAACTCTAATTGAAATAATATCTCATAATGGCTTAATAAAATGTCTTAACAAATAAATTTCCATCGTTTCACATTCTTTGACCATTTTCCCATTCCATAATACGCCTAATTTATTTAAGTATTAAACTTTTCTACCCCGAATGCTTGTATCTAATTCTCACTCGTTGTTGATGAACCACAAACACACACACACATACATACTAGAGATCGACAAGTGTGTGCTTTTCATCCGTTTCCCGTTTTCTTCCCTTGAAGTTGACTAACACGTAAGAAGTGCACACCAGAAAACAATTAAAACCAGGTTCTAATTTTGACCTGGTCAAAAGAACAACAAAATGACCAAAGTTCCCTTACTGGTCATGCCTTAGGTTGTGTTTGATAGTTTCAGACTTTACTGAGAAAGGGGTCCGACTCAGTAAGCATTATTTTGTTGTTGACTCGGTCGGACATGTGTATGGACTCGGCCATATGTGTTTTTCTAATTTATCAAACGCTCAGACTCGAAGTGAGTTAGAAATATCAGATCTGACTGGACCGGTTAGACGCAAAGCAAACACAGCCTAAATTTGTTTCGTGCCATGACTGTATTAACATATTTTGCAGTGGTCCCGTTACACAATACATTATCATTTTGACCCATTTACTCAAAAAATAGTCGTTTTTTGAAGATATAGCCCATTTCAGTATTTTTTATTTTATTTTATAAAATATTAATATAGGGATAGTTTTACGTAGATCGTCTTCTTTATTTTTTTTTCCAAGTAATAACATGAAATTAAGAGTACGATTAGTTTCGAACATTTTTCGGCTATATAAAAAATAAGTCATACTCCCTCCGTCCCAAAATGATAATCCATAGACAAAAAACACACAGATTAAGAAAGATTAAGAAAACATTAAATGCATCTTACTTTTTTCCATAAAATGACTGTTTTACCCTTTCTTTATATTTAATGTCGGCACTAGATGTGTTGGCTGTTACAATTACAGTTAGGGGTATTTTGGTAAATATATCATTTATATTTAGAAGTGGACTAACATTTTGGGACAAACTAAAAAGGAAACATGGACTATCATTTTGGAACAGATGGAGTATTTTAAATGATTCAATCATTCAATGTACATTAAAAAGAAGATTCAAGATATCCCATTTTTCCATTAGTGTATTTCCTTTTTTATCACATTATTGATATTTATCAAATACACTTTTGCCGTATGTTACATTTTATTGATAACCACATCACTAAACAAACCCCTCAACCAAAGCAAGACCCGGAAATATCAAACGACCTTTAACTTTCTAAACTAAACTCGTTTTTTTTTTTATACTACTTCAAATTTGAAACTAGACTTTAAACGAAGATATTTAAACGATCATAACATCCATTCCTAAAGCTTTGCTTGATCTAAAGACATAGAGACATATTGCCCAAAACTAATGCCCTAATTGGGGTAAATCATTGATCTGTGGTCGAAGACAAAAACACATTTGTACAAAGGACGCAAGCGAATAATCAATGTAACAAAGTAAGAAAGTAACCAAGTGGGAGATTACTTAATTGAGATAGTGACAAAACCTGTTTGAAAAGTAGTCATCGGTACATAATTGTCGGGTTAATATAACATTTATAGGTTTGTGCAACAACTCCATGTTCTTGGGATATATATATATATATATATATATATATATATATATATATATATATATATATATATATATATATATATATATATATATATATATATATATATATATATAGATGTAGGTTCAAATACATTTTCTAAATATTGTGTGATTGTAGGACTAATTCTGGACCAATCATTTGATAGGGGCAAATTAGTCTATTTAGATACGCAGTCACCGTCTCTCTCTCTCTCTCTCTCTCTCTCTCTCTCTCTCTCTCTCTCTCTCTCTCTCTCCTTATTATAGAGTCAATACCCTTCCCCCATTATTCCTTCCAAGAGCCTGCTTCTCTCAGCCCTAATCCGGCGGTGCTGCCCTCTCACAATGCCGTCACTACCATCGCCACCACATCGGATCGAACGAACCATAGCAGCGCCACACCTCCGCTTTCCCTCTTCGATGCTCGATTCAGTAGCCCGTTTTGAGCACCATCAAACTGACCGCAAGTTTTCATGACAGAGAAACGGAATTATAGAGGATTGAAGACCTAATTCAGACAGCAAGATCGATCAGTTGCTCCCTTTTTCTCCAATTTCGCTAACTATCAATCGAATAACCGAATTCCTCTTCCAATTCCTTTAACAATCGAATTGAATGGCGCTAAGTCTATTTCTGAGTTAGTTTCATCGAATCAAATTAATCGAATTTCTCTTCCAATTTCGCTAACTATCAATCGAATTAATGGAATTAGTTTTTTTTTTCTTATACAACTGGTTTCTTACGCACAACTGGAAGGAGTATCCATAAATTAGCTGCTTCATTCGACCAAGTATGAGTTCCTTTCCTAAATGCAGAAAAAGTCCCAGAGACAATTGGCGCAAGCAGGAAAAATATGGGGAGAAACCAGCAAATTAGACCTAGAATCCGTCCCTTTTTACATTTGTTCAATACTTGACGACGTTCTCTGAGAATCGTATTATGTGATGGGTTTTTTTGTTTTAGTATCACATTCTCTGAGAATAAGTGTTGGTTTTTATTGGTTTGTGTTTTGGTAAGTCCATTCTCTGAGAATGGGTGTTAGTTTTTATTGGTTTTGTGTTTTGGTAAGTCCATTCTCTGAGAATAGTTAACATAATGACATGGTAAATGACAATTCTTTGGGAGTATAAAAGAACATTTCGCATTATTCTTGACTATTCTTGTAGAATGGGAGTACAAAACAAACATACATTATATTATCATTTATGTTAACATAATGACCTGGTAAATGATAGTTAGTTCTATTATCAGAGAATGAGGTTAACAAACAAACAAACATACATTATCAAAACAAACAGACATGAGATAAAAACTTGGTAAATGATAGTTATATTCTTGACTATTCTTGTAGAATGAGAGTACAAAAGAAACAGATATTTATGATTTTCGTAAACTGAGTTCAAAAGAAACAGACATTTATGATTTCCGAAACCCATTCTCTTAGAATATGTTAACATTTATGTTATCTCAGAATGACAGTTAGTTCTATTATTAGAGAATGAGGTTAAAAACAAACAGACATTAGTTGTATTCTCAGAGAATTATGTTATTTCTATTATCAAAATGGATTTCCAATATTCTTGTATCATATCATAATGACATCCCATTCTCAGATTATTCTTGTATTCAAGTTGTATGCAATTTGTAACATTTTCTAAGAATACATATATGTAATATGTAAACATACATTCATTCTATTAGAATACAACATTAAGAATTAAAAAACAACATGCATTCTTTGAAAATACACATAACTTTTATAATAAAAGTATAATTCTTTGACAATACATATATGTAATATGTATATGTAATATGTAAACAGGCATTATCTAAGAATATGTTAGTTCTATTCTCAGAGAATGGGGATACTGTAATATGTAAACATGAATGATACTGTAATATGTAAACAGGCATTCTATTAGAACGGAAGCCTAAGAATTTAAAAACAACATGCATTCTTTGAGAATACACATAACTTTTATAATAAAACTATCATTCTTTGATAATATAAGTGAATACAGACAATGAGAAACATATTCTCAGAGAATGAGAAACACATTTTATAATTTGCAGATATTTTATAGATCAATGACATCTGTCGTTTCCTTTTCCCCCTTTCTTGTCTTCTTTTTCTTTAACTGGTTCTTCGTTTAATTCTTTTGCTACCTTCCGTCTCTTGGGTGAATGTTCAATTTTCTTTTTATCTTGGGTTTTTTTGTTGAACTTACAAAATCAATGACATTTGTCTTTTCCTTGTCTATATCACTTTTCTTTCTTGATTTTGATGGTGTTATTCCTGTGAATAAGGTTAATAACAAAGTGAGTCATACATGTCATAAAATCATGTACTAATCATGTATATTCTTTGAGAATGTATAAGAAAACCAACAAACTTTGCAGTCTAACAGTAACAGTTGAATAAACATGGTTTTGTTTCGATGTTATGTTCACATTATCTGAGATTGAACATAACCAATGCATTTTGTACTCCAATGCATTTTGAACTTTGATCGTACATATATAATTGTAACTTGTATTACAATAGTAGAATATATAATGTGTAATACCATTCTATAAGAATGCACATAGTAAGAGAACAGTTTATCATATTCTCATTCACTGAGAATGGACGATCCACAATGGTAATTTGCAATTCTCAGAGAATGCACGAATTACGAGTTGTTAATATTTCTTTTAGGTCATTCTTAGAGAATAGCATTCATATCCCCACGCTATTATCCAAATCGATTCTACTAATAGCGATAAGTTCTTCATGGTTTTCGATTGCAGGCTTAATCGAATATTCAACATCACTAGGAATAGTTAAACCCAAAGAATCAATCTCGTATTTACTATTATCCATCACCGATAACGATTATCGGAACAATTTTTTGCGACTTCAAAATTGATCGTGAAAAAGTCACACGAGCAGGTCTGAAAGACATAGGGTTTTAGTGCAGGCGACAATGGTTGAAAGACGATAAGTAATTTTTTACACATCTCTATCTGAGAATCGGAATCCAACAATTACAATTGATGAGAAACCATAGAAGGGGAGGGGGCTGGATACGAGACTTACCAGGTCTGAACACGATGAGAGACCATCGACGAGGATGGAATGCGCAACCGGATTCTGAAAACCTATGAGAGACCATCGGCGGGGAGAGACCATCGACGTGATACTAGCAATTTGACTATATTGCCCTTTATCGGCCGTTTGTGAATAAACAAGCGTACATCTTTGTTTTTATTTACAAAAAAATGTCATTCTCATCCCAGCCATTGATTATTGAAATCTGATGGTCCACATTGAGTCCTACATTAACACAATATTTAAGAATTTCATTTAATACTAACTCTATATATATATATATATATATAGAGAGAGAGAGAGAGAGATGGGTTCAATACAGAACCAAATTAAATCACCTAACTGCAGAACCAATCTTATAACCATCGGATCATTAAATCAATGGTTAGATTAAAAATGGGTGTACAATAAAATTATATTTGTTGTGTAGGGAATCACATACACCCAATGGCATAATAGGGTATCAAATATGACTAAATCTGCACAAATCGAATATACGTTCATCAACACCACCAACCTTCCTCACCGTCCTTCACAACCACCAACCTTCCTCACCGTCCTTCACAACCACCCATCATCCACCACTATTACTTTGCTACGAAATCTGCATCAATGCGATGCATCTACAAACTCCACACCGCCACCCCCCGGATCACTTAGCAGGTACGTCTATGTGTTTTTGTTTAATTTTCACTTTCCAAATCGACATGTATGATTTCCGATTTCGGGAACCCTAAATTCTATTCGTTTGGAATCTGCGTAGATTTGGGCATTTTGCACTCGAAGTTAAATCCAGAAAAATACGAGGAGGATGAAGAATTAGAGAATACCAGGGCTACGAGAGGCTACAATTACATGGTACTCTTACACTTTTAACCTGAATTCAACCGACGCACCCCTTTTTGTTTTTCTCTTTAGTTGATCTCGACTTTGAAACCTTCAAATTACTTCAGGTACCAACCACCATTCTCTTATGTTTCCTCCACAATTTTATCAAATATTACCCAAGTGAAAACTAGAACCAAAAATTGATTACGATTTTAGATCTGGAAATTTGAGATTGGGCTGTATGAATCAAACGATGATATGAGTAGGAAAATTGTAACACCAATTTGAGTCAAACAAAAACGATGCACAATATGATGTTTAAGCTTTGACAAAGCTTAAACATTAATTTTCTTTCTTTCACCTTGTTTCCTTGTAACTATCGTTTTTTTTTTTTTTGCTATATTAAATGGCTTACATGCTCATTGGCTCATCCATGGTATTGTATACCCTCATTTGTCCTATTTATTTAGAGGTGCATGTTACTATGTAGTCTCTTGTGTCTGACATTTCTGTAATATATTTTTCCATGGTCCTGTATCAAATCATCTTTATAGCAAGAAACTATTAGCCATATCCAACTTTAACAATGATTTTTCTTACTTTGTGCAGATGCTTGATTACAATGTACCTGGAGGTAAAATCAGTTACTCCAAATCTATTCAAGAAATTTTGTATTACATATTCGCTTGCCTCAATTTTTCAGGGCCTATACTTTTGAAAATTGATAATCTATTTACAACAAAATGTGATGTATACAGAACAATTACACCGGGGCATTTCTGTTGTGGACAGCTACAAGCTTCTTAAAGGAGAAGAACTAACAGAAGATGAACTTTTTCTTTCATGAAGTTTTTCTATCTATTTTCTTTTCTGCATTGTTGTTTTGATAAAAATGAACATATATTCATACATAATTTTGGTATTTGTGTTCTTTTTAGACATTGTACTTTTAGAAAGTGTATTTTCATATTCTGCATAGTTGTATACACAATGTTCATAAATGAACATATGTTCATGGATGAACATATGTTCCTACACAGAGGACTAACCTGATAATACGATCATTATATGTACATTGGGTTCGTGGATGCGAAACATGAGAATAGTTTTATGTTCACGGATGAATATATTCATGGATGAGAATACAGAACATCAAAAAAATGCGATACAGAATATGAGAATAAATTGATGTTTATTGATGAACATATGTTCATTGATGAACATAGCGATTTAAGTTTTTTTGACGATCGTACCCTTTTACTTAGATTTTAATCTTACGATTTACAACATGGTTCTGCAGTTAGATGATTTAATTTGGTTCTGCATTGAACCCATCCCTATATATATATATATATATATATATATATATATATATATATATATATATATATATATATATATATATATATATATATATATATATATATATATATATATATATATATATATATATGGGATAGTGAATATGTGGCTGTTATATACCTAAGCTTAGGTGTAGAACCAGTCAAACAATCCATTTTTAGCAAACATAAAAGCCCAAGAAACTTAATTTCTTCTAAATCGTTGTACACAATCTGTTGTTCCATTCAATTCAACTTGTTTACGTGCTATTTTAGTGATGTTTCTTCTTACCATCAATTTTTATGTTATCACCACATGCATGTGTAATACTTTTAGTCATTATATTGTATGACTCATACCATACTTTTTCATCCTTTATTAATCAATTACATGGATTACGTATATTAAAGAAAATAAAAATACATGTTTTTCATAAGAAAATTAATAAATTTTGTTGGTTCTACACCTAAGATTAGGTGTATAGCAGCCACATATCACTTTTTCCATATAGGGAACATATATATATATATATATATATATATATATATATATATATATATATATATATATATATATATATATATATATATATATATATATATATGAGATCAAATACGAATGAAAAGTTTGATAGGAAGGGTAATAAATACTTCTTTTGCATGTTTTTTTTTACCAACTAACAAAATAAATAATTAGATAATGCAAAAAAAACATGATTCACAAAAAAAATCCGAAAAAACCACTTGATTATTCATTTTTAACTGAAACAATTTTTTATACACTCTGCAGATAATTTTAGTATAACATTACAAAAATTAATCATTGAGGCGTTTTTTTTTTGCATATTATAATGATTCATTTTATTGGGTCGTCAAAAATAATACTTATGAAGCACTTCTTATTGGATCTTGATGTGTGTGTGTGTGTGTGTGTGTATATATATATATATATATATATATATATATATATATATATAGATTAAATAAGAATGATAATTATTATGTGATTGTAAGACCATTAGATTGGAAAAATGAGTGGTTTTGATGAAGGTGACATTTTTGTAAATATGTTGAAAGACTATATAATAAACTGAAAAAAACGAGGAGAAAAGGGTATAATGTCAATAGTTGTAACCTATAAATTAGGAAAAGATATGTTTTAAATAACAATACCTACGATCACAGGAACACAATCCTATTCTTAGTTATCAATCATATACACATAAACACATTAGCAATCCGATCCACTTTCAAACAATATTCTCAGATAAGAAAGATTACAGCGACAGAGCAACTGAGGTATTCTTAGTTAATATGACGTATTCTTGGAGAATGATATGTTTGTAATAGAGTTGTTTAAAAGCAGTTCTTGTAGAATGGTTAAGTAGGTATACCAATTTCACAAATTGTTTGTGAATGAAAATTGAAAATGTGGCATTTATTTTTATGTATTAACATGAGTGGCAATAGACCCAATCTTGGAGAATGGTATGTTTTTTGTAAAATATATTACATTCTTTGTATAATATACCACATTCTTGAAGAATATGTAAAAAACGTACAATATATACTACATTTCCGAAGAATATACAAAAAAGTACAATATTAATTACATTCTTCAAGAACAAGTGTGTCAAAAGGCCAATCTTGAAGAATGGGTTTGACATGTCCAATTAGGTTTTTCTAGTTCCCCTTCTTAGTATAACGCCAATCGATCACCTACTCCTCCTCTACACACCGCAACTCCACTCATCGATGACATACTAGAGAAATCCCAACTTGGTTCTTCCGGTTGCAACAAATTTTTTGTCCCCTATCACTTCGACCTCTCAAATTCCCAACGCGCACCGTTTTCCTCCGTTACTGAACCTGGTGAAAGATCTTGAAGCGTCTGCCAAGTCGGCATCGATTGTCGCAGTAGCAGCAGCGAGACTGTTACCTCATCTTCTGGTCTTGTGAATCCTTCTTTTTCGCTGCTTCTTAATCGAAATCGCACCATTCGGTAGTATGTGAGATTGTTTCCAAGTCTTAATCACACTCTCTCTTAGTCTTGATTTCTCACTGTCGATTACAAATGAGAGTTTCCTAGATTATAGGTTTTTAATTTTAATTAATTTAATTGTTTACCATAATTTTAGAAATTAAATATTAATTATTTTAATCACAATCTTGAAATTACCCTTATGAAATGATTGGACCAAAATTGGTCCTACATTTACACAATAATTGTTGTTTGTATTTGATCCTAACTCTTTGTCTTTCTCTCTCTCTCTCTCTCTCTATATATATATATATATATATATATATATATATATATATATATATATATATATATATATATATATATATATATATATATATATATATATATATATATATATATATATATAGTATCAAATGTGGAACACAAATATAGTGTGAGTGTGTGACACAATTAAGACCATTGGATCATTGATATTAATGGTTAATATTCTAATGGCAAAATTGTAAATAAATGGTATTTTAAAACAAGGTAACCGGGTAAAAAGAATTTCAAGGGCAATTCAGAGATTTTACGTAGCAACAAAATATGGTAAGTACGAAATTAGGGGGATTATCAAATCAAGCCATGTAAAATGAATATTATCGCGGATTTGAAATAAAAAAATCATCGTTCTCCCAAAATCATCGTTATTATCCAAGGATTGAATCAGATGTGATAACAAAATTCTTGAAGGTGATTTCGGAAAGGAACTGTTATTGAAGAATGGAACGTAGTCGTTCAAGTTCGAGATTGGGTGGGAATTTCAAGTGGAAGTTCAAGAACACGTCTGATGCACCGGTATCAGTGGACAACGACGATTTCGTATCTCTTCCACCAGGTTTGAAGCTTTCTTAATTTGGGGGTTTTTGTGTTGTTCAAGTTTCCAAAAATTAGGGTTTTGTTTTAGGTTTTTTGACGAATGCGGGATTAACGAATATGCTAGTTTCAAAAAATTAGGTTTCTGGTCATACCTTGAAACTAGTATAAAGGGGAAACGAGTTTTGATATGTAGGTTGATATTAAAAAAATTGGGGTCTTTGTGTGAAAAAACGAAGCAAAAAGGTTTATACATGCATTGATTTTGTAAGAATATAACATGAAAATATATCTATAATGATTTAATATGAGTATGTTCTTTTAGAATAGTCGATAAACTGTGATGGAAAGTAATAATGATTTGTACAGTGTAAAATTACACCATACAAACCGATTTGTGGTTAAAATTAATTGGATATACTAAATTCTTGAAGAATGTATAAAAGAACGTCATCTGTTTAAAATGTGGTTATAGAAAATTCTTCAAGAATATTATAGTGTCTAAGTGATAATGTGGTCAAATGAGAAATATGAAAGAATATGCTTGTAGAATGTTGGCTGAATAGTAATTTAGAATAAGATTTAAGTGAAATTCTTGAAGAATGTTTAAATGACAAGGTGTTTGTATGTGTTTGACAGGTGTGAATAAATTAGGAACCAAAGAAGGAGTTGCGGATGAAGGTCAGATATCAAAAAATAAGGATGGATCTGAAGAAAGTAAAACAAAATGTAAGTTGGACTTGTATTGTTGGGATATAAGGTATAGACAACGGATGGTTTAAAGTATGGGTGTAACGTATATATTGGTTAGTTAATAAACATTAAAATTTGATTTTGTTGTTACAAAGAATACATCCAGTAGATTAGCACAAGACCAACCAAAAGGAATGACAGTAGGTGGTCAACAAGAAGTAACTAAAAAACAAGGTAAATGGTTAAGTGAACATCATAATGTAGTGTACATTATTAGTGATTTTGTTAAAGAATAAGTTATATGTATGGAGTTGCATTGTGTCTAATTTCTAACAATAGTATTTATTGTTGCAGCTACTGTTCAAGTTGAAAAGGTGGTAGACGAAAGGGTAAATATAGGAAAAAGTGTAGTAGAAACTTTTGGAGCTAAAAAGGAGAAGATGAAAGTGATAGAGAAATAAAAAAGGGGACAGAAAAAGATAGCAACAGAAGTTTGAGAAAAGATAAATCAGCTATGGGAATTGAACCCAAGCCACAAGTTAAGAGACGTAATTTGGGAAAAGTTGAAGGTCAGAAGAAGGTGATTGAAATTGGAAGCAGTTCAAAACCTTCAAAAAATTAAAAGGAAATAAGAAGTAATATAAGAATGAAGATAGTAAAGCATATCCACCCGGGTTGAGGAGACTCAACTCACAAATGACTCCTGGGAAAATTAGTTTAATGGTTAAGACATTGTCAGAGAGACAAAAAGAAGCGGTGAAAATAATGGGCTTCGGGTCGTTGTTAGGAATGGATATAGACAGTATTCCGGGGAGACTGAATTACGTGTTACTTGATAATTATGACCCTATACGAAATAGGCTAAAGGTTAATAACGAATGGATAACGATTAGCAAAGAGCTTGTGCACGATATAATAGGCTTACCAATAGGTGGTGAGAACATAAAAGAATTGGAATCTTGTGCGTATGACGACCCGATCCTACAACAATGGAAACCCAGTTTCCAAGAAAGATGTTCCGTGTGGAAGCATATCATAAGTTAATCAAGGACTCAAAGGAGGATGATATCATGTTCAAACTGAATTTCCTTGTACTCTTCATCAATACGTTTGTGGAATCAAAACTTGTGGGAACATCTGAAGTAAAAGTTGTTGAAAAGTTAATACCATTAGCGGGTGTATCGTGTATTGACCGGTGTCAGTATATGATAGATTGTTTGGAAACAAGAAAATATCATTGGAAGAGGGATGACGGAACCTGCTATTACACAAGCCCGACAACACTTTTGTTGGTTAATACATTGTTGAAATTATAAAAAAAATTTGTACGTATATGTAGTTATAAAAGTGTAAACAATTAACAATTTCTGGATTTCATTGCAGCTAACATATGTGTATAGCGTGAAGGTTCCGGTGAACGATTTGAAAATGGGAAGGTAGTTCATAAGATATGTGAGGACTAGTCATTTGGAAGAAATAGAAGTGGAAGAAATCAACCAAAACAGGCTAGGGATGGGAGATATTGAACAAAGAAGTGTTGAAGATGATGAGACTTCCAACACTGACATGGATCTACAACAAGTTTAGAGAGAGTATGACAATGTGGAGGTACAAAAACAAGTTAACCTGTTTATATAAGTAATATTTTTAGACTATAAATGATAATAATTATTTAGAAGTAATTATGATTGTTGTTTAACACGTAATTGGTTTAGTAAAAAAACATAAAATGTTTATTTATGCTAAATAATTTGATCAAATTAATACAATATAAATCTTTAAGAATGTCTTCGTAATTGAGTGATAAGATATAATTATTTAGGAATGTGTTGGTCATTATGCGATGTGCTATATCATAAAAAAGTAATATTATGTCAGAATTGGTTATTGTGTGTATTTTGGTGTAATAATTCTTTAAGAATTAATGGCTACAAATTTGTCTAAAACTGTATCTGAAAATATGAGTGAAAATATTGAAAAAGTGAATTCTTATGTAATTAATGCTTGTGATTCTTTAAGAATTTGAGTTAAAATCTTGTTAATTGAAATGCAAGGATATTGATTTATAATAACTGTAATGGGACATGGAGACGTTAGTACTTGTATTTGGGGATAGGATGTTGATGAAAGTTTCCTGATTTTAACTGCAGACATATTGTACAGTTGTGGAACTTGGATATAACAAGATTGTGTCCGAAAAGATGAACTTAGAAAAAGCTCTAAATGATGGATTGGAAAATTTTCCGAATAATGGTATCTTAAAAGAATGGTTGAATAAAAAGCGAATGTTGTTTAAAGAAGATGATGAGATAATGGATGAGGATTTAGATGAAAATGAAGAAGATGTCGGAAAAAATGATGAGGGAGATGATGTCGGAAAAGATGATGAGGGAGATGAATGTGAAAAAGATAAGGATATTGAAAGCAACATTGCAAAACATGTGAAAACTGGTGGTATCGCATCAGATGTGAATGTAAATGTTCAAATTACTGATAGCTCACCTGTTGCGAAATATCAGGCAGAATAATAGATACTAGAAAGAGAAGTATACGATACTCCAAAGACTATTGCACACGGAGAATGTGCATGTTATAGTGGAACACGGTTTTTGGAACCCAGCTGTTTCGGAACAAGTCTTATATGTGTTGGACAAAACAAGTGAAAGATATTATGAAGGTCGTGTAAGCGAATCGGGAAAATGGAAGGTAATGTGGAGAATGAAAGTGGTATAGGAAATGTCATAAGCAGGGTTTTGGATAAAGGGAAAAATATTTTGAATGATCTTGATAATGCTAATGAGGTTGATGAAGATGATGTTAAAGGGAAAAGAAGAGTAAAAGTTAGTCAGCCTTTGAAATCACCATTTGTGAAACGAGCAGTTAGTATACCAGAAAGGCTAAAAAAGGAGGAAATTAATCTTTGCAATTCAATATTCATATCGGATAGAGATAACAAGTAAGTTTTATATTATCATGCCATTTCAATTTTCTAAAATATTAGTAACATGTTTGAAAGTATTACTAACAAATAGTTATGTATATTGCAAGTGATGAGATTTGGGAAATTGATGAGGGAGAAACATTGACACAAGGGTATGCACATTATTTTGAAGAAAACGTGTTCATACATTCTTCCATCATAGATTGCTGGGCTGGATTCTTGAATAGGATGGAATACATTAAATCTGAAGGATCACCGACAATGCTGTTTTTTGATACTAATATGGTGGTATGTGTAATTCGTAATATATGGCATTTAAAATTATAATTATGTGTACATTGATTATGATGTTAATACAGAATGAGCATCTAATGGACGAGATGGAGTTGGAACTTAATAGTCGGAGGATTTTTTTTTATCAACTACTTTTATACATTGGAAACTTTGAAATCAACGCAAAATTCAGAAATGTGGGGCCGGTGAGTATATTATAAAATAATACTTTATTAAATTGAATAAATGAATTCAGATTGTTATAATTGTTTTGGTTTGTTTGTAGGTGTTTTTCCCCACTGTTGAACGTGATAATTATTACCTGCTTTGTTTCGATCTGAGGAAAGTGTTTTACTACATAATTAATGAATTGCAACGCAAGGGAAAAACACAAAGTAGCAATTGCAGTATACCGCAAATTGTGGTATGGAAAACTCTACATAATTCTTTTAGAATTACTTGAGTACATGAAGTGAATTAGTGAATTAGTGAATTAATTAAGTTAGTTAAATTTTGTTTTGCAGCAAAAGTTCTTTTGTATTTACTTGAAGGAACAAAGACATCTGAAGCAATCTGTGTTGTGGAAAATGGAACCTAGGGTGATGAAGCTTAATTGGCAAGTGCAAAAAAAAAAAAGTGAAACACCCTCGCTTAAGGCTTTTCATAAAAACATCATTTTAACCCATAGTTTATCATCATTATTCAAAAATCATCATTTAGTGAAAACTTTAATTTCAACATCTTCAGAATAGTCATACTCATTCAAAACCGTTTTAAAACACATGGGGTTTATTGGAAAATACTTTGGTGTTTAAGTTGCAGAAAACATCATTTGGTCCCACTTAGGTTAAAACATTTTAGTTTATAAAGTAGCGAGGTTGTTACAATTCAAATACCATTACACAGTGTAAATGAAACCACACAATCCGTAGCCTTCTAAACACCCCGCTATTCGAAAGCCACCTAAACTTCTCAACCTGAGTACTCATCAAAATAAGTTAGGCAATTAAAATGCCTAGTAAGCTTACCCGAGGTTGACCCATTCAGAGTGGGCAGTGAACTACCACACTCGAGACAAACCTCCCAAAAATAGTTTTGACACACTCAATGGTTGTATAATTCATCATCTCAAAGTTGTATATAAACATCAGTACGTCATAAAGTTTTACAAAAATGGATAGTTATGATATGCAATGCAATGCATGATGCAACTATCCCAACCCATGTCCATCTCATAAAATCCAACTCACCACAATGGCACCTACCTAAGTTCACAAATGACACGCACAAAGCATGTCACTTGATCCCCGTATAGGCAAAACTAGGACTAGTGGCCATCACAAACATCTCATTTTAGTCATTTTGCCCATGATTTCCCTAAATCCGGACAATCATATCATCTTCGTTATAAGGTTCACTCAGTCAATCCCATCCTATATGCAATGTAATGCACAAATAGGATGCTCAAAACATCTTTCCAAACATCATCATAATCTTTAATTGAAAACATCTTTAGAAACTCATTTTCATGAAATGCACAAGTAGTAATCATATAACACATTGCACATAATAACATGCATGAAAAATAATTAATAACACACACAAAAAGTAGTGAGAAGGATGTGTACTCCAGGGAAACTCACCGAAGGTCAACTGACGAGTCAACACTAACTCCACACAAGGTAGATGCATTTGAAGGCGCTTCTAGACATCAACTCTTCCATCCAAATCCTCCTAGTTGAGTGATAACTCAAGTCCTTAGTCTCACTTCCAAGTCATTTCAATATACAGCCTTCCTACAAGACAAAAATTGAAGGTGTCATACTCGTTTCCTCTAAAAGTCGCACTATAATTACTTCTTTTGATCTAAGAAGGAACCATCATTCACATCCCAAAATGAAATCCTTGACTCTCTAATAATAGGAAAATCTTAGTTAAAACATCCTTAAAGTTTGGCATTAAAATAAGGCCCCAAAGCCCAAACCATAAAGCTCAAAACCCAAAAAGTGACAAATCTGGACAGACCCAGAAACACGGGTCGTGTTTTGGGAAACACAGGTCGTGTAAAACCCATCTGATAGCACAGAAACTAACAAGGGGCATGTTTCATAACACGGGTCGTGTTCAGCATGCTGTAGCTTAGTTTTTGGTCCTTTTAACTCCATTTTGACCTAAATCAAGTTCTAACACTTTCCCCAACTCATAGATATCAAAAGGACATGATTCAAACTCAATTTGTACATAATTATACTCAATTTAACCATCCAATCTCATCCCAAATGAATCAACTCAATGTTGTGATCATAACATTACTCTATATCCTTTAACCATGAAATTCCCAATTCCATTCTTTCAATTGGTGATTACAAGTGGAGATTCCTTCTTCCATTCTATGGAATCATTAGGAAATGATCCTTACTCCACTTATACTTCCAAATTGATGCAATAAATTCATTCATCCATTAAATAAGAGATCCAATCATTATATACATGAATAAAACCCATTTCAACACCAAATTCTCATTTTCTAGTGATTCAAGATTTAAGACTACAAATCAAAGGTTGGAATCCTTAGGGAATCATTATAAATGAATACCCTCATCCAAAACTACCAAATCCAACCATCAATTTCTATATTCCTCAACTATTCATCAAATACCCAAATTCTAGGGTTCATAACACCCAAATCAATTAAGAAATTGAATCTAGAGCATCCATGGATTGAATGTAGACTCCAATCAACTTAGAAAAATCAAATAAACATTGGGAATTATAGGAAAGACCTCCTCCCATCATAAAACTCGGATTTGGTCCAAACCCCAGACCCTAACTAGAAATCCAAAGCTAGAAAGGAGAGTTTATACCTTAGATTGCTAGGAAACTTCAAATATATGATCAATCTTCAAGAACAAGCACCTATTCTTCTTGGAATCCATAGAAATCGCCATCTCCCTCCTATCCTTCTCTCAAAAACGTGATTTTGCTGAAATGGGGGAAAACCCCCATCAAAACCTCACATACTTTAAGATTTGGCAAGAAGGGTCCCTAGAGTTTGGTCTTACTTCACCCAACACCCATAAAGTCCATTCTTCTAACTAAAAGTCTCTAAATTCAAACTTATGCCCCAAACATAATTATTTATTTCACTTGAGTCATTGTCTAGGTCAACACTAACCCTTAATTTTCCCAAATTGACACAAGTGGTCCCTTTCACTAATTTCTATACAATTTAGGTCCTTAATATTAATTCAAGGATTATTTGACCTAATTTAAACTCCACATCAATTCCTTCATAATATCTTCTAATTTTCCAAATCCATAACTAGTCAAATCTACAGGGTAAGTTTGGCCAAATTGACACTTTTAGTCCTTATGACAAAATTTCTCACATTTGGTTACAAATAGATTTTAAAACCATATTTGGCTCATTTATACACGATATAAAAATATAATAAAATATTAAATTTAGTTAATTATTTGTTTTATTTATTTACAAAATAAGTTTTTATTTTGTCGGTTTAAGCTCAAACTCCTAGGCCCAAAACACGGATGTTACAAAAAGTCCTGACTGTGGACTTTATTTGGTGAGAGACATCGAAACTTACATGGGAGAAGCAGAAACTAAATAGGAATCAGGGCTACTTGGGAAGCAACCACATGATAGAAATCCATTAAATCGGCTTCAATATAAGTACATATATAGGATGATGACATCTGATCTGAATTTGCACAAAGAAAAGGTGATGTTGGAAGCAGATGCATATGATAAGTTGGATGTATGGAATAAAACTATTAAACTGGAAGAGGAAAAGCAAGCCAAAAAGAAAAGGAAACCAAGGAAGAATGGTTGACTCGTAAAAACTCTTTGAAGTTATTTGAAATTTTAGTAGTTGTCATGTTTTGGGAATGTTGTTTCTAGGTATATGCGTATGTTTGAAATTTTGGATGATGTTTCTAGTTCTATAGGTATGTTAGACTTTGGTTTATTGACATGGTTAAAACTTTGTTAGGGCTAGATGATAATATAGGTCAAGAAAAAGTAGGTTTTATTGTGTTATGTTTATGTTTAATTTGTTTATTAAGTGTTGGAATGTGTTATTGTGTTTTAGGAAAATTACATAAGAATAGACTGAATGAGTATCATACATAAGAATAGACTGAATGAGTATCATACACGACTTGTTATGTTAATAAAAAAGATTTTTACGTTGGAAGTAATTCTGAAAGAATATAACTTATGAGTTGTCTTATAATATAATAGTGTAATCAAAGTATCAATCATGCAGTGCTTTCATATATAAGATGATGTACTTTGTGGTATAATGAAAGTTAAGTGTTTTATGAATAAATTGATAATGTTTGTAGAAAAACAAGTGTATATTCTTAGAAAATATTATGGGTAGTACAAAAGAATAAATTGTTATATATGATAATCGTCTTATACAATTTTAGGAGAATGGGTGTACATAAAATCTAATAAAATACTTGTTAATACATTCTAAAAGAATGCATTATACTAAAAAAGTGGTAAATTCAATATATAAAGAAATTATCCAACAGAAATGGAAAGACAAAGAAACAAATGAAAGATAACAATGAAAATTGTTTATACTAAACTTGTTTGTTTTTAGCCAGACAATTCCTCTTGTCATGATTAGCCATCTGCTTGCAGGTGGTGCACATTCGCTTCAGCTTCGAAGATTGCTGAGATAAAATTTCACTTGTACTTCTAAGCCTTTTTCTACGACTACCACAACCTTTGTTCTTTATGTTGGAGGGATTCTAAATTTGTATTTCATCAGGAATTGTAACGCCTAGGATCTTCTCATATCCAGCAGTCTTGTTAACGGTTCCATGAGGTGCAACATTATCACAATACTTGTTTATCAAGTGGATCTGCTTTTCAAAATATTGTTGAAGCTTCATAGGATCATTACTCAGAACAGACACACAATGATCAACCGTAGAAAAAATGTCAATTGTCGTATTGTCAACATGGCCATTGCTTTGAGCATTCTTAAAACGCCTTCTCAAAATTTCTGTAGGAATTAAATCTCTACACCAACGCCTCGATATATATCGATCTGGTATGGTATCATATTGGATGTATTTCATAACACAGAACACATGTCTACATAATAGTCCAATAAGTTCAAAATGCATACAACTACATGATAGTATCTATGCAACTTTTACATGAGTAACCTAACAAAATTGATAAAAATATATTAAAAAAACATATAGATTGGCTACTTAAAAAACAATGAATACAAATACTAAAATATTAAAAAATACCTGGAACTTTGAATCTTTCAAAAGATTGTTGTAATGGTATTCGTCGGTAGAATCTTCATTCTCGAAATTTTCTTTCTTTCTTGTGCTAATAGATATCTTCCTCTCCAATACAATAAATGTATCAACACTTTCGACACAGTTTAAATTCTTAATCAAACAACTTTTTTCAGATTTAAAAATCTCTTCCTGAACCTGATAAAAAAATTCCGTGTGTATATTTTTGCTGCATGTGGTTCGTAGGGAAGATATGACAACATTTTCGGAAAAGTGCTTGCAGTACTGAAATCGAAAGCATTTTGATTATTCCTTTGACGATCGAATTGTGGCGTCGAATGTGATGACAAAATTGATGAGATACGATCCAGCAAGTGTACTATTCTGAAATGACCAATTTTGGCTTTCCGACAGTGATGTGGTTCGTATTAGACCTGACATAGGAATATGCCTAAAGTATGCGGGTATCCATTTCTCTCAACCACTTATTATCAGATAAGTTAAAGTCTTTGATCATAAAGTCCCAACCAACTTCAAATTATGATTCATCGATCCTAGCATTACATATCAAACTATTAAAGCGTTTTTTAAAATCTGGATGTTATAAACCTGGGCAGATACCTACATCATAAAAAAGAATAAAACTAGGAATTTAAACTATCAATTATGTTATAAATTACTTAATTAAACTAATTTGATATTTTACCTTGTTTGGAAGCTTAGTTGTTATGTGCTACATACATAAACGATGACGTGCTTCTGGAAATACTTGTTCAATCGCTTTTTTCATCGCTGGATCTTGATCAGACAATACTATAGTAGGTGGTTTGCCAAAAGCTTTTATAAAAGAAGTGAGTAACCATGTATAAGAATCTGTATCCTATCTACTGAGCAATCCATCACCAAATGTGACATATTTTTTATGGTTATCTATTCCGGTAAACGGAACAAAAACCATATGATACCTATGAAGATTACAAAATTATCAACGATATATAGAAAGTTGTCAACAAAAAAAATTAATAATTCACCTGTTAGTGTAGAATGTAGCATCAAATGAAACAACATCTCCAAATTCCTTATAATTACACTTGGCAGTTTCATCTGCCCAAAACATCGCATTAAGTTGTTTTTCCACAACCCTACATTCAAATTTGAAATTGGGAGCATTTTTACTCCGATCTTCCATCATGTTAACAATCAATTGGGCATCTCTACCGCCAATGAAACAATTTAGATCCCACATATAATTCTTGAAATCAACAAGAAGTCAACCATGGGTTGAGCACCCACCTTGTATACCATTAAGCAATCTATAGGACTTTGCAGCACCAACATTTTGTTTTGTCATGTTAAAAAGGAAAATTTTTTACTAAAATCTAACTGCCTACTGTACGAGAAAATTGCATGTTAGCCTTGCTAATTAGCATATGATTATGATTTTTGACAAATTTATGTACCACATATTTATCTGTACCAGGAATAAGCTTGAAAACAATATGTGCTTTGCATTATGTCCTATGTAAGTCTTTTCTTCTTTTAATCTTTTTGTACTGAATATTAACAGTATCAACATTACCCGTATTATGTCTCCCTTCTCTATTGCATAAAAGGTATTTAGTAGTGATAATACCACCATTTTTCTTTCTACTTGATCCTTCTCTAATATCAAAACCCGATTCAAATGCATAACTTTTGTATGTTTCAACAGCTGCGTTATATGATTCAAAAACATCATCGACTTTGGGCTTTTTACTCGTTTTAGGAGTCTAGTAGGGTGTGCCACCAATAGAAACTAAATCATTACTAAAAATTGATTCCTCTGTATCTGTATAAATTAATATGCTATTCACGTTAAAAGAAAACTTATGTTGTAATTCTAAAAGAATGAAATTAACATATATGAGCAAATGTAACTACAAATATGTTTTCATTCTAAAAGAATGTGTTGCTTAAGTATGAAGCATGAACAACATGTAATTTATACATTATCGAAATTATGCATTAAAACTGTAAAAATATTTCCTTCATTTCATTCGTTAAGATTAAAAGTGGAATATTCGTTTGGCACTTATGAGCCTTGATTTGGAATATTAAATTAATATGTTATTCACGTTAAAAAAATACTTATGTTGTGATTCTAAAAGAATGTAATTAACATATATGAGCAAATATAACTACGATGATGTTTTTATTCTGAAAGAATTTGTTGATGAAGTATGAAGCATGAATAACATGTAATTTAAACATTATCGAAATTGTGCGTTATAACTATATAAATCTTACCTTCAATTGATTCGTTAACATTAGAACCGGAATACTTGTTTGGCTCTGATGTGCCTTGATCTGAACAATTAAATGGATCTTGTGTGTTGGAGAAATCTACATCGTTGAGGCTGACTAGAGGATGATCGTCTGTATTCCCATTCTCCATGATTCCAATTGTACAGAGAAAAAGATATCTTAATAAATATCGATAACAGAAAATCGTTTAAAAAGAATATAGAATAAAGAATCTCGTATTTTAAGTAACTGTATCTTTTAAATTATTTTGATAAGGATATCACTCATCTATTATATATGTAGATATGATTTTATTGAAATTACATTAAAAATAAACATATTATATGATGGATTAATAAAATCAATATCTATTGATTTGATAAGCATATGTGTTTTCTGTTTAGATCTGAATTTGTGTATAACTAGCTATATTTATATTCTTAGAGAATACGAACATATGAAAAAACTATTCATTTAGTTTTTTAATAATAAGTACATATAATAATTCATATTCACTAACATGTTGATTATTCCATATTATCTATAATTTGTTCATATGAAACAAAATAGATGATAATATGCAGGAACACCAATTCTTAAAGAATATCTAAACCACGAACAAAAAATTCAAATACATTTACAGACTTTACAGATGTCGAATAAGATCAAATCAAAACACAATAAACATAATCATAAAACCTTATGATGTTCGAAATAAATACGTAACAAAAAAACAAATTTATTCATTAATACAAACATTGATTAACACATATTCAAAATCTTGAATGCTGGAATCGAATGAACATGAGATGCTTTATCGATAGATGAAGGCCTGTTCTTACTGATTATGATCAAATCAAACACAATTTGTCGACGATTAAACAGCTGCATTTAATCGGATATAGATCTGCATTTAATCTCGTAATGTTGTTAATAATATATACTTATTTTACGTTATCTAAACAAGAATTTACCATATCAATTGGACTGCATTTAGGGAAACATATAATCAGGAAATATAAAATGTCTATAATGCCCTTTAAAGACGATTGGCTGAAATGAAGTCACACATTCACACAATAATTGATGTCCACATATTAACCTATATATATATATATATATATATATATATATATATATATATATATATATATATATATATATATATATATATATATATATATATATATATATATATATATATGTTATTCTAAAACTGATAATTATTGTGTGATTGAATAAACCAATCAGAATTGAGGAAAAAATCAGTTTTCGTAATTAAAGGAGTCGGTTACCAAATTTATAGGATTTTGTTCATTTAAACTTAATTGATTTATTTGTCAATTACTCTTATGTCTTTCTCCGAATTTAAAATGATTGGACCACATTTAATTGTGGTTACACAATATTTATCTAGTTACATTTGATCATATATATATATATATATATATATATATATATATATATATATATATATATATATATATATATATATATATATATATATATATAAATATATATATATATATATATATATATATATATATATATATATATATATATATATATATATATATATAGTTAGGATAATTTGAGAACCCATATATTTATGAGATCTTGAGAACTCCTAGACTGTAATTGTTTTTTTCAAAAAAATGGCTTACTGCATTAAGTCGCTTATATTTAAGACATTTCGTCAAAAAAAAATTAAAAAGTTGATTTATTTCGATGGTGTATATATGCACATTTAATTTTTTTTTTTTTTTGACAAAAGGTCTAAAATATAGGGCTGTAAACAAATCAAACGAACACGAACGGAGGCTTGTTCATGTTTGTTTGTTAACTTTAAACGATAAACGAATGAACACAAACAATTAAACGAACAAACTTTTGTGTTCGAGTTCGTTCGTTAAGAATTTTAATTTATTCGTGTTTGTTTATGTTCGTTTGTTTAGTTCATTAACGAACATAAATGAACAGAAATGAGCACAAACAAACACACAAAAATGAACACAAGTAAATTTAAACAAACACACATACCCACGATAAAATCATTCACAAAATATAGATTATAGATTACATATCTTAACATTAGATACTATCAACAAACTTCATAAATATCACGATAAAATCATTCACAAAATATAGACTATAGATTGCATATCTTAACATTAGATATTATCAACAAACTTCAAAAACCACCTGCTTCTAAATGTTATTAACCAACTTTAAAAAACCAACTTCCTTATAAAGGTTAGTAACTTCAAATGAACGAACATAAATGAACGAACGTAGATGAACATAAATGAACGAACGTAAATGAACGAACGGGTGCATTGTTCGTGTTTGTTCGTTTAACTAAACGAACGAGATATTTTGTTCATGTTCGTTCGTTTACTAAATAATCGAACATAAACGAACTTCTCGTCGAACGGTTCACGAACGGTTCGCCGAACGTCCAGTTCGTTTACAACCCTACTAAAATATAATCAACTTAATGCATTAAGTCTTTTTTTGAAAAAAAAAATTAGTATAGGGGTTCTTAAGTTCTCAGGAAAAAAAGGGTTCTCAAAATATCCTGACCATATATATATATATATATATATATATATATATATATATATATATATATATATATATATATATATATATATATATATATATATATATATATATATATATATATATATGGGTGAGTTCATTTGAGGATTTCATTTTTCATTAGAACTAAAAAGGTAATTCTCAGCCATAGATATTGTAAATGGCATCCAAAAGAGGCAGTGATACTTTTGTAATTATATGAAATTTAAAGAAGACGTGCTAATATTTACGTAATTATATAAACATGTATATTAATTGATGCAGTTATATGGATCAATTGATGAAAAAAGGATAGTGACATTTTCATAATTATATCTACATATGTATGCATTAATGCATTCATTAAAAAAACTTAGTTTTTTATATCATGTGTACAATTTATAATGCATAAAATGTATAAATATGTTTATATTTGTTTCTTTTTTCTGAATAAACTAAAGTGGATATGCATGCATGTATTGATGCATGTACAATAAAAGTAGTTTTATTTATTAACAGATATACCATATTTTAGAATATAAAGTCTGGGCGAATAACATAAAAACCACTGAAGTTTTGTCAAAATCGGGTTTAAGCACTATATTTTCTTTTGTTCTATAAAAACCTTTCATACTTTCAAAAAGATTTCATAAAAACCACTAATATTTTCAAAAAGATCTATTGCGACCACTATAACAAATAAAACTAATGATTTTATGTCGCAAACTCGGAACACTCCTTACCCCCATTGCATTCAAAAGTTAGTAGGTTCACTTCGATTAAAATAATCCTTAAAATTTATAAAATAAAACAAATAGTGGTTTCTATGAAATTTTTTGAAAGTATGAGTGGTTTTTATGGAACGAAAACAAATATAGTACGTGGTTAAACTAGAAATTTGGGCAAACTATAGTGGTTTTTATATTATTAAACCATAAAGTTTATATATATATATATATATATATATATATATATATATATATATGTGTGTGTGTGTGTGTGTGTGTGTGTGTGTGTGTGTGTGTGTGTGTGTGTGTGCGCGCGCGCATTGAGACATTCATATGGATGTATTGATGCATTCATAGTAAATACTTTTTTATACCAACATCTTTATCATTTAATAGAACATAAAACTGTTTAAATATTTTTTATTTTTGTTTTATTTATTGAATAAAATAAAATCACTATGTATGCAGGCTTTGAAACATTCATATGTATCCATAAAAAAAGTTAGTTTTATATATCAACATGTATATGATATTTTGGACTATAAAAATGATATGTATATGAGTATTGTGTTCATCCCATTGTGATGGTGGATCAGTGTCAATGTGATGGTGGATCAGTGTCAATGTGATGGTCAGGGTAGGCCGGGAGATTTTGGAGGCCCTGTGCAATATAAAATTTTAGGCCTTAAAACTTGTAATGTACTATTTTTTTTCTTACGTTTTTTATATCCAGATTCATGTTTTTTATATCCAGATTCATGTTTTTTAATTCCATTAGACATACGAAATTAGCAAATTATATAAAACGGATTAAGAGAGAAAACATCTGAATGATTTGTAAATTGTAGATTCCCTTCAGTCATTTTCAATGCTGAAATATGAAAGAGAAACAAAATTACAAGATTAGACTAGACTCTAGAGAAACAAAACCGTGAAACATATAATTATCTAAATCGATGTGAGAATTGAGAAATAGAAACCGTGAAACAAAACAACTAAATTAGTGGGTTCATTCCCGATTCTTGAAAACTACCTTAATTCCAATTTTTGAAAAGTGAAACCGCTGAAGTGCTTCAATCAGACAATTGCTAATGACCAAAGATTATCTAAGTTGATAGTTGATAGTTACTAATCAGATAATCAGCCAATCGGCAATCGTTAACGACTAAAGCTTGAATCGAATCATAATCTGATTCGAGAATGCCAGAAGATGAGAATGAGAAATACATAAAAACTATACAGACTCTCGAAGACTCGAACATATATATGGGAATTGTGATTGAAGATTACCGTTGCAGATTTCAATCGCCAATCCGTTCTTGATTTTTCGAGATGGATAATCGTATTCATGGCTGCCGATTACCGAGATTGACGGACCTAATGATATATCGCTTCAATCGCCAATCGATTACCGCCTTGCTACTGAGTCGGCTGGATTGCTTTACGATTTTCAGATTTAAACATAGCTAGGTTGGGCCAGCCTAATACAAATACTAATACTATACTTCAAAATTTTGGGCCCCTGGTAGAGTTTGGGCCCTGTTCAAAGGAACCTCTTGAACTCCCTTTGGGTAGGAACCTCTTGAACTCCCTTTGGATCGGGCCTGGTGATGGTGATGGTGATGGTGATGGTGATGGTGATGGTGATGGTGATGGTGATGGTGATGGTGATGGTGATGGTGATGGTGATGGTGATGGTGATGGTGATGGTGATGGTGATGGTGATGGTGATGGTGATGGTGATGGTGATGGTGATGGTGGAGCTGGATCGTTGGATGGTGGGGATGCAGTGGTAAAGAAGTGGGAAGAGAAACGGTCGTGGTGGGGCTGAAGAACCTAGTAAAGGGTGGTCTGCGAAGAAGAGAGGGAGAGACATGAAAGAGGGTGTTATTTAAATTAGGGAAAATGACTCATTAGGGTAACCAACTATTTGATTTGTTCAGCTTTAGTCACTTTCCTATATTTCGTGTTTTATTTGCCATTAAACTATTTATTTTGTTCATGATACATCATTGTGACCTGGAGTAGCATGTTACACCCTAATTGGAATCTACGTGGCAAAGATGTGGCATCTACGTGGCTTTTTAGGGTAGGGAAAATAACTTAGAAGGGTAATTAACTATTTGCTTTGTTCACATTTGGTCACTTTTCTTTTTTATTCGTGCTTTATTTTCCATTAAACTATTTATATTGTTCAACCTAAATCATTATTACTGACAATAACAACTAGAGTCGGTTTAATCACTCAATGTCGTAATACAAGTATTACGTGAGTTGATTACGTGTAGCAATATGTCCTCACCCCTAAAATTTGTATTTTACCATATTATACAGACACACAATAGGAAGTATATAATGCCTACAATACGTATCTTCTCATTGAAAATAGTCAGTTAATAACCTTATAACAAACTACAGAATACCGATGAATTTGTAAAATATTAATGATCAATTGATAAACCGAACGAGTCATTAAGCATGCTACGCCACCGAGTCCAAAAATAAAAAACCCCAAGTGTTTTTTTAAAGGGAAATGAGTTATAAGGGTATGATACACATAATCAACTCACACTCGTAATACTTGTATTACTATATTGAGTGATTAAATCGACACTACTTGTTATTGTCGGTCATGAGGATTTATGTTGAACAATATAAATAGTTTAATGGCAAATAAAACACGAATAAAAAAGGAAAGTGACCAAACGTGAACAAATCAAATAATTTGTTACCTTAATAAGACATTTTTCATACCCTCAAAAGCCACGTAGATAAGATACCATATATTTGTCACGTAGATGCCCATTAGAGTGTAACCTGCTATTTCAGGTCATAAGGATGTAGCATGAGCAAAATAAATAATTTAATGACAAATAAAGCACGAAAAAAAGACTAAACATGAACAAAACAAATAGTTGATTACCCTAATAGATCATTTTTTCCCTTTAAATTAATTAACCTAAATTATAGAGACCGGTTATTTTCTTATACCCAATTTACCCCTATGGATTATTGAATATTTCATTAAAAATGTTCAGAACTACAAAAATGTTACATTTGATCAAAGTCATTAAAAATATTAATCTAGATGTCCACGTTTGGTTCTCGAGAATCTCTTATATAACTTTCACATCTTAAATTGAAAACAATTGAATTATAGTCATAGAATTTAAAGGGAAAATGACTTATAAGGGTAATTATGTTTAAAAACTGTTCAAAAAACACCATCTAAGTTTGGTTTGTTCAAAAAACACCATCCAAGTAAAGCCTTTGTACAAAAAACATCATCGAACTACATGTTTTGTTCAAATTTTACCCGATGGTAACCGGCTCTTGCAAGTTAAAGGATGACTTGGCCTAATACTTGGTGACCGGCCAAGTCATCATTTAACCTGCAAAAGCCGATTACCATCGGGTAAATTTGAACAAAACATGTAGTTCGATGGTGTTTTTTGTACAAAGACCTTACTTGGATGGTGTTTTTTGTACAAAGACCTTACTTTGATAGTGTTTTTTGAACAGATCAAAATTGGATGGTGTTTTTTGAACAATTTTGAAACATAATTACCCTTATAAGTCATTTTCCCTAATTTAAAATCAAAACTTTAACGAATCATGTGTACAAATTTATATACTATGCAATAGACGAACACTTGTATCTTAAAAAAAAAAAAACATCCCAATAAAAATACATCAATAAACCACACTATATATCAAAGAATTCGCACTGCAAACACTCAAAAAGGGGATCAGTGCTTCAAAAAACCTTCAACTGCAACTTCAACAACGACATCATTTGACTAATTTCACATTCCTCGTACTTTGATTCAAAGAGTTGGAATCATCTGTGTTAACTCCATCCTGATAATATGGAACCCACCAAACTCTTATACTCTTATCGAGACTCCCACTGTATAGCAAAAACCCACCTCCAACACTGTTCGGTGAAGCTTGCAAACATTTAATCGGACCTCCATGCCCTTTGACCACACCAATCTTGGTCAACCCTATAATTTCTCTTTTCCATATGCATATACTCTTATCGGTCGAACCACTACACAAGATCTCACCTTTTATGCACATACAAAGAATGGCCATGTTATGTGCTTTCACCTCGCACACGGACTTCCAACTATCGAAATCTTTGCTCCCTAACCACCCCATTACATACCCATCTGACCCTCCGCCGTAAACCACCGTGCCATCGTCGGAAACCACCACGGAGTTTATGGATATGTCTTTATGACCCTCCAAGATACCCTTTAATGAGTGTGAACTTTTGGGTTCTGTTCTTCCCCATGCTTTTATCTTCCCATCGGCAGAAGCTGAGTAAACGATCCCTTTGCTTGCGATTAAAGAGTTTATAGCATCATCATGAGCTTTTATCGATTCCAAACACTTTAAGTCGGAGATCCTCCAGATCTTCAATGTTTTATCCCAAGAACCCGAGTAAATCAACCCATCGTGAACCGATAAGCATGATATGCTATCTGCATGTTCGATCCATAACCTTTTATGATGCCGTCTTGTTTGGACGTAATTACTTTGCTTCATGAATTTTCCCAAGTAATCCTTCGTGGTTGGAAGAGTGTCAACAAGCTTGAAAATGTTTTCAGAACTTCTTGACACTTTCCAAACCCTAATCCTGGAATCTTGATGGGCGGTGAAAACTTTATTTCCGGCGGACACCAGAGCCTTGACGGAGCCGTCGCCTTGTCCGAACTTGGTGAACTGGCGGAGATCCGGCTGTTGCCATACGATGATGTCTTTTCCATGGGAGGCACTGAGGATGAATTCACCGCATATGGCTAGGCTTGAAACGGATCCGTCGTGGCCGGTGAGGACGGAGAGTGATCGGTATGAGGAGCAGGAGGACGGTGTTTTGGGGATGTTGTAGGGAATGAAACGGTGGGATGTCGCCGGACTTTCGTCGGCGTCGCTGCTTGTACTGCTGCTACTGGTGGTGGTGTGCGATAGGAGCGGGGTTGATAGAAAATCGATTGAAATTGGAAGGTTCATCGTGGGTGGTCTCCACAGATGAGATCGTTTACCGTTGAGTTGAAAGAATAGAAGTTGAAATGAAGGCTAGAGACAGGAAAAGAGACATATATAAAGCAAAAGTTTTCAGAATGTTTAGTTTAGTTTGTCTTTACCCCCCTGATGTTTCATAGAATGATCATTTAGGCCCCGTAAGTTTACTTTCTTTATAATAACCCTAAAAATTTGGCTACAATAATAACTTGGCTCATTCCTTAATTTTAAAAGAGGAAATATATTTGCACCATAACATTCTATAGAAAATCTTAAACAATTTCATATAATTCATTTCGTTATTGTCATACCTATTCCGTTCGATTGCCTTATCATGAAAGCAAAGGAGGTTCGTTTCGAAAGCATTAATATAAATTATGAAATTGCAAAAGCAATCTAACGTTTGCCCTTAATATCGATGTAATAGTGTAGACTTTCAACTTGTTTTTCTACTTACCTTTAATTAATATGAGACAAAATATAATTTAACGTCTTTTATTATAGGAAATATGATTTTAAAGCTATACAATATACATAATATTTGGTAATCATTATAGAACATGTTATATTTATAGAAAACATATTTGCACATGCGGATTTGAGTGTAAGTCAATTAAAGAATATGTACTATATATAATTAATCAAAGTTTGTATGGGAAAATCGATTTGGGGACATGGAATATTAACTAATTTAAATAGGATGAATAAAGTAAAAGATGGGTTTCTTGGGGCAGAAAAGGGAAAAGCTTTGCATATTTTAATGTTTCATTTGGGGCACAACGGCTACTTTTGACAACTGTGAAATACTTGTTCAAAAAGGGCTCGTTGGACCGCAAAGTGGGCCCCATTTGTTGGGTATCTTTTTTCTCACATTTGGCCGTTGGAAAAAGAAGACTGGAGGCGTTTGGCCTGGCGGTGCGCTCCTGCCTCCAAACGTGCAAGTGGTGTTTTCTCTATTAATATTTAGTATTAAAATAATGATTACAATTAAAAGATTTTATATTTATAAATATGAAATTGCATTATGTCACAAAGTCCTTAAACATCGACTTATTTATGAAAAAGTCACTATTACCTTTTTGAACAAAAAGAGACATAAGACCGGGTAATATTTTTATATTCTGGTTTTTTCCCATTAAAAACCTTCGTCGGTTGGTATAGCGTTTACTATAAAACAGAGTTTTTAGTTCTTTCTTCAAAAAATAAAGTTGGCAGACTTTCAAAAAAAGATAACAAAATAGAAAGGTTTTCTAATTATATATATATATATATATATATATATATATATATATATATATATATATATATATATATATATATATATATATATATATATATATATATATATATATATATATATATATATATATATATCATTTCATCCCAGGAATGAAGAACTAAAAAACACTCTGTGCCATGAAATGAAAATAATTCTAACATAAAAAATCACATTTCATGATGAATGTTCTATTCTAGTATTTCGTAAAATCAAATATAATTTTTTCATTTTACCATAATATGATAATCTCAAGTTATTCCTTCTTCAGTTACTGTATATCAAACGCTACTTTAGGATTAATTTCAAAAGAGTGTCATGAGTTTGACGTTAAACTTTCCAAAAAATTTATTTGGCTTATTTCTTACAATAATATCCTCACTGTATAAGCAATTAAAACAAAAGAAGAGAGGAAAAGGAACAAACTTCCCTGGAGAAGGTCGACAGCAGAATGATCAGACCACCAATGTAGATCTGCTGATGAGGTACTATCTGGCTGGAATGTCTAACACTTCAGAGTAAAAGTAAGCACGTCAGATGATGATGACTTTGCAGATGCAGCATGGTTGTATAATACAGCTCAAGTGCCATAGCTAAGAAATGGAATGTATCACGTATAGTAGTGGTACACGATGGGTAATGTAAGCAAAAAAATGGTAATGCAAGGCTGATGAACACCACAATGTGTAAATGTAGCATATACTATTTCTCAATGCAATACAACGAATGAGTGAGCATGACATTACGTGACCCGTCAAATGTGTATATGATAGGTGTATAATTGTACACCTTTTAGCACGTTTATTTAACGCATTCAACATCGTATTTTGCCTTTAAAACGTGCTATATGCATGTTTTCGGACTAATGTGTTCATTTGGAGCAAAAACCATTTGTTTGTATAAAATGGTATGTTTTGCAGGCGTTTTGAGACTTGGATCATCAATCATATATCAAATGGAAGTCTCACACCAAGTTCCAAGCGATTCGGACGAGAAACGAACGATTTAGACGGAATAAAATCCCCTGTTAAGGAGCACGAGTCGTGCTCCTCTTGTACACAAATATGCACGAGTCGTGCTCAAGCTGGAAAGCAAAGATAGCAACCTACTTTGATAAGCACGAGTCGTGCTCATATATGCACGAGTCGTGCTCTTGCTGTAAGCCATGTGCAGCAGGAATCTTCCAGCAAATCAACTTTTAGAGCATGGGGTTTTCACCATTTTATTAATCCGAACTGAGATCTCTTCAGGGCCATTTGAGGACTATAAATAGAGCATTTGAGAGGAGTTAACAACACACTTGAATACACTTAAAGATACTTCAAACACTCTTTCTTATTCTTGAATTTCTAGTCATTTTCTAGTTAGTTTAAATATCTTTCTTTGCAATTATACAGATTTTAGCTAACATGAGTGGCTAAGTCTCATAACATTCGACTTTTAGTCATTTATCTTTCTTGTCATTAATATTTGTGCTTGGAATGAAGTTTTGAAGTTATTAAAACTGTTTTGGTTTAGTTTTGTCATTTAAATTTTATTACAAATTTGGTCCCTACTTTGGAATTTAGTCGATCACTATATTCCGGTAGTTAACCAATTATAGTTATATGTATTTTCAATTGTTTTGAAGATTATTGTTGGTAACATCTTAGAAATAACTTCACTTTTTAAAAGCTTGACACGAGAAATCAATCAAGTTCTTAAGAAGTAAAGAACCAACAAAAGAACGTAAAGCATCACTCTTGGTCAATTATAGCATTAATCACTAGTTGACCATTGTGTTGTGCATACCTTTTATAGAATTTTAGTGTTATTCCTTGTTCTATATTAGTGATGCACGTTTCTTTTGTCCCGGTTAATTTCTATGTCTTAAATTACATGCTTGTTCTTAGTCCCTTCATCCAAAGGGACGGAATATTGAATTTGGATTAAAGCTCGCGTATTTAGGTGGTATCTTGTCTCGGTTGAGATACATCTATCTCTTCAAGATGACCATTGAGATATTCATTTATATCAGTGTTGTAAAAGTCGGTCTAGGCGGCCGCCTAGGCGCCAGGCGGACCAAAACTGCCTACGTTTAGTGCTATGCGGCTTAACTAGTCGTGCGTGGTCAACATCGGTCAAAACCGGGCTAGGCGGTCAAAGGCGGTCAAATGCGGTCAAAGTCGGTCAAACGTGCCCCTCAAATTTTCGGTTTACCCTCTCTTTTTTTACCTAATCGCCCAAAATTTTCGTCTCTCCCTCCCATTTTCTTCCCGGTTTCCAAAATTCGTGACTCCAAATCGAGTTTACCCTCTCCAAATCATGTTTACCCCAAAAATCGCGACTCCAAATCGACTTCCTCTGCCACCAGCTTCGTATCTGCTTCCTCCGACTTCGTATCTATAAACAGATTGCAGGTCCGAGTTCTAACTTCGATTGCAGATGCAGGTCCGAGTTCTGACTTCGATTGAACTTGATTAGCAGGTTATCGATTTCCGCCTCTTGATTTCTGATAAGGGTTTTGTTACGGTATGTCTCCGCATCCAACTTCCATTCGTATTTACCGATTGCAGATGTTATCAATTTCGTATTTCTCAATTACCGATTACAGGTTGTTATCCATTTCAGACTTCGATTGCAGGTTAACCGATTTTCAGGCTATCGATTTTCAGGTTAACCGATTTTCAGGTTATCGATTTTCAGTTTAATTTCCGCTTGATTGTAGACTTCGATTTTCTGGTTATCGATTTTTAGGTTATCAATTTTCAGTATCTATTGGTACGTGAGTATTATCATACCCTGTATAATTAGCTAGTTTAATATGTGTAGATTGTTTGCAAACAAAGTATAAGTTTGGACACACGTGTTGAAAATGATTATAAAATATATATACTTCCTGGTGTTTGAAAAATAGTTTCTAGTGTTTTGCTTATGAATGTTTTAACATTTAGAAGTCTAATGATTGGCTTGTTGTTGGTTTGTGGAATGTTTTAACATTTAGAAGTCTAATGATTCCTTTTGTATGTAACAGGTTTGATTATAGCAGGTTTGATTATAGCAAATATGTGGCAAATATGATCCACACTGGTTTGATTATAGCATTGTACTTTCATTGAGATTTTTATTATATCATTGTACTTTCATAGGCACCCTAAATCTTACTAGTAATATATATATTATTTAAAAAAAATAAAATTTATTACAATTAATACTCCCCGCCTAGGCGCCGACTAGCCCTCGCCTAGACCGACTAGTCCTAGGCCCCAGTCAACCGCCCACCTACCGCCTGGCGACATCTACAACCTTGATTTATATATGAGAAAACAATACTTCTTTCACAAATAGAGACCATTGAAGTATTGAGCATATTAATTTGGATTTCTTCTAAGTTAATGTGTTATTGTCACTTTCCATTGACAAGAACCATTACTTAACTCTTAATTTCATCTAGTACAAATATGCGACAAGATTGATTAGACTAGAAGCCGAATGTCCGTTTAATTATATAAATCACATTCTTACTTATTTTCTGTTTATCAAACGACTTGACAAATCCCCCCTTGAACTTTACATTTCCTTGTCCCAATATCTAGAAGTGTGAAAACTTGGCAAGAGATTAACTCACCCCAATTCCCTTGGGTTCGACTCGTACCACTACTATACTATTCTTAATTGAAGAGTATTTAGAGGTCTTTTGACATATCATATTTTCTGTCCCATCATTATAAACTATATCCATATTCCATTACTCTTTTATTTGTTTGGTAATTCGACGACCAACAAATTGGCGCCGCTGCCGGGGAATTGGCTTATGATTAACTCTTTATGCCCAGATCTAATCGAACAGGTACACCTCTAGAGATCAACAAAGAAATTGAAAAAACTGCAAAAATATTAAGAAAACAAACCAAGCTTCGAAAGAAGCTTGACTACCAAAAATCTCACACTACATCAAGACCCTCTTCTACACCACCTTCTACTTCTACTTCTACTTCTACTCTTATTTCTGATTTTTCTACTAATCCATTAAAAATGGGTGACGAAGAAAAGACCTTAAGACAATGGGGTGCCCGAAAAGATACACAACAACCTTTGTGTATAAATTATCCCAATGTGGATAATTTTGAGCTAAAATCCGGGCTCATACACTTACTTCCAACCTTTAGAGGTTTGGAAAATGAAGACCCCCATAAATTCCTTAAGGAATTTCATGTGGTATGTTCGGGTATGAAACCACATAATGTGACCGAGGACTAAATCAAGCTAAGGGCATTCCCCTTTGCTCTCTACGATGCTGCCAAAGAATGGTTGTATTACCTCCCATCGGGGACGGTAACAACATGGAATGACGTTGCTCAAGCATTCCTTGACAAATACTTCCCGGAGCCAAAAGCTTCGAGCATCCGTAGAGAAATTATCACCTTACATCAAGGACGAAGAGAGTCCTTACACACATATTGGGAGAGATTTAAAAAACTTTGCTCTCGGTGCCCACAACACGGTTTGTCGGAGCACCAACTTCTCCAATATTTCTGTGAAGGCTTATCTCATCTTGATAGGCGAATTATCAATGCCTCAAGTGGTGGAGCCTTGCTAGACAAGACCCAGTCCCAAATCCGGACCTTAATTGCTACCTTGGCAGAAGACTCGAAGCACTCGATCGGGGAAGATGAATGGTATCCCGACCCTCCACGAGGAGAGAAACACGTAAGTACCCCTCTCATTGAAACTCAATTATCCGAACTAACAAAAGCTGTCGTTTTGTTAACCAAAGAGAGAGGAATCCAACCAAAAGCAAGAGCTTGTGGAATTTGCTTACAACATGGTCACCCGACTGACATGTGTCCATCTTTATGAAAGGTTTTCTGCAATCCATGAACTAAATAACCTAAGTTCACATGCAACCTATAAGGATCTATGTTTTCTTCTAATTGAACATATAACAAAAATCTAGAGGCTAATAAAAGAAATTAAAGATTAAAACAGAAAAACCAACCTTTAATTTCTTGGAAGCTGAGCAGCAAAAATATCCTGCCTCAAATGAAAGTCACACCCAAGCCGGGAGGTTTATGGATCGAAATTCCAGAGAGAAATAGTAAAATAAGCCACTGATAATGAGGTCTAGGGTTCCCTATTTATAGGGAACCAAGTGGCTAAGCTGAAACCCTAGCCGCAGCCCATTTTTCGGATTATCTGTACGCGCGCCGTGCCCAAGTCATTTGCGCGCCGCGCGCCGCAATTCAACTATTGAATTTGTACGACTTTAATCCCTGACCTCCTGATTAATCTAATTAATGCCACAGAAATTAATCCAATTAATTTCTAATTAATTATTAATCAAATAATTTTATTTCTAATTAATATATTATCTTCATAATATATTAACAAACAATATCTTGATTTATTAGTCACATAATAAATCAACCCCTTTCTCTCTACTTAACTTTCCAACAAACCTCCAGCCATGAGGGCAACCCAAATGGACTATGCTACTATTAATCAGGTAAATACTAATTATTAGTCATGGCTTAGACACCTAATCCAACAGTCTCCCACTTGGATAAGTCTATGACTATAATTACCAATTTAACCTCTAATTAACCAGCACTTTTAGCTTCCTAGAAACCACTGCCAAACTCTGATCTAATCAGTTCTGTCCATAGATAAGTGATCAGATGATCCTCCGTCCAACAAGATATTTTTCAGACTCAAGACATGGATTAAAGTCAATCCCGGTCTGATTCACTGTTCCTCGATTTCCGATTTGCATATGACTCTTGACTACCAATTTAGTCTCGGTTGGCCAACCATTTTAGTCAACTTCAAATTCATCGAGAGGCCTACAGATATCTGTTCCCCGTTTGGGTCAAGGGACGAATAAGCTTCGACTCATATACTTATGTCTTTTATCAGACAAATCACTCACAACAATACGTTTTATAACACCGAGTTACCGATGCGTTTTCGTATTATCAATGAACAACCGTCTAGTAAATCATAACTCATATGTCTTAGCTTAAAGATCAAAATATATTATCATCTCAATATTGCTCGTGATGAAATCCATGAAGCAATCCATTGAGCACGGTTTTATCCAATACTCAAATCTCCATTTCCAAGTACTCACGAATGGTGCAGCAATCCAATTGCAATGTCTAACTCCTTAGACAATCTATTACCAATTCATGACAGTCTTACTTCACACTTACTCCCAAAAGCGTAATCGACTGTGGATATTTGAATAATCCAATTATTCAGGAAGTAAAACATGCAAAATGAAACATAATGATAAAGTATTGACAAAAGTATTAAACCATTACTCATTAATAAATCTCTATTATTAAATCACAAGAGTCAAATACAATACATTGTTACAAGTTTTGAAACCTATCTAATTTACATAAACTTTATATCATCTCTTAATCCAATGCTCCTAGCATGCTGATAATGCTTAATCCTACTCAGAGCCTTTGTCAAGGGATCTGCAGGATTATCTTCTGATGATACCCTCTTTACCACGAGGTGACCTTCTTCTACCTTATGCCTTATGTAGTGGTACTTTCTGTCGATATGTCTGGACTTTCCATGGTCTCGCGGTTCCTTTATCAAGGCGACCGCACCTTCGTTATCACAGAACAGTTCCACGGGCTCCTGAATACTCGGGACTACTCCAAGGTCACCGATGAAGTTCTTCAGCCAAGCCTCTTCCTTTGACGCTTCACTTGCTGCTATATACTCTGATTCACAAGTGGAATCAGCCACCGTATCTTGCTTGGAACTTTTCCAAGTTACCGCTCCTCCGTTCAGAAGGAATACCCAGCCAGACTGAGACCGTCCACTGTCTCTATTCGTCTGAAAACTGGCATCTGTATATCCTTCAATTCTCAAGGTATCACTGCATCCAAGGACTAACACCATGTCCTTTGTTCTTCGTAGATACTTGAGTATATTCTTTACGGCTATCCAATACGCCCTTCCAGGGTTTCCCTGGTACCGACTGACCATGCTCAGAGCAAAGGCCATGTCAGGGCGAGTACACGTCATAGCATACATGATCGACCCCACAGCCGAAGCGTAAGGTACCCGACTCATCTCAGCTATTTCCACGTCTGTACTCGGACTTTGAGTCTTACTCAATTTTGCATTACTTTGGATAGGTAGCTCTCCCTTCTTGGAATTTTCCATACTAAACCTTTTCAGTACCTTTTCCAAGTATGTACACTGACTAAGTCCAATCAGTCTCTTCTTCCTATCTCTCAATATTCTTATCCCGAGAATATAGGCAGCCTCTCCTAGGTCCTTCATGGCGAAACATTTCCCAAGCCAAGCCTTGACATCTTGCAAGGTTGGAATATCGTTTCCCATGAGCAGTATGTCATCAACATACAGCACTAGAAAGGTGACTATACTCCCACTAGCCTTGACATATACGCAGGACTCATCCTCGCTCCTAAAGAAGCCAAACTCTTTGACTTTCTCATGGAAACAAAGATTCCAGCTGCGAGAAGCTTGCTTCAATCCATAGATTGATCTCTCAAGCTTACACACCTTATTAGGATACTTTGCATCGACATAACCCTCTGGCTGATTCATGTAAACATCCTCAGTCAACTTCCCATTAAGGAAAGCGGTTTTGACGTCCATCTGCCAAATTTCATAGTCATGAAATGCAGCTATGGCCAGCATAATCCTAATAGACTTTATCTTGGCTACTGGTGAGAAGGTCTCGTCATAGTCAACCCCTGGGGTTTGAGTAAAGCCCTTCGCAACCATGTCGGTCTTCTTTTTGAAGATCCATTTGCACCCGACTGTCTTTCGACCCGGTACGTTGTCAACCAAGTTCCAAACTTGATTGTCATACATGGACTTGATCTCGCTATCCATGGCCTCTTTCCACTTGGCAGACTCAGGGCCCGCCACTGCTTCCTGGTAGTTAGCTGGTTCATCCAAATTTATCAGTGTCCTATCACTGACAAACGTGTCCCCATCCGAAGTTATATGGAACCCATAAAACTCGGGTGGCATGCTAACCCTACCGGAACGCCTAAGAGGTAAGGATACATCTGTCGGACCAACAGGAACTTCTTCCTCATGTTGGTTGCTAGTTTCTCCTAAGGTTGCGTCATCTGATGACTCTTGAATTTCTTCCAGATCAATGGTACTCCCACTGTCCTCTTTGAATATGAGCTCTCTCTCTCGAAAGACCGCTCGTCTAGCTACAAAGACCACGTCCTCGCTCGGTCTGTAGAATAGATATCCAAAGGACTGTTTGGGATAACCAAGGAAGAAACACCTTTCGCTTCTTTCTGCGAGTTTGTCTTGAGTCTCTCGTCTAACGAAAGCCTCACAACCCCAGACTTTGATATGTGCCAACGAGGGAAATTTCCCCGTCCACATTTCATGAGGTGTTTTAGCAACCTTTTTAGTAGGGACAAGATTGAGGATATGGGCGGCAGTCTCTAAGGCATACCCCCAGAAGTGAATGGGAAGTGAAGCTCGACTCATCATGGAACGAACCATGTCCAACAGGGTTCGGTTACGCCTCTCCGCAACACCGTTCAACTGTGGTGTCCTGGGAGGTGTCAACTGCGAAACTATTCCGCATTCCTTTAGATAGTCTAGGAACTCGATACTTAGATACTCTCCGCCTCTGTCGGACCTGAGCATCTTTATCTTCCTGCCTAATTGATTCTCTACCTCGTTCTTAAACTCTTTGAACTTTTCAAAGGTGTCTGACTTGTGCTTGATCAAGTAGATGTAATCGTATCTACTAAAATCGTCGGTAAAGGTCACATAGAACCGCGTGCCATCCTTTGTGGTTGATCTGAATGGACCACACACATCCGTGTGAATGATGTCCAACAGACCCTCACCTCTTTCAAAAGACCCTTTGAAAGGTGATTTAGTCATCTTGCCCAACAGACAATATTCGCATACATCATCCGACCTGAGGTCGAATGATTCCAACACTCCATCCTTTTGGAGTTGGGCGATGCGTTTCTTGCTGATGTGCCCGAGCCGACTATGCCACAGACATGCCTTTTCTACACCACTAATAGAATCAATATAATTTACACTATGTCCTAAATTGTCAACACATTCAACAGTTTCATACACACCATCACAAGGATAAGCAGTAAAAATCAAAAAACCATTTTTGAAAACAGAAATCGAACCAATTTTATTATCAAAAGAAAATTGAAATCCTTGTCTGAACAATGCGTGAAATGAAATAATGTTTCTTGCCATTTCTGGCGAATAGCAACAATTAAATAACTCTATACTAACATCACTACTAAGCACTAAACTGTAAACGCCGATCTTGGTAACAGGGGACAATCTCCTATTGCCCATGATCAAGTTCAGTCTACCATGCTCCACCTCCCTGCTTTCCTTTAGGCCCTGCAGATCAGAACAAATGTGAAAACCACATCCTGTATCAAGGACCCAAGAATTAGAAGATGGTGAGTTTTTAGAGATAGTGTATATACCTGCTGTCGATGGCTTTACTTTCCCATCCTTGACATCCTGCAAGTATTTGGGGCAGCTTCTCTTCCAATGGCCCTTCTCTTTGCAGTAGAAACAGTTGGCTTCATCGGGGTTGGCCACACAAGGAATGTGGGAAGTCTTGGTTCTCGAGCCATTACTGGATGACCTGACCTGAACCTTTTCCCTCCAATTTTGCTTAGGAGGGCCCTTCCTTTTCTTTCCTTTGCCACTTCCAATGGCCAGGACGGGCTGATTAACCGAGGGTACACTTTTACCCTTCATCCCGTCCTCAGCTACTCGAATCATACGATGCAACTCAGTCATATTATCCTGATTGTTGTTCAAATGATAAGCGAACTGGTCATAAGAACTCGGTTAGGAGTTAAGCACTATGTCAACGGCCAACTCCTCAGGTACAAGCATCGCAAGCTTTCTAAGCCGCTCCACGTAACCTTGCATTCTTTGCACATGAGTGCATATGGACTCTCCATCTTTAGGTTTGCTGTTCGTGAAGTCCTTGACCACCTCGCACCTTTCGATGCGCTCTTGCTTGCGGAACTTTTCCGCAAGCTCCTTGTGCATCTCAAAGGGCCAGTAGTCTTCGTATATCCTCTGCAATTCGGGGTTTATTGTGGCGATCATGGTGCAGGCCACTTTGGTCGCATCATCAGTATGTTTTTGGTACAAGGCAATTTCCTCGGGAGTAGCAGTTTCAGGGTCAATATCGACAAGCTCGGTCTCGAGGACATACTCCTTGTTCTCGTACCTCAGAGCCATCTTGATATTTCTAATCCAGTCATTGTAGTTTGTCCCGTTCAATTGAACCTTGGAACACAGTGAGAGGATAGAGGGAACACTGGAGTTTGAGTGGGGAGTGGATTGATCAGCAGAAGACATCTATAAAAGAAGGTAAGTTTAATTAGATACTTGTCGGTCCTTATAATAACCCAATATAAAATAAGGCTAGGATCCAACTATAACAATTTGCAACATATAAGAGGGATGCCGTAATCTATAAGCAAATTTTATAAAGGTAGGCGAATGACGATTCAGCCAATTCCACCGCTGAAAAATAATCTTATTATAAATGGAATTCCCAGTTTCTTTTGAGATTTATTGAACTGTTCAATAGCATGTTTAATCTTGGATATGCCCCACCGTTTATGACTGGGATGCCGAGGATCACAAACCGGGTGTGAATAACCATGCAAATTTAGCTTGGTACTCTCGGGGTCCATTATCATCTCAAATTGATGTGCCGGTTAACCACACACGCTCCATCAACAATGATAACACCCGAGACACCCATTGCCACTCTTTATGAACCCCCATTGGTGTGCCGGTAAACCACACACGCTCCACCAACGTTTCATAAAGTGCAATGTGCAATTTCATGGATTAGCATCAAATTCACATTTTTCCCTAAAGTAACTAGATTGGGATTTTGTGTAAAGGTTCTAGTACTTTTATCATTATACTTTTAATGATTAAGTGGTCCTTATCAAGACTGTTTGGCTAACGACCCTCCACTGGTCAGGCGAGCGGTGGGTGAGAGTGTTCACCCATTAGACTACCATTTTATAGGCAGTCTCCTTATACCCACTTTATAGACCAGCTTCGTGAATGAGGTCTACTATTGAATTGACTGACCAATTTTATCTTATACATATAGTATTAACAATTAATTACATATATAAGATGTATTTTAAAACCCTTTAAAATATTCAAGGTTTATCTTTTAATTTTACCAAATTTAACAATTAAATTTTAAATTAAATTAAACCTTAAATCGATTTAATCAATTTTAATTACCAATTAATTAAATTAACTAAATCTAAATATTTTAAACATTTTAAAATATTTTTCTGGATTTTTCCATTAATTTCGCAATTTTAAAATTAATTAAATCCCTTTTGAATTATCTTTTAATTAACAATTAATTAAATTAATTCAAATGAAGATAGGTTTATCCAAATTAATTAAAACCTATCCTAAACCCCCTAAAAATCGATTTCAATTAATGGGGTTTAAGGTTATCCATTTAATTAACAAGTAAAGTTACCAAAAATAGAAAACCTTCTAAAACCCTAAAAGCCAAAATCGAAAAATTACATGGGGGGGGGGGATTAGGGTTTCCAAAAACCTAATCCTAAAAGTCGATCCACATAAAATTAGGGTTTATAAGCCTTAAATCCTAAAACAGTTATATCAATTCAACAAGAAAAACAAGACAGGCTCTGATACCACTGAAAGGTTTTCTGCAATCCATGAACTAAATAACCTAAGTTCACATGCAACCTATAAGGATCTATGTTTTCTTCTAATTGAACATATAACAAAAATCTAGAGGCTAATAAAAGAAATTAAAGATTAAAACAGAAAAACCAACCTTTAATTTCTTGGAAGCTGAGCAGCAAAAATATCCTGCCTCAAATGAAAGTCACACCCAAGCTGGGAGGTTTATGGATCGAAATTCCAGAGAGAAATAGTAAAATAAGCCACTGATAATGAGGTCTAGGGTTCCCTATTTATAGGGAACCAAGTGGCTAAGCTGAAACCCTAGCCGCAGCCCATTTTCCGGATTATCTGTACGCGCGCCGCGCCCAAGTCATTTGCGCGCCGCGCGCCGCAATTCAACTATTGAATTTGTACGACTTTAATCCCTGACCTCCTGATTAATCTAATTAATACCACGGAAATTAATCCAATTAATTTTTGATTAATTATTAATCAAATAATATTATTTCTAATTAATATATTATCTTCATAATATATTAACAAACAATATCTTGATTTATTAGTCACATAATAAATCAACCCCTTTCTCTCTACTTAACTTTCCAACAAACCTCCAGCCATGAGGGCAACCCAAATGGACTATGCTACTATTAATCTGGTAAATACTAATTATTAGTCATGGCTTAGACACCTAATCCAACACTTTACAAGATGAAAACGAACACGTAAATGCTATGGGTGACCACATGGGACAAAATTCCAGAAATTTTGACAATAACCAATCGTGGAAAAATGCTCAACCAAGACCTCAATATCAACCACGATACCCACAACCACATCATGTCGCACCACGAAACCCCTCAGGTATGTCTTTAGAGGAAATTGTCTCTAACTTGGCTAAAAATACAATATCTTTTCAGCAAGAGACAAGGGCAAGCATCCAAAACTTGGAACAACAAATGGCACAACTTGCAACAACGGTTAGCAAGTTGGAAAGTAGGTTGGATTATAACAAACTACCAGCCCAAACGGAGGCAAACCCAAAACACAACGTGAGTGCCATATCCCTTAGAAGTGGGAAGGTTTGCAAAGACCCAAGCGTGCCCAAAGATACGGAAAAAGAAGGCACAAAACAAGCGGAATTACCAAGTCATACTCCATCACCTCCTTTTCCTTCAAGATTCTTTGAATCAAAGAAAGAAAGGGAAGATAGAGAAATCATGGCTACGTTCCGTAAGGTGGAGGTAAATATTCCGTTACTTGAGGCTATTAAACAAGTTCCTAGATATGCTAAGTTCCTTAAGGAACTTTGCACATCTAAAAAGAAACTCAAAGGAGATGAAACCATAAAAGTCAACGAGAATGTCTCGACAATCATACAAAAGAGATTGCCACCAAAGTACAAGGATCCGGGCGTGTTCACGGTCCCTTGTAAATTGGGAGACACAAACACACCGAGAGCCATGCTTGATCTCGGTGCCTCTATCAATGTCCTACCACTTTCTATTTTCAAAAAATTAAAAAAAGGAACATTGAAACGCACCGGTGTCGTTATTCAATTGGCCGATAAGTCTACCGTACGTCCAAAAGGCGTGTTGGAAGACATATTAGTCCAAGTGAATAACTTGGTTTTTCCCGCTGACTTTTATGTCGTCGATATGGGAGAAAATGACTCACCGAATTCAAGTTCTACACTCTTAGGGAGACCATTCCTAAAAACATCAAGAACAAAAATTGATGTTTTTAATGGTACCCTATCTATGGAATTCGATGGTGAAGTTGTAACCTTCAATATTGATCAATCCACCCGCTACCCAAGTGATGTGTCTCCCGAGGACTTAAGGGAAAATGATACATTGTTGCCTAATAAACATGCAAAATTTAACAACAATTTAGTGGCAATGGTTTCAATAAATGAAATAATCATTGGACTTACTGAAGAGTCCAAGCCTGTGGATTGCCACGATCATCTAGACCATGATCTGGATTTACGAAATATTGATCCACCTCCTATGACAAAACAAGCGAGAAACAATCAAAACAAACACCCTTTTAAACGGTTCGTCGAATGTTTCTCTACCAATAACGAAGGAGTGGACATGAAGGAATGTCCAGGATGATCTTTTCACGGGCCCGTGTCGAGCCAACGACGTTAAACAAGTGCGCTTCTCGGGAGGCAACCCGATTTTCATTTCACGGTATTTGTGTGCTTCGTTTTCGCGTGTTTTAACAGGTTTTTATTTGATTTTTTTTTACTTTTTGATGTTTTTAATGGATAATAAAGTGTACGGAAGTGTCGGAAAAATTTTGGAGTCACCGAGCAAAAAAATAAAAAAACGAAAAATTTTTCCTTAACAGGGGGTTTGCACGAGTCGTGCTCCTCCCCTGTGTAAAAATGCACGAGTCGTGCGCTGTAGTACAATGTCATTTCTGAAGCACGAGTCGTGCTCTTTGCTTCACACCATACGCACGAGTCGTGCTCCTGCTGGACAGGTTAAGAACTTGTTCCTGCAGCTCGTTCATTTGCACGACCCCTTCCCTGCACCTCCACTCGTGTTCCTCTCGGTAAACCACGGCTAACACACCTCGATTCTTCATTTTTCCATCGATTTAAGCTCCAAAGGTATGTAATTTTAGCTATACTTCATCCTTTTAACACTTTTATTGCATCAAATCCAAGATTCAACCATAAAATCATCAAAAATCAAGAAATCTTCAAAAACCTAGTTTTTGAGAAAATCCAATTTTGATGATTATTGTTTGAAATTTGTAAACTTCTATGTTAGATTAGTGTTTCTATGATGTTGTATTGCTTGATTCTCTTGAAATTAACACGATTAGGGCAAAATCATCCAAATTGGGGAAGAACATCATGAACCCTAATTTTTCTTGAAATTTTGAATTAGATGAAATTGTTCTAATCCAGTGCACATACAAGCTTGTGGATGTGCAATGTGGTGTGAATTGAGCTTTGAAACATCCATTTCATCCAAAATTTAAGATGATGAATTTTGTCCCAATCATGAAAATTTCAACCTTTTTAGCTTAATTTTGATATGATGAATCATTTGATGCTTTCTAAATCATGGGAATTCCAAACCAAACACTGTCAAATATACAAAAAAATTCCTTGATGATTCATAACTTGGGTGTTGTTTTTGCTAATTTTTGTTTGTCCAGATTACAATGGCCTTTGACAGATTCAGGAAGAGATCAAGGGATGGTGCTTCTAGTTCGCAGCCTAGGAGTCAATCTCCACCCCGCATTGGTAGTGTCAGATTCTCAGACAATGGCCAAAGGGACAGGTTTATAGCTCTTCAAGAAAGGGAGGTCGTCTCCCAAAAGTTCATCTGTGTGGACACTCTGCAAGATGTGGGAGTGTTCGATGGCATACAAACCTTACTGAACAATCTAGGATGGGGAACACTGATGAACATCATGGCTCCTACCTACAGAATACTAACACTGGAATTTATGTCATCTGTCTTTTTGGATCATGGTGAACTGAATTTCAGGTTATGCAACGAGCCGATGTCCCTGACTAGAGACCAGATCTGTCAATTTATCAACGGTCTAACAAACAACACCTTTGGGCCTGATAGAAGAGATAGACAAGAAGACTTAAACAACAATGCCTTCTGGAACAACATCACAGGCATTGACAGATATATAGCAAGGACAGCAAAAGCCTCGTGCATCATACACCCGGTTTTAAAGGTGTTACACCGGATCGTCGCCTCCATTCTATTCCCTAGAAGAGAGACAAGCACTATCTCTTCTAAGGAATTATAGCTCCTTTGGTGCGCAGTCACCAACAATCCACAAAAACCAAATTTTGGAGCTTATGTGTGCGAAAGGCTGATAAAGGAGAGCCAAAAGACCACAGGCGAATGTCATGGAGGAGGATTGGTTACTCTTTTGGCCAGATTCCTACATATACGCATACCACACGCAATGGAGCGACTGGAGGATGGAAACACTCTCACAGGAGAAGTGTTAGAGTACATGAAATTGTACTACGGAGAGCCGCGACAGAACACCTGGGTAGTTGGCCCATGTCACACACCGTACCTCATAATCGATGATGATGACGTTCAGACCCTGGAGGAAAGCGTGCTCCAACCTGAACATCATCTGTAAAAAGAAAATATAGCCACAAAATAAAAATTTTGCAAAATCAGTCCTTGTCTTCCCTGCCGCACCGCGGCGCGGCGTGCGGCTGTTTCCAAACCCCGATCCCATTTCTCAATTTAACCTGCTAGAACTCAATATAATCACACCACAAGATAGCCTAGGTGCCGACTAGCTCATCTAGGGTCTCCATTTGGCAAAACAAACACCCTATAAGCTAGAATTAGTGATTCTAAGTTTTGAACTATTTTGGACAAATCACTAAAATTAACTACCTAATCGCTAGTTTTAACGGGTAGTAGATAGTTAGAATGGCGTACCTTAGCAGTGGGAACAAAATGAGCAAGAAAAATTGCAAGAAAATTTCGATAACCAGAGCTCCGAGTCGCGTGTGGGTCGTGTGAGCCGCGGCTTACCTTATAAAGGAGAAAACCGACTGATTGTTTACCGCGTCGCGGGTTTGCTCTTTGCGCGTCGCGCGTGTCACCAAATCAACCCCTGCGCATCGGGTTGGTTTACGATCCCGCGTCGCGTAATTCAAATACCCGCGGCGCGGACTTCAAAAATTTCAAAACTTCTCAAATGACCCCACACTTATTTCAAACCAATAGTACCTGCAAAAAGATTGATGTATTTTTTTGTATTTTATTTCTAGAAATATATCCTAACTTATGACACGATGGGTTGCCTCCCAACAAGCGCTAAGTTTAACGTCTTCAGCCAGACGTGCTATTCCTAAGCTGACTCTTCTTCTTCTTCTTGACCCCTCGATGGCATTTGCTGGTATTCTGGCATGAAATTATTGGCCATCATTGTCATAAGGGATGTGAGTTGGGTCATTCGATCACTCACACCGCTGATCCATTGTTGTTGAGATTTCAAGAGCTCAAAAACATTCGCCTCTCGTTCTCTGGATTCTTTTTCATATTGCTGGTGCCTTGCTTCCATCATCTCTATCATATCCAGCAATTGTTCTTTGTCGATGGTGGACAACGGGTGGTCCTTGGATTCTTTTAGAATTTCCTCTCTTCCTCCCTCTCCCGTACGTGTCCAGATCTTTTCCTTGCTCCTGATTCCTGGCTCCATTAATGTTTTCCTATATTCTTGTTTGCCATTTTCTTCTGAAGGTAATGAGATCGGGTTCAAAATATTTAATCTTCTTTTCCTGGTCCCGAAGAAAATATCCATATCTCCAGTCTTGCAATCGATCACTGACCCAGCAGTAGCTAAGAATGGACGCCCTAAGATGAGAGCAGGCGCATCGTCCAGACTATCGTATTCCATGACCAGAAAATCCACGGGATAGAAAAAGTCCCCAACTTTGACTATGACATTTGTTAGCTTTCCCCTAGATACCTTAGTTGATTGGTCAGCCAGCTGCAGTACAACTTCTGCTGGCTTAATTTCTTCGTTTTTGTACTTGTCGTACAGGTATCCTGGCAAGATGTTAACACTTGCTCCCAAATCTAATAGGGTGTTTCGAATAACCACATCCCCTACAGTTGTAGTGATCAATGGTGATCCGGGATCCTTTTCCTTTTTGGGCAGTGTTCCCAATAACGCCTCGCTGGCTCTCACAGTCAATCTCACCGTTTTTGGTGTAGGTGCTTTGCTCTTCCCATTTTGTTCACACATTTCTTGCAGAATCCTGGTGTCTTCAGGGGCATCCTTAAGCTCATCCCATAGGGGCTGATTCATTAAGGGTCCCGTTGATCTGGGTGCTTCCTGCTTCTTCTTTTCTTTCCTATTCTTCTTTTTTTGCTTGATCCCTGCTATTGTTGATTGCTCTTCCTTTTGGACCTCTTTATCTGTTTCTGGTTGAGTGCTATTCTCAACCGGAACTCCTCCTTCTTTACCTTCCTCACTTTCTAGAGCCTTTCCTTCTTCCCCTGGTCTCACTTCACACCCTACTTCAAAAAAGTCCTCCAGAGTGACTTTCCGCCATCCTGACTCGACAAGTGTTGACTTGTTCCTTCCCTGGACGCTGATTATGAGTAGGATTAACTTCAGTAGCACTCGGAAACTTGCCGCTATCTCTCTTCTGCTGATCTGCAACCATTTGACCTATTTGTCGCTCCATATTTGCGATGGCCTTTGCATTCGCTTGAGATTGTTGTTGTGTCGCAGTGACCATATCATACATCCTTGCTATCATCTCTTCTTGGGTCCCTGGGGCGTTGTTGGTAGCATTAGTGGGCCCCCTGTTATTGTTGTTGTTGTTTCCATTGTGATTATTGTTGTTCGCAGGCTGATGGTTTCTAGGCTGACTAGTCGATTGACTCTGATAATTGTTTTGCCTAAAGTTTTGTTGCTGTCCCTGGTTGTATGGCCTGTAGGGTCGTCCATTATTGTGCTGGCCTTGACCCTGGCCATAAACTTGATTCGCCTCGTGAGTCTTAGGTCCTCCTTGACCTCCTGGCGATGAATTTGGCGGTCCATTCTGTAATGTTGACATAAGCCTGTCAAACTTCTTATTTAGTTCACTGATTTCCTTTTTCACTTCCTTTTTCGAATCAGCATCGACTCCTACCGCTGCCGCCGTACTTACAGTCTTCCTGGTAGAAAAGTTTGCTTTGGAGCCATTGCTCAACTGCTCCAAAAACTGCCAAGCTTCCTCTGGGTCCTGCCACATAAATGTCCCACTAGATGAGGCATTTATCATGGCCTGGTGCGTCTCATTGACTCCTTCGAAGAATAGCTTAACCAACTGCCACCTAGGAATCTTGTGATGCGGACAAGATCGTAACAACTCCTTCAATCTGTCAAAGGCTTCGTGGAAAGCTTCTCCAGGCTTTTGCTGGAAATCCTGGATAACTCTTCTGATTTCAGTTGTCTTACTCGCTGGATAAAATTCCTGAAGGAACTTTGCCTTGAGCTGATCCCATGTAGTGATGCTGTTCGATGGCAACGATGTGAACCAATATTTGGCTTTATCCTTAAGGGTGAACGGAAATAGTCTAAGCCTGAAAATATTTCTATCGGTGTTTCTAGGATTATTAGCATTAGCGATCGCTAAGAATTCATATAAATGATTATAGGGATCGTCCTGCTTATACCCTCTAAACTCTGGTAATATTCCTAATAACTGAGGTCTTATCTCTACTTGCGAATCAATGTTATCAGGAATATAGATTGGCGATAAATCATCATATTCCCGCGGTTGGAAATGTGATGCAACCGATTGCCGTCTCGGTTGTGCAAAATGTAAAGGTTGAGTGGGGTTACCGTAAAGATGATCATTGTATTCCTGCTGACCTGGTGGTGGATATTGTGGTGCTCTTCTAGGAGGTCCCCGACCTCGGTTCCACTGTGGTTGTGGTGCTGGTGGCACCCATCCTTCATCTTCCTTGTCATACACCTCCTCCGTCTCTGGGTAATGGTATTGTGGCTGAGGCGGTTGTTGAAAGTGTATAGGTTGTGTTGATTGGTATGTGGGTTGAGGTTTAAAGAGGACTGGTTGTGGTTGAGACGTTGGTGTCTGCTGTCTAGAAGCTGGGGTGCCATCTCGGGTCGGCTCTCCCCAAGACATAGCAGAAGTAAATGGATTGGTGGATTGTGGTTGTGAAGCGGGTGTAAATGGTGGGATAGATGGTGGAGTGCATGATGGTATGGGTGCAGGGGCTGAAACTGCACCACCAGAAGCACTCGTGCTCCCAAACTGAAACTCTGATAGCGGGGGAATAGAAAACATCCCCGTTGCCTCACCTGATGGTTCCTGGGCAACACTTACCGGACTACTGCTAACCTGACTAAAATTCATGATATTTAAACGCCTACGGGAACGGATTTTGCGTGCAGTACGCTCAATCTCAGAATCAAACTGCAATGGGGATAATTGCTTACCCCTGCGGGTACGCATGCACTAGTGCAACACGCCCACAAAAATCAAAACCAAAATGAAATTTTCAAAAGCAAGAAACAAGTTCCTACTACTCACTTAACCTAAGCTCACAGCTCCCCGGCAACGGCGCCAAAATTTGACACGCCTAGGTCGTCGTGCGGTCAAAAATAAGAGAAAAACCTAACACACACTAGTATAGCGGTAGTCAGGGTCGATCCACAGGAGCTTCGTGGTTAGGCTAGATGAGAGATTACCAACTAATAGTGTCACAGCTATAGTCGGAGGATCTGGTTTCTATTTTCCTAATTACTAGCAACGTTAGCAATGATCAAACACTCAAGCCAAGCTAAGCTATGCTCAAATGAACCTAGTCACTTTCTGAAATCAGAAGTACATCTCTGAATCAGAAGCAATCAAAGGCATCCAAACTAGCTAAACCAAGCAAAGCATAAACTAGCCACTAGCTAAAGTTCCACTAAACAGTTGCTAGCCAAGGTTTAATGCTTACAAACTAACCTAATTAGCTACTGATTTCAGCTAAAGAAAACAGTCCTAACAAGGTCCCAACACAATTCAAACACAACCAATCAATCAAAACCAAACACAATCATAAAAACACCGAAAAGCTAAGATTAATTGTAACCAAATGCTTCTCATTCACTAAATCCGAATTCCAAACACAAAAAACAGTAACCAAATGTTTCAAAATCAGAAACCTAAGTGTTCAAAGTCAGTGGTTGTCACTCCCAAAGACTTTAGCTACAAAAACTAATTTCTACTAAAAGGAAATTAAATCAAAAATCATAAAATACCAATTGTGAGCTTGCTGAAATGAAATCCTGGAGTCAAAGAGCTTCAAGGTTGATTTTACACCTGGTCTTTTCTAGGGTTTTCGGCTGGAAATGGATCTATTTATACTTGCAAATTTCCCGCAGCCGCGCCGCGCAGAAGTGAAATCCGCGGCGCGCGTACTGATCGTTTCCCGTTTCTTCGGCATTTGAATGTGTTCCACCGCCTTAAGCCCACGTCGCGCATGGTTAATTCCCGCGGCGCGCGTACGAGTTCTCTTGATTTTTTCATTCTTTCCCAACTTCTTCCTTTTGCATGCTTTTAGTCCCTGTTTCCATTCTTTTTCTCCAAACAAGTCCTGGCACGAAAAGTGAGAATACCCAGACATATTTGATATAATTTTATCAAGAACAGGGCTCAACAACGCCTAAAATACTTGATATCACTAGGCGTTGTCATATATATATAAATATATATATATATATATATATATATATATATATATATATATATATATATATATATATATATATATATATATATATATATATATATATATATATATATATATATATATATATATATATATGTTGGAGTATAAAACCTTACATAAAATGATGTTTTGTGGGTTTGGAAGACCCACTTTCATTTGTGTGTATTGGGTTGTGCCCCTAGTTGTGTTGCTCCTTATATATAGTCATGTTTATTTCATTTTTTAGGTAGAGCTCACAACGTGATAAGTATTTGTTTTATGCTTTGCCTATCTTAGTGATTAGGAGCACGATCTTATGTACACTCTCATATATATTAATCATTCAACACCTTGGATATCTGTTTTGATCTTTACATTATTATTATTTCGCAAACATCAAATGTGACTCAACAAGTGGTATCAGAGTCGTACCATTTATCTAGTGATTATTTCAAGGGAACGATCTCTATTTAACAACTTTTTGATAATTGATTCAAGTTTCAAGAATTTTTAGGTAAGACTCTCAAAATCTATCATGGAATAATTTATTGTTATTTCTTTTGTGCTACTGTTCATCACCATGTGATCTACTGTTCATTACTCAAATGTTTGGTCGTAATGTCCCAATCTATTACTGTTCATCATTTGTCTTTTTATCTTGGTTATTCGATTTCTCCAATCTAAGTGTCCGGTTTGGTTGTGCTTATAAAACCTCCTTATTACCTTATCAGCTTTACTTTATCAGCTTTTTGTAAATGCCAATAAGCTGAAAATATGTTTGGGTAGAGGATAAGTGCTTATAAAATTAGCTTTTCCGTTTCACTGAATAAGCCATTATTTCATAAGTAAGGGTGACCTTACTTATGAAAACTGCTTATCGCTTATGAGAAAAAAAAGACCCGCTTGCCCTCGTTTTCTCGCATCTGCTCACATTCACGCATCTGTCTTCTCTCGTTCAGGCATCTTTCTTCTCTCATCATTGATGCTCTCTCGTTCACGCATCTGATCGGAAACATCCTCCACGCCTCTGATCGGGATCCACATGTACGATTTCTCTGCTTCATCTCTATTTTTCGGATCTCCTTCCTCCGATTTTTTCTATCGTTCACGGCTCCCATCAGACTCAAACTTTTTGTTGCCTGCAAATACATCTCGTTTTCAGATTTGGGTACAAGATCTGATTTTTCTGAGATGTAGTTCATGGATCAATTGAACATTATGTTACGATTTCTGATTTCTGATTAATGTTATGCCGCTGCAACTCCTCGTGTTCAACTTTTGCATCTCAACTGCATCTCTATTTTCTGAATCTGGATTTTCTGCATCTCAATATTATGAATCTTGGGTTTTTTTCTGGAAAAATCAGACTTAAATTTTCTGAATGTCGATTTTATTTTTCTGCATATTGTTCCAGACGTGAATCAGGTTTGTGTGTGCAACTCGATTGTGTGAATCAGATTTGTTTGTGAATCAGATTTCTATGTGAACTTTGGTATGTGAATTCTATGAATCAGATTACTGGAAAAATATTCTTGCATCTCTATGTGAATTCTGTGAATCAGATCACTAAAAGTAAAATGTTGTAATAGGAGGAAATGAAAGTAGGATGCTATAATGTAGAAAATTAGAAATAAATGAAAGTATGATGTTGTAATATAAAAATAAAAAAGTACATTGCTAGTTCTTGCATATAGCCTGTATAAAGAATCTATGAAAATTTTGGAATTTTTAGTTATAGGAACAAAAGGGTTGTTAATCAATCTTTTTTTTTTTTGTTGGGTTTTAATGCAGCATTGCAATTGGATCCAAATAATGAATCTGTAAGAGGAAATATTCAGGTTAGTTCCATCTTTATATTGTCTTTCTCATGTTAATTTTTATTTATATATATTTGTGTCTTGTGTTTGTTTGTATAATAATTCAAAAAAGAGCAACAAAGAGCCAACCATGAAGAAGACTAAGAAGACTGACACACTCGTTATCTAGTTCTTTTGTTCATATGTTAAGGCTGACGAGGGTATTTGTGTTGACAAAAGTCTTATTGCATGATATTTTATGATATTAGATTTGAAACTTGAAATTTATGAATTGTGAAATTATACTTGTTTTTGTAAGCAAGTATAACTATAATTGTTATTTTACTATATTCTGATCGAATTTGGTGTAAGGGACATCAGTACAATAATTGGATGATTTTAATGATAGTCTTTAAGAATTTTTAGGTGATATGATTTTTTTTATTGAAACTAAATATTACTGTTTGTGCATGCTAGTTGAAATTAAGAAAATGTGACAGATTTATCATTATGCGAGTTGAATTCAAGAAAACAAATTATATGTTTTTATCATTTTATTACATCTAGTAAAAAAAGATGTAACATAATTATAAATTTTGTAAAAAAAAAAGATAGTTAAATACTAAATTACTATAAAAGTGGTAAATAGTTATGAATATATACAAATGTCCTTTTTGGTTATAAGCAATTTTGTCCAAAAATATTTATGAGCTAAATAAGCTTATCCAAAATAACCGCTAAGTCATACTATTCTTCTTGTAATATTCTCGTACTCGTCATTCTCATTACTATTCATCAAGAAATCTTTAGGTCTGGGCATTCTTTATTTGAATCTTGGATTTAGATTGATTCACTGCTTCTTCGACTCACAAATCTGGTTGCAGTGTATTGGTTAATTCATATGTACGATTCTGTCTCATCTAATTTGTTCACATGATTCAATCTTATTGAACATCTGACCACGAATTAATTTCAGATCTAAAATAGCACTCACAGATTGTTCTTCCTTTATTATTATCAATGTTGTGCTCAGATTTTACTCGATTTCCAATCTTCACAATTACAATGAGTTTTTCGGTGAACCCAATGTGCAATGAAACGAAATAGATGTTTGTACTAAAATTTAAAAACTATGATTATTCGATGTTTGAGACCTATTGGTGTTACTCGATGATGATGATGTTGATGAATTTTTGGGGAAAAATAGATGTTCTTGACTTGATGATAAACATTTTGACGAAACTTTTTGTCAGATCTTCATTTGAGTGCTAATAACGCTGAAACGTGTTTTAAACTTCTGAAATCTTCAAGTGATTCTAGAACATGAATGGTAAAAGATTCAACTGAACCCTGATGGTGATTCGAAGGGAAGCCATTGATGGCGAGAAGTAAGAATTCTTGATGGTACTCGATTTGGACCCCTTTCTTGTAAAACATAAATTGGACCCTTAAGCCCAACTTGAATCAATTCAGAGTTTCAGACCCAGTCCACTTTACATATTTGGACTCAATTCTTTTTGGGTTGTTTTTCTTGATCGGGCCAAAAGATCTTGGTATACATAGAATTTCAGATGGGCTAATTTTTCCAACTCGATTATCATGATTCGGAATTTCGGATCCGCAGGGCTGTACATTAGAAATATTTTCTTAGACTTTTGATCATAATAGGGAAAATTAAAATTTTTGGGATGAACGGTGATCAAGCACGGATGAACAATAAACGAGAAATTTTTGGATTCGATGATTTATTTTTATAAGATATAAGTGAATAATTTTTTGAGCTTTGAATCATATGCATAAGTCAAGGGGGGAGTTTCTATCTGTTTTACCCGGTTGAGCACATTTTCATATTCATTCATATTTTTATGGTCTATTTTTAGATCATAAGAAAGGGAGAATACGGGATGATTATTTGGAGATGAAGTGTCATTTTCAGATTTGACAAATTTTGGATTATTACACGATATTTTTTTTCGATTATTCCTTTGGCGGATTACTTCGCAATTACATTTTTTGGATACCGATGACACGTATAGGGGAGTTTTTCACGTATATGAGGCGATCAAATTTCGATTTGGAATTGAGTTTTCTTGACGAGTCTACGTGTATGCTTATCTTCGAAATTACTATTTGTTGTTTAAGGCTGCAAAGGTCATCTATAGCACGATTCTTATCACGGTACTATCCCAGGGATCGTTTTGGAGACTACCGACGTATGGAGATTCGAGGATTCGCTTCTACACCCCATGTTATCATCGTCTTTGGTTCCGCCAATTGCTCTTTCACAGTGTTGCACCACATAATCCATTCCAACATTTGAGGGGGAGATTGTTGGGATACAAAGTCTTACATGGAGTGATGTTTGGCGGGCTTGGAAGACCCACTATGATTTATGTGTATTGGGCTTTGCCTTAGTTGTGTTGCTCCCTATATATAGTCATGTTTATTTCCTTTTTTAGGTACAACTCACAATATAAGGTGTATGTGCTTCATGCGTTGCTCATCTTAGTAATTAAGAGCACGATCTTTTGTACAATTTCACATATATTAATCATTTGACACATTGGATATTTGTTTCGATCTTCACGTTATTATTATTCCACAAGCATCAAATCTGACTCAACATTATATATATATATATATATATATATATATATATATATATATATATATATATATATATATATATATACTAGGAAAGTTGGAAAGTCGTGCTTAGCACGGTCCATGAAGGGGATTTCGATAAGGAAATGAAAGTATAATGTTAATTTGGGCATGAAAACACAATTACATTGCCATTATGGGTAAAAAAGGACATTGTGGATTAAATATAGAAGTGCTTAGATCTCCTTATCCAAGAGGATCCCATGAACTGCATTAACTACTTAAGCAGATAGGTTTTTTTTATTAATGCCCCTATCATCCCTTCTTTCACAAAACATGTGCTTCCAAATCTTTCTCCTCCTTCCATCCCTGAATTACCATCATCTTCAAAACAACTCACCAACACAAACCATGATTAGTTAAGCTGTAGAATTCAACATGATATTAAACCCACACTTGTTACATAGGTGATGACAACATGACATGATAAAGGTATATTGATTGTAAACTTAACATGCAAAAGCAAAATCTCGTCACGTCTAGGTTGTCTAATATTGGTGAAACATGCAAATGTATGAAGCCATTTTCTAGTTTTAAAGTATTGCAATAGAATGATGGTTAGATTTTATATCTTCTCCAAGTGTCACCGAGAGACATTTGACGCCAGTCTAACAATCTTGCTTTCAAATAACACCAATATTGAAACAAAGAATTAGAAATAAATTATAGAACTCAAGATCATAATTCAATCAAAATAAAAAATATCTACTTCTTTAAACATACCCGGTAGTTATTGCCATCACCTATATTTAGGAAATCTGTAATAGACTGTTTCCCATTGCCCGGTTCATATGACACGTCGTGATTAAACTCCCTGAGTTTTCAAAGAGCATAATTGCAGGTGTGAAACATGCCTCTTTCTAAAAGGTGGAATCTTCGTATGCCTAAACCATCATTAAACAATTAAAACTAAATAGATTAAGAGCATAAAAATAAATATCTAATTGTGATAAAAAAATGAAAAATATTAATACATCAGGTTTTGCTACTTTAATCCACCATCTATAAAGAGACTTACTATTTTTTTTTATTTTTTAGACATGGAAGATAGTTGTCAGCAATGTCTTCCTTAGGTTTAGTATTGAATCATGAGATGGCATAGATATGTGCCGGACAAAATATACTTATTTAGCAAATCTATATATGGATGTTTTATTTAGTATAATAGACGAAGCCATGGAATTTTCCTAATAAAACTAAATCTTTATATAAATTAACTTGATTTCGGAAAATACATATAAATAATATTAAACATTTATTTGAATAATCCTTTTGCACGTCTCACGTTGTTTATTACCAAAGTGCCAACAATTTAATTACAAGATACTTATCTTTTCAAAAGTTTAATATGATAAACATTAGAATAAACCGGTTATAATATGATGATCAACAAATACAAACCCAAACTGTTTGGTGGCTAATGTCAAACATACTAAACAATTGTGCACCTCATGCGAATACTAAACCTCATGCGAATATTAAACCCAAAACGTCTTATCATGCTAAAAACAAATGGGTTACACACCTCAATACTACGTATGATTGCACTTTTCAATTTAGCACCCAAAGTTTGTGTTTTTTCTTCGACCATTGTTTTCTTCTCTTTCTTTCTTAATTTGTAATTTAAGTAGGTTTTATAAAACTAATGTTGACTATGATAAGCATCGTTTGTCTTAACCTTATGGAATTGATTCTAGCTTAAGAGTTTATGGGTCTGTAAAATAATTTATCCCTTACTGCCAAATAATAGATTTAAAAAATCTTATCATCAAATTTTCAATAAAGGAATTTGTAAAGAACCTGAAAAAAGACTTCCGGATTTTGACTGTTCCATGCGATTAATTTTTGAGTATCAACTATCAACGAATCTACTATAATTTTAAATTCAATTACTAAATATATATTAAATTTCGTTCAATTCTCATCGATAGCAATATCAGGAAGTGATGATTTTGGGAAAGTAACCTTGTTAACACAACATAAAGAATTTTATCTATCAAGATAAATGAATCATCAATTGTTTGTTTCCATGTTTGATGTGTAAAGCAAATTGGAATTAACTTAAACTTACCAAAGCAAAGTTCAAGAAGCTACCAGAACTTTTACCTGAGTGTATGTTACAGTCTCAAACCATAAATGAGTTAAAGAAAGTTGAACAAACAGAGTTTCCAAAGGCGTATTGTTAATACTTCTAGAACTCTCGTCTCTTTCTAGAAATAAGGCAAGTCCTGCAATGAAGCCATATAATATGATTTACTCAATTTATAACCGTATAAAATACATATGTGCCAATAAATATCCCTAAATAACAATTTAGAAAAATGTAATTGTTAATAACTATAGCACTTTTTGTTATACTTAGTTCAAAACAAATATAGCAATGACAAATGTACAATTCAATAAACTAAGACTCTAAGAGACGTGGATACAATAGCAAGCACATAAAAGGTCAAACATCTCCTCCAACTCCGTTTCCTTCAAAATCATCTGATTGTGAATTCTCAAAACGAATTTAAACATAAATGAAACTCGATTTCAATTATGTCCATCTTATCGATAACCATTTCACTCCATCAGTATCTCCCACGTTCTTTAAATTCAGGCGGTGGAGGCTTCACAAACGGATATTAGGGCTTTGTTGTGGCCAATTCTATACAATCCCTGGTGGGCTTGGTTATCTACATCCAAATTTGAAAGCGATATCCTCAAGGCAGCGTAATTGATTTCAATGTAGATTAGGGTAAGCAGGAGGTGGTGATTTGAGAGAACCTCAATTAAAAAAAATGTCGACGCTTTATCAAAGTTCAACAGCCTTGTCGCATTGATTTTTTTTGTAAAAGCAAACCAAGCACCGATTGGAGATAAAAAAAATCTAGTTAGCAAATACCAAAATATTAAACAATTAGATATCCACATACGAATTTCCGATACAAAAGCAAAGGCGAAGTGATGATTCGATGATAAATAATGATTTGTTTTGATAAAAAGAAAAATCAACCGAAGAAAACTTACTGTTGAAGCCGATGATAGAGGATTTAGGATTCTGTAAGAATTGAAATGGAGCGAATAGCGAGTGATATTGTGTTTTGGGACAATTTTGTAGGCAAGTTACACAAACCACATAAACTTCAGAGTGCTAATTGTCATTTATAATAATCTGAGGCCCTTCGGTGAACCATAGATGACAAGACATTGAGCACCAACCATCATGTTCTTGTATTCTTCAGCTTTTATCAAGAAAGATAAATAACGGTAGGAAAAGATGGTAGCGGTAGAGTATTGGAAGAGCCAGAAAATGTAGCGAGCAAGAAGGACAAGAATATTACACGTACATCAAAATGATACAGAGTGGATTACAGGTGTCTTGAAGCGGAAGCGGCGGTGGAAATGACGGTGTTCCATATAACCTGTCTCAAATGTGGAAACAGAAGAGAGGTGGAAATGGCGTTGACACACCATCCTCTTTCACGCGCCAAAGGAAAACCTTTGCGTGAACTACACGCTCAGCACCATGGCTTTCCAACTCTTTAGTCAGCAAATTGTTTATAATTAGCTTGAGCCCATGCTCCGCACGGGTTCGGGAGAGCTGGAGCACGGGTCCATATACGCTGGTTCGTGGTTGTTATGGGCAGAAATAATAGTTAAAGTTCGTTACCATTACGTGATAAGTACGTAGCTATTGCGTACTTGCAAAATAATAGCATCAAGAGGAGACATAATTAGTATAAAACGAAAGTAGTCATTTCAATCATTTGTGTAACTCATGTCAAACAACATATATTCTCAGAACCATTAAACCGTTTGCTTCCATATGAAAAACAAAAAGATAAAATATGCGAGATAAAATTCTAATCAAAATTTACGTTTCTTTTATTTTTCTCGCGGGTCGTGGTAGGTACGGTTTTAAATTGGAACCGTTTATGGCTTTTTGTGTCTCACTTTTCTTCTTCGTTTTCTTGTGTTTTCTTTGTCGACTGAAATATATTTTCCATTGATGCTATGTAAAAAGTTATTAGTCAATTGCAAATATGTGACTTTCATATTGGCTAGCGAAACTACTGGATATACGTAGTAAACCAACTACAAATTTTTCATTTGGGAAGAGGAGGAATTTTGGTATAAATAGTCAGATGCCCCTAATCTTATGATTTAAAAATTTTATAGAGAACTGATAATCATTGAATCCCGGGCAATCTCATGATTTATATTATCGCAGTAGGATACACCATCTTACAAGTCAGAAGCAAAAGTAGCTATTATTGGTTAAAAAACGTGCAACTTCAGTTACCAAAATATCCTTAAAACCTGTAAGTATATTGTTATTTCTACAAAACAAAAATAAATATATTGCTATTATTGGGAAATAAATGTAAGTAAATATAAAAAATCCACAAATTCATTGGTATTTTTACTATGCTTACCATATATTTTGATACCAGACCACAAGTTCATTGACATAACCTTCATCCAACTATTGTCACTTGGCTTCAATACATCAGACGGTCAAAGTGGTAACAAAATAAAGCATCTGATCCATTAGGTATGTGAGGTTGGTTCCAGAACTGCTTGTTTCCTGTTACAAATATAAAGTTGAAATTAAAAGACTTTTGATCAACATCTTCTTCCACAGACATGGAAAAAAGACAAAAAAAAAAAAAACATTTTACAGCTTCAAAACCAAGCACCACCTTAGAAGCTCAAAAAAATTTCTCTTTGAAGCTTTCAACAGTGTCCTTGATGCTTACCTCAACCGGAGTAAAATCAACACGTATACTTTCTGCCTTTGACCTCGATACAGTGTAAGGTACCTGCTCACTACACTTACCGTCTTTACACCTATCGGAACAAAAAAAAGGCAAGTAACAGATTTAAATAGGTAACCAAATTGTAATTAAACAACACATTCATGGGAATAAATACTTGCCTTTCAGAATGGCCAAGAGCAGGGTAGTGTGTGTAAAATCTTCATGATCCTAAAAGAGCCAGTCACAGCCCCAACTATACAGTATCTATCACTTGCTTCCGGGTTCTCAAATGCTAATATATGAGCAATTGCAACATCTGTGACATCAACCAGTCTTAGAATGCATGAGAGAAATAATAAACAGTGTATGTACGGTTTTGCAGATCATGTGAAAAAAAATTTCTTTCTGTTTTTTGAATTTTTCAATATAAATAAAACGATATCATCCATACCGCAAGCTTTTTTGGTTCTTTTTTTATCTATTTATAATTATCATCAAGAAAATAAACTTAAATAAAATATTATCATATAATATTTTGTAATTAATAAATATGTCGACAAATCACTTAATTTATATTTTAATTAATAAATAATGTACAACTAACAAAAACACTGAAAAAAGAAAATGTAAAGGACAATATAGTATATGGGACCACGATCAACCCATTTGAAGCTTCGGTTCGATGCACACTCTCAATCACACACTTAAAGTACATAATTACAAATCGTTTCTACCCTGATGTTTCTTTCCGGTACATCAATGTTGAATCTTGAATCCAGGATTGTCCCGAGTTTGGGATTTCTTATTTAGTTTTTTGATTTTCTCATTCTTGATTTAGGATTTGAAACTGTTTCAATATTGTGTGGTTCAAGATGTTTTTAATTGTGATTCGTTAGTGTGTTGTAGGTTTCAAAGGGACCAAACGTGCAATTTTCACCAAACCACTGGGACAATTTTAACAAATAACTATTTAACTATTAACAGTTTTAGTTAGTTTCGCTTTCGCACTTTTAACAATCCACTTTTAAACAAATTTTTTTCTCAAAGTCGATTACTAAGAGCATAAAAAAACCTAAACCAATGTACTTAAGGGTTAAAGTTATTTTTACATATCTTGTAGTTATGTTTCTTTACTCATAATAGCATAATAGCAATGTACTTGCATATCTTTGTTAAAAATATGAAGTACGTTGCTAGTATGGACAGTAAATTCACTTGAAATTGGGTTGAAATTTATTGAACCTATTTATACTTAATTGACCAATTTAAGAACCATAATTGTGTGGTTGTGGAGTATTAAATTTGCATTTGTCTGAATTTGATCGATGAAACGCTTAAAGATTATGATTAATGGTGAAAGGTGGTACCTTTAGATATACAGGTGTTCGACAAACTGATGATGAAAAAAGAATTTTTTTTATATGTATCCATTTTCCTACCCCAAAATGAGCGACACCATCAATTAACTTTTTTACTTCTGAAAACGTCCATAGTCTATGAAGCTTCCTCTGATTGCCACCGGTCATTGATCTCATCGTTGTCTCAGAATCATCTTCAGACCCACTTGAACAATTCTCAATTCGGGTTTCCGTCTGTTGCAGAAAAAGATTATGGATTTTATCAAAAACCCAAGAAAATAGATTATAGAGGTACTTGCGTAATTTACCGTAGCTGGTGGAGTGGTTTTTTGAGATTCTTCTAGTGGGCATTAAGAGATAAATGGAACTTGAATAGCTTTACCAAATGAGAGTTCAAAAGATGGGAGATTTTCTTTAGGTTTGACCTCGTTTTGACTTTTGACACGTCGGACCGTTCACACTTTAACTTTTGAGATTGAAGAAGGTTCTTTTCTCTTTTTACACTTCTTTAGAGATAAATTTGATGACTCATCGATGTATCATTTTGTGGGCTTTCGTGATCTTTTATGTGTGATTCCATCAACACCATGTTCTTGACCAGAATTTGTAAGTAAATCTTGATGAAAAGGGGTCAATTCCATTCTGGTTTGGAAATGGAGTGGCAGATTCCGTTCGTCATCTTCTTGGTCTATGAATGATTTTGAGTAATCTTCAAACTTATCTATGGTTTTGGACTTGGTTCTAAAAATGTTGCCAAGGAAGTATCTCTGGCATTCGGATTCCGGAATGGAATCCGTTAATGAATTTTGTATTCCAAAAATTGCCCTTGTTGTAGAACATTGGAAACGGACTTTCCAAGCTAGAATTACCAACATGCAAACCTTCATTAGGAATATAGTCTATACAAGCACCATGGTCAACGTACCCGATATCTATTGCCAAACATGTAAACATTGGGTAGTGATTTGAATTTAATTAAAAAAAAAAGAATTATATGAATAAGTTAAAAGTACCTATGAGATAATCATCATGAGAGATTCCGTTTGTTGTTAGGAGATTTACTACTCCAACTTCATGTGGAAAAACATAAAGTGCCTACAAATATGCTATTTCATAAAAATAAATACAACAAATATGCCAAAATAAAAAATAAGAATTTACTTGAGATGGAGAATAAGACATACATTAAGCTTTGTTGTATCTACACCTTCCACGTTTATATTTGAATCCGAGACACCTTTATTAATAAATGTCATCAAAATCAAGAAAGTTAGTCAAAAGTCTAAAATACCCTTCAATTAAATGAATAGAAAATTGTTGACAAAAACACTACTTACTGAAACTTGGTCAGATCGCGTTTCCACAAGTAGACAGTCAATTGTACTTCACGATTGTCTGACTAATTGTGCATTATAAACCCACATTTCTCACAGAATTGAGATAAATCAGCATATAAAAACATATACCCCAGTTCACAATATCAAATTTTACTAACTGATGTGTCAAATTAATACAATTAAAAGAAAATCACATCATCTGTCAAGAATTGTAAGACGTACATTGCAAAAAGCAGCAGTAAGATGAGACAATCAACAAAGTACAGGTATAAAAAATGCAATTTACCTTAACTATTTTTAAGTAGGCATGAAAAAAAATCCAAGAACTAAATATGTATAATGAGGAATAGTTGCAGGATGAAATTGGTAATTAACTCTAAATAAAATTATTATTTTTTGTGATGAGAAAATTATTACGTGGGCTTTATAGTCTTGGTTGGGCTCCCCAATATCCGTTTCGCCGGAAAACGTAGCTGGAAAGCTCGGGGACAAATTTCGCATCGACAATCAAAAAGCTTCGAAATCCAATTTGATTCAATTCATAATAATGCTGGAGAAATCCAACTCTTCCAGCAATTCCACCATTTCTTCTTCGAAGCTCACAACTCAACTGAATCTTTCGAAATGCGCTACGAATAATTCCAATTCAATTGAAGTCGTAGCTTGGCCGTAGATGGGCAATTGTTTGACCCCATTAGTAATCGTTTGCAAACACCTGCAATTAGAAACACCAAAACTTGAAATCGTTTCTCAATCTCATTTGATATTTGAAAACTCCTTTAAAGCTTTAGATGGAGAACCTGTAAATGGCGTAGATCAAGAAGAAAATTTCATGCGACAATCGACACCCTGTACCAAACTACCATGTTTGTTCGATAGTATTTGGCATCTGCAGATCGATGATGGAGAAAAACGTCGACGTCGGCTAAGAGAAACCCTAAGTCGGTTTCGAGAAAGAAAGAAAGGTTCTAGGGACGGTGGTGAGGATTTTGGTAGAGACGTAGATAAGAAGACGGAATGTTGAAGAGGATTTTTCCGCTACCCCCTTCTTACGTCGGCTAAGAGAAACCCCATTTATTCCGCTACCCCCTTCTTACGCAGGTATAAATAAAGATTTATTCTGTTGAAAAAAGTTTTTTTATTGGATATTTGGATGTGCGGACATTCAATTGTTCATAAGTTAAACAAGTGTGCATTGTTTATGTTGTTAAGTCGAAGACCATTTTCTGAGAATGCTTGTTCGTTTGATTTATTTTTTTGCCATTCTAAGAGAATTATCATATTTGCTTGAGTTTGTTAATTAATAAGGTTGGTTATTTTTTTAGGAGGATATTTTCAGGGATGTGTGTTTGCATTTTGATGGTTGTGGAAGTGGAAGACTTTTGGAAGTATTTTTTTGTTGATTATGGGTTCGAAGTTGAAGATGTATGCAGTCAGAATAAGAGATATTGCAAAATATGCAATAAGTTTGGTGATCATGATAGCAGGAATTGTCCGTTTAGATTTTTTGATTTATAGGAGTGTTTTTAGGTTTATGTAGAGAAGGATTTTGTATTCTTCCAATGTTTCTTCAATAAATTATTATTAGTTATATCCATTGTTTTTATATAATCAGTATTATTGTTATGGGATGTGTATTTTATAAGAATCAACGTATCACATGTTTGGGTGGTGTTTATTATATCATTCTCTAAAATTAATACGAGGTATGATACGTGTATGTAAAATATGGAGTTTCATTCATTGAGAATTATTCAATTATGATACGAATAATATTTGTCCAACCCAATTCTTGGAGAATTCAAAGTTAATGTTAGGTGTGCGTATGATGTTTGTGATGTTTGTTTTAAACAACCATATTTTTTTTTTGAAGAAATGATTTTTTTGAAGAACCCAATTTAATCGCATTATATCCTATTATTATGAGATGTGATTGTGGGTTAGTTATTTACAGAGGTTATTATTAGATAGTCGATTTTAAATTGTTTTGTAAACATATCCAATATTTATGGTAGTCATATCAAATCGTGGTGATATGGTTACGAAAGGTGTGTAATTTGAAATTTTTTTTTATAGGCATGAGTCTTTTTATTCTATTTTCTATTCTTTGAAATTTCCGGAAAGAAAAATAATTCGATAATCAGATGGAGGATGATCAAGCAAGTTGGAGCGAACCGTCTATAAACTCTCAAGATTCAGAGGATATTAATAAATTTTCTATCGAAAGTACAGGGAAACTTGAGACACGAGTACATTCTCCGAGAATGGGTAAGGAAATAAATGTATTTAGTGTTGTATTGTTGACGTTTTGGTATCGTTAGTTACACTTTTTCTTTTGTTTTTCTGTTAGGAGATGAGGAAGAGTCGGTTTTCAGTAATGACTATGTTTCCCCAGGTGGTACACCATATTGGATACCGAGAACAGATGAACATATAAAGCCTAAAAAAGGAGATGAATTTCCTTCATATAGTGATGCTGTTAAAATGTACAAGGAATATTCATTTGAAGCAGGTTTCAATATAAGGAAAGGTTCACTTAAGAAGACGACTCATGGTGTGGTTACTAATCGACATCTATTATGTGATGGAGAAGGTAAACATCATACTGGCAATGTGGATACGATTGATGTTTAATTAAGAAAACTAAAAGAAGGAAAGATTTACATAAAACAAAATGCAAGACACACATTGTTATTAAGATTATACTAGGAGGGGAAGGTTATTATGTGCATGATTTTGTAGAGAGACATAACCATAGGCTTATTAGTAACGTAAACATGCATCTGTCCTGTGCTACCCGACAACTTGATTTTTCCTAGAAAAATTATTTGTATAACATGACAAAGCAGAATGTTGGTGTAGCAAAGGCATATAGATTAATAAATGGCATTTAAGGTGGGTGTTCAACTCATGATGGATTGGCTATTGACTATAAGAATTATATGCGTAATCTGAATTGTTTCATTGGTGGAAATGATTCTCAAATGATTGTGAATGTTATGGAGGAAAAAGTCAAATATTCTCTAAACTTTTCTTTTGAATATAGGGTTGAGGACAAGCAACTGAATACATTGTTTTGGGCTGATGAGATTGCAAAATGTAACTATAAGGAGTTCGATGATGTAGTTTCATTCGATGCAACTTTCAATACAAACAGGTTAGCAGTTTATTTTTTTTAGGTATTTGTTTTTTCTAATTTGGTTTTTGGCATATGTTAATTCTTTCAGAATAGTCTTTATAATTAATTTTTTTATTGGTATTTGATTATTCTCTGAGAATATTATTGTTAATATTATGGAATAATCGATTTTTTTTTTGGTTTTAGGTACCATATGGTATTTGTTCCATTCATAGGTTGTAGATAATAATAAAAAGTGTGTGACATTCGGTGCTGGATTGCTTAGCAGGGAGGACACTGATTCTTATATATGGTTACTGACATGTTTAAGAAAAGCGTTTGGTAAACATCCTACTATTGTTTTGTCAGATCAAGATCCAACAATGAAAAAAACAATTGAACAAGTTTTTCCTGAGTCGCACCACCGCTTATGTATGTTGCATATAACAACAAAGTTGCCATGGAAGGTAATGTTATAAACTGTTGTAATTATTTACATTTAGTTGAGATAGTTATTAGTAAACTGATTTGTTAAATTTAATTTTTTGGTTTTGTAGTTACCGACAGAAGTTTTTAATAACAAACAACTTAAGGAACAATTCAATTTGTTGATTTGGAATTCTAAGATAGATTGTTCAGAATTTGAAGCTAGATGGGAGGGCATGATTGATGAATTTAAACTTTCAGATAATAAGTGGTTGAGGAATATGTATGGTATGCATAGTTGTTAGTGTAAGGATTTAAGCAAATCAATGAACTAATAAACCTATGTTCACATGCAACCTATGAGGATCTATGTTTTCTTCTAATTGAACATATAATAAATTCCTAAAGGCCAGAAGAAAATAACTAAAAGAATAAAATTAGAAAAACTAACCTTTTATGATTTCTTGGAAGCAAAGCAACAAATGGATCTTGCCTCAAATGAAGTCACACCCAGGGAGCTGGAGCAGGTCTCGAAAATTCCAGAGAGAGTTCAAGTAAAATGGCGCAGATTTATGGTATTTGAGGCTCCCTATTTATAGCCTCCAATAGATGACCAGATAAACCTTTAGAGATAAACCCTTTTGAATTCAAATCAAGATAAGCCTTTATCTTAACAATTCAAACATATTTATCTACATATATAAAATCGAATATATATATATATATATATATATATATATATATATATATATATATATATATATATATATATATATATATATATATATATATATATATATATATATAGATATAATTTTCGCCAATTATAATCTTACTATAATTGTCACTTACTCAACTATTGGATAATTACAATTCTAGTCCCTACACCTTTAATTAATTATATTAATCAACAAATTAATTCCAATTAATTCCATATTAATTTCTAATTAATTAATATAGTTTCTAATTAATATATTATCACTTTAATATATTAATAAACTATTTATTTAATTCATATTGATTTATTAATCACATAATAAATCAATCTCTCTCTCTACTGAATATTCTACCAAACCTCCTGCTATGAGGGCAACCCAAAGGACTATGCTACTCTTAATTTGGTAAATACTAATTATTAGTCATGGCTTAGATACCTAATCCAACAGTTGGATCCCTGTATTATTTAGGAATATTCCTATGTGTGGATTAATACGAACAACATCTTTTTCTAAGAGTCAAAATTGGTCTTATCAAAATAGTAAACTTAGTGGGTCTTATCTAATCAATTTTATGATGACATTTGATTCTTCAATGGAGAGACAAAGGCATAACCAAAATGTGGCCGATTTTAACACCGCTTCAACTTATCCTCCTATGGTGGCATATCATCCTTATGAAAGGGATGCTTCAAAAGTATACATAAGGAAAGCTTTTTACCAAGTGTAGGAGGAGCTTTCTCAATATAAAAATACTTGTTTGATTAAGAGCTTTAGTTCGGATGAATATGTTGATAATTATGTTGTCTTGGAGAAAAAGAAGGATGTGACCTTAAGGAAAACTTTAAATGTGGATGACACTTCAAATGTTCAAGAATATCATTATGATTCTTTGTATAAGGATTCTGAATATAAGGTAAATTTTATTACGTTTTATTAAATGCAGTTTAAAAGGGTATTTTACCATTATATTATGTGTTTTATGGTAACATTTCTTTTCAGGTGAAACATTTAAAAAAGGACCAGTTGTTATCATGTGATTGTATGAAGTTTGAACAATACGGCTTGCTATGCAGACACATTTTTTGTGTAATGAAGTATTGTGACTATGACAAAAGGAATTGTCCTGATAAATAGAAATAATTGTAGTGTTTGTTTGTGGTTTTGAAATATGTTATGTTACTTTGTTAACATTTAATTGACATTGCATTTTGTTAAGTTTGTTTTTCAGTTTTTTGAAAATTTAATTTTTTACTAGTGTTGTACACAGGATCCTCCACCTTTATGTTTGAACATGTTAATATTATTATTACACCACTAGTACCTTATATCACATTTACTTTACCCTGTATGACATTCTTTGAGAATTTTGATTTACAATTTTGCAGTCTAATGGCGTTTGTCAAGTCAATTGATTATGTTATTTGTTAATTGATAGAAGTTTTCATAGACAATGATATATTAAATATATGCATTTTTCAAGAATGGCACTTTAAAGTATGTACCTAATGGGTTTTTGTACTATTTAGTTTATTCCATTCTTAGAGAATGAGCGTATGTATGTTATAGTGTCCCTAATTTATTGAGAATAAGTGTCGGTTATGTAATCAATGTATAATTCAAGACTCATTCTTTCAGTTTTTAACGTCAATGAATTTTTCAAAGAACAAACAATAACATTAAAAAAACAAACTTTTATTCATTCGGATGGTACATATTCAATGTTTGGTGTACATCCACATTGTCATATCATCTACGTCACATTCTTGGTTAAGTCTGAGTTTGCTTCGGCTGAATGTGTATAACTCATTACCTCAATCAAACTGAACCACATACCGGCCTTCATGTTGCCTTATGTATCGGCCTACTCACCAACCTTCATGGTACCATGCATCCACAATGTCCCCCTCTTTCAGATCGGCCACCAGCTCCATTGGATAGGATCTGATTCTCATTTTTGGCCGAATTTCTTCCAGAGGGGTGTCGTCATCATTTACTAGGGTTTCGTATCGAACTGGTATCAACCATAGGAGATTACAAGCACTACAGCTGCATAGTAGGAACCTAATAATCCATGCTCCCTTCCCTTAACCTCAACCCGATCACCTAGTTATTGCAATTGTTTTGCGATTGATTGTTGTGTGGAGAAAAGACTAATATGTCTTTCCTTTTAAAGGAAAAGTTTTCCCTCATTTCAAGAAAATATTCAATAAATTTTAAAAAAATATAGTGTTGTCATTTCAATATTTGGCCTTTTTCACCTGAGGAAGATTTAATCTTGTGTCCTGTATATTTGCAGATTTCCCAATGTTTGAATTACTGTAAAGTGTTGAACAATTTGTGGTTGATCGTATTCAATGCATTTATTCTCAATCCAGATGTGTCTTTTTATGTAATTTGTTTGTATTTACTCAAAATGTTGACTGTTTTAAAGACTTTAGTAAAGTTTTGTTTAACGTATTTATATCTAACAAATTTATGTGTTTTTTTCATCTCCAATTCTCCGAGAAACTAAGTATAATTATGTAACAATTGTTAGTTATTCTCCAAGAAGATGGTGTTAATAATTGGAATGAAACATGGATATAAAACATTAATATTCTTAGAGAATCAATTGTTATATAATATCTAACCCACATAATATCCATATAAAAACCATGCACATCTATTGAAATCTAAATAATACCAACAGTTACCTAGATAAACAAGCAAAATTAATTATGCATAAAATATAAAAGACGTCCTAACAATAGTAAAAACATGTTTATAAGCATCTACTTTAAACTAAATAACCATAAACATTATTGAATGTAGAGTCACATAATTACACCCCCACAATATCCTTTCTTTTCCTTGCCCTTTGTTGTTTTTGCAAGTTTTGATTTTTTATCAAGGAGTTTTTTTTTCTGATGCCCTTCTTTTGTCAACCAGCAAGGATTTTTGTAAAACATCCAACTTTGAAAATGCAGATGTGAAGCTTACTACCTTGTCCCTCTAGAGGCTATAGTATGATGTTAACAATTTGTACATGTATTTGTAACGCAGCATTGCTAAACATGTGACATCGTTCTTTGATTTTCCAGTAAGTCCTGTGTGCCATTTTCCTTCCGCTTCCCCTTTGTGGCACTCCATGTGTCTCATCAGATAGATTCCACAGTTAGGCCCTGTCTCCGGTACTTACCATACCATTCTCATTCTGGTTGGTTCATTTTCCCACAACTTAGCATGTTGGGGTGGTTGACATTCATTAACCATGTACATAAGAACTTTTGCTGCAAATGATGTATTAATATTATGCAAGGTTTGTCATAAGTTTTGTATAATAAAATATTTTAACCATACTAGTTGTCTTGGTGCAGACCCGTAGATCGTCTCGATTGATCCTATTCATTTAACATAATCAATAAGTATACATCTTCCTTCTTTCAAATTGAAATGGTTACCGAGACATCCAGTGTGGCATGATCCATCGAGTGTGAACCAACTTCCTTCTCCTTCACATAGTTGGCTGTCCCGGTTAGTGCAAATTGAGCCTTAGAAAAATTATAAATCTATTGTGGATCAATTACTGTCCAAGCAATCTGTGTCAAAAACTAAGGCACTCTTTTTGGGTGGCCGACTTACCCTCATAATAGCAATTCTTAACATTTATTTAAAGATCTGGTTTGTGTTTTGTAGCTCCTTGAAAAACATCACAAGGAGTGGTGTCAGATAAAAAATCCTGTGTATGTTGAGTAGCATGGGAAAAATTCATAGCATCCAAGGAGAATTAGGGAACATGAAGGCGTTAAACATCAGCCTGCTTCAGAACTGGCAATTGAAGATCCGGTCGAAAAGTCGGCTTTATAGCCTCGTTATTTGAGGTATTCATAACATTACCCGTAAACCTAAAGATATGTTGGCAAAAAAGCCATTGCAAGGTCTGAAACAACATTACAAAAGCGGATGATGAACTCGGAAAACTTGGATTACAACATAATTTGATACTTGTGTAGGAGGTAGGCAATGGAGATGATACACTCTTCTGGAAGGACCATTGGGTGGGATCTACAAGACTTCAAGTCTGTTATCCTCCCCTCTACGCCATCGATAATAAAAAACCATTTATTGTGGTTGAGTGTCTATTTACTTCAATCCTTACGTGGGAATGGAAAAGATATCCTTCCAAATCTGAAATCTAGTAATTAATTCATATCGCTACTATCATACAACAAATTTCTCTGAAAAATCATTCTGGCAAATGCATATTCAGTCTTGTTGCTAACAGGAGATATTTTATGGAGGTCCTTCATAAGTATATCGACTCAAATATCACAGTTGCAAGCGAAAACATAATTTGGTGCTTGTTCCGATTAACAAGGTATTAGTTGGAAAACATGGAGTAATTCTCCATTTCTTGAAAATGTATTTTATGGTGGTTGCACCAAAGCATAAGGGTGGTTGTAACACCCGGTTTCTCAATTCAAGATACACCATGTATGCTAATCAAATATACATAATTAGTGGTGTAATCCAAAAAGTGAGCAACAAGTTTTACAAGAAACTATCAAAAACTAAGTTCAAGTTTTAGTCTAACATATCATAAGTTACACACTTATTCTTTCCAAAAACCGGTTTACATAAACTACAGTCCAAACATGGATAAACAGTCAAGTCTAAGTCCAACTTCTAGCTAACCCTCGTTGATGCGCTTCCCACGATCGCCACCACCTGAACCTAAGATACAACAATAATAACAACAATTTATGAGCTACTCGAGCTCAGTGAGTAATCACTAGTTAATTGGGTTGTAAATCTCGATATCTCTTTGAACTCAATCTCAGTGGACTATCTCAGTCCCTTAGTAAAAAATCAATACGCTTGGCTTTTACACTAACTCAACACTTGATTATGTCAAACCAAACCAATACACAACAATAAACTCATGGAACACTTCTAGTTCTGCAATAAAGAACTCCACCACAATACAATTCATAAATAGAATCAATAACTAACTACTCACCTGATGTCGGATCGATGTATGATACTCCTGAACCTCGCGTACCTTGCTCCTGTCTAGCTTTGGCTGTAACATAACAACCCGAGTCAATACTCAATATTCAATAACAATCTTAATTCATGCTTAACTCATAACAATCAAGAATTTGAAAGATAGAAAAGAGTTACAACCAAAAGATAATAATAATATCTTAGTTGTAGCTTCTAATTCTACCATTTCAACTCATTCAACCGTAGAAACACAACAACAAACACTTTACTAGCTCGAGTCTATGATTAGAACTCCATTACACACTATAATCCAAGTAATTTTACTCTAATTCATGCAAGTTGCAGGTGGTTCCACCTGGAACCATCTCAACTCAAGCAATACCACCATCAAATTGAAGCTAAAAACAAAGGGAATTACCTTTCAACCGCAAAATATTGAATCCTAGCTTCAATTCTTGAATTATAGGCCTCAATTTCGACTTTAGAGGTTTAGAATATGTTTCTAGAGTTTTAGAGAGTTTGGACGAAGTGATTTTTCCCAAAAATGAAAGAAAGCCAACTTTAAAAGGTGGGTCTGATACGACACACGACTCGTGTGGACCCACACGACCTGTGTGGATCCACCGCTTGCCTTCTGTTTGCTTCTGCAGGTCCTACACGACCCGTGTGGACTCACACGACCTGTGTGAGACCCATAGCAAAACCATACAGAAATCTGTACCTACTCACACGACCCGTGTAGCCTTACACGACCCTTTTGAGTCTAGAAATGTTATTGTTTGGTTTCTAAAACCTCTTTACACGACCCGTGTGACTCTACACGACCCGTGTAACCTTTTTTTTAGCATTTTTCATGTTCAAACTTTTCCTAAATGGGGTTTTAACCATCCTAACTTATATTATAACTTATTTAATCTTAATTACACTAAGATTAACACTATCTCACTACTAATTAGTATTACGGTATTACAGCGGTCTTGCAGTAGGATCGTTAAACGCATTAAATCGATCCCTAATGTTAAAGTGGTGGTGGCGATATAGGGTTGACCGCTCATCTATATGGCCCAAGCGATTAGAGGTCCTCACAATCTTAGATATAAGATAGAAAATTGATTATCTAAAAAGATGAGTGTTGGTGTTTAGAACAAAGTGGCAAACATAAATGAGGAATTATACAGAGTCGGTATTGATATTAATGAGATAATGGTGAAGCATGTATGTTTGGGCAACGACACCCTTTTCTGGCTTAGCAAGTGGATTGGTCCCGTTCCTTTAAAAGTTACATTCCTTGAGATCTATCTATTAGAAAGACACAAGCGATGTAAGGTCTCGAATAGGGTCCAAATCGGAGCCAACTCATGGGATTGTATATCGATCCCTTCTTCTGGTGAACAGGTACAAGAGCTATAGATGCTCTCCTCGTTAATCGGGTCTTTTCAGCCTTCCATAAGGGTAGTTCATTGGAAGTGTGGCATCTCCTCTGATGGTATGCTTCGTGTGGATGTCCTTAGGAGAAAATTGATTATCTCTTGAGCCCTTCAAAGAAAATACTATCGAATGGATCAATGAAGTTCCCATCAAGGTTTGTTGCTTCGTATGGAGAGAAAATTTAGGGTGTATACCAACTGTAAGTCAACTTATGAAACAAGGAGTGTAAGTGGGTTTTGCAATGTGTAGGTACTGCTCGATCGAGGATGAGGATGTTAGACATGATTTGATCAAGTGCCCATTTGTAGTGACAGTGTGGGAATAGATCTTTAGATGGTGTAATATTGCTATTCCTTAATTTAGATTAGTTGGAGACATAATAAGCTTTGCTGCAAGATGCGGGAATTGCCCAAAAAGGAGGGATAACCTTATTAGTATTTGTTATGGTACACTATGGTGAATTTGGAAAGCAATATGCGACAAGAACTTTAAAACACTCCGCGTTCCCCCGACCAAGGTCGTTGATAACATTAAATCCTTGGTGTCCATGTGGATTAAATATATAATGACGAATTGTTCTATTAGTTGGATTGAATGGTGTATTTGCCATTTTACTTGTATATAAACCTTATGCACTGCTCCGGTTCCATGCACCTTCTAGCTTCTTGGTTTCGATATTAGCAAGGAGAATGTAATTCTCGTGGAAGCTTTGGGTGAGACAGGCGATCATGTTGGTTCTTAATGAATGTGATGTCTCTTAATATTAGAGGATTGGGGGTTTATAGCAAGCGCGATTGGATAGCTCGTCTCCGCTTTCGGTATAAAATATCTCTATTTGGTCTTCAAGAATCTCGGTTGGACGATGATGTTGAGGTTAGTATCATTGAGCACTGTTGGGGTGGTGATAAAGTGGGTTTCGATTTCGTGAAGTCAACTGGTAGATCAGGGGGAATCATAACAATGTGGGACAAGTCTTTATTCACTCCGTCTGATTATATTAAGTCTCGTCATTTCCTGGTGGTGTTTGGTAGATGGGCGAATATAGATGGTTTGTTTGCTTTTGTTAATATCTACGGGCCTCAATCCCCATTGGAAAAGAAGAAATTGTGGGAGGATCTTGCTTTGATTAAGAGCTCTACGATGGCTAAGTGGGTTTTTTTAGGACTTTAACGTGGTTAGGCGTTTGGAGGAGCAGATCAATTCTAATTTCTGTGCTTCCTCGGCTAGTTTCTTCAATAAGTTCATTTCGGATGCGGGGCTATTGGATGTTAAGATGGGTGGCTTTAAATACACTTATTATCAGCAAGCTGGTGCCAAATTGAGCAAATTAGATAGATTTCTCATTTGCTCGGATTTTAATTCCACATTCCCTTCCTCGGCATGTACCGCTCTCCCTCGGGAACTGTCGGATCACAATCCCATCATGCTTTGCCCGTTTGCGGTTGATTTTGGGCCGACTCCCTTCAAAATTTTCAATTCTTGGCTGATTAGAGATGATTTCGAGTCAGTGGTTACCTTGGCTTGTCCATCTTTCACTGGCTTTGGTGCTCCTGACGCATTCTTAATAAGCAAATTGAAATTTATCAAATGTGAAATCCGTAAATGGCGTGCTATAATGTTTCCTTCGGAAACTCTTGAAATGAAGCAACTAAAAGAAATCAGGGGGGTGATTGACTCTTGTTTCGAATCGGGTAGGCCAAGAATTGATGACTGTTTGATTCGAGCGAATGTTGCTCGCAGAATTGAAGAATTTGAGAGACTTAAAATACTTGAAATCAAGCAAAAAGCACGCATCAAATGGACTATTGATGGCGATGAGAACTCGCGCTTCTTTCACGGATTTGTGGCTAACCGTGCTCGCAAAAACCATATGCATGGTCTTCTCATTGATGGGGTGTGGGTCAGAGCGCCAGACATCTTAAAAGAGGAAGTTTTTCGTTTTTTTTTCAAAAAAGTTTCAGGAAAATTGGCCTGTTCGGCCTAAGTTTAGAAGTAATAAATTTCTGCGGCTTTCTGACCAAAGTCGCGATTTTTTGGAGACAGGCTTTTCGGATGTGGAAATAAAAAATTCGTGTGGGCCTGCGGAAATGATAAGGCCCCCGGCCCTGACGGGTTCACGTTCAAATTTATTAAAAAATTTTAGGAGTTGCTGAAATTGGACTTTATAGCTTGTGTTAGACATTTCGAACAATGGGGGAGGTTCTCGCGGGGTTGTAATGCGTCTTTTATCTCACTTGCTGCTAAGATCAAAGACCCGATTACCCTTGGCGACTATAGGCCGATTAGCCTTATCGGATCTGTATACAAGGTCATAGCCAAGCTTCTTGCTACTCGACTAAAACTAGTTATTGGAGAATGCATTGGAGAAACACAGTCTGCATTTATTTCAAACAGGAACATATTGGAGGGTCCCCTTATTGTTAATGAAGTTTGCACCTGGGGGAAGAATACAGGCAAAAAGCTCCTCCTATTCAAAGCTGATTTCAACAAGGCCTTCGACTCAGTTAATTAGGGTTTCCTTGACTCCATGATGGAGCAATTGAATTTTGGTGCTAAATGGAGAAATTGGATCGGGGGCTGTTTAAGTTCTGCAAGAGCATCGGTTCTGGTGAACGGGAGCCCTACCTGGGAATTTTCTCTTCAAAAAGGGGTTTGTCAAGGAGATCTGCTATCCCTTTTCCTCTTCATAATTGCAATAGAAGGCTTGAATACCGTGATGAAAGAAGCTGTCTCAAAAGGTATTTTCTGTGGCATCCACATTCCAAACTCGGAAATACAATTGTCTCACCTCTTTTATGCAGATAATGCACTTTTTATCGGGGAATGGTCGAAAAGCAACATTGAAAATCTCTCTAGAATTCTAAAATGCTTCTATGTGTCATCGGGTCTTAAAGTAAATTTTAGCAAATCAAAGGTGTATGATATTGGGGTGGCGGAGAGTGAAGTTGGGAACTGGGCTTCCCCTCTTGGTTGTGAACCTGGAATGTTACCCTTTTCTTATTTAGGGGTGCCGGTTGGAGCAAATATGAACCGTAAAAATTTTTGGAAACCGGTGATTGATAAATTTGTTGCGAGATTATCTGATTGGAAGGCAAAAACCCTTAGTTTTGGTGGTCACGTAACACTAGCAAAGTCGGTTTTGGGGAGTTTACCGACATACTATCTTTCTATTTTTGCTGCCCCAAATGGCGTGATTGAAACTTTGGAGAAAATTCGGAGGAACTTTATTTGGAATGGATGTGGGAATTCAAAGAAAATTAAGTGGGTTTCTTGGGAGCGAATTGTGGCCCCAAAAGATGTTGGTGGACTCGGCCTCGGTTCAATTAAAAGCCTTAATATATCTTTGTTAGTAAAATGGTGGTGGAAGCTGAAATTGAATCCAAACTCTCTCTGGGCAACTGTTATTCGGGGTTTTCATAAATTACACTCCTTGAATCCTGTCATTAAGGCGATGTCTGGGTTATCGGGGACCTGGAAAAATATTACTAGATGCAAAGCTGCATTAAGTAAGCTTAATATTGATGAGTGCGATGTTATTAGAAGGAACAACGATAACAACGATGATAGGTCGTTGCAATCTGATTTTGTTTATGATGGTGAGTTCTCGGTGTCCCTCCTTCGATCTAGGATCGAAAGAGCTGCTCACATAGCGTGTGATGGATTTTTTCTTTGGTGTAAATGGATTCCTCTCAAGGTTTTATGCTTTGTTTGGAGGGCGAGGTTGGGGCGAATCCCGTCGGCGATTGCGTTAGCCCAACGGAATGTACCGGTTGCCTCAACGAGATGTAACGGGTGCATTAGTGGGGAGGAATCGTGTGATCATCTTTTACTATCATGTCCTTTTGCAGAATGGATTTGGGATCACGTTTTTAAATGGTGTGGTTTGCAGCGTTTAAAGTTTGACTCGACTGCGGGACTTTTGAACTTTGTCCTCGCGGAGGGATTGGGAAAGGCGAAGAGAAAGAAAATAATCTATTCGATTATCATGGGAACTTTATGGATCATTTGGCGTGCGAGGAACAATAGAGTGTTTAACTCGACTGTAGTGAATCCGGGCGAAATTGTGGATAATGTCAAATCCACTATTTTCCTATGGCTAAAGCACAGATGGGGGGTGGCAGTCTGGTTTGGAGCAATTGGGAGTTATCTCCTTTTGGTTGTCTGTAAATTTAATTGTCTCTTTTTGTTTGTTTTGTTTCCTTCTCCCTGTTTGTACTGTTGCCCCTTGTTTAGCTCCTTGCTAGCTTGGTGGTTTTTTATTTTGTTATAATATTTATTCGCCGGTTCCAAAAAATCATGTTAGAAGATATCAATATTTGTATATCTTTATATTTGGATTGATTGGACTACTTATTAATGTATGCACTCAAAACTAAAATCAGTTTCATTTTGATGTCCATTTCCAAAGTAAATACCAAAATAGTGCTAAGCGTAATACAAAGATACAACTAGTTAGACCTGGAAAAATCAGACACAACACGACAACCCGACACGAATTTAGCGGGTTTGGGTTAGAGGTTTCGATCCGTTTAAGTAAATGGGTTGACACGACACGGCATGAAAGTTGAACGGGTTAGGTTAGGGTCAAGACTTTCAACTCGAAAATGACCCGAATGATCCGATTATATATATATATATATATATATATATATATATATATATATATATATATATATATATATATATATATATATATATATATATATATATATATATATATATATAATACTAATATTGTAGATTTTATAGTTGTAGTGGGCCAAAATAAAATTTAAACGGGTTACACGGGTTCACGGATTACACAGGGTTGATGGGTTATACGGGTCATGGGTTGACACGATTTTTGCATTTTAAACTGGTTCAGGGGTCGTGTCGGGTTGACACTGTATAATCGTGTCGTGTTCGAGTCGTAGCTGTCAACCCGTTTATGTAAATGTGTCGTGTCCGGGTTCACCACCTCAACCCGTTTAACGTCTTAACCCGACCGGAACCCGACTAATTATTCACGTACTACTATGTTTATCCTTAATCCTGCGTCTGGATTGTTGTTTCCAAGCTCCGAAGTATAAAAATGTTGGTACTTCATTTGACATATCATAATTTTGAAGTTAAATATATAATTCATTTTTTATGTTATATTGTTATATTGGAAAATAAATGTAAATATGTTTTCATTATGAACAAAAATATAATTAGATTTCTCTTATAATTGACAATAACAAAACGTCGTTAATATCAATAACAAAGGTAAAATACATTGCTAGATGTTGGATTCGAGTCTTTTTCAAATCCATAGTTATGACATCGAAATTCTGTACCTTAAAGATATGTGTGTTCCTATTGTTTAAAAAAACACTTGTAACACTAATGGATCACATTAATTCAATTTATTGTTTTAATAAACCACATTAAGTATTGTAGTTTTATCTTGGAAATGGTACTTGGTTTATCAAAAGCATACATTAAATAAAAGGAAAACTAATGGAGCACATTAATTCAATGTATTCTTTTGATAAACCAAACTACCAGAGCACCATTTGCAAGCTTAAATGCCAACTACTATCTGCATTAGTAATGTGCACTCTATTTGGCTCAATTGATAGACTAACCATGTCTCAAATACCAATATTATTTTTAGAACGGGAAGAGTGTACCCAACCGAGTTGCTTCTAATCCAACTTGTATAAAATTTTGTTTTTAAACCAATAGTTTGGGGTTTAATTAGAATCGTTGATAAATTGTTACAAAATATGGTGTATTTTGCTTTTCTTTACCGATAGAGAAATGCTAATGGTTCCTAAAACTTGGTTAACGTAAGAGACGGATAAAATATGATAAACTATGAAGCATCGATTTGCCATTGTAAAGGCTGACGAAATTTTGTTTCGCTTTTAATAAATTGTTGCTCTTCAAATTCGGAGAAATACATGGAATAAAAAACAATAAAATCTTCTCGTTCATTATGTTTTAGAAACATAAAAACACGTTTTTCTTTGTTTTCCACCTTTTCACTAAAAAAGAAACTTGATGCGTAAACGAAAAATATCAACAATTCATATTAAAAATAATTTCTAGAACTATTTTGTACTTGTTGAGACAATGCAAGTACTCAAAGGCATTACAAATTTACAACTTTTAAAGAACAAAAAAATATTAACAACAATTAAAATATTTTTTATTCAACGTGTTTGTAGGAGATTATCAACAGATCGTAGAGTGTCATAATAATTACAGAAACACATCTTTTGTACATAGATTGTTTCCATCTAGCGGTTATGACATTTTTAATAATTTCGTATGATTACAAACCACCACATCTTTTGTACGCAGATTGTTTAGATCTAACGCTTGTACATGTATTTATGCTTTTACCATTCTTATAATGTTTTTATTTGCAACCATATAAAGGTAAGAACTTCAGAATTTCTCAAACACGTCAAAACGAAATTGTACCATAAATTATAATAACTTTATTTATTTGGTAGAAAAAGCTAGCAACAATCTTTTACATTGTTTGCAACATTCAAACTCTTCCACCATGCAACCAGCTTTTCTTCTTCTACCTTCAAGGCACAATATAGCCTAAGACAAACAAAAATAAAAGAAGTTAATAAATGAATAAGTTCGTGATATCATGAAAACATTTAGTCGAAAATCTTACTTCCACATTGAGAACCATGTGCGAGCGGTTTTCCGCAAGCTTGAGCAATGAATGCCGCCTTCTCCATGCTGATAACACTCTCAACCTCTACTGTGATATGATTACACACACATGGCAAGTCGACGTTCTTCACAACACCACAGCAACCACCAGATGGTTGAATCTTAGGGCCAGATTTTTGTACGTACCTTGCACATTGCTCCATGAGCCCTTGAACATCGCCTTGACACTGGGCTGAGACCGATTTGTTGCTAACGATCACAGCTAATGAACAAACAACAAAAGCAAAATACACAAAACGGGACGTTGGGATTGCCATTAATGGAGCGTAGTGTGAGAGGAATGAAAGGGTTTATGATTTGGAGTGTTTTGATGGTGTTTTGCGGGGTTAGAAATGGTGTATTTATAAGGGATTTGAGAGGGTAAAATGGTAAAAACGTGTTGGAGTTCTTGTGTTACATGTGAGAGAATTTAAGCGTTTACACTTTACACCATCGTTTTGAATGTGAACTGGTGGATTATGGTTTATTTGTGTTTTGTTTCGTGACGGTCGTTATTTTGTTTTTTTTCTGGTGCATTCTATATACGTTATCTTGTTGCTTCAGTTAGGAGATTTCGTTTGAATGAATCGATTTGTTCAATCCGATTGATAAAATGTAATTAAATTTACTTTAATTTTCGAAATATAAATCGGGATAGTGAAACTAAACTGTAATCCAAATAAACTGTATTACAATTCTGTTAAATGGATTTTTACAATTCCGTTTGTAAAAGTTGATCAGATTTCCAAAATATATAAGTTTAACAATAAGAAACTTGAGTCGTGGATCTTTAAATTTATAAACAGAGTCAATCTTCTTCTAGCTTAGTGGACTTTAGCAAGAGGAATAAAAACAAAAAAATATAATTTTCAAATAAAGTTTGGAAAAACGCCTGATAAAAAGAACATTAAAATTTAATATATCTATCAACCATCTATCTATCATTTCTAATAAAACAAACCAAAAATATCACTTGACACGTTTTTAGAATGCCAATTTGCTATATGGCATCCTCTAATGTATAGGTTACAAAATTTTCCCGCTTAAAGTTATATATAACTAGTATTTCGACTATCCGCGCGATGCTGCGGAAGCCCGGTATATTGAATAACGCAGCTCGACAAAATAAAATTATGTAAAGGACAAAAAATGTAAGTTTAAAATATAATAAGGGACCAGAATTGTAACTTACGAAATACCATTAATATAACGTTATAATAAATAGGGATGAAAACAATTAATTTGAAATTAGTTGAGGGGAAAAATGTAAATATAAAAGCTTGCTATAAGAAAATCAAAATTACTATTTCAAAATAAAAGCTTATTTGCATTTTGTAACAAATGTTTAAACAATTATATTATGATCTTAATTTAGTAGTTATGGTTCTGAACAAAGAAATATGAAATGAATAGTAGCACAGTGAAGGGAAGCGAAAGTTGCTAAATAATATATATATATATATATATATATATATATATATATATATATATATATATATATATATATATATATATATATATATATATATATATATATATATATATATATATATATATATATATATATATAAAATTAATATGTTTATCACCAAAACAAATCAAATGATATCCATATTTAAAATTATTCTTCATTCCTATCTTAGAATCCATTTGACTTTTATAATCCGCGTAAATATAATCTGTGTCCCCGATATCTATTTTTCCCTCCCACATTACTTTCTCCTGAGTTCTAAATCAATTTCCGAATCTATTTGTTTTGATAACCATGCATCACATAAAATCAGCAACCAAATCGCAAGATCAAATCATCTTATCACTAAATTCATAGGAGGTGTCGTCTTTGAATTTGATTATTCTCGTCGATAAAGAAACTGAAAGGTAGTGTTCATAACCTAATATTTACTCCCTCCGTCCCAAAATTATTGTCCACAGACAAAAAACACACATATTAAAGAAAGTAATAATTAGTCTTAATCTTTATTGTAAAATGACACAATTGTCCTTTTATTTTAAAAACATATTTAAAATTTAATAACGTGGAGGAAAATTTCAAAATTTCCCACCATTACTTTTTCAATTAAGTTGAATTATAGAGCCAAATTTTTCCCACCAATTACATTAATCAATTCCTTAAATTCACAAATCACCTCTCAACCAATTCCTAGATTTTCTATTCTACCTAAACTCCATTTTTTTAATTCTAATCTTCTAGATCTATTTACTACTCTATTTTCAAAATACCAAAATGCATCTTTCAATTTTTTAATGTAAACTCATCCCAATTTCTCAATCATCACCGTCGTGGAGCAAGGTACTTATTTTCAATTCTTCATGTTATTCGATTTGTGTACACATGTTTTCAATTAGCTTGCATTTATTGTTGTCAGTTTGCTTATTTTTGTACATGTAGTCGGTGAATTGCATTTGTTCAATTAGCTTGCATTTTTCAATTACCACCGCTGTGATGTTTTAGATGAATCAAATTTTTGTGGACTTTGTTTTGTTTTTGCTTGTCGATGAATTGTTGTTGTTGTTTTATTTTAGTTTCAGGTTCACCTCAGCCCTATGGAGCATTCTGCAATTTCAGTACCTAAAAGAAAGAACACTAGTAATGAACATCGTCAAGCTATATATCAGTCCTTATTGCAAGACAGTTCATGCGGTGAGTTAAAAAAAGGTTCCATAGGTGACGTAGCATCACAATTCTCGGTATCCAAGTGGACCGTTAGTCGCATTTGGCATCAAGCTAAACATCAAGTTGATAATGGACAAATAATTGATTTATCTTCCAATATGCCAATGGTAGTCGGACGAAAAAAGGTTCATATCGATACGAACCAAGTTAAGGTAATTCCATTACGTCGTCGAACCAATATAAGATCTCTTGCTAAATCTTTAAGTTTTTCTAAATCAACCATGCATAGACGGATCAAGGAAGGTGAACTTCGACCACATACGAACGCCATAAAACCGAATCTCAATATTGAGAATAAAAGAGCTCGACTGGAATTTTGTTTATCTAAGTTGACACGATTGTTGTCAAGTCCGATTCCTAAATTCCACGATATGTTTAATGTTGTTCATATTGATGAAAAATGGTTTTACATGTCAAAACCATCAAAATGTTACTACCTTGTGCCCGGAGAGAATGAACCATTAAGAACATGCCAAAGCAAGAAATTCATCACAAAGGTTATGTTTTTGGCAACCGTAGCAAGACCAAGATTTGATGCATATGGGGACAAAGTTTTTTTGGGAAAAATCGGTATCTATCCATTTACAACTTTAGAACCCGGTAAGCGTTCAAGCAAAAATCGTGTTGCGGGGACATTGGAGACGAAGCCCATTTTTTCGGTGACCAAAGAGATAACAAGGTCATGGTTAATAGAAAAAGTGCTACCGGATATTAGAGCTAAATGGCCGCAAGCTCATGACGGTCCTATATTTATTCAACAAGATAATGCAAAACCCCATATTGATGTTAATGATATTGAGTTCCTTCAAGCAGCATCTCTAGATGGATTTGATATCCGACTATGTTTTCAACCCCCCAATAGTCCAGATTTAAATGTTTTAGAGCTTGGTTTTTTTCGAGCTATCCAATCACTTCAAGAACAAGAGGCTTTGGGTACAATTGATGAACTGGTTTCTGCAGTTCACACATCCTTTGAAAGAATGCAAGCACGACAACTTAACAACGTATTTTTAACTTTGCAAACGTGCATGAAAGAAATCATAAAGATTCGAGGCGGCAACAATTATCAAATACCGCATATTGGTAAGAGTAGGTTGGATCGAGAAGATAACTTGCCACTCCAGATTGAGTGTGACCAAAATTTGATAAACGAAGTTGTAGAACATTTGAATATGCATAGTTGATCAAGGAAAAAACTATGTGATAAATCTGTATTTTTTGTGTGATAACTCGCCTATACTTTTGGATTAAATTATTCTAACCATTTTTGGTTCAAAATTAAGTGTGATATCTTTTTTTTATTAAAGTATTCCAAACAAAATGTTCAATTCGTTAAAATATGTGGACAGTTGTCAATCAAAAATTTGAAAACGTCAAAACTAAGTGTGATGACTTTTTTATTTTTTGATTGAAGTATTCAAAAAAAAATTCAATCTGTTTTATTTTTTGGCTTTAAGGGACATGTACACATCTCTCTCTATCTGTTTTTTTTCTATTGTACTTCCTAAGAGGATAACTTTTACAAGAGATATTAGCAGCAACAACTCCACATAATGAGACCAAGAAGATCTTTGTACACCGATTTCACCCTTGGTCATCTACAAAGGAGGTGTCGTATTTAGAATACATTTTCAATTAATCTACATTTGATCAACTGGTATATAAATAATTTTGTACCTTACTTCGACCTCCTTAATTGTTCTAATTTCTTTTTGTCTGTAAAATTTGAAGGTTAACGTATTGATTTTTTAATGTTGTGAAGGTGTTTGGGGCTTATAAACTTCTGATTACGGTTCTTTAACTTCCTCGAGTCATTGTAAAGCCTATGGACAGGGGTTCTAGACTTCATCACCTTCCCAAACGAGATGGTTTTCCTAATAACTTTTATGGGGTTTTGTGCTTACGCTCATCTATTCAACATTTGTTTGCAGAAGATAAGATAGTAAATGTAACTAATATGTTTTAAGGCCATGAAATGAATACATAAGTCTAAAGTATAATATTGATGGTTCTAAGTGCCCAAGAATCATTATAATGTGATATTGTCAATTAACTATAATGTATTAGGGTCGCACCAATACAAGATGACACCAAGTGAATATTTATGAAATATTAACAAACTTTTGTGTATGATTTATTTATGGTAAATAAATTTAAATAATTCATTTGGTATGAATTATATAATTCATATGGTATGAATTATAGGAGGATAATGACAATGCATTTCATTTAATAATTAAATGAATTTTGGGAAATAAATGATTTATTTATTTAATTTTAATTAAATGTTAATAAACATTAAATAATATATATATATATATATATATATATATATATATATATATATATATATATATATATATATATATATATATATATGTGTGTGTGTGTGTGTGTGTATGTGTGTGTACGTGTGTGTGTGTTATATATATTTATTAGTTAAAAGAAAATAGTTCTTTTAGTTACATGATTGAAAGCTTATAAAATATAAGCTTATGTGTTATATTTTATAAAAGGGCATCTAATCAATTAAAAGGGATGTAAGTTGGAGACAGTGTTGGAATGACAGTCCAAGGTCATCAACTAGTGGTAATATTTTTAGTAATAGCAGTGTCCTTTTGGGTTGCCCTCATGACACTAAAAATTGACAGAGTCAAAAGGAATAAAAGAAAGGATGATTAGTTTATTAATTTATTGAGAAATAAATTAATTAGAAAATATATCAATGAATTAATTGATAAAAGTAATTGGAATTAATTTAGAATCAATTAAAGGGACTGGATTGTAATTGATTAAATGTTTAATCAAAGAAAACAAGTCCAGGGGGTGCGGCTGCCGAAAGGCTCCTAAGTTTGAAACATCGGGAGCCCATGCAGTATAAATAGAGGCCTTGGGGTTCAACCCTAAGGCATCCCATACCTCTTCTGCACCGCCTCCTTTCCACTCCCTCTTCCTTTCTACGAAGACTCCCCCTGTCTAAGGTTAGAGTTGCTTGCCTCCTTTCTCCTGAAGATAGTCTGATCGGTCTGGTGTTATGGAGATCAGTGGGAGTGAATCATTAGAGGGATTCTACTTTGGATCCTGATCATCCCATGCAATCGTAACCCAGACCAGAAGCCAAAGAAGGAGACTTGCTGAGGTATATTATGTTTACGTTTTAAGTAGCAAGAACTGTTATGAACTGCATGATCCTAGACAATGTTCATGGAAATTCTATGATACGATATTGATTGTCTTCCGCTGCATGAACTACCTGTTTATATGATCGAATCCCAACAGTGGTATCTGAGCCTCTTTTCATATGTTATCTACACTTTGATCTTAAACTGATCAATGTGATTTCATGCTTATTGTTAAAATCGAAATTTGCATAGGGTTATGCTAGAATTTTTGGATTTAAACATGTTATGATCTTAGGGTTTATGCTAGAAACTTGACTGTTCATGTGCATGCCTGATAATTTTCGAATTTAGCTGGTTTCTTTGTGCCTCCTAGCCTTAGTTAATAAATTGGCCAATTATTTAAAAGGATTAAGACTCAAACTAACTAAACTAAAACTCTGTTTTATATATGTCTTCCAAAAACAATAACAATAATAACTCGGGTCCTACCCCTCCTCCTCCTCCTTATCCCGCACCAACAAACATCTCATTGATATCCTTCCTATCGAGGGACAAGCTTACAGGTTTGAACTACCTTGACTGGATCCGGGACTTGAGGATTAATTTGAGATTTGAGGGCAAAGAGTATGTCCTTGATGTTGATATCCCATAACTAGCTGATGATGCTGCTGATGAAGATGTAGCTGCTTATGATAAGCACTACGATTACTCGACGAAGGTTGCTTGCTTAATGTTGGCGACCATGTCCTTTGAGCTCCAAAGGGCTTCGAGAACGCTAGGGCGTACGATATCAATCTGTAGCTCAAGGAAATGTTCCAAGAGCAGGCTAGGCAGGAACGATTTGAGATCATCTAGTCCCCGATTGCTTGTAAACTGCAAGATGGAGCGTCTGTGTGTACACACGTTCAGAAAATGAAGTCGTACATTGACAGTCTGGAAAATCTTGGTGTCTAGTTTCCTAAAGAGTTGGCCATTGACATGGTTTTGACTTTTAAACTCGCTTTCATGTTCATATCAACAGTTCATCATGAACTATAATATAAACAACCTAGACAAGACCTTGATGGAGTTGCACGAGATGTTGAAGACTGCTGAAGCCAGCCTGAGGCAAGCTCGTGGACTATCTCCCCTGCTCCCGTCCTAGCCATTCATAATGGCAGTGGCAAAATGAAGAAAGGTTCTCATCCTAGAGGAAAGGAAAAAGTCAAGGGCAACCAAAGCTTTAAGAGAAAAGCTGATTCCGACATTGCCCCTACCAGTAACCGTATGAGGCTGTCTGCTTTTATTGTCAGCAGAAGGGACACTAGAAATGTTGCTGCCCAAAGTACCTGGAGGACTTGAAGAACAACAGGGTCAAAGAGTGTGGCACCTCAAGTATATTTATCATTGAATTACACAGTACTATGACTTCCATTTCTTGGATCCTTGATACAGGATGTGGTACTCACATTTGCGCTGATATGCAGGGACTAAGGGAAAGTAGGAAGCTGCAGCTTGGGGAGCTCAACCTGATCATGGGAAACAGACAGACTGCTGTTGTTACAAGGATCGGGGGCTATGAGATGATGCTGAATAATAGTAGTTCAATTAGGTTATTAAATTTTTGCTATTCGGCGGAAATGGCACGAAACATTATTTCATTTTATGCTTTGTTTGAGGATGGTTTTAGATTTTCATTTGACAATGATAATGGGAATATTTTAGTTTATAAAATTGGTTACATTTTTTATAAAGCTAGTCCTTGTAATGACATATATGAAAGTGTTGTTTGCGTTGGTAAAAATAATAATATAACTTTGAATGTTGATTTTGATGAGAATGTACTAGATAAATCATGTCTATGGCACTGTTGACTTGGCCATATAAACAAGAATCAGATCATCAAGCTCCAGTTGGAAGGAATCTTGGAATCATTCGACTTAAAATGGGATGATGTATGCGAGTCTTGCTTACATGGCAAGATGACCAAATCGTCATTCACAGGAAGCTGTAAAAGAGGCAAGGATTTGTTGGAACTAATCCACACATATGTCTGTGGACCGTTTAGATCCGCCACTAGACAAGGTAAACGTTACTTTGTGACATTTACTGATGATTTCAGTAGATACGGTTATGTTTATCTGATTAAACGTAAGTCAAAAACCTTTGAAGTGTTCAAAGAGTTTCAGAACGAGGTAGAGAATCAACTGGTCAAGAAGATTAAGATGCTCTGATCCGATAGGGGCGGATAGTATATTAGTCAGGAATTCTACGATCATCTAAGGGATTGCAGAATAGTTTCACAATTCTCTCCTCCAAGAACACCGCAGCACAACGGTGTGTCTGAAAAGAGAAATCGAATAATGTTAGACATGGTTGGATCTATGATGAGTCGTGCTACACTTCCAATAAGTTTCTGGGGTCATGCCTTAGAAACTGCATCTTACATCTTAAACCTCGTCCCAACGAAGAAGGTTTCTAAGATACCCTCTGAAATGTGGAGTTGGGAACGTCCCTCGATAGCACATATAAAGGTCTGGGGTTGTGAAGTCTTCATTCGACGCAAAGCTCATGACAAGCTTGAACCCATAGCAGAGAGGTGTTATTTCGTCGTTATCCACGAAAGTCGTTTGGATACTTGTTCTACAAGCCTTCTGAGAACAAATTGTTTGTTGCTCGAAGATGAGTATTTCTGGAAAGATATCTCATATCCAAAGGGGCCAGTGGAAGTAAAATCGATCTTGAAGAGATTCAAGAGTCAACCAATGAAGAACCTATAGTTGACACTAGCACTCAACCTGAGGATGAGACTCCTGTTGAGAGAACTAACATATCTCCACCGCCTCTTCGCAGATCAAGTAGAGTTAGTCATCCTCCTGTGTTTTATGGTTTCCATATTACTATAGAAGGTGACACACTGATTAGTGGGGATGAGCCATTCATCTACAAGGAAGCATTGGCACGCCTTGAGGCTGCCAAATGGAAAGAAGCCATGGAGAGTGATATTCAGTCCATATACGATAACCAAGTTTGGAACTTGGTTGATCCTACACCAGGCCTAAAAATCATTGGGTGTAAGTGGATCTTCAAGAAGAAGACCGACATAGATGCAAATCTACACACATTCAAGGCTAGGTTGGTAGCGAAGGGTTTCACTTAGACTCAAGGAATTGATCATGATGAAACCTTCTCTCCAATAGCCAAGATTAAGTCTATTAGAGTGTTACTTGCCATTGCTGCATATTATGACTATGGAATCTGGCAGATGGATCTCAAAACTAATTTCCTTAACGGAAAATTGTCAGAGGATGTGTATATGGCACAGCCTGAAGGTTTTGTACATAGTAAGTACCCAAATAGAGTGTGTAAGGTTGAAAGTGTTGAGATCATTTGTGATGAAGTGCTGATATATCCGAAGTCCTACCCATAAGAAACCCCGAAGTGAATAAACAAGAGGAGACACCGAAGTCTAAAGACTCCGAAGTGCTATGCATAAAAGATCCGAAGACTTCACAGCCTGTCCTCTTGTCTTTTGTGTGCACGCGTATAGTACAATACGTGTTGCATGAATCTTCTATCCTATTGGCTAGTACATCGATAGGATATTCTCTGTAAAAGGTGTACTATTGGTATCACTGATTCAGTATAAATATCAGTGATACCATACCGTGTCAAATGAGAGATTACAAGATTAGTTTACGAGAATTGTATATCTCCAAGATAGAAAACCCAACTGTAAAACAAAAGTTCTAATCTAATCATTCGGCACATGTTATTCATATCTTATTGTTCAATTAAGCTCTGTTGCATTATCATTGTGTGATTGGTTGTGTAATTGATTCCATATCTATATTAGTTCATCTATTCTCTTATTTCAACTCCCAACAAGTGGTATCAAAGCAAGTCACCTTAAAAACCTGTTGATAGAGTTCGAATTCATTTGCTTCAGCTCTAAATCTGAATTGATTCTCAGATTTAGTCTTCTGCAACTGTTGCAAATCTCTACCACCCGTTTTTACTGAAAAGATCCTGTTGAAATACATCAAGATGACTGATTCCACTGCAACTTATGCCAATATGCTTAACTATGCAAACCTCATCGGTTCAGCAACGAAGGCCCCTGTTCTAGTAACTTCTTACTATGATTATTGGGCTGGTCGAATGAAGGATTACCTTATAGGACTGGACAAAGATCTATGGAGGTCTGTGACTGAAGGTCCACACACAGACATTGCTGGTCGATTCGTTGTTCCTGACAGAGAAGAAGCTGTTGTTCTTAATGCTGCAGATATGAAGAAGCTTGAAAACGACGAGAGCGCCATGCGCGAACTGAGAAGTGGCTTGGGTCCCGATGTCAGCCACCACATTGCTGATGCAAAATCTGCAAAAGAGATGTGGGACAATCTCGAACTTCATTTCGGAGGAGATAAAATCCTTCATACTAGCAAAGTTCAAGAAATCCTTGCAGACTTCGGGAACTTTAAGCAAGAAGAAAATGAGTCCTTAGAAGCCTGTTATGAACGTTTGAGCAACATGATTTACACACTCGATAAGTATGGGGAAACAAGAAGCCAACAAGAGATAAATATCAAATTTCTCTACAGTCTTCGCAAGGAATGGAGACCAATCATGCTCATGGTCAAATCCTATGAGAATATTGAGAAATACAAGCTGGCTGCCCTATACAATCTATTAAAATCACATGAACCCGATGTGGTAGGTCGAAGAAGTGAAATGGCTAGTTCTGGACCACTAGCTCTCGTGTCAAAAGAAGAGGAAGAATCAAGTGATGAAGATATTGCTGCCTACATGGTAGATGATAATGGAGATACTGTTGCTCTCTATGCCGCCAACAATCGAAGATTCAAGAAACCATTCTTCAAAAACAACTCTGGAAAGCCATTTGTGAAAAACTTTAACAAATCAAACTTCAGCTCCAAGCCCAAACCTGAAATATACACTCCAAAGGAGGATAACTTGAAACTGTCAACCCCGAAGCCATCTGAAAAACCGGCTTCGGAGTTATCCAAAGAGAAGTCCGAAGAGAAGAAAATCTCAGGTGATTCTGGTTATGATTGCAATTATTGTCATGGCAAGAATCATTTTGCAAAAGACTGCATGCTTCGGAAGCAAAACGAAAAGAAACCACAAGTAAAGGATGAAGCCTATTACGCAAGAAAATGGAGGAAGTTAGAGTAAGGACCAAAGACCTAGCCTTAATGGCTGCTGATGATCGTCAAGGATCATATCAAGTTTGGTCTTCGAATTCAGATGATGACGAAGTGAGAAAGCCATCTCATAGTGCTTTCATGGCCTATGATGTCGATAAGAGCTTTCTACAAGACACTTCGGAAAAGTTGAATGAAGAGAAACTGATGAAGATTAATGCGACTGCGGGTCTTGGCTTTGTGACTTCGGAGGGACTGAAAATAACTGCTGCTAATACTCCGAAGACTTGGTTTGAAGACTCTTCAGATGATGATGAGGAAGTGTGCTTGATGGCAAATGACAACCGTTTGACAATCCCATAACAGGTATCAAAACTTCTTTCATCTTTTAAAATTCCTACTTCTCAATCTGCTCCCATTATAAGTGAAATAACTCGTGATTGTTCTGTCATGCATAAATTACTCATTGATGCTAAAAATAGGGAAATACTCAGTGAGCAGGAGCTTCTAAGCTTAAGGGGGAGAGTAGAGAACCTGAAGCTAGCATTAGAGAAATCTAATCTTAGAATCTCCTTGTTAGAAGAAAATAGAGAAAAATTTTTAAACAATCATGATGTAATCTTAAGATAGAGAAACATATTTTGTGAAACAGCCAAACGATTATATGCGCATATTACAAGAATTTATCATTCAGCCGATGTTTGTAATGTCCAGCATAGACAACTATTGCCTTTTATTGAGTTTAAATTACAGGAAGTCGATAGTATATCTTATGAATGCGAATCTATAGTATCAGCCTCCGAAGTTACTAATCCATCATATAAACATGGCCTGATATCTGTGGAAAAACATCTAACTGCTGATAAATTGTTGAAAATATTGCCTCAAGAAATTCCAATCCTGAATAAGGCTGTACCTCAAATTGAAACAGAAGAAAAAGAAATTGCCAATAACTTGTCTGAAAAGGATTCTGAAAGTGACTCGGACATGGAGGAGATTGATTGTTCCTCTTTGATTTTGTTAAAGTCATCCTCCATATCCGAATCGACCTCCGAAGACATCTCACAAATGTCTTCGGTGGACAAAGGAAAAACAAAAATGAATTGTGAATCAAAAATTATTGAAACCAAAGAAACTTCAAATTTTAAACTTCAAATCACAGATGAATCTGTCTCTTACGATCAATATCTCAAGGATAATTCAAAAAGGCTAGTCCATTTGGCATGTATCTATCCTAAGGTTTCTTACTTCAAAAACTCAATTTTTGTAAAACCCGGTGGATTATCCTTAATTGATAATGAATTGCAAAAACTTCTTGAAAAGGATAATTCCACAGTTACAAATGAATGGTTTTTCTCATCATCCAAAATGGTCGAGAATGAAATGAATGAGAAAATGGAAGTAAAAATAAATATAAGGAAACAAGAACTATACGGCCACAACGTATATAATCGTCTTTGTTTTGAAAAGGAGAAAGTACCCGAAAACATGTCACACTTACTAAATCTCAAGAACGACGATCACATTTACATTAATCGAAACTACAAACAAATTCAGGTTGTGGAAAAACCCACAGTTCCGAAGATGGATGTATTGGAATTAATGGAATCTTGTGAATGTGTCCCTTTTTCACACAATCCTGAAAATGAAATTTCAAAATCAAAAGTTTCAACAAACAAAACTGCACAACAAGTTCTACAAAAACCAAAATCAGCAGTGGTGACTTCAAAACCAACTCAAAAACCCACTGTTGTTAATTCAAAAACCAAGCAAACCCTAAATCTTGTGAAAAGAAAAACTCCTTTTAGAGATTCGAAAAAAAATGAAGCAATTGCTTCCACTTCTGGTACGAAGCCTGTTTGCTCAAAAATCTCAGAAGTTAAAAATCGAAATGAAAAACCAACCTTTACACCAACGAAACCTAACTTTCCAAATCCTAAATTTCGAAAACCGACGAAGAAAACATTTTCAAAAGGAAACAATCTGATAGATACATTCCACAAATGGTTGGACAACAATTTGGAAATGTTCAAGGATAAGGATCTTTCATTAAATGACTTTAAATTGGCATACGAAGAGTATCTTTGTACCTCTACGTTGTGTAGCTCAATTTCAACAAAGTCAAAAATGGAAATACCAAAACAAAATTGGAAAAGAAATGATCTTAAAGAAAACTTAACTGCAAAAACAAAAACCTCAAAATCTTCAAAATCCTCCTAATCAAAAAATTCCATTCAAAAATGGGTTCCGAAGTCTGTCACTCTGTCAGTCACTTTGGACTCATTAATTTTAACTACAAACTCTTCTGAATCCTGCTCAAACACTTCGGAATCATGCTCATTACATGAGGCATCGGAGAATTTGATTAATTTAAATGCAAATGAAATTTCTGAAGAGGCCGTAGAAAAATGGATTCAAGAATCCTTTGCTTACCCTGAGGACCCAAGATTGATTGGGTACCAACTCCTTCTTGATTGATTGCAGGTTATGTCTGATGAGCGGTATGATTCAAAATGGTACATGGACAGTGGCTGCTCAAGACATATGACTGGGAGGAAGGAATATCTCAGGGATTACAGGAATTTAAATGATGCTGGAAACGTATGCTTTGGTAATAATGAAACATGTCCAATTCGGGGATATGGAAAAATAACAAATGACCAATTCACTATCAACCGAGTGGCATTTGTTGAAGGATTAAAACATAATCTTGTGAGTATATCTCAATTGGTGGTTGGAACGGGAAACGCTGTAACTTTCAACAACCAAGGGAGTGTAATCACCAAAGAAGCAACAAACGAAGTCTTACTGAAATCAGAAAGGAAGGGATCTATGTTTCCCTTAAATCTAAAGCCAGTAACCGGTGGGCAATCTCTATGTCTTCTCTCCAAAGCCAACTCCGATGTCAGCTGGCTATGGCACCGAAGACTCGCCCATCTGAACTTCAAAGATTTGAACAAATTGGTGGCCATGGATTTAGTTCGAGGTATGCCAGCTCTTAAATTCGACAATGATTCTCTTTGCTCTGCCTATGAACAAGGCATCCTATAGTGATAAATCCCAAAATCACCGAACCCCTTTCTGTTCTATACATAGATTTGTGTGGACCATCTGCAATAGAATCAATAGGAAAGAAGAAGTACATTCTGGTTATCGTTGATGACTATTCAAGGTTTACTTGGGTGTTGTTCCTACGAAACAAATCCGATGCAGCTGATGAAATCATCAACTTTATAAAGAATATGGAATTGATGCTCAACAAGAAAGTCCGAACTGTGCACAGTGACAACGGTTCGGAGTTCAAAAATCAAACCTTGGATGGATTCTTGAAGACAAAGGGAATTAGTCACAACTTCTCTGCACCCTATACTCCTCAACAAAATGGGGTCGTGGAAAGAAGAAATCGCTCCTTGTGAAGCAGCCAGAACAATGCTAAACTTCGCAAACATGCCCATGTACTTCTGGGCTGAAGCTATCTCCACTGCATGCTTTACTCAAAACAGATCCTACATTCACAAACGATTCCATATTACACCTTACGAAGTACTCAACCGAAGAAAACCAAATGTCAAATTTCTTCACATATTTGGTTGTAGGTGTTTTATCTTAAACATGAAGGATCACTTAACCAAGTTCGATGACAAATCAGAAGAAGGCATCTTCCTTGGTTACTCTCAAGACGAAAAAGCCTACAGAGTCATGAACAAGAGAACTCGCAAAATCGAAGAAACCTTTAATCTAAGGTTTGATGACTACTACATCAAGAAGTCTTTACACCCATTTCCGATGTCCTCAATATTTCCAAAGCCGGCTGTAGATGCTGTTCCAATCACAACATTCAACACAGACTTCTCTGTTTTATTTGATCAACCTGTGAGAGCTATGGACTCCGAAGTCAGAGCACCAGACAACCATGAGTCCGAACTCTCCAAGCTCACAGACGGACTCGATGACTCATCTACAAGCAGCATACAAAGACCATCTTCTGTTGAGGAAGAATCATCTAACCAAAGTATGGAAAATGTAAGAGTTGAGGGGGAGCCATCAAACCGATGTGTTGGAAATTCAAGGACTAATGGTGAATCAATCAACAGTCCAGGAGGATCCAACACTCTTGTCTCTGCTCCCCAGTCAATCTCAAATATCATATCCATGTATCCAACAATCCAGGGGGAGCCAGAGATTGCCACTCCGAATTCAGCCACAACAATCACTTCGGATGAAGATACAACTTCCTCAACACCAACAAACGTCCAGGGGGAGCACATATCAAACTCAACCTCACAAATACACACGCCACAAACCAACACAAATTCGAATAATCACTTGCTAATGGGTGATTTTCCCTCCACTTCGGGATATCCCTCAGACATTGAGGACATCGATGCTAAAGGACCTCCTGATTTTGATCCAAACTATCCTCCTTTGGACAAATGGACGAAAAATCATCCTCCATCACTTGTCATCGGTGATGTTCGAGATAAAGTACGGACTCGTGCACAACTTCACCAAAAGCAATTAGATCTCAACAAAAATTCTGAGTTGTGTATGTTCAATGTCTTTATCTCTAAGGTAGAACCTAAGAACGTCAAAGATGCATTTGATCACTCAGACTGGATTGAAGCAATGCAGTTGGAATTAGAAGAATTTGAAAGAAACAAAGTCTGGAGGCTAATTCCAAAACCTGCAAATGCCTCAATTGTCGATCTCAAATGGGCGTACCGTAACAAGCTAGACACCGAAGGAAACGTAGTTCGGAACAAAGCTAGGTTGGTTGTCAAGGGTTACTATCAATAGGAGGGGATCGATTATGAAGAAACCTTTGCTCCTGTTGCCAGACTCGAATCAGTTCGGATATTTTTAGCTTATGCTGCACACAAAAATTTTGATGTCTATCAAATGGATGTTAAATGTGCTTTTCTGAATGGTGATCTCGAGGAAACCGTTTTTTTTGAACAACCACCTGGTTTTTGAAAGTAAAACTCATCCGAATTATTGTTATGTGCTAGACAAAGAAGTCTATGGTTTAAAACAAGCTCCAAGAGCTTGGTATGAAACCTTGACTAAATTTTTAAAAGAATCAAACTTTAAACAGGGATCAGTGGACCCAACACTTTTTAGAAAGAAAGTTGGATCTCACTTGATGTTAGTCCAAATTTATGTGGATGACACAATCTTTGGATCTACTGACCCCAATTTGTCAAAAGACTTTGAAAAACTGATGAAAAGCAAATTTCAAATGAGTATGATGGGAAAAAATAAACTTTTTTCTTGGTTTACAAATCAAACAATCTAAGGAGGGGATATTCATCAATCAACAAAAATATACGAAGAGTCTGCTTGAACGCTTCGGAATGACTAACTGCTCCAAAGAAAAAGTTCCTTTGCCTGCAGGTACAAGGTTAAATCCATCATTGTACAAACCAAAGACCGACATACAGCAATACCGAAGCATGATTGGATCATTGCTCTATCTTACAGCCAGTCGTCCTGACATCATGTATGCAGTCTGCAATTGTGCAAGGTATCAGGCTGATCCAAGGGAACCTCACTTGGCTGCTGTTAAGACAATATTCTGATATCTTCATGGAACTACTGCTTATGGTCTATTGTATCCAGCAAACTCAGGTTTCTACATTCAAGCATATTCAGACTCTGATCTTGGTGGATGCTCTATTGATCGCAAGAGCACTTCAGGTGGTTGTCAATTCTTAGTTGGAAAACTTATCAGTTGGCAATCCAAGAAACAAACTTGTGTCTCTATCTCCACCGCAGAGGCTGAATATGTAGCAGCTGCTGCATGCACTTCGCAGATCATTTGGATTCAAAGTCAATTGAAAGACTATGCCATTAATATGAGAAAAAAATAATAGAAAACAATTGTCAAAAGAAACAAAGACAAACAAAAATCAAAAGATAACCAAAGGAATGCAAAAGAAAAATCAGCATTCAAAAGCTTATTCTTCTGTTTTAAATAACGGTACAAGGAGCTCCTATAACATAGTCGAGTACCTTGTAGAGGAATATGAACATTTCAAGTAGTCTATCTTAAATGATAAAGTAGGAGTGGTGTACAAAGCTCAAAGGCTTGTCATCTGAGCTTAGTATCCAAACACTTCAACTGATGAAAAGGAATAAAATTTTCAAATGAATCTTCAAAACAATCCAATCAAACCTTCTGAAACACTTCTGATGTTCAATTCATGAATGAAAACCTCTTTAAATTTCAAATGCAAAGGATGTTATCTTTATTATATTTGAAAAGTTTGAAGCACATAAGCACAACTAAAAACATGTTTCCTAATGCGAAATCAAGTCAGTGATGGGGTGATTAGACTTATAAATTCATGATCGATATTGAATCAAACAAACTTCCAAATGAAAAATGGACTTCCAACATGATTCGAACGACTCTGAACATTAACTCGAACAAATCATCTTTTCATATTATTCATGAAAACTAAGGTTAAACGACATACTGCATCAGTCAAAAGAAAAATCAAAAACTTATAGAAAAACAAAGAGAAAAACATATGGACTTCGGTACAGTGATGAACACTTTGCAATCATTTGTCAATCACCGAAGTGACAGAACACTCTTTGGAGTCAATAGCAAACACACCGGAGTGAGGAACTTTATGCTCCGAAGCGTACCCTCAATGGTCATAATTTTTCATAACTGCGAAGTCAATTAAATGTTCAAATGATTTCCACATTTATGATAAATCACAGAGACAAACATTCCTTGAGTTTTAACCGTTTGCTTACAGCTGTCAATGAGAATTAAATGAAAAACATTAACTATAATGACGTTTCAAAAGTTAACAGTTCAAATTTTGAATCATTGTAACTGACAGCCGTATACTTCTCCTTTTTGCAGAGATAGTGGGACGAGCAGGTGCTGAGGTGTCCACTTTCCACTGGACCATTTTAAACGTGCATTAAATGGCCTAGGGACCACGAATGCTATATATACTTTCCACCTCATCCATTGCACTCTTTACGCGAACACAACTCTCATTTCTCTCTGCAAACTTACTCTCGAATTCCTTCTGCAAACACAACTTACTTCATCTTCTTCATCAAACCTCCAACAATGGCCGCTGAAGGATCTTCTCAGACCACTGAAGCAATTTCAATACCTGTTCTCAAAAGCCAGTCAGCAAATCTGGTACTACGCAACAACCTACAACTCTATCCAAAGCCCATCGATGCTCTTGTCGAATGCTTGAAGAGATCGATTCTTGGCTATGCCCTAACCTACACACCATTGATTCCAGCAACACTTGTTCACAGGGCACATTACACCTCGAATGCTTTGTTCGACACGAACAATCATGTGAAATCTGTATACTTTGAAGCCATTGATGTAAATGGAAAAACTAAGAAAGTGCAACTAACCAAGGAGAAATTTGCTGAGGCTCTTCATCTTCCCATCTACGATCCCAAGGAGATTGTGACTCCTTCTGCTGAGCAACTCATTGATATGTTCAACGAAATGGGGTACTTTCCTCAACTCGAGAAGATAAACATGTTTAAGAAGAACCAACTGCCCGATCTGTGGAGATACTACTTCAGTATCTTCCTCAGATGTCTTTCAGGAAGAACTTCAGGGCTAGATTCTGCAAGTGTGGCCTTTCAGAGCTTACTCTTCGAAATCTACTATGATGTCAAAGTTGATTACGCTTCGATTCTATGGGCTGACTTCTGTTCACACATCAATCACAGTCTGAAGGGGACTGAAATTTCAAATGCAAGGTTCTGGGCAATTGTTGTTCATGCCCATTATCAAAAGACTGGATATATGGCAGACCCCTCTCTCCCTGAAATGAGGTACACTCCAATCACTGTATCCCCATTGGATGATGAACCCGCAGTCTACTGTGCACAAATACCTGTAGCTATGCTCTCCAAGGTTCCCATGGAATGTAATGAAGTAAGCTCTTACCGCAATACTTTGGTGATCCCTTATCCTACTCGTGATTTGAGCAAGGAGACATCTGTATTAGAAAATCCCAAGGGAAAAGGGAAAAAGAATATGACTGGTGGACCAAGTGGTCCGAAGAAAGAAGATAAGAAAAGAAAGGCTTCGGTGAAAACCACACCGAAGAGAAAACAGCCGAAGAGACAGAGGAAACTGATTCCTGTGGATGAGTCTTCGGACTCTGAAAGGACTCCATCCACAGTCCAAGAAGAACAACAAGAAGAAGAAGAACAAATTGTAAACCAACCTCTTCCATCTCCATTAAGAACATCCAAACCACCTACACCACCGCAAACAACTGTCCCTCCATCACCACCAAAATCAACCAGACCTGACACACCTCCACATACAATTCCTCCTCCACCTCCACCAACAACTGCTCCTCCAACTTCCAAAATACCTGTCTCTGGTATTGATTTCTTATTACCAGAGTTTGACTTACCCATATCACCATCAAGACAAAACCCCACTTCGGCAGCACTCTTCGAAGCCTTTCACATGGCTCCCTTGAATGTTGAAGGAGCATCAGAAGAAGACCTACCGGATGAAGGCTTTGTACAAATGAAACAGTACAAAGTCCTCAACTCCAAGCTTGACACTCTCATTCAAGCTCAAACAAGATTTGACCCCACAAAACCAACCATTGGTGACATCACCGAAGAGATAGAATCTTTGGAGTTTACTCTATCCAAAGAAATAAAAGAGTCTGTGGAGTGTCTTGAGAAGAAGCTCTTGGATGAACAAAATAAGATCCAATCTTCCTTCGAAAATAAGTTGGAATCCGCTGTCACCTCCATCAACAAGAAGGTTGATGCTCTCACTGAGAAGACCGACAAAACAAACTCCGAAGTCATGAAAGCCTTGCAAGAACTTCGGAGTGAATTCCAGCAAAGTACCAAGCTTGAAAAACAGCTTGATGAGGCCAGAGCAAAAATTGAAGAGCTCACTGCCGCCCAAACCGCTTCGGATGTCACTAGATTTACAGAGGAACTGCAACGAACGAATGCAGCTCTCATACAAGATTTGATTACAAAGTTGAGAGTTGCACTTCAACCTCTGATAAATTTTTCTGACAGATTGTCTAGGCCACAGGGCAGGCCTAGACAGATCCCTGCAGCCACAGCAGGTCCTACAACCTCAACCATCACAACCACTGGCATGGGTGCTAGTGGATCGGCTGGAGCTGGAAGCTCAACAGACCGATCACTAGAAAACATAATTGCCCCACACATGGAAGAAACATACAAGGCCAGACGAGCAGATTACAATTTGATGATCAAGATAAATGAATTTGCTCGAGATAATGGTGAATGGACTGTTGAGACAATCAAGCTATTTGGATTTCAAAATCCAAATGTACTTAACAGACTTCCTCTTCGAAGTTTTGCAATTGTTGACACCGAAGACATCCAGCTTGATATTCCATTCAATCCGAAGACCTTCGCTTTCCTTCAATTCGTCTCTTCGGTACCAGAGGATCAGAAAGCAAGTTTTTGGACCAACAAAATAAACTTTCATGCCAAATACATTCAACGGCAGAACTATGTTTGGAGCCTGAAAAAGATAAAGAAAATCATTTCAATTAAAGAAGCTGAAGTCTATTTGGGCTTCAAAAATTATGAATTTCTTGTTCTTAGGGGGGCAGACGAAGTTGAATCCAGGTTCTCAATTGCAGACTTCCCCATCATGAATCCTATGGACTTTATCCAGATTCTTGATATTCTGTGAAGCGGGGATGCTGCTCATGCAGAAATGTCTGCCCTTGCTATCAAAAATCACATACTGGGCTTTCTTAATAATTATCTTCTCTGGTTTGCAAAACATGACCTGGAGCTATGTTCCTACTACAGACAACCTTTGAACACTCCTCCTGTTGTAGTTCGGAACATAGCAAGATTCAAGAATGGAGAAATCTTAGACGAACCATATGGCGTAGTTTTCAAAGGACTTCGAAATGAAAACGAAGTCACAATCAAGTTCTTTGAAATAGACTACATTCGCCTCCATCCCTCCTCCTTCATCACAGGGATGATTTCTCATGTGAATGCCTGTCATGCAAATTCCACTGAGAAAAAGAAGAAGTTTATAGATCATATGAACTGGTATCTTGCAGTAAGAAAGACTCTGAAGCGGGCATACAAGAGAAACTTTCGAGTATAGGCTTCGGATGCACTTCACACAAAGGGGGAGATTGTTGAGATCATTTGTGATGAAGTGCTGATATATCCGAAGTCCTACCCATAAGAAACCCCGAAGTGAATAAACAAGAGGAGACACCGAAGTCTAAAGACTCCGAAGTGCTATGCATAAAAGATCCGAAGACTTCACAGCCTGTCCTCTTGTCTTTTGTGTGTACGCGTATAGTACAATATGTGTTGCATGAATCTTCTATCCTATTGGCTAGTACACTGATAGGATATTCTCTGTAAAAGGTGTACTATTGGTATCACTGATTCAGTTTAAATATCAGTGATACCATACCGTGTCAAGTGAGAGATTACAATATTAGTTTACGAGAATTGTATATCTCCAAGATAGAAAACCCAACTGTAAAACAAAAGTTCTAATCTAATCATTCGGCACATGTTATTCATATCTTATTGTTCAATTAAGCTCTGTTGCATTATCATTGTGTGATTGATTGTGTAATTGATTCCATTAGTTCATCTATTCTCTTATTTCAACTCCCAACAGAAAGGTCCATTTATGGACTTAAACAAGCTTCTCCCAGCTGGAACATATGCTTCCATGAAAAGGTCAAAGAGTTTGGATTTTATAGAAGTCATGATGACTCCTGCATATATGTCAAAGCCGGTAGGAGTAACGTGATATATCTAGTATTGTATGTTGATGACATACTCCTTATAGGAAACAAAATCCCAACATTGCAAAGTGTGAAGACTTGGCTTGGGAAGTGTTTCGCTATGAAGGATCTGTAATATACATCTTATATACTTGGCATAAAGATCTATAGAGATAGATTAAAGCGTCTAATAGGACTAACCAGAGTTCATACTTAGATAAAGTCTTGAAGAAGTTCAAGGTGCATGATTCCAAGAAGGGGTTCTTGCCATTGCAACATGGCATAAAGCTGAGTAAAGAGCAATGTCCCCTGACTAGTGATGAAGTGGATAGAATGAGTCAAATCTCGTACGCTTCAGCTATAGAGTCGATCATGTATGCCATGATATGTACTCGACCTGATGTATTGTATGCCTTAAGCATGGTAAGTCAATATCAGGATAATCCTGGCAAAAGTCATTTGATAGCAGTGAGAAAACATTCTTAAGTATTTGAGAAGAACTAAAGATATATGAATTTCGGGTTAACCAATGCTCCAGCCGTATTCATGGATCTCATGAACCGGGTGTGTCGACCGTTCCTTGATACCTCGGTGATAGTATTTATAGACGATATCTTGGTGTATTCGCGAAGCCAAGCCGAGCATGAAGTGCACCTGCGACAAGTGTTGGAGTTACTTCGTCGAGAAAAACTGTATGCTAAATTCTCCAAGTGTGAATTTTGGCTAAGAGAAGTTCAATTTCTTGGCCATGTAATTAATGCCGAAGGGGTGAAAGTCGACCCAGCAAAAGTTGAAGCCGTAATGAAATGGGAACCGCCTCGAAGTCCAACTGAAGTACGAAGTTTCCTTGGTTTGGCAGGCTATTACAGAAGATTTGTTGAAAATTTTTCCTCAATAGCTGTCCCGTTGACCAAGTTGACCAAGAAGGGCGAAAAGTTCACGTGGGCGGAAAAACAGCAAGAAGCTTTCCAGAAGTTGAAACAAGCCTTATGTGAAGCACCAGTGTTAGCACTACCACAAAGCAGAGAAGAATACGTGATTTACAGCGATGCTTCTAGAGTCGGCCTTGGGTGTGTGCTAATGCAGAAAGGTCGGGTCATAGCCTATGCGTCCCGTCAATTAAAAGATGCCGAGAAGAAGTATCCAGTTCATGATCTGGAATTAGCTGCGGTGGTTCTAGCATTGAAGTTATGGAGGCATTATTTATACGGTGTAAAGTTTGTTATTTACACTGATCATAAGAGCCTGAAGTACCTCTTCGATCAAAAGAGCTTAATATGAGACAGCAAAGGTGGATGGATCTACTGAAAGACTTTGATTGTGAAATTCAGTATCACCCTGGCAAGGCGAACGTGGTGGCAGATGCTCTAAGCCGAAAAGAAGCTACTCTAAAAATTACATCCGCATGCATGGGTGTAGTAAGCCGGTTACCAGAACTAATTCGTTCAGCACAAGAAGAAGCGTGTAAGCCAGAGAATGTAAAAAGTGAAAGAATGGTTGGATATTTAAAGTATTTGGAAGAAAATGCTCAGAAATTGAAGATCTTCAGAGGTCGAATATGGGTCCCAAAACAAGGAGAGGCGCGGAATTTGCTTCTAGAAGATGCATACTATAGTCGTTATGCAGTTCATCCGGGCAGTACCAAGATGTATCGGACGTTAAAACCGATGTATTGGTGGCCTGGAATGAAGAGAGATGTTGGAAGATTTGTGGAAAGATGTTTGACTTGCCTGCAAGTTAAGTCAAACCATCAGAAACCGTATAGGGAAATACAACCATTGCCGGTTCCAGAGAAGAAATGGGACCATATTACCATGGATTTTGTGACAAAGTTGCCGCGGACACCGCGAGGTTATTATTCTATATGGGTGATTGTTGATCGATTGACCAAATCGGCACAATTTATACCATATAAAGAAAAGTACAGAGTAGATCAACTGGCGAAAATCTACATTGATGAGGTGATTTGTCGGCATGGACTTCCAGCATCGATAGTATCGGACCAAGATAGTGGATTTACTTCTCATTTTTGGCATAGTCTTCAAAAGCAAGTGGGTACAAAAATACTTATGAGTACCGCATATCACCCGCAGACCGATGGTCAGAGTGAAAGAACTATCTAGACTTTGGAAGACATGCTGAGAACTTGTATCATTGACTTCGGTGGAAGCTGGGAAGATCATTTGCCTTTAGTGGAATCCGCGTACAATAACAGCTATCATTCCAACATTCAGATGGCCCCGTATGAAGCCTTGTATGGAGCACTGTGCCGTACTCCGACATGCTGGACTGAAGTTGGGGAAAAGCCGTTGGCTGGACCCGAAATTGTAGCAAAGACCGAAGAAAAGATCAAATTGATACGCGAAAATTTGAAGGTAGCTCAGAATAGACAGAAACAGTATGCGGACAAACGGGTGAAACCGATAGAATTCCATGTAGGAGATATGGTAATGCTCAAAGTATCCCCTTGGAAAAGCCTAATACGTTTTGGGAAGAAAAGGAAGTTGAGTCCTCGTTTCATTAGACCTTTCCGTATATCCCAAAGAGTTGGAGCTGTGGCGTATAGATTGGAGTTACCTGATGAACTTCAGGGTATACATGATGTATTTCATGTGTCCCATTTGAGGAAAACTTTGTTTGATAGGTCTCAACATGTACCTCTTGCTGAAATTGAGGTAGATGAAAAGTTGAGATATCCGGAACAACCCGAGAGGGTGTTAGACCGTAAGATAAGACAGCTGCGAAATAAGAAGATCAGTATGGTGAAAGTGCTTTGGCGTCATCACAAAGGTTCTGACATGACGTGGGAGACCGAAAGTGAAACGAGGGAGAAATACCCTCAACTTTTTGTATGATTTCGGGGACGAAATCTCTTAAAGGATGGGAGAATTTGTAACGCCAAAACATGTTATTGTGTAATTATAATAAAAAGGGCAAAAATGTCATTTTATCTTAAAAGGGTAATTTGGTCTTTTGGACAGAAAAGGATTAAGTTTGTAATAATATTTTGAGTCTTGGACTTAAAATGTTATAAAAATCTGATTTTGTCATTTAGATTGTAAATTGTGGCAAAATTTTAAGAAATGCAATTTCAAGGACCAAAATGCAATTCTTGGAGGTATAAAAGGGAACACTTGTACAGATTTTTAGCACTTACGGGAGAAGTTCTAGGTGCGATTTCTGCAGAGGATTTGAAGAAAGTTCTTGAAGATTTAAGCTTGTAACTTGATTTTGGCTTCAAAGGGGTAGAATTGGAAGTTTGAAAGGTTAGTATTTCAAGTTCTTGTCTAGTTGTTCTTGATGAGTTTTGTAGAACTCAAAAACTGCATTTGCAGTTATAATTGTGTGGTTAAAATGGTTAGATACTTCCATTAAGTCATAATAATAAGGGCTTAATTCAAGAAAATGGAAGTAGATTGTTATTTTGATGAATTTGAAGTTTTGGGGTTTTTGGAACTAAGAACCCTAATTCTCATATGATTGATTGAGTGTGTTTTTGGGGTTAAAAACCTTGTTAAAATATAAGGTTTTAGCCTAGGAATAAACCCCAAACGATTAAGTCGAGCAATAAGTGCTTAAAAATGGAAAAATGGAAAATTCTAGCACAAAATCGGAATTTCTGCACACTGTCCAGCGCTCGCGACTCGACCATGGGGTCGCTCGCGACTCGAAGAGCACCCTTCGCGACTCGACCAGGGTGTTGGTCGCGACTCGAGACCTGGGCAGAATGTTTTCTGTGAATTTTCCAAGTTTGATTTCTTGTACTAGGCTTATCCGATTGACCTGAAATTTTAAACATAGGTTTAATATGTTGTAAAACTTCATGGAAAATTATCGGAATATAAATACGACCTCCCGAAAGTACTGTAGTATAATACGCGTATTTCGGGAAGTGTATTAAATTATATACCAATGGTTAATGCTTGGAATTGGTCTTATGTTAGACTCTTGTGCATTAGAACCAACTGAAATAGTATATTAACCTATAATCATTGTGAAATAAATGGAATTATAGGTACGGGACAAAATCCTATGGATTTCATTTCAAGGCAAGGAACAACAAACGCTAGTTGTAGCAAACCTTCAGGTGAGTAATCTCACTGTTATCCGTTGTGATATATGTTATATGAGCAGCTGCAGATGAATATGATTTTGGGGGACAAAAATGACAATTACATGATTTGAAATATGACAAGACCAGATAAGCCGTGAGTCTACCATAGACAAGAACGGAGCTGTGAGTCAATATATCTATGTAAACTGTGATATGACAAGACCAGATAAGCCGTGAGTCTTTAATAGACAAGAACGGAGCTGTGAGTCAAACTTATATAGACAAGACCGGATAAGCCGTGAGTCTAGGCAACAGCGGGCTAACCCGTGAGCCATATTTGATTTTGTATTGCATGATAATACATATTTGACTTTGTATAGAGAATTTTATTCTTATACATGTTATTCTTGATTTGATTACTTATTGGGCTTTATAGCTCACCGTTTATTTGAAATGTCCCTGCAGGTGAGCGTGATCCCGCCAAGGGAAAAGATAAAGTCCGTGACTGAGCACTGGAATTTGAAGCAATGACCCGGCTTGAAAAATGTATAATATTTTATGTATTGTACTTCGTGATACTCTTGTACTCGTATTGTATTAACTAATACCCCTACTTATGTTTTAATTGTAAAATATTTGGTTTGAAAAAATTTTTGGGGTGTTTTTGGTTAATAAGTCGGGTGTTACACTTTCCCTCTTTGAACCGTGACATCCTTGCTCCCTTATAGAATTGTTCTAAGTTCTTGTAAGTTCCTTCCCTAAATCAAGAGCTTGTCTTGGTTTTGAGCTTAAAGGCTTGCATATATACAAGAAGAGACTGGCATCTCTCTTGGTGGCAGATTCTTGTGGTGGACTTCTTTTGAGGGAAGCTCTTTTGGTTCCTAATACATCATCACATTCATCTCCTTGAGTTTCAAAGGATTCAAAGGTTGTTTGCTTAAACTCTTTCTTCTTACTTCTTTGCATGCTTGTTAAGCTATGATATTGTTGGGGTTTTCATACAAGTTTTCTTTAATGCTTCTGTTGTGATTTAAAAATGTTTTCAAAGCCTTGTTAGAAACCCAACAATTGGTATCAGAGCCATCTTAACATGGATGCTTAGAAATAAGTTTATTTGGAAAAACTTAGGTTTTAGAAGTCATGGATGTTTTTTCTTCTTGTAAGAAAACTTCATGCATGGCTTCTTTGGCAACAAGCAAATGGTTGTGTTACTTGTGTATGTTTTATTTAACAAAATTTCTCATGCATTTGGTTACATATATGTTGCCTTAGAAAAACAAAGTTTTGTTTTTCATGAATGTGATGATATTGTGCATAAACAAGTCATGGACCAAATGTGATGTATGATTTGTTGACTTTGTGTCGACTTTTAACATGCATCAGAATGTTAACAAGCATCCCAACTGTTAAACTTCATCTGAATGTTAACATTCATCTTGTTGTTAATATTTGTCTCGCTGTTAACAATGATCCCGGCTGTTAACATGTATCTTGTTATTAATTTTCATCTCGATGTTAACATTTTCCTCACTGTTAACATTCTGCTTGTTGTTAACATTCTTTAGATATTCAATTAAGTATGTTACCTACACCAAAATAACACTCACAATCTTTCCATAAATTGCATCTTTCTTGGGTACGCATCTCACCATCATGGGTATCAGTGTCTCAACTTGGAAACCAAGAAAATTATAATTACTTGTCACATTATGTTTGATGAAACTGTCTTTCGCTTTGTTCAATGATACCTAACATGCCACCTAAGTATGATTTTCTTACCAATGAAGAGGAACAAAATTTATTAAATGATCATTTTCATCTACATATGTCCTCTCCGTTGGCACCTTCGTCAACTACTTTGACAGTCTCTCCAACTACCTCGACACCACCTTGGAAAAACTTCGATAGTCTCTACTCCTGCCACTCTAACACCCTCATCCCCTCTCTAAATTTTATTAGGTCATCCCTTGATCACTTGTGCTAAACATGGTATTTTCAAACCGGTTCAGAAACTACACCTTCATGTCGATTCCACCTCTCCTGTTCCTAAAAATACTCCCAAGCCTTCGAGATCTACTATTATGAGATGTCATGCAAGATGAAATCAATGCATTTATTTCCACCATAACATGGAAACTTGTGCTTCGAGCATCTAATGTCAATATTGCTAATTGTCTATGGCTTTTCAGAAAAAAAAAAAAACAAAATACATATGGACATTTATGTATATACAAAGCCCGCCTTGCTGCACACACTCATAATGAACGACCCATAATTAATTGCGATCAGACCTTCTGCCCTGTGGTCAGACCGGCTACAATTCAATCATTTCTTAGTTTTCGCAATCTCTCACCCTTTGCCAATCCACCAGCTTGATGTGAATAATGCTTTCTCCTCATGTCTATCTTCATAACACCATCTATATGCACTAGCCATCAGGATTTCGACATCTCGCCTATCCAAATGATGTCTCCATACTTTAGAGGTCTCTTTATGGCCTAAACCAGGCACCTCGTGCTTGATTTTACTGATTTTCCGAGTTCATTACCATATTTGGTTTTAGTCACAGTCGCTCTAGTTCATCTGTATTTTTTTATAGACATGGTATTGACACAACATATATCATTTTATATATCGAATACATTTTTCTAACCGCATCATCCACCAGACTTCTACAATAGATTGTGCCTACTCTTGTTTTTAAGTTTGATATATCTGATACGATTTTTCTGAATTACTTTCTCGATATTGTCATTACTAGAGTCGTTAGTAAAGATCTACATGGTATGCTTTTGTCGCAACAGCAGTATGCCACAAAAATTCTATAGCGTGCCAAGATGCTTGATTTTAAGCCTACTTGCACCTCTGCCGACGCCTTTGAGGAGTTTGATGGTAGTAGTCTTTCTGTATCAAACCCTTTCTATACAAATGTCTTGCAGGCGCATTTTGCTAATTGGTGTTCACCAGACGTGAAATCACTTATGCTGTTTAGTAATATCAAGTATTTTAGTCGTTGTTGAGCCCTATTCTTCGTGAATTTATATCATATATGTTGTGGCATTCTCACTTTTTTGTGTCAGTTCTTATTTGGAAAGAAAAGATATAAACAGGGGCTAAATGCGTACAAAATGGAAGAAGTTTGGAGATAAAGCCAAAAAGAGTCGAACAAGCACGTGCGCCGCGGAGATGTACCAGGGCGCGACGCGCTGAGTCAGCAATGAGGCCGTGAGAAGAGTTCAAATGCCGAAAAAATGGGGATAAACTCGTACGCGCGCCGCGGATTCTAAGTACGCGCGCCGCGACTTCTTATTTTCCAAAACTATAAATAGAGGCTTCTAGCTCGAGATCAGTAGCAAAGAACCAGCAAAGGAACGACCCATAAGGTGGATCTGAAGCTTCTTTGACTCCACGTTTCGGTTTTCAGTCGCCATTCGTGGTATTTTTGTTTCTTCACTTAGTTTTCATATTAGTTTAGTAGTTTTAGTTGTTTAGCTTGGTGTTTTTGGGTGTAACAACCATTAGAATTAGGTTAAAGCTTCTGATTTTTGTTGGTTACTGTTTTGAATACTTTGGATCTGAAGTTTATGCAATTAATCATTCGGTTATGTGTTTATTGGTGTTTTCAGTATTTTGATGTTTGAATGCTTGGATGTTTTTGGATTGACCTTTATTGTTTCTGAGTTTCAATCTGATTTATGATTTCAGTAAGCAATCTAGGTTAGGTTTAAGTTTAAGTTTCATTTAGTTTATGCTTGGAACTGGTTTTTTTTTTGGACTTTGGTTTTTGGACTGTTTTGGAAAAATAGAGACTAGTCCCTCTGGTTGTAGCGTGACACTGCAACTGGTAATCTATCACCTATCTTGACCACGAAACTCCTGTGGATCGACCCTGACTACCACTGTACTAAGTGAGAGTGAGGTTTTATTATTTTTGATCCCACGACGACCTAGGCGTGTTAAATTTTGGCGCTGTTGCCGGGGAGTTGTGAGCTTAAGAGTAGGTGATCTGTAGGGATTTTGTTTTTTGATTTTTTATGTTCAATTTTAGTCTTTTGATTTTTGGTATGTGTGCGTCCTCATAATGGGCGATTACATATATCTGGATCAATATTATGCATATTATGAAAATCCAGCCGACAACTATTACGAGGATGATTGCTACAATAGATCATTCGATGACAATGGATGGGGGACCGAGGAGTCATCTCAACCTGAAAATCCTGCAATTTGGGTCCAATTATTGGAACTCATGGCTAACACCTACCAAATTCAGAAGGATCAGGCTGATGCTCTTGTAATATTACAAGCTTCTTTAGATCAGTTAGAGAAAAGTTGGGAATATCCGCCACCCTCGCCAGAACCTGAGGCGAGTGATTTTTATACCAATGATAATGTGTGTGAGCCTGCATCACTTGAACATGTGATGGAAGGACACACACCTTGGGAAAGTCAAGAGACCACCGAGATGGTCGAAACGATTGTTGAGGAAGAGGTTGTAGGTGACAATACTACCCCTGACTCAATAGCTATTGATGTTTTTTATGTTTTTGAGAATGTTGATATGGTGATTAGTGAATCTATACCATCACCGGACAATCGGGTCGATGAGGATGTTGAGGAGGAGACTGTAAGTGACAGTACAGACCTCAGCCCAACAATTCCTGAAAAGTTTGAAAATTTTGAGCATTTTGAAAGTGAGGATCTGGCGATGAGTGAACCTGTACCATCACCAGATGAAACCAGTCGCTCGCTCTTGGTACCGATCCACCTGTTGGACGATGATCAAGAAGATGATGCCGACGAGTTGGTTTTTGAAAACAATAAACATGATTTCATCGCCACTCATGATCCATTCATGAATAGAAAATTAGATGTGATCAATACCATTGATGAAGATATACGGGAGCATATCAATATTATGCCTTCCGATCCCATTCGATTGGAAAATGTTTATTGGTACTGCAGACCAAAACCACAAACTACAAATGACACGCAATATATGAGCAACAAACAAAGCACAAAACAATTACTGGGAGCGGCACTGGGCACGCTTCACATAAAACCGGTGATTTTGAAGAGATATAGAAGGAAGGATCGAGCTTGGAGGTTCAAAGCTACCTCCAAGCACTCACGGGAATTAATCAGGAAACAACAACCGGGCGGCAGCAGAAGAACCGGCAAGCCATTCGATCCAGGAAAGCTGAAGGAGCGTATGAACAACGAAGGGACGGTGGTGACTGAAAATCAGCAAAGGAAGAAGGCATACGATCCACCGTAGCTATAGAAGGACTCCACGTCTGGCTGAAGACGTTAAACTTAGCGCTTGTTGGGAGGCAATCCATCCTTATAGGTAGGTACTGTATTTCTTAGGAGTAATTAGGAAAATATTATCATCGTCATTGCATGTGTTATTGGTTCGAGGCAAGTGTGGGGTCATATGAAGGAATTTTGAAAATTTGAAGACCGCGCCGCGGTATGGTGTTTTGCACGCCGCGGGATCGCAGAACAACCCGATGCGCAGGGGTTGATTTGGGAACACGCGCGCCGCGGTTTGCTCATATCCGTGCCGGGGAAATGATCAGTCAGATTCCTCTTTATAAGGTACGTCGCTTTCACTATTACACACACACAAACCCACGCCGCGCCTCAGAGCTCCGATCAACCGAAGATTTTCTCGTGTTTTTCTCGTCTATTCTATTCCTACGAGTGAGGTATGTCATTCTAACTTGTTTTTACTCGTTAGAATAAGCAATTTGGCCATGAAATTGATTGATTTCTCCAAAAACTAAAAAACTTAGAAATCGGCAATGCTGGCTCGTAGGGTGTTTTGTTTGCCAAATAATCACCCTAGAGGGACTAGTCGGTGCTTAGGCTACCTTGTAGTGGTGTTGGATTGAGTTAAACAGGTGAAAATCGAGGATTTGGGGAAAATTTTCGAAACATCCGCTCGCCGCGCCGCGCCCTGGTTCTTGGGCCGCGCTGCGGTTCGGTGGGGAAGACAAAAGGACTTATTTTGCAAAATTTTTTGTTTTGTGTGGTGGGTTTGTTATTGCAGATGGCCTTCAGGCGCAACCATCCATTTCTCCAGTTTCCCGATATTCGAGAGAGTTCAGTTGAGTTTACACAGCGGAGGGATGCATTGATCGGTCGCCGGGTGCTCGAGGCGACGATTTTAGACAGGGATATTCTAGCAGAGGCCGAATTATGGGCCGCGATCGAGCCCTTTCTCCACCGCACCTGGTCCGCTAGAGATTCTACGTTCACATGTCGTGGTTGGGAGAGGCTTATGGCCAACCAGGACGATGTTGTCTATACGGAACTTCTTTTGGAGTTCCTATCCACGGTCCATTACGCACCAGCCTTGCGGAAGGTACGGTCCAGGCTTATCAGCTTTCGATTGGGAGGAGTTAGCAGGGAGTGCAGTCTCCGGGAGTTTGGGAGACTCACGGATTTATATAGGGAGGAGGATCTTCAGAGCCGCCACTTTACGCCGTTTCTTCGGGCGTGTATCCAGGGGCATCCCGCATGGGATGCCAATGCAGTCATTTGGGCCACGTTATCCAATGTCCACTTCGAGGCGGGGTCGGCCAGGGAGAGCCAGCTTCGCAACCCGCTTCACCGGCTCATGCACCACATCATCACCACTTCCATTATGCAGAGGGAGGGGGTGAGAAGGTGTCCGGTGAGGACATGACATACATGTGGGTGCTCCTTGACTCCACAAGATTCCTCCACCTACCGTATGCTCTGGCGATCTCCCTATCCACCCGAGCAGTGGGTGCGTCAGCCAGCAGTCCTTTGAACGGTAGGCACTACGTTACCCGCCTGGCCCGATCCTTTAGGTTGCTCACTGCTGCGACCGTTGATTCCCTAACGACGATACCTCCTGTTCGAACATCAGCGCGAGCTTTGGAGAACATGCACCTGATCCATCAGCCACAGCAGGAACGATATCTCAGGGTGGTGACGGAGGCGCCGAGGGCACCGCGCCCAGCCTATGAGGAGGGACCGCCGAGGCGTCGCCAGATGGTTGCACCACCAGTTCCACCACCACTGCCACAGCAGGAGGGGACACCAGCCATTCGCCGATTGGAGGCTCGGGTGGCTAGGATTGAGGATCAGTTGGAGTGGATTGGGGAGGTCTTATTAGAGATGGCCACACAGCACGGACGACGCCCCCGACCATTCCCGGCCCGAGCTCATGATCACAAGGCAGGCCCTTCCAGGCCACCCAGGGGCGATTGATGTATTTTTCTTATCTTTTGGATATATGTACTGTACCTATGATACTACTTTATTTTGTTTGCTTGTTTATATTTAGTGTTGTTTTTTTTCTTTTTGCATTTAATGTTTTTTGTGAGTAATGCATGTAATACCCAAATGGAGGAGTTGTTTCAGGCAAGTGTGGGGTCATCGTGCCCCCTCCACTTGCCATGATTACTGGCGTGTTTTACTGTTGTGCTACAACTCCTTAATTCTGATTCGAGGAATTGTTCGTGTTTTTGTACCTGTGACAACCAAGCACCATCAAGCAGTCTACCGTCTAAGGGGTAACTCTTTCTCCCTTGTTTTGAAATTATTTTTGTACAACGAGGACATTGTACGGTTTTAAGTGTGGGGTGTTGACGGTCGAAAGAGTAGTTTTTGAAATTTTTGCGGGAAATGAGTCAATTTTCAAAAATTTTAATAGGTTGTAATTTTGAAACGAATAGTTTCTAAATGTTGTAGCATTGGTATTTTTCAAGGAATACTATTTAGTTGTTATCATGCTATGAGTTTAATCAAACAAGTTGAGTTTTAAGAGGTAGAAGATTGGAGTATTTTAGGGTTAGAATTTAGGAAGGAATTGTCAATTAGTGACCTTTGTTGTTCAAGCCGGTAGGTCCGAAAAGGGTGGCCTCGAAGAGGCACTTATGCACCTTACCACCTAAGATCGTCTAGTTTGGGATGGTATTTCTGAAAGCTCACTACACGGACAACATCGAAAGTCATGGATAGTTCTTTAATGGCCTTTAGAATCTGAATGAGTACGTACACTTCATTGTGGACAGAAAATTTGTAATCAAGGGTTCTTTTGAAAGTCATAAATTCCAAAGGATATTCTGGTTATGTTTTCACAAACTATTTCACTCTAACTCCTGAGGCAATAAGCTTTAAAATTAAACGCATTCAAAAATTGTTTGAGTCTTAGTTAGAATTTGTTAAAAATACTCTTGCTTGGGGACAAGGAAGGCACAAGTGTGGGGTGTTTGACAACGCCTAGCAATATCAAGTATTTTAGTCGTTGTTGAGCCCTATTCTTGGTGAATTTATATCATATATACTGTGGCATTCTCACTTTTTGTGTCAGTTCTTGTTTGTAAAGAAAAGATGTAAACAGGGGCTAAATGCGTACAAAATGGAAGAAGTTTGGAGATAAAGCCAAAAAGAGTCCAATAAGCACATGTGCTGCAGAGATGTACAAGGGCGCGACGCGCTGAGTCAGCAATGAGGTGGTGAGAAGAGTTCAAATGCCCGAGGATTCTAAGTACGCGCGACGCGTCTTCTTATTTTCCAAAACTATAAATAGAGGCTTCTAGGTCGAAATCAGTAGCAAAGAACCAGCAAAGGAACTACCCATAAGTGGATCTGAAGCTTCTTTGACTCCAAGTTTCGGTTTTCAGTCGCCATTCGTGGTATTTATGTTTCTTCACTTAGTTTTCATATTAGTTTAGTAGTTTTAGTTGTTTAGCTTGGAGTTTTTGGGTGTGACAACCATTAGCATTAGGTTAAAGCTTCTGATTTTTGTTGGTTACTGTTTTGAATACTTTGGATCTGAAGTTTATGCAATTAATCATCCGGTTATATGTTTATTGGTGTTTTCGGTATTTTGATGTTTGAATGCTTGGATGTTTTTGGATTGACCTTTATTGTTTCTGAGTTTCAATCTGATTTATGATTTCAGTAAGCAATCTAGGTTAGGTTTAAGTTTAAGTTTCATTTAGTTTATGCTTGGAACTGGTTTTTTTTTTTTTGGACTTTGGTTTTTGGACTGTTTTGGAAAAATAGAGACTAGTCCCTCTGGTTGTAGCGTGACACTGCAACTGGTAATCTATCACCTATCTTGACCACGAAACTCCTGTGGATCGACCCAGACTACCACTGTACTAAGTGAGAGTGATGTTTTATTATTTTTTACCGCTCGGCGACCTAGGCATGTCACTTATTCGGATGTCCACTGACTTGTTGCCGTTGCTACTCATTAGTCAACATCTGAATATAGTGTGTTTTCCTTGGTCATAATATACTATCATGGTCGCCTAAGAATCAAGGCACCATTCCTCACTCTAGTACTGAAGCAAAATATTATTTGGTAGCCAATATGGTGGAACTTGCTACATCATATTTTTCCCTACAACAGCCCCATCCCCCCGCACCACAACCATTCTTGTATACTATGATAATGTGAATGCAATTTATTTGTCCTTTAATCCTGTTCAACATCAGAGGACCAAGTATATAAATATTGGTGTACACTTTATCCGAGACAAAGTTGCTATTGGTCATGGTCGTGCCCATCATGTCTTGTCCTCCTCTCAATATGTAGATATTTACCCGAAGGATCTTCCCTCATCATTGTTTCTTGATTTGAGATTTAGTATGAATGTCCATTAGCGTACTCCCATTTCAACTGTGTTGTTTCTTGATTTGAGATTTAGTATGAATGTCCATTAGCGTACTCCCATTTCAACTGTGTGTGATGTTAGACACATTTGTATGTTTGTGTAGTTGTATATGGCCCATGTTAGTTTAGTTTCTATATGGCCCATTATTGTACATCGACCCAAGTGGGTGTCGTGATGAATCTCTCCACGATGTCTCGTGGCTCGAGTTTGTATCCTTAAAGTGGTTGAAAAGGTTTTTTCTTATTGGCTCGATTTTATATTCTTAATGCAAATGGGAGGTTGCATCTAAATATATGTGTTTTGACTTACGATCCGTCTTTCTTTCTATGGCCACGATTAAACCCAGCGACAGAGTCCGAATCGAGGTATTAGCGGCGACACCCTTTAGGGGCGACACTAGGCATTAGCAGCGACACCCGTAATTATTGACGGGAAAAGTTATCGCCCTTTTTTTACCACCGTAGGATGCAATTTTCTTTCAACAGCCAGGATTAAACAAAGGTACGAAGTCGGATCGAGGCATTAGGGGCGACACCAAACCCGCAAAGTCTGATGTCGCCGTTAAAGGGTTTGTCGCTCCTAAAGGCGTCGCCCCTAATGCCCCTAATTCTTGTAGTGTTATGATGAGAGATGTATTATATTTGACTTGTGATCGGAGATGTTATTCTATAATCTTTGTTATATACTTAATTTAAATGTTAATTCACAACCTTCAGACAAACACATTATAAATTCTCTCCATTCCCAAAAAAAAAAAAAAAAAAAAAAAAAAAAATCAACGGGGTATATTATAAGATGACAATTTATGGTATCTATCAATCATATGATTCTCAATGATGCTTACATATCAAATCTTAACTTCTTCTTTGTTTTGTGTAATGTGATACAGAATTAAGAGCATCATCACTTATGCTCCTCTGATTTAGCTTTTTATGATGCGGAACCTATCTTCAATCTTCTTTGTATTAGCATTTACAAACTGCGAAACAATAAGTTTGAGATGAGTAAAATAATATTTTCCGAGAATAAACATATGGAATTTAAAGTTGGAGAACAATTGTTTGAGTAAATACCTCAAAATTCAACTGTGTTTTTGTTGTATGTACTCTCGCATATCCAAATTCACTTATTCTTGATAAACTCCAACTACCAGCCTGAAAATCAATCACGTAGATATATTAATTATTAATATTTTTTAAACAAAAATCATAAATTAATTTCCACTTACCCTAGGAGGGAATCCATCTAGTCTAAATCCAGCCATCCCAATAATCGCATGAACTGGTGCTTGGTAATTATTGTTGTCATACGTGTCTACTCCATCTGCACCCTTCTTTGGCATTGCTAAACATTTGCTTTTATAAACCGCACATGTTCTTTCATAGTTATGAACATGTCCAAAAAGAACCAAATCCACTTTATTTGCAACTAACAAGGGTTCAACTGCTAAGGGAAATCTAAAGTCAACACTTCCACAGCTTGAATACATTGGCCTGTGCCTGAAATTAAAATTAATACCAATCAGGAAAATAATTTTTAAAAGGGTAAATTTAAAAAAAAAACTAAGTTTTCAAAAAAGTTCGATTTTGACACTGTGTTATTTTTTTTTCAATTAAGTCACTAACTTTTTATTTTTTCTCAATTAAGTCACCATGTTTTTAATTTTGTTACAATTTTGACCACTTAACCGGTCAATCCGGTTGTCAGTTGACATGGCATGATGACGTGTTAGTCTTGATAATGCAACATTGACATGTCATGCTGATGAGGTACCAAGGTTTCAAATTGAAGCAAAATTGAAAACATAGTGACATAATTGGAAAATTTTAAAAACTTTGTGACTTAATTGAAAAAAACAAGGGTAAATTGCATAAAAGTCACTAAGTTTTCCAATTTTCTCGATTTTGACACTGCATTTTTAGTTTTTGCAATTAAGTCATTATGTTTTCAGAAAAGTTGCAATTAAGTCATTATGTTTTCCAAAAGGTTGCAAAAATGACCATATGACCGGATGGTAACAGGTTACCAGGTCATATGGTCAGATTTGCAATTTTTCAGAAAACCTAATGACTTAATAGCAAAAATAAAACATAGTGTCAAAATCAAGAAATCTGAAAAAGTTAGCGACTTTTAGGGTTTATTTCATAAAAAACCCTAAATTTTCAACTTTTTTCTGTTTAAACCTAAAACTTTATTTTTTTTCAAAAAAAAAACCTAAATTTTGGAGAAACTTTTTAATTTATCCCCTTAACCGGTTTTACAGTATATACATACTTTTTTTTTTTTCAGAAAAAACCCTAATTTCTTTTTTTTTTGGGGAAAAAACCCTCAATTTCAATGATTTTTTCAACAAAAAAAATGTTTATTCGTTTTTGTAATTGACATAACTTTCATATACGATGTCCAAATTCTACGAACTTTATATTCGTTTTTGTAATTGACATAACTTGCATACGAGCTTTGTTTTGGACGTTCTATAAGTCGACGGATTCGTAAACACGAATACATCGACAACGAATCCGCGAAGAAAAACAACGACTAAAAGACATAAAGTATTTGTCGTCTAAAAGACACCAAATTTTTTTTTTACGAAAAAACCCTCAATTTGTTCTTTTTCATAAAACTTTTTAATTTAGGACATTTACGAGTTTATCCGCAAGTTAAACGATTTTTCAGGGATTTTTTTACAAAGAAAACTATTTTTCTTCGTTTTTGTAGTTGGCATATCTTTCTTGCGACCCGTCTGTAACATCCGTCAAATTTGGTCAACAAAGGTCAACCAGAGCGCAAATTAGGATAATACGTTGAAATGTAATTTTCATAACTTTCCTAATGTATTATTGGAAATTATAATACTACAATACGCTATTTCGAATCAATTATCGAGTAAACGTTATAATTTCGAATAATAGATTATAGTAGCGTAAAATTCGATAAATCATACAAATAATATTTTGGTTTAAATAATATTCATTATACGATGTATTCGTGTTTACGAATCCGTCGACTTATAGAACGTCGAAAACAAAGCTCGTATGCAAAAGATACAGCTATTATAAGAAAACAAGCCAGTGTAGCGAAATATCTGAACATATTCAAACAAAAGTCAGTAAAGCAAAGTTGTAGTACTACTTACGACCTTTCCAGGGATATAAAGTTCGTAGAATTTGGACATCGTATATGAAAGTTATGTCAATTACAAAAACGAAGAAACATTTTTTTTTTTTGTGAAAAAATACTGAAATTGAGGGTTTTTTTCGAAAAAAAAGAAATTAGAGTTTTTTCTGAAAAAAAAAAATATGTATAACCTGTAAAACCGGTTAGGGGGATAAATTAAAAAGTTTCTCCAAAATTTAGGTTTTTTTGGAAAAAAAAATAAAGTTTTAGGTTTAAACAGAAAAAAGTTGAAAATTTAGGGTTTTTTATGAAATAAACCCTAAAAGTCGCTAACTTTTTCAGATTTCTTGATTTTGACACTATGTTTTATTTTTGCTATTAAGTCATTAGGTTTTCTGAAAAATTGCAAATCTGACCATATGACCTGGTAACCTATTACCATCCGGTCATATGGTCATTTTTGCAACTTTTTGGAAAACATAATGACTTAATTACAACTTTTCTGAAAACATAATGACTTAATTGCAAAAGCTAAAAATGCAGTGTCAAAATCGAGAAAATTAGAAAACTTAATGACTTTTATGCAATTTACCCAAAAAACAATAATGAAGCGTCAAAATCGAAATTTTTTGAAAAGTTAGTGTCTTTGTTGGTAATTATAAACAATAAGTCACTAAGTTTTAATTTTTTCCAATTAAGTTACTATGTTTTCAATTTTGTTTCACTTTTGACACATTGGTGCCACGTCACATCATCAAGACTAACACGTCACCATGCCACATTAGCTGGCAACCGGATTGACAGGTCAAATGGTCAAAATTGAAAACATAGTGACTTAATTGAGAAAAATAAAAAAATAGTGACTTAATTGAAAAAAAAATAACACAGTGTCAAAATCGTATTTTTTTTTTGAAAACTTAGTATTTTCTTTGAAATTTGCCTTTTAAAATTCCATTTCATTTGGTTTATATATTTATGATGATTAGATTTAATTACCCTGTGAATATCAACCATGGAGTTCTTGATCGATCCACAGAAGCCATGTCCTTGGTCATCCATTGATACTGTTCATGTGGATTATTATAAGTTAAGAAAGCTATTTATTTTGATAATTGAAGTGATTTATTTATGTACCTGTTCTGAGTTACGTGACCAATCATGTTCGGTTGAAATAACTACAAAATGCACGCTTCCTTGTTCAATGGAGTACCATGGCTTATCTTTTGCTGGTGTTGGCATTGGGAAATAGGTCTCGTAAGGTACACCACATTCACCTCCTGAATCTGGTGTGATGTATAATGAGCCCGAACTCACATAGTCCCTAGTTATAGTTGTTTCACATTTGTTAGTTTTACTATTGTATTAGTTGTGAAAGGATGATTGTATTCGTTTACATGATTCTCATTCTTTATGCAAATACTTCCATTTATTTATTTCGTTTCATTTCTTGTTTTGTTGTTTCGGTGATATTAGCATAATTTTATATCATTTTATTATGGGCAAGGCATAGTACAAAAAAATCAAATATCTTTTTAATAGTTTTGACATTTAACCATTGATACTTTATAATTTCAATCAAACCAAAAAATTTTAGACATTTTTCCAATAATTAATAACTTTTACTAGTTATATCTTGTTTCACCCGTAATTTTAGTGTATTGAGATTCATTGCTAATTTTCCAAATTTAACTATTTTGAGATGTGTATCAGATTAAAATGAAGAGAAATTGTATTTCTTCCTAACTTTTATTCCTACTCATGTTAAATGGTGACAAGTGTCTTAAAATATTATTTATTTTATTAAATATGACATTTGTCACCATTTAGCATGGACAAAAACAAAAAATAGGAGGAAATACATTTTCTCTCAAATGAATAACTTGGAGAAAAAAATGTCTGAAACATTTATGGTTTGACCGAAAAAGAAATACAAAATATAAGTCGTAAAACCACTAAAATTTCCCTAGTTATAATAGGTTTTTCTATAATTTGACATTTCGTTATTATGTCATTTAAATATTTCCAAAAAAAGAGTCTTGTAATGTCTTGTTTCAAATATAAAACCAGTTATATGGTTTTACCTTTCATGATTTCCAATTGCAGTCATGTAAGAAACTTGTGAAGCCACAGGGCTAATAAGATGTAGAAAAAAGTCCCACTCCACTAAAAAACCTGTCGCATAACTTATATCGCCAATGTGGAATATGGAATCTACATTTCCCGACGAGATTTCATCACCCATGGCTTTAGTGACAGCTAATGAGCCGGGCTATATACAAATTTGTAATCACAAAATTTAAAACAAGAATCATCACTTCAGACAATAGTGAAATTATTAACGATATGTGCTGAATTAATAGATATCGTATTTTACCTGAATATAGTGTTCAATGGAAGCATCTCTTGGGGCCTTGCCCATGTCGCCAAATGCTAGAAATTTGAGTTCATGTGAACCTCCAGTAGGTGGAGTTTTGAAGTTAATTCTTGCACTCCAACCAGCCGAATTGCTACAAAATTATTAAAACAGAAAATGTGAAATTTATCAGCTAGATCCATCGATCTTCTTTTCACAGATTTATCTTGGAATCCTATTTGGTATTTAATTAGATTAACTTTTTTATAAATTTGAGAGGTCACTATAACAAAATAATCCAACGTTTTCCCTTTTAGACGAGGGACGTTATTATCATAAAAATCCTTAAATTTGTAAAAAATGTTCGGGTTTACCTTTTTATCTATTTTTGTTCATAAAAGCCCTTAAATTTATTTTGGTTCATTAAAACCATTAAGTTTGACAGGATTGTTCGGTTTTACCCTCAAGTTTGACAGGTTCTATAACAGTATACAAAGGTAAAACCGAACATTCCTGTCAAACTTAATGATTTTAATAAAACATACATAAATTTAAGGGCTTTTATGAACAAAAATACATAAAATGGTAAAACCGAACATTTTTTACAAACATAAAAGCTTTTATAACAATAAACCTTTAGATAAATTGACCACCAATTTAGTAATATGTCATCTTATGGATTGTGAAATTCCTTTTTAATAGTCCCACCACAAAAGAAAAACTTTAGACTTTTCAAAAAATATAAAAAAGTATATATTGCGGAACACAGTCTTCGATATGAACCATTCAAAAAGTATTTCTGCAACTTGAAATAAGGCCAATGATCAACTGCAAAATTGGTGATTGTTTTGTGCAACAAATACCAAGCCCATAATTTTGTTAAATAAAGTGTACAATTTTTCTCATTCTTGTGAGTATCCTTAAAATAATTAATGAAAGTATTGATTTACCTTCCATATCTATAGGAGAACTGTGTAGAAGGCTTTAGTCCGGTCATCACCGCAGAATGAATGTATCCTGGATCATGCCATCCAAAATCGACCGCTGGGCTTGGTAATGCAGAAGCTTGATTTTTTCAATACATGAAAAAAAGATTGGACACTAATGTAGTTTTTCTTATTAATATTTTTCTTATTAATAACAAATGTAATAAGATTTCACCAAAATAACAAGATTTCAAGACTATTCTTGAATCCTAATGATGCATAGTAGACATAAATCAATATAACTACTCACTACACATGCTGTCTTGGGAAAATGTAGTTACTCGTGAAGCTTGTGATTTCCCATTCGCGTATTGAACTTGTTGAGGGTTTTTGTCTCCACTAACCCACGTTAATCTCATCTGGACATGAACCCAATAGTTTGTAATACGATTCATTACTTCAAAGGAAAATTGCAAATTATTTGCAACATTCTTTACTCAATGTACTTTATTTTTACACTTCCTAGCGGCGTACTTACTTTTCTTTACCCATATTAGCAAATTTACTTTATTTTTCATAAAATCAATGCACATGCATTTTGCCACCAAAATGAGCATTGCAGTTGATTTATTTGTTACATGTTCCTTTTATCGGTAAAGAAATCTCAGTATGTTGCTATCATGAGTAAAAAATCGTAATACGTCGCTTAAATATGTAAAGAAAATGTAATTGCGTTGTCATTATGGGTAAATAAATGTAAGGGATAATGATATGTAAGGGTAATAAACTGTCACGTACACATTTAGTCACTGATTATTATTATTATTTTGTCTACATTTGGTCACTAAACTTATTTTTGTGCTAGATTTACCTTGAACTTTTTAAAATTGTTAACATTTAGTCACTTATGTTTTTTTATTGTCCACAAATGAACATTGAGTTATTGGTCATATGTGTACAAAAAATAAGTTTAATAGTATAATATGTATACAAAAAAACATAAGTGACTAAATGTGAATAATTTTAAAATTTTCATGGGTAAATCAAGCACAAGAATAAGTTTAGTAACCAAATGTGAACAATTTTAAAGGTTCGTTTCCCTACCAAGTCATTATCCCTAAATGTAAATTGTTCTTATGGATAAAAAGTTAAATTCAGCAAAGTACATTGTTATTTCCTGAAAACAACAAGGATATTAAGAAGTAGGTGCTTACTGATGTCCCTGTGGAATCAATGCTAGAAAGATGCCCATACAATGGCTTTTTCGGACTTGCAAATTTGAGGAGGTTAGATATTGCTAAAACACATGGTGCTTGAAAACCGGCACCAAAGAACACAAATTGGATATCGGTTCTAATGTTGATAACATGAAATGTAAGCGACGCGCTACATGTTGTCACTATACACTTTCCCTTCTGATCGTATTTTTTACATTCCTTCTTTTTGCATCCAATGTAGCCTGGATCATTGCTTACAAATTGTGCCTACATTGCATTAGAAAGTTCGTTAATTAATTAACATCAAATAGTATTCCTCGTTGATCTCGAGAGCATGAAGCAAATTCTATGAAACACATTACATAATTTTGGAATGTGACATAACCCTAACTAAACACTTTTTAAAAGTTACCAAACTATGCTAATGTTGACGAGTGGGAAAAGTTTTTTATCTATTGAACACTTTTTAAAAGTTACCAAACTATACTACGTAGTGGTAAAAATTTTTTATGTCACTCTGATATGGGAAGATTCTGGAGAGCTCGAGCTCAAGATCTGGAGGAAGAAGAAGGCTGGAAAAAGGTAGAGAGAAGATCCTATGGGAGGCGAAGCAATAGAAGGGAGGATTATGAAGACATCAAGAGGATTACAACTACGTTTTTTGTAACTAACTTGCCGGTAAGTTGCACAAGTGGTATTCTATGGAAAGCACTGATGAAGTACGGATACATTGTGGACGCCTTTGTTCCGGTGAAGAAAAACAAAGCAGGACGTGCGTTTGCGTTTGTGAGATTCATTAAAGTTCATAATGTGGAAGCAATGATGAATAACTTGAACAAGGTAATTATAGGAGGATGTAAACTAAATGTTAATGTTGCTAAATATGATCGTCTGAATCGTCCGGATGGGAGTAGGGATGCTTTATGTAGAGCATCACATGCAATGGATGGGAAGAAGGAGACGAATGGCAGGTTTAATAATGTGAGAAGTGGACATTCCTTTAGAGACGTGCTTGCCGGTTCAGGGGTGAAACTGTGTGATAAGGAGAATCAAAGGAATGCTATGATTAGTATTCCTAACGTGGTGAATTTGTCTGCTCCTCCATGGCTTGAAAGCTGTCTGATTGGGGAAATAAAAGATATCGAGTTGTTGTCTAACTTCTTTTCAATCTTTCATGAGTCGGGAATTGCTGAGTGCTCGATAAAATATGTGGGTGGGCTATTAGTTCTGATGAAATTTGAGTCTAAAGTTATTGCTAAAGCTTTCTTGGATGATCAAAGAGACACTTGGTCTAGTTGGTTTGCCTGGCTGAAGGTATGGGATGTGTCTTCTACCTATCAACAGAGAGTTACGTGGTTGAAGATAAGTGGCGTTCCGTTACAACTGTGGGATACCACGCTTTTTTCGATCATTGCTAGTCACTTTGGACGGGTCTTGATACCGTATCAATGCAACAATGATGCTGTCAATATATCGTCGGGAAGAATCTGTATTCTAACGTGCAGGCAGGAGGTTTTAAATGTGCATGATATGGAAGTTTGTTGGAGGAATTTGAAATTCAAGGTTAGGATACAAGAAGATGGAGAATGGAAACCTCCACTGCATTTTAATTCTAATTATTTAACGTCGGATTATGAAATGGAAGAGGGGGAATTCGTTAATAGCGATGACAACATTTCTGTATCGACGGAATCGTTGCCGGCACCGGAGAAGTTACACGGAGAAGAGGAATTAAAATCAAATTCGAATGTTGTTGAACCCGATAATTCCTGCAATAATGCTACCCATGCTCATGATGATATTCATCCTTTTGAGGAGTTTCCTGCTTTTGAGGAGCATGTGGATTATTCTAATAAGAGTGGGAAAAGCATCGAAGAGCATGTGGATTATTCTAATAATGGGAATCTTGCCACTAGTGGTAATTCTATTAATGGAATTGTTAGTAGCCCACGTGATCATCGGAGCCCACTTGAAACACAGCAATTAACGGCCAATAATAATCTGCCGGATTTAAATGAAGCTACGTCGGATATCTCAACACGTCCACCTCAGAAAAATAAGGAAAACTACAGTAAGTTGAACAACAAAAAATTCACTTTGATTAGACTTAAAGATAGACTTATGGAGCAGAATATTCTGAAAAATAAAAACAAGATCTTCGATAAACCTCTATCAAAAAATAAAGGGGTTGGAATAAGTTCTTCATCTTCTTCCGCGGCATCAACATCAGCATCAAGTGAATTTTTGAAGACTGTACAGTTAGGAAATGAAATTGGATTCCAGATGGAGGGAATGGAAGGTGTTGTTCGATTGATGGTACAAGGAGAAGGAGCTATTGACATTAATCAATGAACTGCTTGTCTTTGAACTTGAGAGGTGCGCAAGGTAGAGGGAAGCAGGAGTGGGTAAGAAAGCTAAAATTTGAACATCAATTGAATATTATTTGCTGTCAAGAGACTCAAGTAAAGGCAAATGATGTTGATTTTGGTAAATTCTGGGATTATTCGGACTTTGAGGCGGTTGGCGTTGATTCTATGGGTAGATCAGGAGGGCTTTTTTGTATTTGGAACCCTGCTCTATTCAAAGTTGATTTGGTGTTAAAAGGTACTTCTTTTATCCTTATCTCTGGTGTTTGGAATGGTTTGTCGGATGTTTTAAATGTTCTTAATGTTTATGCTTCTAATGACACGGATGAGAGGAATATGCTTTGGCTTGATATTTTGCATATTATGAATAATCGAGGTGGTATTTGGCTAGTTATTGGCGATTTTAACGAAGTTTGCTGCAAAGAAGATCGCTTTTCTAAAATTGTTTGTGTTTCTAGTATGGAAGCTTTCAATAATTTTATCAGGCAGGCAGATATAGAAGAATTAAACTTGGGGGGCAGGCGTTTTACATGGATGAGTTCTGATGGGAGAAGTCTTAGTAAAATTGACAGGGTTTTTGTTAATGCTAATTTTCTGAATTTTTGGCCTTCCACTTCGGCTACTGTTCTGCCGAGGCGTTTCTCAGATCATTGTCCGGTGGTTCTTTCATGTGAGTATTGTGATTATGGTCCTACTCCTTTTAAGTTTTTTAATTCTTGGATATTCATCGAAGGCTTTGATAATATTGTGAGGAAGGCGTGGAATGCAGAGGTGAATTGTATGGTATCAGATTTGTACTTTTTGAAAAAGTTGCAGGTTTTAAAATATGACCTGAGGGTGTGGAGGTCTAATTCTCGTATGCTTGAGAATAAGGAGTTTGATGAGTTGATCAAGAAAATAGATGACATCGAGATCCTAGCTGAGTATAGAAGTTTGAATTCGCAAGAAAGAGACTCACGAAACTTATGGAGGAAAAGAGTATTAGAAATACAGCATACTAGAAGTCTTGATCTTAAGCAAAAAGCTAGAATTAAATGGGAGGTCGAAGGAGATGAAAACAACAAATTCTTTCACGGAATGATTAATTCTCACAAAAAAATAAATAGAATCAGCGGTATTTCTGTCAACGGAGTTTGGATTAATGATCCAAAAGCTATAAAAGATGCTGTCTTTGACTTTTTTGCTGCCAAATTCGATGAACTTCCTCTGGTAAGACCTAAATTCACTAGTTCTCGATTTAGTAAGCTTGTTGACTCGGACAGAGATGCGCTTGAAGTTCCTTTCACGCTAGATGAAGTTAAATATGCGATATGGAATTGTGGTAATGATAAAGCGCCGGGGCCCGATGGTTTCTCTTTTAAATTTATCAAGGAGTATTGGGAGTTGATTAAACTTGATATTTTCAAGTTTGTTAAAGATTTTGAAAAGTCGGGGGTTATAAGCAAGGGGTGTAATGCGTCTTTCATTTCTTTGATTCCGAAAAAGGGTGATCCTCTTTATATCAAAGATTATAGACCCATCAATCTTGTTGGGTGCATTTACAAGATTATCTCAAAATTGCTAGCTTTACGGCTAAAGAAGGTGTTAGGGTCCATTATCAGCATGGAACAAACGGCGTATGTGGAGGGTAGAAGCATTCTTGATGGTCCTCTCGTGTTGAATGAACTCATCTCATGGGCAAAAAAGTTTAAAAAGCAATTTCTTATGTTCAAAGTTGACTTTGACAAGGCGTTTGATTCCCTTAATTGGAAATTTCTTGATTCGGTCATGGATCAAATGTCGTTTGGTACTAAATGGAGGTCTTGGATTATGGGATGTCTTTCTTCCGCACGTGCTTCTATTTTGATTAATGGTTCACCAACTGGTGAATTCCCCATCATGAAAGGTGTGAGGCAAGGAGACCCACTCTCTCCTTTCCTTTTTATCATTGCCATGGAGGGCCTTACTGTTTCTCTCAAGGAAGCGTGTGACAAGCATGTGTTTCACGGTATTTCTTTTCCTAATGATGGCCCTTATGTTTCTCATCTTATGTATGCGGATGATGTGACTTTTATTGGAGAATGGACTGAGGTAAATCTTATAAATCTCAATCGGTTGCTTAGATGCTTTTACCTTGCTTCTGGGCTTCGTGTAAATCTTGTTAAGAGCAAAGTTTTCGGTATTGGCGTGGATCAGGAGGAAGTTGATAGATTTGCTAGCATTCTTCATTGTGAGCCTGCCAGCTTGCCTTGTTCCTATCTTGGGCTTCCTCTAGGGGCGAATATGAAACTTGCCAAGTATTGGAATCCGATTCTTGATAAGTTCAAAAGAAAGTTGTCTTCATGGAAAGCCAAAAATCTCTCTTTTGGGGGGAGAGTTACTCTTGCTAAGTCTGTGCTTGGGAGTCTTCCTCTTTATTATTTTTCGATTTTTAAAGCTCCTAAAAAGGTTACCAATGATCTCGAACGTATTAGAAGACGCTTTCTTTGGAGTGGTGCCGAAGATAAAAGGAAAATTCATTGGGTCTCTTGGGAGACGGTGTCTAAATCTAAGGACCATGGTGGGCTTGGAGTTGGCTCTCTTAGAAGTCTTAATTTAGCTCTTCTTGCCAAATGGTGGTGGAGGCTCAAAGTTGAAAGGAAGAACTTATGGGCTAGGTGTTTAAAAGCTATTCATAATGTCAAAGGCGGTGATGGGGCTAAGGTTGCTAAAAAAGGTATCTCGGGAGTTTGGCTTTCGATTTCTCAAGCTATTTTGGAATTGGAAGAATGGAATGTTTCTTTTGAAAATCATTTTTCTAGGATCCTTGGGGATGGTAGAGATACGCTCTTTTGGAAGGATAGATGGTGTGGTCCGGTAGCCCTTAAAGATAGATTTCCAAAGCTTTATGTTATTGAGGAAAATAAGAACTGTCTGGTTTCAGAGCGAATTTCAGTTTTGGATGGTGGTAATGGTAGTAATGGGGTTTTCGGGTGGAAAAGAAATCCAAGGAGGGGTTGTGAATCGAGGGAGCTGGGCGGTTTATTGCAGGTCATTGTTTCTGTGAATCTTTCGTCTTCCCCGGATAAATTCGTTTGGATCGAAGAAGCCTCGGGTCTCTTCTCGGTTAGTTCTTTACGAAGGCTTATGGAGAATCATAATTTTGTTGATGATGGCTCGTGGAAGTTTTGTTGGGTTAATTGGGTTCCTCTTAAAGTTAATTGTTTTGTGTGGAGGTTACTTCTCAATAGGCTACCAGTAGCGGAGAAGCTCATGGAGAGAGGAGTTAATTTAAGTTCCAATAGGTGTTACTTATGCAGTTCTGATATAGAAACTGTGGACCACGTTTTTTTCGACTGCAGAGTTGCAAAACAGGTTTGGCAAAAGTTTGTTGGTTGGTGGAAACTTCCTATCGTAATACCTTCCGGCCGTGATTTTCTGAAGGAGATTCTGCTTTCAGCCGTGAGGGACAAGGAAAAAGAGAAGCTGAGGAAATCTCTTTTGTTTGCGGTCGTTTGGTGTATTTGGAAAGCGCGCAATGATGCTATCTTTCGGTGCAGTAATACTTCTTCTTTCAAATTGGCGGATGAGATTATGCTCTCGGTGTTTAATTGGATTAAGTCGAGATCTCGTTTCTCTAATATTGTTTGGTGTGATTGGATAGTTTCGCCTTTTAATGCTTGTAATTTGTAATTTGTAAACGTTGTTTCTTCTAGCTTCTTGCTAGTCTTTTAATTTTATTTCCGCCGTTCAAAAAAAAAAAAAAAGAAAAGCATTAAGAATACCAACTTTATGCACTTTTGCTTGTCTTTATCATTTATTTCAAACCTTTTAATTTCAACCAATCGCACTAGGCGGTTCACATTTCAATGCCAACCATATGCCTCCCACTATGAACACTTATAGAAAGGAATAAGTTCGAAGAAAACTCTCACCATTATGTTCTTTCTTTTACTCGTCACATGTGATTCTAATTTGAATTCACATTCAAATTCTTTAAGTTAGCTTGTATACAAAGAAAAGATGCTTCGAGGACACTAATTCATGACCTCAAAGTCACGCGGCAACTATGATATAAAGTCATATGTGGGGATAATTAACAAACTCAGTAATTTCAAAAAGGTATCTAAGAAACACTTTTATATATGTTTTATTTCTAATTAACAAGTGAACTGAAACACGTCAACCAAACAAAATGATTATGTTTTCATACTTAAATATGTGAGTTGTTGATTTACTCTACAAAAGAGACATAATACAATGACATGAGATTCCAATATATATAGCATCAATATAGGATATATTAATAATCATCATGGATACGGTTTATTACGGCAAGCGATATTTTATTTATGATACACTAATATATGGCTTTTTTGGCATTTATTACGGCAAGGCGATATTTTATTTATGATACACTAATGTATGGCTTTTTTTTGGCATTTATTACGGCAACGCGATAGTTTACTTATGATACACTAATATATGGCTTTGATGTGCCAAAAAAGAATGTACTGGACTTGTAATTTAGTGGTTAATTTGTAACTCATACATGGCGCTTTTAGTTTATGATAAATATGGTCCAACCATTTGATCAAGTTTTACTTTCTTTTTTCTTATATATAATATAATATATGACAACACGTTCGTTATGGTGTTGGATTTTCCATATAAAAACTAGCCCCATGACTCACCAACGGTAGCAATGAATGAGCTTCATTACACAGTCACAAATGAAGATAAGAGATAAGAAATGCATCCGATATTGTTCTCAGGCTGGAACATAGCCCGAAATTGAAATCCCCAATACATCTCTTATCATATCTCCTTACTGCCATACGAAACTTTTATAATTACCTTCTTTTTATTGTTTTCCTTTATTTACTTGTTTTAGGAGTTGATCTAATTGGGAGTAACTATGGGCATAATTTTATTATTTTAGCCACCACTGATAGTATGTCGAAATTTCATATACAATTAGACAACTAATGAAAAATCTTATTAACTAGAGTACATATGCGACATATTCATATAAAGTATGTATAATAGAATAATAAATTATTACATATCATTGTTATGTTTATTTAGTTCGAAAAAATAAAAAGTTATCAAACATGTTTTTGTTATGTATTACTAGATAACTAAATTAAATTAATCTTATATACAAAAAAAATATTTTATAAAAATTAACTTGACAAATAAAAATCTATCATTAAATAACTTGTATAGAAACATACTTTATCTCATTTAGAATGCATGTTTAATTTATTTCAAATACTTAAAAATAGATATCATCTAAAAAATAGCTTACAAAAGAATAAAGTTAATACCATAAAATCTAAATAAATGTTTTAGTTACTTTTAGGGAAAAAACAATGAGTAATAGAGTATATATATATATATATATATATATATATATATATATATATATATATATATATATATATATATATATATATATATATATATATATATATATATATATATATATATATATATATATATATATATATATATATATATATATATATATATATATATATATATATATATATATATATATATATATATATATATATATATATACTCTATTACTCATTGTTTTTTCCCTAAAAGTAACTAAAACATTTATTTAGATTTTATGGTATTAACTTTATTCTTTTGTAAGCTATTTTTTAGATGATATCTATTTTTAAGTATTTGAAATAAATTAAACATGCATTCTAAATGAGATAAAGTATGTTTCTATACAAGTTATTTAATGATAGATTTTTATTTGTCAAGTTAATTTTTATAAAATATTTTTTTTGTATATAAGATTAATTTAATTTAGTTATCTAGTAATACATAACAAAAACATGTTTGATAACTTTTTATTTTTTCGAACTAAATAAACATAACAATGATATGTAATAATTTATTTTATTATCTCGTTTATATCATTATATTTTTTATTTTATTTCATTGTGATTACATTCGATAGTATAAAGAGACTCACAATATGCCAATTATATCACCAATAATTACTAAATTTTTATTAGCATTATGATTGTTAAGTTGGCAAAAACTCCTTACATGTAGAAGCATACAACGTGACATCTCATGTCTGAGGATTAAAAACCTCTTAACGTACAATAGATTGATCAACAACTTCAGGCGTAATTGCTTGAATCATATCTTCTATGATGTCATTATATGTTATCGCAAACAAACGGTTCGTGTACGCCTAGATATGGAGCATGATTTGCTACATGACAAAAATGTCCACTTCAATCTATGTTGCGATTAACAACCTTAGCATCATAATCTCAATGCGAAAACGACTCAGCCATAAATTAAATCTCAACAAACTGAGCAGATTCTAACAAGAAACAAGGAGGCTAATGGATCTATAGCATATTTCACGTCCACTAACTCACAACAAAACTGCTTAAATTTTGTATAATATCTATGATCAAGAAAAAGTAATAATAAAAGTTCTACGTGTGTGTCAAAAAGATAACTTTATTGTGCAAAAAAGAGAACTGATTGTTCAAAACAATATAATGCTTGATTATGATGTATAACTAAAAGTAGGTTGATATATAACATAAAATCAAAATAGAATTTATAGACCGTAATATTAATTTTACGAGTACTGTTAATTAATAGGTATTTAGTTAAATTTTAATGTTGATCAAGCGATAATAAAAATACCTGACATGGGCATCCCGCCCTGTCTATCGCCTATATGCTTGGCCTTGACGTGGTATATAGTAATGCTACCAAACTCGGTAATTTCTCATTTAATACTATGTTATTGTAGGGTATTAGTTATTTTTTATCCGATTTTACCTCAAAAATACTATTCGGGTTTTAAGTTTTATCTCTTCAGATTCTATTATCGGTTCCAGATTTTTAGTATCACGTCAACGTCTCATGGAAAGATCAACGGTAAGAGGGCTGAACCCATGAATCAAATAATTTTTTTTGTAATTAACACTACTTTAATTTCAACAATGTATGTAATTAAAGAAATATAGATTTCATATAAAGAGATTGCATTAATTAGAAAAATATAATTAAAATACTGATAATTATATACATCGATAATTAAAGTAGTGTTAGTTATAAAAATATTGTTTGGTTAATTGGTAAAGCGCATACATTCGCCCCGAACTGTCTCGAGCTCAATCATCTTTCTCACCATTCTTTCCGATTCTTTTTATCAGATGCTAAGGCGACATGTCGCGTAAACAAAAAAAAATATTCAACCAGCCTGACCCCAAAAAAATAATAAAACAAGTGAAATTAACCACTTACTTAGAAATCATGGGTTACAACTGAAAAAAAAAAACGTACTTTAGATTAGATAAAAGTAAATAAATTTGAAAGTTGAATGAAAATATATTATATAATTACATTATTGCATTATTGTATTATTGTATAACGCATATTACATAATTATATTATCTAAACTTGTTTATTAAGTTGTTCTATTAGATTAATGTGCTATTTTATAAATATATTAATATGTTCATAATACTTAATTTATGGTTAATTAAAGTCAAGTTATAAAGTTTACATGAATAGAGTAACATTGGTATCTTGTTTTTCAAATTTATAATTAAAATTATGGATTTCCAAACTATAATAATATTGTGTTATAGCAATTAATAGTATTAGTGTGAAATGTAATTGTAATTAAAACCGACACAAATCAATAAAATTTTTGTTATAGTATTATAAGACAGATTTATATACCTTCACAGGATAATGGCAGAGAAGCGGTTGTTCACTAAAATCACCCGTCTGCTCATATAGAATAAGGTTCTGAGGGCAAGCATTAACGCTGCATGCCATTTCAATAACCAAATTAATCACTATAAATTATACATACACAAACACATACTTATCTACATATATTACACTTACTCAGCATTTGAAGGTGTTATCATACCAACCCAATCACTATTGGCAGGACGTAATACACCACTAACAGTCACCGTGATCATCTGGTCATCTGAAAGTTCACCTTTTAAGTTCACATGTATTTGACGATATGGGTTTCGGCCTAAACAAGCTCCAAGTTTTCTTCTGTTTACTAGTCGAAAATCTGATATTGCAGTATAGTTCTGAAACCCATCAATGGAGTCCAACAGATTCGTGGGCGATAAAGGAGAAACTGAAGAAGATGATGATGCATGATGCAAAAAGGGAATCAAACAAGATAAGAAAAATGTAAACCACATGGTGGAATGTGGTGGATTCATGATGAAAATAGATATTAAACAGTTAAGAGGCGATTTTATGGGCATTGCAGTGTGTAGATCCTAAAAGTATGGCCGCAAGTCGTTTTATAATAGGGTAATGTGAACTAAGATGGCGTCTACAACTGTATTTTCTTCGGGTGCTTCACCGAAAGGGAAACATGCAATCAATAAGCTATACCCAATTAATTCGATATGTAATAAAATAATTTTAAAGCATTAGTTATTTTTGATACTATTGACAAATTTATGCCGAATGAAAGCATATTGCAGAATTACGTATAAGATTACAAAAACATATTGTTGACATAGAGTGAGTGTATTTTCGGTTATATCTATATATTTTCAATATAGAAAATAAAGGAAAATCTTTAGTAAATTCTCAATATTTTGGTTCAGTTTATAAAAAATTCTCAAATTAATTTTTATTAACAAAAAAGTCCTAAATTAATTTTTATTAACAAAAAAAAATCGGCTAATGTTGAGATTTTTTCGTAAACTGTGCGAAAATAGTAGGATTTTATTGAAGATAAAACATGTAATTTCTATCCTTTTTTGTTAATAAAAGTTAATTTGGGACTTTTTAATTTGTTAATAAAAATTAATTTGAGATTTTTTACATAAACTGAGCCAAAAAATTGAGACTTTAATTGAAGTTTCCCTAAAATAAAACAAACAATTAAAAACTTACTACCCCAAATATTTAATATTTCACGAGGATGTACTATTTTACATAAAAATCGTTGGAAATTTAATGTTAAATTGCAAGTTGATGATTTTTAGTTTATCCAAAATTAGGAGGAAGAAACATTTGTGGGTTTATAAGGTTCTTCCTTTACTTAACCTTCAAAATCTTTAAGTGGATCAACGGATGGCCTGGGACGCGAGACAAGAGGTTCGTGAATGGACGATGCATTGGTTGCTTTGAGCTGAGGAGCAATTATTTTTAATGGGATTCAGGTTAAATCAGGTTGGACCGACTCGGTCAATGGGTTGAACACCGTTGACTTCGTGGATAGGGTCTAGGAAGTTTCTAGAAATCTTCGGAATCGGATAACGATCAGATGAGGTTATCCAGATTCAAATTTCTGATTAGATTATTATCTATAATCCGAATTTTGAATTACAGATAATGATACATGTCGCGCCGTGATAGGGTCGTCGTAGTCACCAGATCCGATTTTTGAGGACTTCCGTACAATATAAATAGGGGTTCCTAGATCTCATTTATTCTACGCATCAGATAAAATTTCTCTACACTCTCCTCTCTCTGTGTGATCCAGTTTTTTTCGATTTCCGAGTACTTGCTTTGCGTTTATCTATTCTTCAAAAGTTGTTGGAACGAACGATATTCTGCATTAAATCATGGGGTTTTACACTAATAGCTTATAGTCGACGAGCACCGTAAAAACCAGTAAGAACAGGAATCATTATGTGCGGTCTTAATAACTCAAGAATCAACGATATTTAGGTTGGTCTTATTTTTCTCTCTCATATTTTATTTCGAGATAAAATTCGGTAGTTAATAATAATAATAATTGAATTTATTAATAGCGGTCAATCCATACATAATGCTCAATATTATTTATCGATCCATTGGTTTTGGTTTTCCTACTATTTGGAATTAGTTCACGATACTAATCTCCGGATTGTTTTCTAAACTACAACAATCTTACTGGTTTTTATATAAATAGTGTTTAAAATTCCAGACAAATCGATATTGAATTGCCTTCTGCCAGCCTCAGCATCATGAATCAGGAATTTGTCAAACTAGACCGCTTCGATGGTCAGAAGTACACTCGATGGGCTGATAAGGTCAAGTTTTTGTTGGCTGTGCTTAAGTTTGGTTTTGTTCTAGACCTGTAATTTCCTCCATTCCAGCTAATCTGATCCCTAAAGCGTGAAAGGAGCCGAATCAGAAAGCTATCATTGATATATAAAAGTTAAGGAATCTACGCGGAGACTCTGAGGGCCTATGCGTTGGGCACATTAAAAACTCTCTATCTAACCGCCTCTATGATCTATATGTGTCGGTCACAGATCTGATAGAACTATGGATAGCCTTGGAGCTCAAGTATAAGGCACACGAGGAAGGTACCAACATGTACCTTGTGCCAAAGTACCTAGAGTACCAAATGGTCGACGGGCAGAACCATCTTGGAGCAGGTGTATGAACTCCAGGTATTAGTCAACAAGCTGACCACACTTTCCATCTCTCTACTGGAGATCTTCCAAGTGGGTGCAATTATTGCAAAGTTGATACCCTCTTAGAAAGACTTCTCCAAGAGGATGATGCACAAGTCCGAGGACTACTCCTTATATGATCTACCAAAACACCTCCGAATTGTGGTAGAAACATGCAACAGGGAAAAACGGAGTAAAGTCGGATCGAGTGTGCATCACGCGTTTCGTGGGGGTTCTGGCCAAAAGGGAAAAACTGGGTTTAAGAACAAGAAAGGCTATAGTCCTAAGAACATGGACTTCAAGAAGCCCAACCATCAAGAATCAAACAACAACCAAACCCAAGAAAACCAGAAAATTCCTAATTTGTGGAGAAATCGGCCACTATACAAGGGAGTGCCCCCAGCGAAAATCCGGTCCTACAAACGGATACACTAATGTTGTTGAGGATCCTACCCACCTGGTAGCTAACGTGGGTCGTGGAGGGGTTAACATGATTTCCTCTCTCACATGGGTAGTGGCGGCCCGAGGTTGGATCTTGGATTCTAGAGCTACAATGTAGGTTTGTGGAAGTAATTAGAGCTTCCATACTTATTTTTAGTCTCGTACCTGAAGGGGATATTTGTGATTTTCGTTAATGATCATCGGCTTGATTTGATCGAAGGAGGTGTGATTGTGGAGGATCTGGTGGTGATAATGCTAGTGATAGTGAGAGTGGTGGTACTACTAGTGATAGTTGCAGTACTGGTAGTAATGATGTAACCATCTGTGAAATGAATAAAGTTAACATTTATGATTATATCACTTGTTCAATTTCTTTATGGCACAAATGTTTACCACACACAAATTTCGAAAATATTGAAAAAAGTGCAATCTAAAGGAATTTTAAAATTAGATAATAAAGAATTTGAGAAATGTGGAACTTGTGTAAAATTGAAGTTTGCAAAGAAGCATTTTCCAAGCGATAAACGTGATAGATCATTACTAGAACTAATCCATTCAGATATCTATGAACTAAATGGGAATACTCATACGAGGAGGCAAGAGATATTTCGTAACATTCTACAATGACTTGAGCCGCTATCTACATGTTTATTTATTGATATTAAAGGACGAAGCCTTTGATGCATTTCAATTATGTAAGGTCGAGGTTGAAAATCAACATGACAAACACATAAAGATTCTTCACTCAGACATAGATGAAGAATATTTTAATCTAGAGTTTGATACATTCTGCGAAGATAACGAAATTAGACATGAAAGAACTTCACCATTTACTCCCCAACAGAATGGTTTGGCTGAGAGAAAGAACGAACCTTAGTCGAAAAGGCCAACTATATGTTGAATCAATTAGGCTTACAACATACTCTGGGGGAAGCTCTACTAACTGCTTGTTATGTACACAACATGATTACTAGTCATGTGATTCCGGTTAGTCCTTATGCGTTGTGGGAGGGAAGAAAACCAAACCTGGACTATTTGAGAGTATGGGGGTGTAAAGCCTACTATCTAACACCTAATCCCCATGAGATCCAAATTGGGAGCTCGAGCTATGAAAAGCATATTCATTGGATATGCTTAGAACAACAATGCTAAACGCCTATTGTATGATGAATTAGGTGTTGTAGTTGAATCTAGAGATGTGGAATTCTTTGAAGATAAGTTTTCAAGAGATGATGAAAACTCAAACCCCATAATAGCTCCAAGTACTTTTCGAGAAAATATCTGATCTTCTCAAGTTATAGAAGTACCAAGGAGAAATACAAGTGCTAGAAAAGAGAAGAATCTAGGAGATTAGTTTTACTCTAAATTAGTCGAAGGGACATAAAAGAAAGTGAGGAGAGATGTCATTTTATCCATTAATTTGGATGATGATCCTAAGACCTTCAATGAAGCCATGACATCTACGGATGCTCCATAGTGGAAGGAAGCTATAAATGACTAAATGGATTCAATTATGGGTAACGATACTTGGTAGTTAGCTGATATATCCAAGGGAAAGAGGCCCATAGGATCCAAATGGATTTTCAAGATAAAGTATCATCTAGATGGATCTATATCTCCCTATAAAGAAAGATTAGTTGTTAAAGGTTACAGCCAGAGAGAAGGAATCGATTATTTCGATACTTATGCCCTCGTTTCTAGAATTAGTTCTATTAGAACTCTTATAGCAATATTAGCCTTCCAAGGACTATACATTCATCAAATGGATGTGAAGACATCCTTCCTAAATGGTTATCTCAATGAGGAGATCTATTTGGAGCAACCGGAAGGGTTTACGATACCCAAAAAGGAAAATAAAGTGTGTAAACCTATTAAATCCTTATATGATTTGAAGCAGGCTCTCAAATAGTGACATGAGTTTGGTACCACTGTGATTGTTTTCAGATTTTAGCACAATAGTGCTGACACGTGTGTTTATCCTAAATGGACAGCCGGATACACAGTTATCAGATGTCTATATGTTCATCATTGGCACTCGCCTAGAGGGTATTCCGGAGACGAAGAAATACCTATCCTCAAACTTTAAGATGAAAGATCTAGGAAAAGTAGATATCATTCTTTGTATCAAGGTGAAAAGAACTGGTAATCAGATTTCTTTGAGTCAATCTCATTACATAGAAAATGTTCTAAAAATGTTCCAACACTTAAAAATTAAGGAATTCAACACTCCTTTTTGAATCAAGTGTGAAACTTAAAGTGAACTCCGGTCGATTAATGGCTCAACTGGAGTATGCGTGTGCAATTGACTGTGGAACCTATTGGATTAGGTGTCTAAGCCATGACTATAATTGGTATATACTTGATTAATAGTAGCAAAGTCCTTTTGGGTTGCCCTCATAGCTGGCAATTTGAAAGAATAACTTTTAGAGAGACAGATTGATTTATTATGTGATTAATAAATCAATATAAATAATTTATTAATATATTATATGGATAATATATTAATTAGAAACAGTATGTTTTAATTAATAATTAATCAGGAATTAATTAGAATTAATTTAGTGATTAATTAGATTAATTAAAAGTGCAGGGGCTAAATTGTAATTGTTCAATAGTTGAGTAGTGACAATTGTGGAAGGTTGGAAGTTAGCGAAAATAAGGATGTTATAATCCTTGATTTTCGAAATTAATATAAAGGATAAATAGAGTTTGAATTAAATGATAAAAGTTTTATCTCGTTTGAATTCAAAAAGGTTTATCTCTAAGGCTTATCTATGTATCCTCCAAGCCTATAAATAAGGGGCACCTGGCACCCCTTTTTTTGTGCCACTTCTCTCTAGTCTCTCTGGAATTCTTGTTGCTTGATTGGGTGTGAACCATTTGAGGCACGACACTTGTGGTGCTAGTTTCCAAAATATCAACTAAAGGTTAGTATTTTCTTTTTAATTCTTTTAGCATTTTTTGAATTAGTCTTAGGTATTTTTTTATATGTTCAAATAGTGAAAAATTAGATCCAATTAGGTTGCATGTGAACTTAAGGGTTAAGTTTAATTGGTTTGCATAAAACCTATCAGTGATATCAAAGCTATTTGGTTGGTTTTGTGTTTGAATTGCTATAATAGTTATACCTTGATTTTAGGGTTTATAGAAAATAAACCCTAAAGGCTTATTTTCGATTTCAAGGGTTAGGGTTTTCGAAACCCTAGCCCCCCCCCCCCCCCCCCACCTTATTTTCGATTTTTGTTAGGGTTTTAGAAAGTTTTTCTATTTTTGGTAATTGTGATTAATTAATAAATAGATAACCTTAAACCCTTATGTGATTTTCTATTTTAGTGGGTTAAAGGATATGATTAGATTAATTTGATTAATTTTTTAATCCCTATTTGATTCAATTTATTTAATTAATTGTTAATTAAAGGATAAATATTAAATCAAGTAAGGTTTAAATTTAAATTTAAATTAAAAGGTTAATTTCGAAAATTTAAATAGATAAACCAAAATTATTTTAAAATTTTAAAATACATCTTATATATATTATTATTAAAAGTTAATATTTATATGTATAAGAATTGGTCATTCAAGTCGCTAGTATGCCTCATTCACGAAGCTGATCTATAAGGGGGTATAAAGAAACTGCCTATAAAATGGCGGTTGAATGGGTGTCCACTCTCACCCACCGCTTCCTTGATTAGTGGAGGGTCGTTAGCAGAACGGACTTGATAAGACTACTTAATCTCATTAAAAGTATAATGTTATTGATCAAAGTACTAGAACCATTTTTATAAAATCCCAAATCTAGTTACTTTAGGAAAAATGTGAAAGATATGCTAATCCATGAAATTGCACATTACACTTTATGAGACATTAGTGGAGCGTGTGTGGTTTACCGACACACTAATAGGGGCTCATAAAGAGTGGTAATGGGTATCTCATAAATTATCATTGTTTATGGAGCGTGTGTGGTTAACCGACACATCAGTTTGAGATGATAAACGACATTGAGGTTACCAAGCACATTTGCATGGTTATTCACATCTTGTTTGTGATCCTCGGCATCCCAGTCACAAATGGAAGAGAATAATCCGAGATTAAATATGTCATTGAACAGTTCAATAAATCTCAAAGATCTAGGAATTTCATAAGACTGGAATTTCACATCTTGGGTCCTAGCCTTATTAAATAATAAATTGGGTAATTGTTTAAAAGGTTAAAATCAAACTAATAAATTATGATTTTATTGATGTCTGGACTCAGCGTCAACTCTCCTACTCCTCCTCCAACACCCATTTCTGAAAGTTTCAGAAAGTACCTATTGAATATGGAAAGGCTGACTGGCCTGGACTTTGTAGAATGGCTTTGCAAATGGAGAATGGTTCTCAGTTTTGCTGGCAAGCCATATCTGATTGAGTATCCACTCCTCGTCCCACTGAAGCATGGCATTACACAACAGCTTTGTGATGAATGACTTCTTAATTGATGAATCTGAAGAAGTTCGTAGCCTCATGCTAATTGACCATTGACCCCGAGTTCCACAGAGATTTCAAATTCCTGGGGTCGTATGAGTTAGCACGACCGGTTGAGGAAAGGTTCCGAGAACCGGTTGAAAAGGAACGAACTAGGATCTTCAACGAGCTTGAAGTGTACAAGCTAGTAGAAGAAGTAGCATCAGTCCGCATGTTCTCATGATTAAGGGACACATGGGCGAACTGTATAAACTTGGTCACCCTATAAATCGGGAGTTGAGCATTAACTCGACTTGCTGACTAGCCAGTACAATCTGTTCATCCAGATGTATAGGAAAGGGAACCAGGACAAGACTATCATGGAAATGCATTCAATGTTGTCTCTGTACGAGTCGTTCATAGAGAAACATAGTTCCACTGATTGTGCTACTTCGGGATTGAGCCCGGAAATGAGACACATCTAGAAACAATCCAGATCGTATGGACCGGTTCAAAGATGTCTCTAACTGGGAATCCTCAGGGTGGGATACAGTTATAGAAAGATTGGAAGATGCTCCAAAGCCAAATCGTTTGGCAACTCAGATATATCTAAAACGCAAAACTTCTGATCCTTAATTCCCTGATACACGATGTGATTGTTACATTTGCTTTGTATGCAGGGACTCGGTAGGGTGCAGGGCATTGACGCATAGGAGCACATTCAGATTGGATCATAGGCTCGTGCAGTTGTGAAGTTTAGTCAGATATTTTAATCTTATTGTTAGCTCATTAGATGTGTATGACACTGTTATCATATAGTACATTCTTTGAGGATAATTTTGATTAAAATAAAATATTGATTTTTCTTTTTCAAAAACATAGTTGTTTAAATTATCCTTAAAATGTTGTATGAGTGTGTTAAATGCATGAATGGTAATAACTTGAATGTTGATGCATCCAAATTGTATTGGATTTATAAATTGTGTTCTTTATGATTGTTAAAGTAAAATTTCATAAGAATAGCTTCAACCAAAGGTCCAGATGGACAGGACTTTGGAATCGTTTGACTTGGAGTCAAATGATGAAGTGAGGTCTTAATAAAGTTATTGTTGCAAAAATGTATCACCCAAAGATCAAATAGACATGATTTTGGAATCAGTTGTCTTAGAGTCAAATGATCAATACATATCTTGAACAAAATTAACAAAGTCATAAGTTTACATAGAGATGTAAAAGACGTTAAGATTATGTGCAATAGACACATTAGTGAATTGCTCGAATCTACAAATTGTAACGCCCCAATTTTTTTTTAAAATAATAATAACGCTAAAAGCACATTAGTGCCAGAAGCACAAAAACGGTAAAAGCACAATAGTGCTAAAAGACTGCTAGCTACAGCTAGACCGGCAGGTCTGAGGTGTTCAAATGTCATAACATTTCGACGCCTGAAGAACGTCGCTAGGCATGCACGGTCACAGTATGGTTATAGGACGGCTCACGTGGGAACAACGATTCAACCTTTAACTAACTGCTTACCTTAAAACATAAAATCTTCACCGAGTATACTACAGTTTACACTACAAATTAGTCTTTGGGTTATAAGGCTGGAAAACAATTTTGAAATAAGAAAATATTGGATTTTCTGGAGTTTTCAAACATTACGTTCTTCAAGAATGGATTTTCTTACAAAATACTTATGAACTCACCAAGTTTATTATTGACGGTTTTTTTAAACCACTTGTATTCTCAGGAAACCAGTAAGTAAGTCAATAAGCGATGACAACGGGACGCTATGACGTCATTCTACGTATTTTTGTAATCATATGTAATTGTACTGGAAACAACAACATTTAACTTATGTAACTTTTATAATTATATTATGATGGTTGTGATTGCTTGGATTCATTATTGTTTCACACTGTTATGATATCGTTCATCAAGTCCTCCACCCTCAAACGTTTCTGCCAATATGGTTTGGGGGTGTGACAGATTGGTATCGGAGCATTGTTTATAGTGAATTAAGTATATCCATCCGTTTAAAAGATATACGACTATAAATATAAGGGGACTAAAACACTCAAACTATTTTGTACAATTATACTTTTAAAAGCTACTAGAATAAAACTTCTGTAAAAGTATAAGTACATACATACATATATACTAGGAAGATGTTATAACAACAACAAAAGTGTTAGGACAAATTGAATACTACGAGTAGACCTAAGCGTTTAGAGAGTCATAGCTAGGATAGATGGAGCATGATCAACTGCATCGGTCTAAGATGTGACTAACAGAAACTTAGGATTAGTTGTAGTAACAACAAGTCCGAACACTTAGCATAAACTAAACCAACAAACGACAAAAGATTTAAAATATTATGGGAATATTTTATAAATGCTACCAAAATTTATATACCTATAAAGATAATCTTTATGTACTTCTTATACCCCTTTTCTCGTACAGACACTATGGCTGGATTCCATCTGCCCGGGGACCCTTACTTCCCAGAAGAAGGAAACAACGGATGGCTCAACGAAGAACCAGAAGAAGACCCGGAGGAGGTCCCGAAAGAGGAACCAGAAGAAATGTCTGATGGGGAAGACCAGTGGGGAGGGGAGGATGAAGGAGAAGAATCTGACGGGGAGCCAAAGATCGTGAACCCACGTTACCCCGCTCGTAACATGCATGTGCCGCCGCCGGCACCAAGCTCGAGGTATATCGTCATCCCAACGGCCATTTATGGATGCGTACTCCTCGAAAGAGTACTGTCCATTCACCGTCCATTACTAATAAATGCACCTCCCCAGGACGCAACGCCTGCCTGGGCCGAGCGCATGCAAAAGTGGAGCCATGGCCAGGCCAGGGCCACGGCCAGCCAAGTCCTCGACCTAACGGCCACAACCGAGGTCACAGCAGTTCGTGTTCGATGCCTCGATGAGGCCATCGAAGCCCATGAGCGGACCGTATCAAGAGTGGAGACGCTGTGGGACACCGTCAGAGATTCTAGGGAGGATCTCCGTAATGTTTATGGCAGGCTACAAATCGCGGAGCAAAGGCTAAGGGATGCCGAGATGAGAGCCCGGAGTGCGGAGCTAAGGGCTGAGTGGGCCATGCGGGAGACGGCGGATCTAAGGGCATAAGTGGCCGAGCTTCGGAGAACAAGAGGACCGAATTCCCCTTGAGTAGTGTTCCCATTACTCAAATTTTGTTATAGCTTAGGAAGTCCACGAGTAGGCGCTATGTGCCGCTCAATATTAAATATAAACACAATCTTGTAATCAAACAACTTAACTTTTGGGGGCCTACGTGCCGACCTTAACTAGCCATGTACGGTGCACCCTTTTGTAGGGTCAATTTTCCTTATCCAAAATATGCAATGGTACGAGACGTTACGACTAGCATGATTTACATGACTATATGTTTATGACACTATGTGAATGCTTTGATTTTGCATGCCTAACACTAAGTTTACTAGTACCCCGATAAATGAGATAAGAACAAAACAAATATGATAATGTAAAGACACCATGCTCAGACTAACACCTTATCCATAACAATTCTTTCGGAAACTAACCATCGTCCAATCTTAAATCCTTGAGGCAGAAATATGCCACCTAAGAGAAGGAACACTAGACGCGCAACAGTTGAAACACTGGAGGCACCCTTAATGGACTCAGCCACTTTTCAAGCAGTCGTGGCAGCCGCGGTGGCAGCTGCCGCCGCTCAAATAAATCCCAATGGAACCAATGGGAGTGGAAGTAGAGACGACACGAATGACTCCACAAATGGAGAAACACCAAACTACCCACGGGTGTGTACCTACAAAGATTTCGCAAATTGCAAACCCCTGACTTTCCGCAGAGATGGTGGGGTTATTGCCTTAACCCAGTGGTTTGAAAAGACAGAGTCCGTGTTCGACATATCCGCTTGCCCTGAGGAATTTAAAGTCAAGTATGCTTCTTGTACTTTAGCTGACACCGCCCTATCATGGTGGAACGGCCACGTCAAGACAATGACACTTGCCGTCGCAAATTCTATGAGCTGGGAAGAATTAAAGGCCATGATGCTGAAGGAATATTGCCCCCGAGGAGAGGTCCAGAAACTAGAACAGGAGTTATGGAACCTCACGATGAAGGGTTCAGATATAATCACCTATACTAACAGATTTAACGATTTGGCGACCCTCTGTCCTTCGATGGTCACGCCATAATCTGTAAAGGTGGAGCGCTATATCTGGGGCCTATCTCCTCAAATCCAAGGAAACGTGGAATCAGCAAGCCCAGCCACTTTTGACAGTGCCAAGCGACTGGCTCAGCGACTAGTTGATCATGGGTCCGCCAGGGCACCATGACACCCAAAACCGAACAACCTAGAGGAAAAGATTACAAAAGGAAACCATGGATTAAGGGAAGAGATCAACAGAACCAAGGAAGCACTAAAAGGCAACAAGTAGTGACTGTCCATGCCGCTACTGCCCCTATTGCCACCGCACAAGCAAGACCGTATATTGGGAATTTACCTAGATGCAACAAGTGCAATTTCCATCATCACGGAGCTTGCAGAGAAATGCACTATTCAACCTGTGACAAAAAGGGCACACTTCGAGGTACTGCAAGGCTTCGACTCCACAGACCACTCAAGCCCCAAACACCGGAATGATCCAAGCTTGTTATGGGTGTGGAGAGACAAGACACTATAAACGGGATTGCCCGAAGAACAAGACTATCGGGAGAAATGGAAAAGTCCGAGCTATGGGACATACGGAAGCGATGGAGGACCCCACCGTAGTCACCAGTACGTTCCTCGTCAATAACTCTTACGCTTGCATATTATTCGATAGTAGAGCGGAGAGGAGCTTCGTGAGCCACGAGTTTAAACACTTACTAAAACAAACACCACAACCACTCAATAAAACGTTTACAGTAGAAATGACAAATGGCAAAACCGAAAACACCAAGAATATATTCATAGGCTGCACGCTTACACTAGACGACCACTCTTTCCAAATCAACCTTATACCTGTTAGAATAGGAAGTTTTGACGTGATTGTTGGTATGGATTGGTTAAGCCCCCATCATGCCGACATCATGTGCTACGAACGAGGAATTCGACTTCACCTACCAGGTGATAAGACACTTGTCGTCTACGGCGACAAACCTAACTCTAACATTCGCATCGTGTCTTGCATCAAAGCTCGGAAATACTTACAAAAAAGATACTGCGCTTTCTTAGCCACGTAGTCAATGAAAAGAAAGAAGTAAAGGACATCAAGGAAATTTCCGAAGTTTGCAACTTCCCCGATGTATTCCCAGATGACGTTCCAGAAATACCACCTACACGACAAGTCGAATTCAGAATCGATTTGATACCTGGAGCCACCCCGGTAGCAAAACCACCGTATCGATTAGCCCCGGCAGAGATGCATGAATTATCTAGCCAACTTAACGAGCTATTAAGCAAAGGGTTCATCCGGCCAAGCTTCTCACCATGGGGAGCACCTGCTTTATTCGTTAAGAAGAAGGATGGATCTTTCCGGATGTGCATCGATTACCGAGAGTTGAACAAACTCACCATCAAGAACGGCTACCCGCTACCCCGAATCGACGACCTCTTCGACCAGCTCCAGGGATCAAACTACTTTTCAAAAATCGATCTAAGATCAGGGTATCATCAGCTTCGAATTCAGGAGGAAGACTTCCCTAAGACGGCCTTCAGGACACGCTACGGACATTACGAATTCGTTGTGATGCCCTTTGGTTTGACAAATGCTCCCGCGGTATTCATAGACCTAATAAATCACGTATGCAGACCTTACTTAGAAAAATTCGTGATAGTATTCATAGATGACATACTTATCTACTCACAAAGTAAGGAAGAGCATAGTCAACATCTACGACAAGTCCTGGAGACGCTTAGAATAGAAAAGTTATATGCGAAATTTTCAAAATGTGAATTTTGGATTCAAAAGGTAGACTTTATAGGGCACGTAGTCAGCAAGGAAGGTATACATGTGGATCCTTCCAAAATCAAAGCTATCAAAAACTGGGCAGTACCACGAACACCAACAGAAATTCATCAGTTTTTAGGCATTGCTGGCTACTACCGGAGGTTCATACATAACTTTTCCAAAATTGCAAAACATCTGACCACACTGACACCGAAGGGTACGGTATTTAAATGGGAAGATAAACAGGATGCCGCTTTTCAGACCTTAAAGAAGGAGTTATGCAGTGCCCGATCCTGTCCCTCCCAGAAGGAACGGAGGACTTTGTGGTTTACTGTGATGCATCCAATCAAGGCTTGGGTTGCGTACTAATGCAAAGAAGAAAGGTCATTGCTTACGCATCGAGACAGCTCAAGACCCACGAGGTCAATTACACTACACGTGACCTCGAGCTGGGAGCTGTGATGTTCGTATTGAAAATCGGGAGCATTACCTATATGACACTAAGTGTACAATTTTCACCGACCATAAGAGCCTCCAGCATATCCTCAATAAAAAAAACTCAACATGAGACAACGAAGATGGGTAGAACTACTGAGTGACTATGAATGCGAAATTCGCTATCACCCAGGGAAACCCAACGTAGTCACAAATGCCCTTAGTCGAACGGAATAATCGAGCCGCCGAGTAAAGTCATTAACAATGACAATTCATTCCCATCTGCCTGCTCAGATCAAGGAGGGGCAGCTAGAAGCCTTAAAACCTGGGAATATCGCAAACGAAACTCTGGTAGGAATGGATAAAAACCTAGAAGTTAAGGATGAAGGAGCCCGTTACCTCATGAACCATCTGGACCCTAAGATTTGGCGGATACAAAGATGTTATCATGAATGAGGCACACAAGACAAGATACTCCGTTCACCCGGGTTCAGACAAGATGTACTTGGACCTCAAGAAACTCTATTGGTGGCCAAACATGAAAGCAGAGATTGCGACTTACGTAGGCAAGTGGCTGACTTGCACCAAGGTTAAAGTGGAATATCAAAAGCCCTCAGGTCTACTACAACAACCAGAGATTCCCGAGTGGAAGTGGGAGCGGATAACCATGGACTTCATAACAAAGTTACCCAAGGCAACTGGTGGATTGGACACCATATGGGTAATCGTCGACAGACTGACTAAGTCGCCCACTTCCTACCAATAAAAGAGACCGATAAGATGGAGAAACTTACAAAGACATACATCAAAGAAATCGTACGACTGCACAGTACGCCAATATCCATTATCTCAGATAGGGATAGCCGATTCACATTGCGATTCTGGCAATCATTGCAGAAGGCCTTGGGAACTAAACTCGACATGAGTACAACATACCACCCACAGACAGATGGGTAGAGCGGGAGAATGATCCAGACACTAGAAGACATGTTAAGAGCTTGTGTGATAGATTTTGGTAAGGCATGGGATACCCACTTACCGCTCGTCGAATTTTCATTCAACAACAACTATCACACGAGTATCAAAGCTGCTCCATTTGAAGCCTTATATGGACGTAAGTGCAGGTCGCCTTTGTGTTGGGCTGAGGTGGGATACACTCAGCTGGCTAAGGGACAAGTACCTAACAGTGCACTCACTGGTCCAGAGATAATATGGGAAACTACTGAAAAGATCGTTCAGATCCGTGAACGGTTGAAAGCGTCTCGTGACCGACAGAATAGCTATGCAGATAAACGACGTAAACCCTTGGAATTCCGAGTTGGGGATCATGTACTGTTAAAGGTCTCACCTTGGAAGAGAATGATACATTTTGGAAAGCGGGAAGCTAAACCCTAGATACATTGGACCATTCGAGATCCTTGCAAGGATCGGTCCAGTAGCTTACAAACTCCAACTGCCACCAGAACTACACAACTTCCATCCCACCTTTCACGTATCCAACCTGAAGAAATATCTGCCGACGAGACCCTTGTCATCCCACTCGACGAGATCGAAGTAAACGAGAACCTTCATTTCGTCGAAGAAGCTGTAGAAATCATGGACAGGGAGGTTAAGAGAACGAAACAAAGTCGCATACCTATAGTAAAGGTCCGCTGGAACGCCAAGCGTGGACCTGAATTTACTTGGGAACGCGAAGACCAAATGAAACAAAAATACCCACATCTTTTCCCAAGCCCTTGAGAATCCACTCAAGAGCGAAATTTCGGGAAGAAATTCTTTCTAACGGGTAGATGATGTGACAATTGTAAATTTTAGTCAACAAAGGTCAACTATGGCCAAACTAAGAATATGTTGATTCATATAATCAAAAGTAAATTTCATAACTTTTAGAAAGTATTATGAGATAATATAAAACTATGTACACAATTCCAAGTCAAATATCTCACGAACATTATAATTTTAAGTAACGAGATCACGCTAGGAAAGAGACCCATCAACACTTGGAACAATTTTCGGACACATGAATCGTCTTTCAGACACACTCTCAGAACCTTGCCAACCTCCGAATCATTTTCGGAATCACTGGTTTCGGAACACAGCCTTTGGAGCTACCTTTGGAATCCTCAAACTCGGAAAACCCATCAACGGACCCCTCGACTCTCCGAGTCCACGAAACTGACTTCGGGATCCCTAACTCGGAGCCTCTGGATTTCGGAGTGCTCGGATCAAGAAGGTTCCAACTCGAAACAAGCAACAAATCCGAACGCCAACTCGGAAGACTTGCGACTTCTGAATGAAGTTCGGAGGATGAACATCCAACCCCAACTTCCAAGTCCTTATCTGATCCATCTGACACTCATTCCGGAACGTGTTCCAAAAAAGCCCCAAGTTCGGACCACTTATCCCCAGAACTTACCATTCTCATGCAACGTTTACATCAAGGGAGAAGACCATCACCCTAAATCCTTACACTCAGCTACTGCTAAATAACAATTTCCAACGCACATGTCAACTCAATCACAAAGTCAAACGTTATTAAGCACGCCTATGACTAGTGATTTCACATAAAGCTAACTAACTACTCCTTAATCAGCTCCCACTCCCTTCCGAGCTCATAACCCACGAACACCTTCTCAGATTTTCTCTCAACTTTGTCTTTTCTCCCTCAACTCTCAACCTCTACCACCATTCTCACTACTCACAGCCGCAACAACACTACCGTGAACAACCATCAGATAATATCTTTATCCGAAGGTCCTTAGGTTCCGAGAACCCGAAACTCAACCTCCTGTCGTCGAACTTCTGAACTAGTACCCTCGTCTCATCCAATCACGCTACATGGGTGAGCTTCATACCCCTCCTTTTCACTTTTCCGAAACCTTTTAGGGGGAGAATACAAGATATGGTACTATAAATATTGTTTTTCGCACATATTGTATATATATATATATATATATATATATATATATATATATATATATATATATATATATATATATATATATATATATATATATATATATATAGACTAAATATCAAATGAGAACCAATATTTTCCTAGGAACCGTAGAAACTTTTTTACTGAAAATTTTTTTTCAAAAAAAATGACATAATACACCTAATCTCTTATATTTAAGACCTTTTGTAAAAAAAATTTGAAAAAATAATATATATATATATATACACGAAATGTGCACATATGCACGAAACGTGATCATATACACATTTGCGAAAAAAATGCATATATGCACATTTCGTGTATACATATTATTTTTCAAATTTTTTTTGACAAAAAGTCTTAAATATAAGCGACTAGATGTATTATGTCATTTTTTTTGAAAAAAAAAATTCAGTCAAAAAGTTCCTACGGTTCCTAGGAAAATATTGGTTCTTCCTTGAAACGGACTCTATATATATATATATATATATATATATATATATATATATATATATATATATATATATACACACACACACACACATATACGTGGCAAAAGGATTTACATAAGCTAAACTACTATTACATACGAAAATACTTCTGACTTCGGACCCTCCTTCCGAAATCAGGCCTTATATACCCTATTGTATGAATCCGAACAGTAGAAGGTGCTGACCGTACCCCTTTCCGGTTAAGTTAGTACTTCCAAGAACTCACACAATATAACAAACAGCGCCTAAATTAAACTATTATAGGATTAGTTTGTGGATACACAGTTTCCTACTACATCGAATAATGCAAAGTTTATTTTTGTGGATATATATGTGTGTGTGTGTGTGTGTGTATATATATATATATATATATATATATATATATATATATATATATATATACACACACACACACACACACACACATATATATATATTCAAACTACGAAGGACGTTATTTTGGAAAATAAAATTACAACGAAGGAATAAAAAGGGTTTTCCTAACTACAAAACGTAAACGGGTTGATGATACATGCATTTTGTGAGACGGGTCTTCATTAGTACTTTAAGTACTTCTACTGTAAGTCCTGACATTTATAACCAGAGTCTCGGTAAGAGAGCGTGAGATTTGTGTATAGATCTATACGGGACTGACAATCCCGCACCTGAGCTGCTAGCTACAGCTAGACCGACAGGTCTGATGTGTTCAAATGTCATAACATTTCGACACATGAAGAACGTCGCTAGGCATGCACGGTCACAGTGTGGTTATAGGACGGCTCACATGGGAACAACGATTCAACCTTTAACTAACTGCTTACGTTAAAACATAAAATCTTCACCGAGTACACTACAGTTTACACTACAAATTAGTATTTGGGTTATAAGGCTAGAAAACAATTTTGAAATAAGAAAATATTGGATTTTCTAGAGTTTTCAAACATTACGTTATTCAAGAATGGATTTTCTTACAAAATACTTATGAACTCACCAACTTTATTGTTGACGCTTTTTTTAAACCACTTGTATTCTCAGGAAATCAGTAAGTAAGTCAACAAGCGATGACAACGGGACGCTACGACGTTATTCTATGTATTTTTGAAATCATATGTAATTGTACTGGAAACAACAACATTGAACTTATGTAACTTTTACAATTATATTATGCTGGTTGTGATTGCTTGGATTCATTATTGTTTGACACTGTTATGATATCGTTTATGAAGTCCTCCACCCTCAAACGTTTCCGCCAATACGGTTTGGGGGTGTGAAATAGACTCTTTCTTATGCATCTTGAATCTCATCACGATCATGTTCTCAATGGCTAGGTCTATAATGAAGATGTCATCTATCTGATAGATGTCTGTGAACTACATGAGTATGTTGCACCTTCTTTATATCTTTCATGCCAAGTCATCACACTTTGCAATGATAGGAAACTCCTTTCCTGGGGTTATGCATCTTGAATCTCATCAAGATCATATTGGCAGAGTTTTTGATCTATTTAATAGATGTTCGCAACCACCTAAGTATGCTGTATCTCTTTTAAGTCTTTCATAGCGAACCGTCTCTTAATACCAAGTCATTACACTTTGTAATGATAAGAGACGTTTCCTAGAAACAGTATGTAACCAACATACAGTGATAGGCAGATAACAATGATACTCCCACTGGCTTTGACACGCTTATATGACTCTTTGGGACTATTCACAAAATCCAAACCTTATGGCACATTTTGAGAATCCGAAATCCAAACCTTTCTGACATAGTTATAGCAATCTTTCAGGCTATTCACAAAATCCAAACCTTTTGCATATTTTGAGAATCTGAATATCCTTTCTTGTGAGATGCCTGTGGGATGAATCCGGGGCCCATGTACCTTTGTACTGGCATGCTCTTTATGAGTCTCTATTAGTGTGCTTGTAAACCACACACGCTCCACTAACGACTCACATGTGCAACGCAGTATCCTTTCAGATTTCATATTCAATTGAGAATGTTTCTCTCAGAATCAATCGCTTGACTTTGAGTGTCGCCTCACTCATCCAGATGATCTGTAAGTACATTTCTGTCTATGTTGCTTTCTTTTGATGATTCAATTACTCCCACTGGTTGTTAGACCAGGTGTAAAATCAATCAAATTGACACATAGGCTTTGTCTCACTCTAAGGTTCTCTTATTTGGCAGCATCCGGGCTCACCAATGCTTCCAAGTAGTCGGATTGCTTATCCGTACCAACTTTAGTGTTTTACCACTAATCGGTATGTCACCCAGATCATAACACTTTATGACGGTGACCAATTTTACTGGTCAGGAGAAGAGTATGTCGGGTTTAACAGGAATCTGATTCCTGCTCAAGGCCTAGTGATGACTAAAGGTTCTTTCACTTGGCTAATCCCTGAACTCATTCAGGATTATTCTTACTCCCACTGTTTCCTTAGAATATGAGTCCTTTCCAAAAGAACTCTTCTTTCATAGGTACAGCCGGGATGGCCAATGAAACGACATTGCTGATCAGTTTCAGGCTAGTCATGAGGTTCGGACGAACGCTACATGACCCTGGACTTTCTATGTACAAGTGCGACGATCCCAACTTTACATTTCAGACAGTGTCGGCATAACCTACTTAGTCTAAGATGTGGTCAGAATATGGTTTCATCGGTCTTACTGGTCGAAAATCCAATTTATCGAAAACTAATTGGAGGTGTATCTTATACATCGAGGATCGAACTATTTCGACCAATGCTCCATCATCTTCCCTAAGACACATTATAACCATTAGTGTTCTTGGAAGAGGATAAACTGTGAAACATTTTCTCAGTTTATGTTGTCACTCAGGTTCTGTTGATCTTATACTTCCTTTGAAGTGCTTGAACAGTTCAAGGTTTCAATCAATCGCTTATTCTGATAAGAAAAGCCATATTTGTTATACTAATTGACAAATATCATGAAGTTTAACTAATTGTGTTCTATTCGAAGATTCGAGCAATACACAGTAACTAATGTGTCTGTTGCTCAAAATCTTGATGTCTTTTACATCTCTATGTAAATGTATGACTTTGTTAATTTTGTTCAAGATATGCAATCATCACCTGACTCTAAGTCAGCTGATTCCAAAATCCTATCCATTGGATCTTTGGGTGATTCATTTCTTGCAACAATTAATTTTACAAAGAACTCAATTCATCATGTGACTCTAAGTCAAATGATTCCAAAGTCCTGTCTAACTGGACCTTTGGTTGAATTGATCCTTATAAAATTTACTTTAACAATCATAGAGGACACAATTCATGAATCCAAACACTTTGGATGCATCAACATTCAAGTTATTACCATCCATGCAATTAACACCCTCATACAACATTTCAAGGATAATTTAAACCATCATGTATTAAAAGAAAATCAACATTTTATTAAAACAAAATATCCTCGAACAATGTACTATATGACAGACAATGTCGCACGCATCTAATAACTAATAACAAGATCATAATATCAAACTAAACTCCAAATCTGCATGAGCTGGAGATCCAATCCATATGTGCTCCTATGCGTCAAAGTCCTGCATCCTACAGAGTCCATGCATATAGAGCAAATGTGAGAAACACGTCCTGTATCAAGGAAATGAGGATCAGGAGTTTTTTTTTAAGATATTCCTAAGTTGCCAAACTGTTCGGATTTGGAGCATTTTTTTCCAATCTTTCTGTGACTGTGTCCCACCCTATGGATTCCCAGTTTGAGACATCGAAGAACTGGTCCAGACAATCTAGATCATTTCTTGATGTGCCTTATTACTGGGCTCAATCCCGAAGCAGCTGAATCAATGGAACTATGCTTCTCCATGAATGGCTCATATAGAGTCAACATTGAATGCATTTCCATGATTGTCTTATCTGGTTCCCCTTCCTGTACATCTGGATGAACAGATCAGCGAATCGAGTTAATGCTCAGCTCCCTATTAAAGGGTGATCAAATTTATACAGTTCACCTATGTGTCTCTCAATCTTGAGAACATGTGAACTGGTGCTACAGCCTGCACACTTCAAGCTCTTTGAAGATCTTAGCTCGTCCTTTTTTCAACCAGTTCTCGGAACCTTTCCTCTACCAGCTGTGCTAACTTATCTGACCCGAGGAATTCTAAATCCCTACAGAACTCGGGGTCAATGATCAATAGCATGAGGCAACAAACTTCCTTGGACTCAATAGTCAAGGAGTCATGCTCATCACAAGCTGCTGTGTGATGCCATACTTTGGGGAGCGGACACTCAATCAGATATGGTTTGCCAGCAAAACTAAGAACCATTCTCTATTTGCGAAGCCATACCATACTGTTCAGGCTAGTCAGCCTTACCATATTTAACAGGTGCTTTCTAAGGCTCTCAGAAATGGGTGAAGGAGGAGGAAGAGAACTAACACTATCTTTAGACATCTATAAAATTTGAATTTATTAGTTTAATTTTAATCCTTCTTTAACAATTACCCAATATATTATTTAACAAGGCTAGGATCCAAAATACCCCAACTATGGTGTGAAGAGGGATGTCGTAATCACAACATAATGGTCATTAAGGTAGATAAACTTTTATCATTTTCATTCTTATGAAATTCCTAGATCTGTGAGATTCATTGAACTGTTCAATGGCATGTTTAATATCAGAATATGCTCTTTTATTTGTGACTGGGATGCCGAGGATCACAAACAAGATGTGAATAACCATGCAAATGTGCTCGATAACCTCAATGTCTTTTATCATCTCTAATTGATGTGCCGGTTAACCACACACGCTCCATCAACAATGATAAATCATGAGAAACCCATTACTACTCTTTATGAGCCCCTATTAGTGTGCCGGTTAACCACACACGCTCGACTAATGTCTCATAAAGTGTAATGTGCAATTTCATGGATTAGCATCTCTTTCACATTTTTCCTAAAATAACTAGATTTGGGATTTTATAAAACTGTTCTAGTACTTTGATTAATAACATTATACTTTTAGTGAGATTAAGCTGTCCTATCAAACCTGTTCGGCTAATGTAACACCCGGCTTTTAAAACAAAACACCCCTGAAAATTTTTTCATTTAAAACCATAACAAAGGGGTATATTTTAATAAAAACGGGTACAAGCGTATCAAGGAGAGTATAAAATACCGTAGTCTCCTTTGAAGCCGGGCTGCTACTGACAGCATCTAAGAGTCCTACTTCTCGAGTCACGGACTCCATCTATTCCCCTATCAGGATCATGCTAACCTGCAGGGACATTTAACAAACGGTATGAGCTACAAAGCTCAGTGAGTAATCATTCCTGCAAATAACACGTATAAAATACAATCATGTATTTGTCTGGATATCGAATCCAAACTCCTAGCCTTACTGGCTGGCCAAATATCTTCTAGGATTTCACATCCTAATCTTCTATAACCATACAGGCTGAATCACAAAACTTGTAATTATTAAGCTACGTCAGTTATTTGCACATTTAATCATATTTAACCATTTCTGTTCCATGGTTCTTAGTCACAATGGACTGCATCGTATTTCATGGCTGTTCAAGCCGCACCCTGTGTCATAGCTATATAAGCTGCACCAAAACAATATCCATATATATATAAATCATAGCCCGCAGGCCGCATCAGCTGGGTTTAATAACCCGATATCATAGCCAAAAGGCCGCACCATGTACCTGTAACAATATCATAGCCATATAGGCTGCACCGGTTAGATATGGCTCACGGGTTAGCCCGCTGTTGCCGTAGCTCACGGGTTAGCCCGCTGTTGCCTAGACTCACGGGTTAGCCCGCTGTTGTCTATATAAGTTTAACTCCTCGGAATAAACTATGGCTCACGGGTTAGCCCGCTGTTGCCTAGACTCACGGGTTAGCCCGCTGTTGTCTATATAACAGTTTACATAGATATATTGACTCACAGTTCCGTTCTTGTCTATTATAGACTCACAGCTTATCTGGTCTTGTCATTTTATTGACTCACAGTTCCGTTCTTGTCTATTATAAACTCACGGCTTATCTGGTCTTGTCATTCATAGTGTATATATATATATATATATGTATTGACTCACAGCTCCGTTCTTGTCATCGCAATGACTCACGGATTATCTGGTCTTGTCTTTTACACATATTTTAACACTTGTCGTTTTCGTCCCTCGAAGCTGTTTCAACCTGTAACAATTCAATCATCATATATCACATATGATATCAGTGAGATTACTCACCTGGATGCTAGCTGCGTTTAAATCCCGGTTGTTTCTTGCCTTTGCGTGCACCACAACCATTTTGTCCCATACCTATTTATCCATTTATATACCAAATGATAATAGGTTAATAATCATCTAAATTGACTCTAATACGTAAGAGTCCAATATTATATCATTATAAACGATGCCTAGATAATAAACTTTACATTTACTATCTTTATGTGAATTTTACTATTCACCGAGGCATTCAAATCGATCTACAGTGCCCCCGAGGGGTCGGAAACTCAATATAAAAATTTTTCCAAACTTTTCAGACCATAACGAGCCTATGGTCCAAATTTGAGCTAAAACGGACAAGCCAAACGAAAGTTAGCATTTTTGATCCCCTGCCTGGCCCCTGCTTGAAGGCGCACTGCGCCTAGGGCTGGGCGCACTGCGCCTGGGCGCACCCCGCCCTGGTCCTGGGCGCACTGCGCCCTGCGCCTGGGCAGACCTCCTGGCCAGTCGCGATTTATGCACTGTAGCAAGCAGTTTTGGCTCATTAAGTCCTTAATCCAGTCCTTAATCGATTGGGGTTTGTTCTAGGACTAAAACCCTTGACTAATAACAAGTTTTAAACCATTAGAAACACCTTAATCACATCAATTCATGATTTAGGGTTCTTAAGCAACAATTCAATTTATCAACAATAGCAATCTACTTTGCTATTTTTAACATATGTTCTTGCTTCATGAACATGTTTAAGCCCAGAAATCATATAAACATCATGGATTATGGCTGAAATTACAGATTTCAGTCCACTCCATAAGAACCCATCAAGAACACACAAAAGCTTGGCTAGAAATCAAGTTACTAACCTTCATTAACAAAGGAATCACCAATTCCAAGCCATGATTCCAATTCCATGCTTCAATCCTTCAAGATTTCCAGGTTTTTGCTCTCAAAACCCATCCCCGTTGCTGCACAAATGGCCAGCCAAAGAGAGAGTCAACTCTCCCCTATTTATACCTCAAATTTTTACATTTTTAGTCCTAAAGTTCATTTTCTTGAACTTTGACCACAAAATCAAGTTTTATTACAATAAAACTTTCATTTCTTACATTTTTGCCACAACCAACAATATTTTTCATATTTGGTCCTTCACCTGGTCAAATGACCAAAATACCCTTTTTCGGTAAAACGACTCAAATTCAGTTTTTATAACATTTTTAAGTCCAAAACTCAAAATATTATTTCAAACCAAATACTTTTCTGTCCAAAAGACCAATTTACCCTTCCAAGGTAAAATGACCATTTTACCCTTTTTATTATATTTATAAAAAGAGTATCTTGGTGTTACAAATTCTCTCCTCCTTCAAAAGATTTCGTCCCCGAAATCATACTATCAAGCGTGGGTATTTCTTTCTCGTTACAATTCCGGTTTCCCATATCATATGAAAACCTTTATGGTATTGCCTAAGCACTTAACCATACTAGTCTTCTTATCTCGTGGTTATATCACCACTCGCATATCATTCCTCCGGTTGTCCCGGGCACCTTAATCACTTATCTACCTCATTTCAACATGAGGGATTCGTTGGAATTTATCCATTTATGTTCTCAGAACCATGAGACCCATAGAAAACTTTATAAATATCTTGAAGTTCATCAAGAAACTTCAATCGGTACACCCCAATTCTTACTCTTTGGGATACTTGGAAAGGTCCATTAGACAAGGACTCAACTTTCCTTTTTGTCCCAAGCAGATTTTTAGTCTTTCCAATGGATCTTTTGATTACCCCGTCATTCCTTATCTGGAACTTCAACGACTTTACTCTTTGGTTCATGTACTTCCCTTACTGCTTCTTAGCCATATTCAAACTTTCTCATTTTTATCAAGTCTTCTTTTTAACTTGTATCAAAATCTAGGATCTAGCCAGCGGCTTTTTCACAATTTCAATCTAACTAAGTCAAGTAGGACACGGTATTCTGTACCCCACACCATATAAGTCATTAAAATACTAGTGTATAAACTATTATTTCTTACAAATTCTACCAACGATAGACGATCTTCTCATCTTCCACTAGGGTTTGTTGTGCAAATATCACGCACATCTTCTAAAATCTGCGTCATTATTTCACCTTGTTCATCAATTTACAAATCTTATACAGTACTTACTAGTACTTTTGAGCTAATTATTCTTGAAATTTATGCCAGATTCAACGAATAATTCTATTATCTCGGTCTGATACATTCCGTGCCGATAGCTCACGTCGACAATTTACTTTATTTATTTAGCTTTTCGCTACTTTTCGATCTTAATTACTGATTTCATCAATCAACCTGCAATTACCCATATGGTGTCATACCATGCGGTACTTGCAAAGACTTTATTACAAAGTCTATAATATTTTCGTCCCATTTCTTCTTTGGGACCGACAACGGTTAAATTTTCCGTTTGCTTCTAATGATTTGACTGTAGTTACCCACTAGTCAAACACTTTTCACATATTTTTCAATGTCTTTCTTTAGTCCCGGCCACCAATGCGTAGGTTACATCATCCTACACAGTTTGGTATTGCCCCGGGCATTTAGCATATCTACCCCAATATACGTCTTTTAAAGATAGATTTCATATCTCACCTTGCTTTGGAACTCACATATACAACCACTAAGGGTTTTCAATCACTGTGAGTTTCTATCTAGCTTCGTTCAATAGCTAATCATTTATTCACTTTTCACATTTTCAGACTTGCACACTTCTTCTTGTGCTACCCGAATCATCTCAGGTAATCAATTTGCCACACTCATGCATGTGGTTGTATCTTTCAAAAGATACCCTTTCTAATTCAAGGCATCTATAATCACATACGCCTTTCTGAGATGGTACAAGATTTCATACCCGAAATCTCTAAGTAACCCATCTATCTTTATTATTTCATATTTAGCTTATTTTTTATCAATAAAGTACTTCAAACTTTTATGATCCGTATAAACGATAAGCTTTACACTATACAAGTAGTGTCTCCAACGCTTCAATGCCAAAATCATAGTTGCTACTGCAACATTATGCATCTACAGTCAAAGATGGATACATTTCAATGATCCAATCCATCTTCTCTGCTTAGCATCATTGCTAACATCAGAGTTTTACACAAGGTTTATTCTAAACCTTTACAAGATACTTGTGGTCTTTCTACCACTCAGACTTTTCACTTTTATTAGTCAACTTTAATCAACTGAACAACAATCAAGGAGAAGCTTTCTACAACTCTCCCATAATAACCCGCCAATCCAAGGAAACTACTACTACAAATTTTCAGTCAGATTCCAAGGCGGTTTCTGTCTTATCACAGTATCATTATTTCCACTGTATCTACTTTATCATCTCTGGCATTATTAACATGCTCAAAGAATATGCAACTTCTTTTAACCAATATTTTCATACTTGGAGGATTTTACAAATCACCTAACTTAGTGAAGTAACTCAATTTCTGGTACAATTGTACCTCATTTTCAATCTGGTTTCGAGATTATCAAATTCTCATTAGTCAATGCACATATGCATCAACTTGTTTTTCTTCTTTTCAAACAAGATAGGGCTCCATACAATGACACATACGGTCATAAGAGACCCCAATACCATGTTCTCTTCTAGTTGTTTTCCAACTCTGCCGTCTTTACAGATGCAAATCAGTACAGAGCCCGTCTACCAAAACGGCTCCTAAAATCAGTTTTATTAATAAACTCGTCTCGCCAATCAGGCAAAAATCTTGGAAGTTCTTTTCAAAAGAAACATCCGAGAATTTATTCAAAGTAGTGAATTACTATCACTGCTTTATTTAGCTTGGCCCATACCACGTATGCCAACTACAACATCATTCTTTTACTAACTCTTTTCTGAGTTTAAGTAAAGAAATAACCGGTATTCTCAACAACGGTCATTTACCATGGATTTTCATCCATTTCATTTCTGTTTTAAGAACCATACTGTTCTTATTTCTACAATTCATGGTAGCATAATTCATTGCTAACCAATTCATAAGCACAATTGCTTCAGATTTGCTGGTAGTCATCAGCTTCAGATTCATAGGGAAAATGGTCCCGTAAATCCTAGGCAGACTACCTTCCAGGTGTTCAATATCTAGAACATTCTTGCTATCTACTATAGCTATTTCCACAATTTCATCTAAAATCGTTGATGAAATATTCCAACAAGACATCAAGTCATCGATCCCAAGCATAGCTTCTTGGATCAAATATAACATACACAAGTTATATTCAGAACAATTAGATCGAAGATCATATCGGTCTCCTCACGAGTTTCTTCCATAATCTGCTGGAATGATCAAGGCACCACTGGTCCTTTTTAACCATTCATTTGTTCTTTCTTTCCTGGGTTCACCACCCGTTACTCCACATTTAGCATGTGAGTATTTCATAAGAAAGTGATATGTAGTTCCACGCTGGAACCACTTCCGTCCCATACAACAAACTCGAGCAATATGCTCCCAATTTCCTGAAATTTCAGCATGTCAACGGTAGAGTCTCAACTCTAAAATGTTCTGAGTGCTTTTCCTGCACCTCTTACATCACATCATCTTTTCGTTCTGGTCCCTTCTCTTTAAGGTTGGACCAGTATGTGGTAACTTCTCCCGAAGCGTCCACTAATCGTTTTCTGCTTTTTCTTGTAGTCTCAGCTACGTTTCTTTCACCTTGATATCAATTAGGGTGAGCACCCAAATTTCTTTCTCTGACCACAGCAACTACTATTGCTTGTCATGTGGATTTTCTGCTACTTGTCTCTTTGCCCCTCGTTCAATGGAGCCTTGAAAATGGGCTGGTCCATTTCCTAGAGCTTCACGCCCTAAATGTCTCCAAATAAGGTTCGCTGCTCATACTTCTTATACGTCAGAAGTTAGCAACAGTCAGGTTATATATGTATAATAACAACTATATACACCTAACTATGTATCATGTCTACTGTCTCAAGGTTTAAGTCCAGGAATCTACTCTATAGACACCTAGTTCACTTAAACCACAGCTCTGATACCAACTTGTAACACCCGGCTTTTAAAACAAAACACCCCTGAAAATTTTTTCATTTAAAACCATAACAAAGGGGTATATTTTAATAAAAACGGGTACAAGCGTATCAAGGAGAGTATAAAATACCGTAGTCTCCTTTGAAGCCGGGATGCTACTGACAGCATCTAAGAGTCCTACTTCTCGAGTCACGGACTCCATCTATTCCCCTATCAGGATCATGCTAACCTGCAGGGACATTTAACAAACGGTATGAGCTACAAAGCTCAGTGAGTAATCATTCCTGCAAATAACACGTATAAAATACAATCATGTATTTGTCTGGATATCGAATCCAAACTCCTAGCCTTACTGGCTGGCCAAATATCTTCTAGGATTTCACATCCTAATCTATAACCATACAGGCTGAATCACAAAACTTGTAATTATTAAGCTACGTCAGTTATTTGCACATTTAATCATATTTAACCATTTCTGTTCCATGGTTCTTAGTCACAATGGACTGCATCGTATTTCATGGCTGTTCAAGCCGCACCCTGTGTCATAGCTATATAAGCTGCACCAAAACAATATCCATATATATATAAATCATAGCCCGCAGGCCGCATCAGCTGGGTTTAATAACCCGATATCATAGCCAAAAGGCCGCACCATGTACCTGTAACAATATCATAGCCATATAGGCTGCACCGGTTAGATATGGCTCACGGGTTAGCCCGCTGTTGCCGTAGCTCACGGGTTAGCCCGCTGTTGCCTAGACTCACGGGTTAGCCCGCTGTTGTCTATATAAGTTTAACTCCTCGGAATAAACTATGGCTCACGGGTTAGCCCGCTGTTGCCTAGACTCACGGGTTAGCCCGCTGTTGTCTATATAACAGTTTACATAGATATATTGACTCACAGTTCCGTTCTTGTCTATTATAGACTCACAGCTTATCTGGTCTTGTCATTTTATTGACTCACAGTTCCGTTCTTGTCTATTATAAACTCACGGCTTATCTGGTCTTGTCATTCATAGTGTATATATATATATATATATATATGTATTGACTCACAGCTCCGTTCTTGTCATCGCAATGACTCACGGATTATCTGGTCTTGTCTTTTACACATATTTTAACACTTGTCGTTTTCGTCCCTCGAAGCTGTTTCAACCTGTAACAATTCAATCATCATATATCACATATGATATCAGTGAGATTACTCACCTGGATGCTAGCTGCGTTTAAATCCCGGTTGTTTCTTGCCTTTGCGTGCACCACAACCATTTTGTCCCATACCTATTTATCCATTTATATACCAAATGATAATAGGTTAATAATCATCTAAATTGACTCTAATACGTAAGAGTCCAATATTATATCATTATAAACGATGCCTAGATAATAAACTTTACATTTACTATCTTTATGTGAATTTTACTATTCACCGAGGCATTCAAATCGATCTACAGTGCCCCCGAGGGGTCGGAAACTCAATATAAAAATTTTTCCAAACTTTTCAGACCATAACGAGCCTATGGTCCAAATTTGAGCTAAAACGGACAAGCCAAACGAAAGTTAGCATTTTTGATCCCCTGCCTGGCCCCTGCTTGAAGGCGCACTGCGCCTAGGGCTGGGCGCACTGCGCCTGGGCGCACCCCGCCCTGGTCCTGGGCGCACTGCGCCCTGCGCCTGGGCAGACCTCCTGGCCAGTCGCGATTTATGCACTGTAGCAAGCAGTTTTGGCTCATTAAGTCCTTAATCCAGTCCTTAATCGATTGGGGTTTGTTCTAGGACTAAAACCCTTGACTAATAACAAGTTTTAAACCATTAGAAACACCTTAATCACATCAATTCATGATTTAGGGTTCTTAAGCAACAATTCAATTTATCAACAATAGCAATCTACTTTGCTATTTTTAACATATGTTCTTGCTTCATGAACATGTTTAAGCCCAGAAATCATATAAACATCATGGATTATGGCTGAAATTACAGATTTCAGTCCACTCCATAAGAACCCATCAAGAACACACAAAAGCTTGGCTAGAAATCAAGTTACTAACCTTCATTAACAAAGGAATCACCAATTCCAAGCCATGATTCCAATTCCATGCTTCAATCCTTCAAGATTTCCAGGTTTTTGCTCTCAAAACCCATCCCCGTTGCTGCACAAATGGCCAGCCAAAGAGAGAGTCAACTCTCCCCTATTTATACCTCAAATTTTTACATTTTTAGTCCTAAAGTTCATTTTCTTGAACTTTGACCACAAAATCAAGTTTTATTACAATAAAACTTTCATTTCTTACATTTTTGCCACAACCAACAATATTTTTCATATTTGGTCCTTCACATGGTCAAATGACCAAAATACCCTTTTTCGGTAAAACGACTCAAATTCAGTTTTTATAACATTTTTAAGTCCAAAAGACCAATTTACCCTTCCAAGGTAAAATGACCATTTTACCCTTTTTATTATATTTATAAAAAGAGTATCTTGGTGTTACAGCTAACGACCCTCCACTAATCAAGAGAGCGGTGGGTGAGAGTGGACACCCATTCAACCGCCATTTTATATGCAGTTTCCTTATACCCTCCTTATAGACCAGCTTCGTGAATGAGGCCTACTATTGATTTGACTGACCAATATCTTATACATATAATATTAACTTTTAATTAGAATATATATAAGATGTATTTTAAACATTTTAAAATATTCTTGGTTTATCGTTTTAATTTTTAAAAATTAACTATTAATTTAAAAATTAAATTTAAACCTCAAATGATTTAATTTTATCTTTTAATTAAACAATTAATTAAATTAATTAAATCCAGATAGGCATCATAAATTAATCAAATAAATTTAATCCTATCATAAACCCTCTAAATTTCAAAAATTAGCAGATAAGGGGTTTAAGGTTATCCATTTATTAAATAATCACAATTACCCAAAAAATAGAAAAACCTTCTAAAAACCCTAAGCAAAAAATCGAAATTAATAGGTGAGGGACTAGGGTTTCGAAAACCCTAACCCTAAAAGCCGATTGGCCATCTTTTTGGGTTTAGAAGCTATAAACCCTAAATTTTAGGAAAACAATTACAGCAATTCAATTAGAAAACAACCAATAGCTCTGATACCACTGAAAGGTTTTCTGCAAATCTATGAACTAAAAACCCTAAGTTCACATGCAACCTAGATTGGATCTATGTTTTCTATCTTTGAACATGTAACTAATTCCTAAATACCAAACAAAAATTACTAAAAGAAATAATAAAGAAAACTAACATTTTAGTTGTTTCTTGCAAGCTAAGAAGCACATGTGTCCTACCCCAAATAAAGTCACACCAAGCTACTTGAGGATCTCGAAAATTCCAGATAGAAAGAGGAGAGAATGGTGTGAATAATGAGGGTCACAGGGTCCCTATTTATAGACTACAGGTGGTTGCATATAAACCTTTTTGAATTCAAATCAAGATAAACCTTTTATCATTTGATTCAAACATATTTATCTCTATTTATTAATTTAGAAATTAAGGATAATTATATCCTAAAAATCGCCAACAATAAATATACTTGGGCAGTCACTACTCAACTATTCAATAATTGCAAAACAGCCCTTGCACCTTTAATTAATTCAATTAATCACCAAATTAATTCCAATTAATTCCAGATTAACTTGTAATTAATTAATATAGTTTCTAATTAATATATTATCACTTTAATATATTAATAAACTATTTATTTTATATCTATTGATTTATTAATCATATAATAAATCAATCTTTCTCTCTCCTGGATTTTCCAACTAAACCTCTAGTTATGAGGGCAACCCAAATGGACTTTGCTACTATCAATTAGGTAAATACAAATTATTAGTCATGGCTTAGACACCTAATCAAACAGCTGTCTCATCCAAATTTACCAGTGTCCTATCACTGGAAAATGTGTCACCATCCGTAGTTATATGGAAACCATAAAACTCGGGTGGTATGCTAACTCTACTGGAGCGTCTAAAAGGTAATGAAATATCGGTTGGACCAACAGGAATTTCTTCCTCTTGTTGGGTGCTAGTTTCTCCTAAGGTTCTATCATCGGATGACTCCTGAATTTCTTCAAGGTCAATGGTACTCCCACTGTCCACTTTGAATATGAGCTCTCTCTCTCGAAAGACTACTCGTTGTGCTACAAAGACCACGTCCTCGCTCGGTCTGTAGAATAAGTATCCAAAAGACTGTTTTGGGTATCCAATGAAAACACACCTCTCACTTCTAGTTGCGAGTTTGTCGTGAGTCTCTCGTTTTACGAAAGCTTCGCAACCCCAGACTTTGATATGTGCTAACGAGGGAACTTTCCCTATCCACATCTCGTGAGGTGTTTTGGCAACCTTTTTAGTAGGGACAAGATTGAGGATGTGGGCGGCAGTCTCTAAGTCATACCCCCAGAAGTGGATGGGAAGAGAAGCTCGACTCATCATGGAACGAACCATGTCCAACAGGGTTCGGTTACGCCTCTCAGCAACACTAGTCAACTATGGTGTTCTAGGGGGTGTCAACTGTGAAACAATTACACATTCCTTAAGATAGTCAAGGAACTCGATAATAAGATACTCACCATTGATCTAAGCATCTTTATCTTCCTGCCCAATTGATTCTGAACTTCATTCTTAAACTCTTTGAACTTTTCAAAGGTTTCTGACTTATGCTTGATTAAGTAGATATACCCATATCTGCTATAATCATCAGTAAAAGTCACGTAGAATCGATTGGCATCCCTTGTGGTTGATCTGAAGGGTCCACAAACATCTGTGTGTATGATATCTAATAGACCTTCACCTCTTTCACAAGACCCTGTGAAAGGTGACTTTGTCATCTTGCCCAACAGACAAGATTCGCATACATCATCCGACTTGAGATGAAATGATTCCAACACTCCATCCTTTTAGAGTTGGGCGATGCGTTTCTTGTTAATGTGCCCAAGACGACAATGCCATAAGCATGCCTTTTCTACACCATTAGAAGAATCAATCTACAATACACTATTACCTAAATTGTCTACACAAGTTACAGTTGGATTTGACGTCAAACATAATTATACGTAATTGCATGCGACGCTCGTCCATGGAACGTAATACGGACTCGAGGATATAATCATATGTTAATCACGTCCGTACAACATAATTTAGCCGGGTTTTTTTTATTTTTTTCGTTATTATTATTTTTTTAAAAATATTATTTTTAGTTTTTATTTTAGTTTTTTTCCTTTTTTCGTTTTTTTCCAGTTTTGTTTTTTTACTTTTGTCGTTGTATGTTCTTTTAACTTGTTTTGGATCATAACGAATTTTGAATCTTTGATCATAAGTTTTGGATCATAAAACATATTTTGGTTTTATTATTTTTGGATCATGTATATTTTTTTGGTATTTTGATAAGTTTTGATTATAAAATACTTAGTTTATAACAGTTTGAATCATAAAAATATTTTGGTTTTTAATATTTTTGAATCATGTATATTGTTTTGCAATTTTAATAAGTTTTTTACATAAAAATATAAAAATGAACAATTAAAAAAACCTTTTTTTTTTCAAAAAATTGTTTTTGCAAACTTAGTAATATAACATCTACAATACTCCCCTAAATTTTCATAATTTTTAATTTTTTTAATTTTTGTTTTTTTATAAAAATAAATAAAAAATATTTTTTTCAAATTTTCATGATGGTGCTTGTTTTGTACAGAATTAAATTTTAAGAACTTTGGTTTTTTTAGAATTTTTTTTTACAAAGAAAAAAAAATTATGGTCCAAAAACCAAGTTTGTGGAATAAAAAAAAACTTGTCAAACGAGATTGTGACATGTGTCGTAATTGCGGTGGATACTCGATCATATTACTATATTACCCTTCTTAATTTGTCTTATCCACCTATAAGTTTTAATTTTTAGACAATTAGCCCCCCAAGCTTTTAAGATGTATCAATTTTTTCATAATGAATCTTAGCCACCTATTTTTCAAGATTAGAGGTCCAGATTTATGCTCACAGTCCTTACCGAAATTTGAGTAATCACCCGATCCTATTATATATATATATATATATATATATATATATATATATATATATATATATATATATATATATATATATATATATATATATATATATATATATATATATATATATATATATATATATATATATAGGGAGAGGTTCAAACGAGGACAATTAAAAGGTTGAGAACGCGAGGACAATTCTGGACCAATCATTTCACAAGGGTATAATAGTAATCTTAGTATATCTATATTAATAAATAAAATCAAGATAATTATAAGTTACCTAAAATAATGCGATTTGTTATAATTATTTCCTTGAATCTAAATTTTTTGAATTTTTTTGGGTTTTTTTTCTTTTTGTTTTGAATTTTTGTGTTTGTTTTTATTAATTTGTTTTTGAATTTCCGTCACTAAATTTAGTGCATAACTAGTCGACATTGGCAGTGAAATAAATTCATCAACGAATATTCGTACAGGGATATGCAACATGACAAATTCGATGTAATTCATTAATGAATATACGTAAATAACATTAGCATTACAGTAAAATTGGCATTACAGTGAATATTCGTCACTGAATTTAGTGAATAAACATTCGACATTAGAATTACAGTAAAATTCATCAATGAACATTCATACATGGGATATGTAACATGACAATTCGATGGAATTCATACATCAATATACGTGAAACTGGTTACAAGTTTGCTCTCAATTTTGGTATTCATCAATGAATACAATGATTTATTATACCAATTAATGCAAAATCAACAAGTAATCTGATTATTCATCAATGAATACAATTATTCATCAATGAAAACAAGTATTCATCAATGATTGAGTCCTCTGTTACAACAGATCACATTTGATTGACTCCTTCATTACATGAAACCATTAGGTAACCATTGTTTTGGTAAACACCTGCACATTCATCAACGCATAAGCACATTCATCAATGAATAACAAAATAAACAATTCATTTGGACCCCATTCATCAATGAATAAGCACATTCATCAATGAACCGTACAAAAGCTTGGAATGCTTTCGGAAATTCTTGATGACAAACCTCTCCCCCTTTAACACCAAGAAAACATCGATATTTAAATAAAAAAATTAATGTAAACAAAACGTGTAGAAAGAATGAAGCACCTAGAGAACATGCCACTCGATGAAGCACCAATTACAAGCTTGTTGATGTTGGTTTTTATAATTTCTTGCTTTATTGTGCAAATATAAAAGTCTGGCACACATGCCACTTGATGAAGCACCAATTACAAGCCTTATAATTATCCATATTGATATAATCAACAAAATTATGTAAAGCTCAAACCTCTCTTCTGGCACACATGTTCCTATTTGACCGTAAGCAAAAATGGTCCAATTATAGCCTTCAAGAGCTGCATTAACAATTGGAATTCACATCTGCATTTTAACAAAATATTCATCAATGAATACTTCAGTGCAATCTGAAAATATGAACATTCATTGATAAAAAAAACTAAACTTAAACATAGTCGGTTCTATCAAAACAAGAAAAGCTAATCTTTTAAAAGTATTCTCAAAACCTAATTATTCGAAGATTGAAAAATAAAGAACGGAGGTTTCATTTTTCAACGTACCTAATCAGTGGAATTTTGAAATAAAATACCTAACTGAAACAAGATTAAAAACCAAGAACGGACAAATGAATTAAACATAGTCGGTGGTCATTTTCGTCCTTCGATTTGGTTCATTGACGCCGCTTTTTTAACCATTAAAACTGCAGTCTGAAACAAAAAAAAAATGAAGAAAATTAAAAATATCTCGGTTCCGAAAATTAACCAGTATCGCGGTTGGAGGTGGAGCGCCAGCGTCGACACGACTGGAGGCGGAGTCGCCGGCATCGAATTGGTTGGAGATGGCTTAATCGATGGTCTGGGCGGAGAAGGCAGCCGCATTGGAGCGTGATTTCGAGAAGGTCGGGAGAAATTTGGTTCGCATACGTGGGAAGAAGAAAGAGAGGGGAAACCTAATTTAAGAGTGATTAATATCCATATTAAAAGGCAATTTTTTAGGAACCCAATTATTTGAAGTTCCCATAATACCCTTGAAACATATTTTAAATTTATAAATATGTCACATTAGTTTTGGATTTTACATAATTGGCACATCAATCTTAGCCACAAATCTGAAAATTTAGATGGTTGAGATCTGTCCTCGCGTTCTCAACCTTTTAATTGTCATCGTTTGAACCTACATCTATATATATATATATATATATATATATATATATATATATATATATATATATATATATATATATATATATATATATATATATATATATATATATATATATATATATATATATATATATATATATATATATATATATATATATATAGATGTAGGTTCAAATACATTTTCTAAATATTGTGCGATTGTAAGACTAATTCTGGACCAATCATTTCATAGGGGTAATTTCGGAATTGTCATTATCTCTCTCTTCTCTGTTCCTATACGCTCGTAAATCTCTTCTCATTATCTCTCTCGTCTCCTCTATTTTGCCGACCAAGGAAACCCGATTCCTACACTTGCTGCCGGTGATTGCTCCGCCGGCCTTTGCTCCTCCGGCGGCGACTGCTCCTCCACCTCGCCCCTTCCCCATTATCGAGTATTGCTTCACCTTAAATGGTGTCGCCTTCTTCACAAACATTAGACACCGCCTGATTGGAAACCCTAGAATCACGTAATCGGTAATCTGCAATCACAATCAAATTCCAGATTCAACTATTCATTGGCTTCTTGCTTCTTGCGACTGCGATTTCGAATCAATGATTGCGATTTTCACCATTCTCGGCGTCGAGAGTGGAACCCATGGTGCTGGAACAGGTTTGTTTGCCTGGAAGGGATGTCTCGATGAAATTGCCCCATACGCCTGGTTCAATCGCGACTACCTCAAGTGATTGTAGTTCGATTGAAATAAATGTTGGCACATCTGTTTCTGTCTCCTGTACTGCCCCTGCATTCTCTGAGAATGGGGCATTCTCAGAGAATGGCGCATTCTCAGAGAATGGCGCATTCTCAGAGAATGGCGCATTCTCAGAGAATGGCGCATTCTCAGAGAATGGGCTTTCCCTATAACAGTTTTCAGGATGTGGTGTAAGGTATTCTTTGAGAATTTTTCATTATCTTCTCAGTCCTCTGTAATCATTTCATTCTTAGAGAATGTTTTACATATTACTAGATAATATTTAAACATATTCTCCAAGAATTTGAAAACTCTTACGTAACAATTTTTTTTTCTGAGAATGCAACTTTACTTCTCGGAGAATGCATCTGTATATTTGCAATCGTTCATTCTCACAGAATGCATCTGTATATTTTGTAATTTTCCATCTGTATTTTTTTATAATCGTTTAATCGCAACGTTTCCTGCTCGTTGAATCACAACTGTAAACTATGCTCTGATGTTTGATTCTGTAGAATTTGAAAACCGACGATATCGTGTGCGTGATTGTAGGGAATTGGGGATGTTTACTCTTTTACCCTTAACCGGGGGTTTGCATTTAAAAACACGCGTATTGTTACGCTTTTAATTAAAAAAACGGAAATTTTAAAAGCCATGGATTTTATTGATCCAATGGTCCACATTAAGTCCTACATTAACACAATATTTAAGAATTTCATTTAATACTAACTCTAAATATATATATATATATATATATATATATATATATATATATATATATATATATATATATATATATATATATATATATATATATATATATATATATATATATATATTATTCTTGTAACCAATAAACATATTATTTGTCAACTTTTCGAGAGCAAATGAAAATTATTTTGGAGAAATGGCGTGTAGAAGCTTTAAAAGAAAGAATATGCTCTGCCGAATATCACATAGTATTCTCATTTCACTGTCGTACGTTGTTTATTAGGTTGGTTGCTGATGTTATTCATATATGTTGCACATGCTTTTGAACCTTTGTTTAGATAGCGTTTCATCCTTCCTTTTGTTTTTATCCTTTAACATTTTTAAAATCGGAATATCATTTAGGGTGTGATCTATCGACTTTCCAACGATCAAAGTAAGTATGGGTTAATGTGAGAAGTAAACGTATGATTCGTTCAAAGTGACTTGAAATTTTTTTTTGAACAACAAGCAAAAATTTGTATTTAAAAGCTAGAGATCATCATGGAATATAATACATAAATTGATTCGACTGGTTCACAACTAGGAATGAATTCGGTTTTAAACCCGGCTCGAACCGGTTCAAACCGAACCTGGAAAAGTCCAAACTTACAACCGCAAATTGGCCCACTACTTTTAATACACATTTCCGGTCCAGCTGCAAAAACCGACTTCGACATGATAATTGATAAGATTCATGATGTTCTTACGTGCAATTTACTTGATGTTCTTCAAATATTATAGCTAGGTTAAAATGTCTCATTTATGGCAATGTAAATAATAAATAATGAACATCAATGCGTTGCAAACGGTAGTGATAAAATTTCCAAACATATATTTCATGTATCATTCTTTCAACACAAAAAAAAAAAAAAAAAAAAAAAAAAAAAAAAAAAAAGAAAAAAAAAAAAAAAACAATAAACAAAAATATACAATAAAAGTTCCAACATATCTTTCATGTATCATGCTTCTTAAACCTAAAAATTAAAATTAAAAGTCAATTAACATATTTTCTTTTCCTTTCGGAGTTGCTCATGTATTGTTTTTTCTATTTCTATATAAAAAAAAATATAGTTAGTATCTAATAATCCTAATTTATAGTTTTTAACGAATAAAAAAATTGAAAATTGAAAAGTAGTAAACAATGATATGTCATCATCTTTTAAGATATCGTCAGTCTCGTCTATAATTGATTTCCGTGATTTTCTAACCCAAGTATTGATGCAAAACAACACCTCCATTATCGGTGTTGTCAAACTAGTTTATTACTTATATAATACGTGACGACACAAGAACTTAACTAATGTATCTAACTAGGGGTAATGTCTCGCGCGTTGCTGCGGGAAATGTAAACGAAGTTTGTAAAACAGAAAAGTAATAAAAATGCTAAAAAGCTTGCAAAAATTATATCGAGGAGAATATATTAAAAAACTATCAAAGAAAAAAATTTATAATATATAAAACCGTAGGGTAACTCTGGATACATAAAAATAAAAATAAATGAGAAAGAAAATACAGGTTAAATTAAAAATACCTAAAATTTTCAAACCCATTAGTATTTTCGAGTGGTTTTGTAAATACGGGTTGCATTTTTGCACTTTGCTTTATAGAAGAAAAAACGTATTTAGTTATATATAACAGTGCTTTTTTGATTTGGGAAGACGAAAAAAAAGAATACCTATATATTTTACAACTTACATGAATGAAAAACAATATGTACAAAAATCTAAAACAAATGTTTTATAAAAAAAAACTAATATGTAAAAATAAAAAGAAAAAAAATGCATGAAAATAGATGTAAAAACAAAGAAAGCTTAACAACGATGTATAAAATCAAAATTATAAAAGTTGTAAAAGAGAATTTCATCAAAAACAAAGTTGTAAAAAATATTACATAAAAGGAAGTTTAAAAACAAAATTTCTTATAAAAATAAATTTATAAAAAAAGTTGCGGGAATTTTATATAAAAAAATGGGACAAAATTTGTAAAAGAAGTTAAAGTTGGACCAAATTTGTAAAAAAAAAAAAAAAAAAGATGTTTGGACTAAGATCACAAACGAAATTTAAAATTTTGGCTAAAGTTGTAGAAAAGGGGTGGGGGAATTAAAAAACATAAAAAAATTGTTTGGATCAAATTTGTAAAGAAAAATAAAAGTTGGGGAAAAAAAGAAAAGAAAAAAGAAAAGAAAAGCCTTTGGACTAAGATAATAAAAAATTGAAAGTTGAGCTTAAATTGTAAAAAAGAAAAGTTTTAGTTAAAATTCTCTAAATACTGTGTATTCGTAAAATAAAAAAATTATGAGGGATAAAATTGTCAAAAGTAATATTGTTATGAGTCATAATTGTAAAAAGTAAAAGTTGATGGGCTATAATGATTAAAATATTGTTGAGTTTGAAAAATACAAAAAGTGATTGTAAAAGAATTTGAACGTGGGTCTTTAAGGTTAGGAAAGCTTCAAGGCAAACACGAGTACCACTAAGACAAACAACCAATTTGTGTAAACCCGACAGATTAAGAATATAAACGATTAGCAACGCGTTACTTTTCACGCGTTGCTAATTGTTATGTATATATAATGCCTTTTATAGACACATTCAACATGATAGTTTATAATATTAGGACATCTATGACAATAAGGCTCACGATATGTGTCATACACCTTATATGGAAATGTTGTCTACCGTCATACATGTTAAATAATTTTTTATAAAAGGTTCAATGACCTTATGGTTTGAAGTTGCATTATCAAATGTCATGCTCAAAACGTTTTTTATGGCCTACCAATGTATCCAATACAATAACACACTATCCAAATCATTTCCCTTTTACTATTTATGGTTCTAAAATATAGGATTCTTTTATGCATGATACAATTTTCATTGATAAAGTGTTTCGTGACAACCATATAATTGATTTTTTGATATGAGGATATCCAAGTTTTTGTAGTCAAGTATATGGTGTTACTTGAATTACACAAATACGCAAGTAAATTTTTTCTTAAATTTAATATAATACCTTGCAAATCACATTAATATTATGACTGGATGACAAATTAATCCTTTTATTATGTGCATTTGTATACTAGGTTTCATTTTCTACAAATTTAAATAGTAGTTCGCCTACAACAAAAATATTTAGTAAAAGTTTTTTTAATTTTGATATCATCATGCATGCTTCCAAATTATGACACAATCCTTTCCACATTGTTCTTTCTTAAATTGTAAAATGCTTTGTTTATCATATTTTTCAAATTGCTTTTGAACCTTAAGACGTTTTTAAGTAAACTAGAGGTACCGTTACGTAACGGGTCGGTTCAATCCATGTGGTTCTTATGCTCATTCATATTCACAACTATAAGTACAAACGATGACCGAAAGTTTTCAATTATAGAACTAATTGTTTAAAATAATCGTTCATGAAGATACATACAAAACCGAAAAAAAAACATAATAAATTAGCAAACCTGCCAAAATATACCAGAAAAAGGTATCACGTCATTTATCATAACATTATTAAAATAATATATATAGCATCATAAACATTATACATAAACTTACATAAGGTCCAAGTTTTTTACTTTGTCCTCATTATCTTAAAATTCATTTTCATAGCTCACAAAGGTTGAGTAATCGAAAATAGTCGAGAAGTCAAAGGAAGCATTTAAGAGATACCACGTGTCGGTTATCGTAGCGACCAATGAACATGTTGTTAATGTGCTTCCACATTAGAAGAATCGTTATGAATGCCATTTTGTATATATATTATATACTTTTTGAATGAAAAGAAAAATGAGTATTATTTACTTTAAATTGAAATACGATCATAAAATGTGTAAAAATAAATATCGATATAAATAATGCAATATGCTAATGTATCTTAAACTAATGCCATCAGATTTGTTAAGCCAACAATCATATTTGGTATTCAAGTTATTAGATATATAACAACTTATAAGTTGCATCTCATGTGATTGTCGGTAACATTGTATATGTACAATAACAATAACAAGTTATTTACGTAACAAAAGGGTGCATCCATGTTTTATTTATAGAGACAAAAATTAACGTGGTGATACATTCAAACAAATATTTCCACACGATTAAGAGATAATCATTTTTAATATATCATTTATAATAACTTTATATATTTAAAAAAAATAACTATTTTGATAATAGTATTTTGAACAGCTAAAATATTAGAATTAGACTAGCAAAAAGCTAGAAGAAAATTACAAAAAGTTTAGGAGGTTTTGCAACCAAACGTCCCATTTACAAGAGACCTTACTATTTCTACTAACAAACCATAAAAACGAGTAATCAATAAAAATGTCAATGATCCAATCTTCTCTACAATTGGAAGGATTATAACCAGAATCATTTTGAAACTTCCAAAGCACCCAACAAGTTGTGGAAAGAATCGCAAGAAGAGCATCCTTCTATGAAGCCGTTAGACGAGTAGTGGTTAACTAAACTGTGAGATCCTTCTATGAATCAAAAGGAGGGATCATAATTTGAGTCCATCTTGAGATAGCGCTCAAAGTATTGACAGCCACAACACAGTTTATGAAAACATGAGAAGCAGTTTCCAAATATGAATCACACACGGGATAGAGTCATAGAGCTGTGATGGAAGAGAAAGTTCCGTTATAAGAAGATTGTCTCGAGTAGGGAGGCGATTTTTATCCAAACGCCACAAAAAGATGTTCACTTTTTTTAGGTAAGAATCTATTCCAGAGACGAATCCCTATATGGAAGCAAGAACTCTTCTATTAATCTTCTTGTTTCCTTAACAAAAAAGACCCATCATTAGTAATATCACATACCCATCTGTCCAGGCGAGAAGAAAGGGATTAATCAGCCACGGTTTGGAGCAGGTTAAGAAACTCATTATATTCAGCTCTATGCCTTAAGTCCCTACGCCACCTCCAATCCAATGAATCTTCCTTGTGATGGTCCTAACCAAATAACTCTATTGTTGTCAAGCCAAAAAAGAGCGAAAAACTTTATATAGAAATGGATACTTCTAGCCCAAGCATCCTTCCAAAACATAGTAGTAGATCCATTTCCAATATTCTTACGAAGACAGTAATGAGGAATCACACCTTTCTAATACAAGTTCTCAAAGGAAGCCATAATACGAGCCCAAACACCTTGACCACGACTAGAACAATAAGCAAACTCGGTTAGTTTTTAGGAATGATCCGTCTCTCATCTCATTCATCTGAATCGTATATAAAACAATTACACGTATGTGGGCTAGATACCTAATGGGCCAATACAATACACAATCTAAACTATATACAAAAGCAGCCCATCTAAATACAATAATACATATATACGCTAACATCCCCCCGCAGTTGGAACGGGGTGAGGATCACGAACGTTCAGACTGGACTTGAAATCGAGGAATAGAGCCGATGGCAGGCCTTTGGTAAAGATATCGGCGTACTGCGATGCCGACGGAACATGAAGAACACGCACTCGACCCATTGCCACTTGATCACGAACAAAGTGGATGTCAATCTCTATATGTTTCGTGCGATGATGCTGAACTGGGTTGGTAGACATGTAGACGGCACTGACATTATCACAATACACGACAGTGGCAGACACAGGAGGGCGGTGAAGTTCACGCAGAAGATTTCACAGCCAGCACGTTTCAGCCACCGCATTAGCAACGGCCCGATATTCGGCTTCAGCACTGGAACGAGATATCGTTGCTTGACGTTTGGATGACCAAGACAGGAGATTATTTCCCAGAAAAACACAATATCCGGAAGTGGAGCGGCGAGTGTCCGGACACCCCGCCCAATCAGCATCGGAGTAGGCCGTGAGAACATGGGAGGTGTCTGAGTAAAGCTGTAAACCGTGAGATAGAGTACCGCGTACATATCGCAGAATGCGTTTAAGAGCCGTGAAGTGAGGTTCCCGCGGGTCATGCATGTGAAGACATACCTGTTGGACAGCATATATGTAATGTCTGGGCGGGTGAAAGTGAGATACTGTAGGGCACCGGCAAGACTGCGATACAAAGTAGGATCGGACACGGGGGGACCCGAGGCACCAAGTTTGGTGGACGTGTCGACAGGAGTACGCGAGGACTTGCAGATGGTCACGAGTGACAGCAATTCCAAGAAAATAATTTAAATCACCGAGATCTGTCATGGCAAATTCCGTGGAAAATGTCGCTGTAATCTGAGACAACAAAACCGAAGAAGAAGCCGTCAATATGATATCGTCAACATATAAGAGTAAATAAGCCGTCTGGTCACCCTTATGATATGTGAAAAGAGAGGAGTCACATTTGCTGTGTGAGAATCCCATTCGGATGATAAACTGGGCAAACCGCTGAAACCATGCCCGTGGGGCCTGTTTCAGACCATACAGTGACCTCTGTAAGAGACAGACATAATCAGGGCGAGATGGGTCACGAAAGCCTGGAGGTTGGTGCATATAGACTGTCTCTTGAAGCTGCCCGTGTAAAAAGTCCAATTGTCGAACTGGCCAGTGTGCAGAAATAGCCAGGCTGAGAATGGTACGAATGGTAGCCGGTTTGACCACCAGACTAAAAGTCTGATCACAGTCAATTCCAGGGCGCTGACTCCTCCCATTGGCGACAAGGCGGGCTTTGTAACGAGCAAGGGACCCATCTGTATTATGTTTCTTTTTGAACAGCCAAATACAATTCACAATATTAGCGTTAGCGGGTCGCGGAACCAAAGTCCACGTACCATTATTAATAAGTGTTTTATATTCCTGTGTCATGGCATCATGCCAGTGAGGGTCACGAAAGGCCTGAGAATAAGACTTAGGGATGGGAGATGATGTATCAATGTAAAGATTGAGCTTTTGAATAGGTTTCGAAATACCATGACGAAGTCTAGTGGTCATGGGGTGGACCGAAGATGTAGGTGGAAGCACAATATGGTCAGAGGAGGAGGTGGCAGGGCCAGGGGTGAGAGACGTTTCTGTTTGTGAGGTGGAATCGTCGGGAGAGTTTGGGGCAGGTGTGGAGGTCACCGGTGGGGAGGGGGTGGGGGAAGATTGGAGGAGGGAGGTGGCGATAGTGTTTGGAGTATCAAGATCATCAAGAAAATCGTATGGGGTGGGGTTTCAGGTGTCATGGATCCAAAAGGGAAAGCGGATTCGTCAAAAGTTACATGACGAGATATGATGATCTTCCGTGTGGCAAGGTAAAGGCACCGATATCCACGGTGTTGCGTGGGATATCTAAGAAAAACACAAGGTGTAGTTCGGGGTGACAGTTTGTGAAGTGTAACACCTGATACCGATTTATAAATATTTATATATTAATTTGGGGGCTTAAGTGCGAAAAACGAGACTTATATGTATTTATTTGTGTGTTGGATGTAAAGTTTGCAACTTGGAGGGCTAAAGTTGCCATTATGTCAAAATTATTAATCTTGGGCATGTATATATTCACGTGGGCAGAACATTCCGGCTGATGGTTGAACTATAAGTTGTTGTTTGTAAGAATGGTGGAAAAGTAATATGGTGTATACGACGAAATTCGTGTTGGAAGTCCGGCTGTTGAAGCCTCAAAGGACATACATGAATGAATGGATGATTAAAAAAAATTGAGGTTTGAAAACCTAAATTGGGGATATGGTGCAGACCTCAGAGTTCACTACTTTTGACAAGTAGGAAGTTGGCTGAAGAATGAGAAAATAGTTGAATTATCAACTACAAGATGAACGCTTTATGTAGGTGAAACCTCAGTCGAATAGCAAGAATGTTGTAAATGTTGAAAAGTTGACAAGCGAAAAGGATGGGAGTTGTGGGGTTAACTCTGGTTGTTCGGTGTTGTCAGCATGGTGAGCTGGTTGTAAGACAAGAAATTGTCTTAATAACGGTTTGAAGTGTTTTAACAGTGGAGTTGTGATCATCTCTTCCATGGTTGTTTAAGGAGATGAAAAAAAAACTAGATGTGAATTACAGGTGTTTGTTGAAGATATTAGCTGTTGTATTCAGCTAATTTTGGATAGTATGTTGAATAGTCATGACTTCTCTTAATATGAGGATGATGTATGTAGGAAGTTGTTATGCTAAGTAATTGGTGTACTTAAGCATAAGATGGTGTGTTAAGTGATTGTGGTTGTGATTGATAGGAGTATATCCTTAGCAATCGAACCATCGCTCCCATATGTGTAAAAGATGAGAGAAGATAGGTGAAGTTGAATTGTGGTGTAGTAGCAAAGTGAACTAAGTTGTAAGTTCCTGGTGTAAGATTTGAACTTTAAGCACGAAAGGCAAATTCGGTGTGTAATAGTTGGTCGTGGTGAGGTGTTCCTGAGAGATTCCGAGGACGGAATCTTCTTAAGGGGAGGAGAGTTGTAACACCTGATACCGATTTATAAATATTTATATATTAATTTGGGGGCTTAAGTGCGAAAAACGAGACTTATATGTATTTATTTGTGTGTTGGATGTAAAGTTTGCAACTTGGAGGGCTAAAGTTGCCATTATGTCAAAATTATTAATCTTGGGCATGTATATATTCACGTGGGCAGAACATTCTCTTCATTTGAAGAGAATTCTAGATGGGGAAGAAAGTGGAGATAAAGAAATTCCAGTTTTTTTTCATACCATGTTACAGTGTTCGAACGATCCCCGGCGATTGAACCGTTGGATCGTTGTGAAATTTGGACAGCCGATTCAGGAGATAAATAGGCAGGGTTTGACCGGAGGATTTGGAATTATGATGCCAGGAAGTCGAGTTATAGTTGCTCGATCCGAACTGCAGAATTGAGGTAAATATCACTGTTTTTGCACCATATTGGAAAAATCGTGATAAATTCTAGGAATATCCTTTTTTGGTGAAATCAGTGCCATATTTTCAGAAATAAAGCCTAGTATATTTTGTCTATAGAGGTGAAAGAGTTATTCAACCTCTAACATAACACAAATATGAAGTTTATACAGCCTAGTACGTTTTTGGCGGATTTGATATGTAATCTTGCAAAAATCATAGTAAATTGTAGAAAAATCATTTGGAGTTGATATTGGTGTCCCTGGAAAGCTAAGAAGGAGTAGTTTTCTGTACAATTGAAAACTGTACAAATAAATGTTACCAAGTAGACTAAAACAGATCGTGAACAGGGGACAAATTTTAAGGAAAAAGGTGGATAATTGCTAATAAATTTGATATTGAAGTTATGCCTTTCAAGTGCATGAATTAGGTTTTCAAGAGGGTGTATACATATGATTTATAAATGTGGTTGAAAACCTAATGTAGGTTTATGGAAGCCAAGAAGTTGAGACGACACCGAGATATACGAGCAGTGGAGCTAACCAACTCGGAATACCGAGGTGAGTAACTCCACTCAACTTGATCGGTGTTATGTTGTGTGTTGTATTTGTGTGATTATATATTTGTATATATATCATATGGTGGTGCTAGTATGTATTTACCTTGGTAATTAACAATATAATGACCCTATGTGTTAACATAGGTAAAACTCTATTAGTAGTTGTTCTTAAATATCAACGGTGTAATTATAGGTGGTTATATTCGTTGGTGTTTTATATGGTGTTTAATGGTTGTATAACCATTGTCTACAATCATATGATGTAATTCAAGATGGGTGATAACTCGGTGCAACCGAGTGATGGTGGATCTTCGGGTTGGTGAAAAGCCCAAGATTCTTCGGTGAACGTTTTCAATATCGGTGCTAATTATAAATATGGTGTCTTACACATATGGTGATTTAGATATTATGATATATCTGTTTGGTGTTGGATTTTTTTAGGTGACAATCCATTGGTGAAACCTCTAAGTGTGGTTTGGCTTTTAAAGTTTTGTTATAAACTTTATTATGTTGGAGTAGAGTTATTCACTAAGCATTTCGCTTATGTTGTTTTCGTTGTGGTGTTTTGCAGGATTTAGTTGTAGTAACGCCCGGCTGGATCGTGGAACGATCTTGAAGATATCTACTTGACGCTTCCCAGACATCGAGTATTGTAATTGTAAAGTCAAATTTGTACAGTTTTGTTAAAATGTTGTAAATACTCGATGTTGGATTTTGGGGCGTTACAAGTTGGTATCAGAGCCGTGGTTTAAGTGAACTAGGAGTTAGTAGTGTACATCCCTAGACTTAAACCATAGTAGGTGCAATTATGCAGTCGTGGTGTAGGAATGTATGGTGTTGATAGAGGTGTCTTGGGACATATTAACATCATTATTTGACACTGTCCTAAGGTGAATATATATAATCTGGGAGGTAGATATGGAGCTATAAAGGAATGGGACGTCGCTGGGAGTTTGGATGGGTTGTCGAGGAGTTGATGCAGTTGCTGTAATGTGGTGCTTCTCTAAATACTCACTTTATGTGTGTAGTGTAATGATGAAAAGGTGACACGGATCATCTGAAGGATGATAGGCCGGTGGTGGATACCTAATTAGAGGTAACATAAGGATGGACGATGTTGTCAGTTTGATGTTAACTGGCTAATTGGTGAAAAAGAATTGACTATTAGTCATTCGGGACGGAGTAGAGACGTGGAAGATTTGGTGTCGGGTCTGAAGTTTGAAAACTTTGGTCATGTGAGGACATTAAGAGTACTCACCGGTGGAGTATTCAAAGATGGAAGAAATTTCTAGAGCCTTGGACGTGGTACACTGGTTTTGAAGTGTATCAAAGGTGGAAGTTGGAGCAGTTAGTTCTAACTGTTCTGGGTGAAGTTGAAGTTGTTATTAGTTGAAAGTGAAGATCTCTTATTAGCTCATTGTTTGGAGTTCAAGGAGGGAGCATTACTCAGGAGTGGACTCTTCCAAAACCTACAGTAGGGCGAAACTGGAATTGGACGAGATGACAGAAGATTCTATTCCGAATTCTTCTTTAATCTACATGGAAGTTAAAGCCAGGTGGCGATTTTCTTTCCTAGTTCCTTTAAGGAATATGAATTTGTGAAAATTACAGGTGGATGTCGTGTGCTAATTAATTAATGGTGGGGTAGATGTACGTTTAAATTTATGGGATCTTAATCCTTATGAATTGGAGTGAGAACGTTATCACGAAGTTCAACTACTGTTCGGAATAGACTGTTGGTTTATGGTGTTGGAAAGTTGTAGTAAGGTGATGGTACTAGTGAAAGTATCAGGTGAGTCTCAGTCAACGATGTATGACAGAGGGTGATAAAATCAAACCTAGGTGATTACTTTGGTTAGAGTAAAAGCGGTGCAAGTCGTGATTATGTTGTTACCTTCAATTGTGAACACTTTGTGGCGCTCATTGGACCAATGACTAAGTGGTGCTGTCTTTTCCTGATCAAATCCTTTGTGGTATACTACAAAGGTCAGGATACCTATGGTTAATACTTTTGTGGTAGAAATTGATCTAATGAGGGTGAAGCAGTAATAAGATGAGAGATTTAGTAAAATCTCTGGAGTCATGGAGTTACTTGGAATGAAAAGTTGTATGTATATAAATACAACAAAAGAATTTTCTTGGACATTAAGCAGACTTAATGGTGTTATTGCTGGAACAAAATGATGTGACGGTGTGTGGTGAATGTTGTATTCTTGCATGGTAGTTGTATACTACCACTGGTGAGCTTATAAATATTGGTGCTGGATATAAGTTGACTTCGGTGCTAAATGTATATGAATGGAATGATTGACGGTGGGAGCAATTCTAGTTAGTCGTATATTTAACTAGATAAATGATTGACTTAATCGGTGTGTCGTGCTGATGACTGGTGTTACACTATCAGCAAGTGTTATTACGGTGTTTAGAGGAGTATTGGTGGAAAGTATACTCGAAGATTGGTATTAGCCTTTGTGGCTATGGTGTTAAATTGTTAGTCATATTTATTAATAATTGGCGAATTATAGTCGTTTATTCAGGAATGGTGTTAATATAGTCACGGACGGGTAGTCTGTGATTATGTGTGAAGGATTCTATCGTGGGATTATAGGTGAATAATAATTCCTTTTCTCGATGGTAAGATTTGGGAAATTTATGCACTCACCATTAGTTAGTGAGTGGTATGGTGCGGTGGTCATTCTTTTACGATATATATATATATATATATATATATATATATGTTTGTATGTGGTCGAGTCTATATTATATATTTGGTGTCGAAGAATAGTCACTGTAACGTTGATACATGACTATTCCTCATAACGGTGTGAAATAAACAAATGGTGTTTATAAATGTGTTAATATAACATATCGGTGTACATATATGTATATGGTGTTTTGTTGTGCAGGTTTGCAGGTGTGATACGTGATGGTGGTATTTGGTGAAATTTTGTGTTATGAGATTGGTGTGAAGTCTCATGACATATTCTTGGTGTTTATAAAGGATTGGTGTAAAGTCCTTTAATTATTGGGATATGGCTGGTGTAAAGCCTAAACCCTATTGGTGTTATACAACAGGACTGGTGTAAAATTCTGTTTGTATCTATCTATTGGTGTTATTCTTATGAGACTGGTGAAAAGTCTCAAGGCTGGTGAAAAGCCTATATTTATATGAGACTGGTGTAAAGTCTCTTTCACATGGTGTACCTATAAGACTGGTGAAAAGTCTTATTTTCATATGGTGTATATACGAGGCTGGTGCAAAGCCTTCATTGATGCTGGGGTTATGATCTAACGATCTAAAATTGTTGTTGTCTGATAGATACTTAACTTAAAATTAATTATTGGTGGGTTTTAATTTTATAATTATTACGTGTGTATAAATTTGATGATAATTATATGCTGCGCGATAGGGAGTGTTGTTGTATTTTGGTGAATAACAGAAATTGGTATGGGTGACCTAGGATGATATTCCTATTTATGGGAATTTTGGTAAATATTTATCTATTACATGGTGAATAGTTGAAATTGGTGCAAGCCATCTGAACAGATGTTATTATTAATAGAAGTGGTGATAATTGTAAAAATTGTGATAGTATTAGACTTGGTGAAAGTCGAACAAGTTGCGAGGCACGGTGCGTAGATCAGAGAATGATCTACTACAGCAAGAGATACTGGCTTATTTTCATTATGTTGTGTGGAGGTAGTGGTGATATCGATGATGTCGGAAAATGTGAAGGGAGTGGGGAACCACCCGTAGAATATATGATAGATTTCATGGATGTAAAATTTTCGGAGCCTATTGATCTGGAGTAATATGGTGACAGTAGTGGGTGCTAACTTACTCCGAAAGGATTTTTGGAATTAGTAATTGTGTTTAGGTGAATCGATTAGAGGTTGCCATTAATCTACTCAGGAGACAAATTGGAGCTGGTGAAAGTTGATGAGTTGTGCTTTTGAGATGTGGTGACCAATACGACTAGGTGGGTGAAAATTTTGCAGAAGTATAGCAGGAAGTGGTGTATTGGAGTTGCTTCATGATGGTTGAACTATAAGTTGTTGTTTGTAAGAATGGTGGAAAAGTAATATGGTGTATACGACGAAATTCGTGTTGGAAGTCCGGCTGTTGAAGCCTCAAAGGACATACATGAATGAATGGATGATTAAAAAAAATTGAGGTTTGAAAACCTAAATTGGGGATATGGTGCAGACCTCAGAGTTCACTACTTTTGACAAGTAGGAAGTTGGCTGAAGAATGAGAAAATAGTTGAATTATCAACTACAAGATGAACGCTTTATGTAAGTGAAACCTCAGTCGAATAGCAAGAATGTTGTAAATGTTGAAAAGTTGACAAGCGAAAAGGATGGGAGTTGTGGCGTTAACTCTGGTTGTTCGGTGTTGTCAGCATGGTGAGCTGGTTGTAAGACAAGAAATTGTCTTAATAACGGTTTGAAGTGTTTTAACAGTGGAGTTGTGATCATCTCTTCCATGGTTGTTTAAGGAGATGAAAAAAAAAAACTAGATGTGAATTACAGGTGTTTGTTGAAGATATTAGCTGTTGTATTCAGCTAATTTTGGATAGTATGTTGAATAGTCATGACTTCTCTTAATATGAGGATGATGTATGTAGGAAGTTGTTATGCTAAGTAATTGGTGTACTTAAGCATAAGATGGTGTGTTAAGTGATTGTGGTTGTGATTGATAGGAGTATATCCTTAGCAATCGAACCATCGCTCCCATATGTGTAAAAGATGAGAGAAGATAGGTGAAGTTGAATTGTGGTGTAGTAGCAAAGTGAACTAAGTTGTAAGTTCCTGGTGTAAGATTTGAACTTTAAGCACGAAAGGCAAATTCGGTGTGTAATAGTTGGTCGTGGTGAGGTGTTCCTGAGAGATTCCGAGGACGGAATCTTCTTAAGGGGAGGAGAGTTGTAACACCTGATACCGATTTATAAATATTTATATATTAATTTGGGGGCTTAAGTGTGAAAAACGAGACTTATATGTATTTATTTGTGTGTTGGATGTAAAGTTTGCAACTTGGAGGGCTAAAGTTGCCATTATGTCAAAATTATTAATCTTGGGCATGTATATATTCACGTGGGCAGAACATTCTCTTCATTTGAAGAGAATTCTACATGGGGAAGAAAGTGGAGATAAAGAAATTCCAGTTTTTTTTCATACCATGTTACAGTGTTCGAACGATCCCCGGCGATTGAACCGTTGGATCGTTGTGAAATTTGGACAGCCGATTCAGGAGATACATACGAAGGGTTTGACCGGAGGATTTGGAATTCTGATGCCAGGAAGTCGAGTTATAGTTGCTCGATCCGAACTGCAGAATTGAGGTAAATATCACTGTTTTTGCACCATATTGGAAAAATCGTGATAAATTCTAGGAATATCCTTTTTTGGTGAAATCAGTGCCATATTTTCAGAAATAAAGCCTAGTATATTTTGTCTATAGAGGTGAAAGAGTTATTCAACCTCTAACATAACACAAATATGAAGTTTATACAGCCTAGTACGTTTTTGGCGGATTTGATATGTAATCTTGCAAAAATCATAGTAAATTGTAGAAAAATCATTTGGAGTTGATATTGGTGTCCCTGGAAAGCTAAGAAGGAGTAGTTTTCTGTACAATTGAAAACTGTACAAATAAATGTTACCAAGTAGACTAAAACAGATCGTGAACAGGGGACAAATTTTAAGGAAAAATGTGGATAATTGCTAATAAATTTGATATTGAAGTTATGCCTTTCAAGTGCATGAATTAGGTTTTCAAGAGGGTGTATACATATGATTTATAAATGTGGTTGAAAACCTAATGTAGGTTTATGGAAGCCAAGAAGTTGAGACGACACCGAGATATACGAGCAGTGGAGCTAACCAACTCGGAATACCGAGGTGAGTAACTCCACTCAACTTGATCGGTGTTATGTTGTGTGTTGTATTTGTGTGATTATATATTTGTATATATATCATATGGTGGTGCTAGTATGTATTTACCTTGGTAATTAACAATATAATGACCCTATGTGTTAACATAGGTAAAACTCTATTAGTAGTTGTTCTTAAATATCAACGGTGTAATTATAGGTGGTTATATTCGTTGGTGTTTTATATGGTGTTTAATGGTTGTATAACCATTGTCTACAATCATATGATGTAATTCAAGATGGGTGATAACTCGGTGCAACCGAGTGATGGTGGATCTTCGGGTTGGTGAAAAGCCCAAGATTCTTCGGTGAACGTTTTCAATATCGGTGCTAATTATAAATATGGTGTCTTACACATATGGTGATTTAGATATTATGATATATCTGTTTGGTGTTGGATTTTTTTAGGTGACAATCCATTGGTGAAACCTCTAAGTGTGGTTTGGCTTTTAAAGTTTTGTTATAAACTTTATTATGTTGGAGTAGAGTTATTCACTAAGCATTTCGCTTACGTTGTTTTCGTTGTGGTGTTTTGCAGGATTTAGTTGTAGTAACGCCCGGCTGGATCGTGGAACGATCTTGAAGATATCTACTTGACGCTTCCCAGACATCGAGTATTGTAATTGTAAAGTCAAATTTGTACAGTTTTGTTAAAATGTTGTAAATACTCGATGTTGGATTTTGGGGCGTTACATGAAGGGTGGGAATATGAGGGAAGCATAGGCAACCAAACACTCGTAGGTGGGTGTAGGAGGGTTGTTTGAGGTGAAGTTTGTGGTATGGAGTGTCATTTTGGAGGGTGGTGGAGGGAAGAATGTTTAGAAGATGAGTAGCCATATGAAGTGCTTCCACCTAGTAGGTGGGGGGTAGGTGAGCATGAAACAGTAAGGAGCGGATACAATTACTAATGGTGCGGATAATACGTTCAGATTTTCCGTTTTGTTGAGACGTATAGGGACAAGAAAATCTTAGGTGAATGCCACGCTTATCACAAAGATTTTGAAATTGAGTATTAGCGAATTCACCGCCATTGTCACATTGAAAAGTTTGAATGTGACTGTTATATTGATTTTGAACAAATGCATGAAAAAGAACAAATTTAGAAAACACATCAGATTTAGACCGAAGAGGATAGACCCAAATAAAATGAGAAAATTGGTCAAGAAACACCACATAATATTTAAGACCACCAATACTCGGAACAGGAGATGTCCAAACATCAGAGTGAACAATTTGAACAGGACAAGTAGCAACAGTATTAGATAAAGAAAATGGTAAACGAACATGTTTACCCAACTGACACGCAACACATAAACTATTGTTTTTAGTATTTTGACAAGTAATCAAACTACGAGAAGCTAAAAAACGAAAAACATGTTGCCCCGGATGCCCGAGACGTTGGTGCCATAAGGAGGATGTGGCAGCAACTAAAGCATGCACCGACTCTGAACAGAACGTGACAGCGTAAAGATCACCAGTGCTGTCACATCTGAGGAGTGTTTGTTTGGTCCGATAATCCTTCACAGAGAAACCAAATTCGTCAAACTCAATAGAACATTTATTTTCACGAGTAAAACGACGAACATAAATTAAATTTTTAATAATGCTAGGGGTGATAAGCACACGATGCAAACGGAGGGTACGGTAAGGATTAAGAGAAGGAAAAACAATGGAGCCAGATTTTGTAACCGGAATGTGTGACCCATCACCAACAATAACCGAAGGAATTAAGCAATTATTACTAATAGATGTGAGAATACCTTGGTTCGCATGAAGGTGAGCAGTGGCCCCGGAATCCATGTACCATTCATTTGAGTTGGGGTCCGGAAGCGTCATGGTATTGTACGACTGAGGGATGGCAGTAGGCTGATCATTGGTGGAGTTTGGATCAGCTTGAGGCCAGGCCCATGGAGTTGTAGTGGGCTGCTGAGTCAAGGGAGCTGCTGGGCCAGCCACGTGGGCCTGATGTGGCTGTAAAAACGTGTTGCTCACCTGATTTGTGGGCTGTTGCTGAGGAGCTGCTGTCGTACCAGGAGCCGGTGGAGGAAAGGCTGGCCAAAGGGGCCAGTAGGGGCTGTACGGCGGAGTCGGAAAAGGAGGTGCCAACTGCAGCGGTGGACTCGGCAGAAGGCCAGTACCCGGAGGCGTAGGTGTGGGGCTGGAAGCATTCGGCCCAGCTGATTGATACAACCAGGTGGAACCCCACGGAGTAGGAGAAGAGGGTCGGTAAGGGGCTTGACCATTGCTACTGGCGGACCCGGTTCGACCACCGCCCCGATTGTTGCGTCCGCCGCGACCGGACCTACCACCGGAACGGCCTCCCCGAGAAGAGTTTCGTTGGTTTTGGTAGTTGTTGTCAGCAAGAAGAATGGTCGGGGACGATGCATGATCCACATGAGTACCTTGAATCGCGCGATTTTGTAGTTGATTCATGCATTGCTCCTCGAGCAAAAGCATAGACCGAGTCTCCAGAAAAGTCGGTAATGGGGAACGATGACGGATGAGGCTGGTAATGTAATCAAATTTCTGCGAGAGACCGTTAATTGTGTACATGACCAAATTTTTCTCGGGTACAGCAGCATCAATATTGTCAAGAAGATCGGCCATCGTTTTGATCCTGGTGCAGTAGTCGGTAACACTGGAATCACCAATAGTGATATTATGGAGTTCATTATCCAGTTGAATGGCTTTGGCATCTTTGTTATCCCGGAAGAGTCGTTCCAATCCAAGCCATACTTCTCGGGCAGTAGCATTTTTTTTATGATCATCTGAAGGAGAGACTGGGACATTGTCCCATATAACCACATCTTTACCAAAGAATCGATACGATTCCATTCAGCAACCTCGGCAGGAGGTATGACCGGAGATTCAGTGAGATGTTCGGAAACACCAAATCCAATGCAGTGAGTTTCGAACAACTCACGCCAAGAATCATAGTTGAGCTTCTCAAGATCCAGAAGGAGAGGTATGTATGCTCGAATGTTGGTAATGCCATAGGGTTTTTCGGATTTTGTATCAGCCATAGGAGAAGCAAACTCAAGCAAGGAGAAAGAAATCACGAACAGAAGAAAACTAGTTGACTGATCTGGAGCAAAAAATTACTCACACACCTTTAGAGGGGATGCAGAGGAGAGAGGACCAGCAGTTGGGGAAAAAGAGCAGGCGGCAGGCGGCTTGGAGAAGACTGAAGCAGACTGACGGCGGCTTGAATTGAGAGAGAGTAGCCGGCAATAGAGAATCCGGCGGGAGAGAAGATGAGATCGGATAGGATTAGAAGCCTGTAATTAGGTGCTTTGATACCATGTTAGTTTTTAGGAATGATCCGTCTCTCATCTCATTCATCTGAATCGTATATAAAACAATTACACGTATGTGGGCTAGATACCTAATGGGCCAATACAATACACAATCTAAACTATATACAAAAGCAGCCCATCTAAATACAATAATACATATATACGCTAACAAACTCGTCTAACAACAAATGGAATACCATGATTCTCTTTAGTTACTTTTGTCCATAAAGAATGTTGCTCATTTACAAGTCTACACCTCCATTTTTAAGTAAAGCATAATTAAAATCTTGACGACTTCTAATTCCAATGCCACATTATCATTGGAAGTGATGGTAAGCTGCCAGTTAACCCAATGAATCTTCCCACTTGAGTCTTTAGATCCCCAAAAGAACTTAGCTCTGAAACTTTCAATACGTTTGTTAACCTCAACGGGCATAAGAAATAAAGAAATGCAACAGATACCAAGAGAACCAAGAATCAAAGTGATCAAGGTAGCTCAACCACTAATGGAAAGAATGTTTGATTTCCACTTAGAAAGCCTCTTCGCAAATCGATCAAGGATTGGCTTCTAGTTTGCTATTCTAGACATACTAACACCGACCGGGATACCAAGATAGGTAAACGGGAAATTTTTTGGAGCACATCCCAAAATCGTTGCATACTGAGTGACATCCTCAAAACCGATTCCCACTCCAAGAAGATTAGATTTTTTGATATTTAGCTTTAACCCAGAAACTAGATAAAAGCAATTAAGAACTGCAACCATATTCGTAATGTTCTCCAAGGACCATTCCCCTAAAAGAAGGACATCATTTGTATAAAAAACATGGGAAATCATCAACTCGCAGTCAATACTAATACCCGAAGGATATGAAGATCTAAATCATCTTGGATAGCAATGTGAAGCCCTTTCATAACAATGATAAACAAAAGGGAGAAACTAGATCTCCTTGGTGCAAGCCATGCTCTAGTTGTTATTTAACGATATGACTTCCATTTAGGAAAATAGAAGTTCTAGTTGAGAATAAGTACGCTCTAATCCAAGCTCTCCATTTGATAGGAAACCCCATAACTTCCATGACTTTAAGCAAAAAATCCCAAGAGACAGAATTAAAAGCATTAGCAAAGTCAATCTTAAGTAACATCATATCCTTCTTTCGCTTTTTAAACCAAGAACAATTTCATTTACCATGAAAGGACCATTAAGGATCAGTCTGCCTTTAATAAAAGTAGATTGCTCAACACTGACAACAGACGCAATCACACTGGTCAACTAAATAGCAAGAACATTTTCTATAAATTTATATTGTAACCTGATGAGGCTAATAGGACGAAAATTAAAGATATGTATATGACTTTCCACCTTTGGAATGAGAGTTATAAAGGAAGAGTTATAGCCATTTGAAATATGGGGATTCCCAAAAAATTCATTAGCATAGTTCATAATACCCAATTATAAAGTATCATGGTAGTGTTTCACTAAGTTAAAATTGAATCTTCCTTCAGATAGTCGCTATCTCTTCAATGTGCAAGCCTGCTACCACGCGTGCATAGCGTCACTATCCTTTTTGATAGTGTCGCTAAATCCATTATCATAGCTTCGCTATGCACCTCACATAACATCGCTAAGACCTCTCACAAGCACTTCTCAAAACTTACTTATTTTAAAACCAAACATGATCATTTCGGGAACATGGTCGTACATCTAAACTAAGCTCAAGGCATATTTAGTGATCAAATTCATAAAGCTTATTAAAAAGATATTTATTTTCCCCATTAGACATGACATGCACATTCTTATGAATGGACTTGATAAAAAAAATTTAGACGTTTGAGATTTTTTTTGAACTGGGTAAACATATTCAAAGAAGGCAAAGCCATAACCGTTCTCTCACCCTCGGTGCAAGTATGCATGACCATCTCGTCGATATTTTCCAATGATGGACGAGTTATAAAACTTAAAAGGGATCAGGCCGAAGTCCAAAATAAACTCATTTAGAATAATAGGGTGGTGATTCGAGCCAATACGATCCAATGCAATATAAGAGAATGAAGGTTAATCAAGGAGTAAGGTGTTTGAGATTAGAAAATGATCAGGTTTACTTAACTTATCTCCATTGGCACTATGTGAAAGAATAGCCACCCAAAGGCACATCAAATGGACTTGTGTCATTGATAAAATTAGTAAAATTTGTAGCCTTGACTTGATTAAATGTCGATCCAAGCCCTTCTAAAGGGAACCACACAACATTAAAATCGCCAAAAAGAATAAAGTTCCATGGATTATTACACATATAGTCACTTAAAAAACTTCATAGAATCCTCTTACGGGGCGTAGACATTGATCATTAATAACATTGTGTTTAGAGAAAACCTAAATACCATCAACAATGATTCAATTATCTTAGAAATGGTTTTAGTTTTGGAGAATACGACTGGATCTCCGAGAGAAACAATACCACCCGATAAAGACATATTATAGAAAATAACATAATGTTTGGAGCTGAAGAAAATCATTTTCAATTTACCATTTAGTATAATTTTATATATTGCAATTAATTATAAAAGTTGATAAAAATAGAATATAGAAAACAATTTGAGTGTTTAGCATTGAAGAAAAGAATAGCTAGTGAAAACTGATAAAGATAGAATATTGAAAACAATTAGAATATCTGGGATTAATGAAAATAAAATCCATGTGAGACTAGTAACTCATGTACATAGACATCTAGCCATTTTGTATATCACTGGTCAAATAAAAGAAACAAAGATGTTAAAAGAAGTATAAGTGTAACATCGTAAAATTTAGATAATTGGATATAAAGAATGTAAACCGGGTAAAGAATGTTAGCAGCTGTTAAAATATTAATCAAGTAAAGAATGTTAACAGATGTAAAGAATGTGGACAGGTTAAAGAATGTAGGAAAATTGAAAAATAAAAGTTCGAAAGTTGAGGAAAAATTATGCACAAAGCTAGAATGTAGATTTTTTTAAGTATGTGAAATGTTTCAAAGAAATCACTAAGTAGCCAACTTTCATGTTTGAAAGGGTGACTTTCTGATATCTAAGTTTTGAGTATTATATATATATATATATATATATATATATATATATATATATATATATATATATATATACACACACACACACACACACTCACACACACACACACATACATCAATAAATAGCCCTTTCTAAGAAAAATGTAATACAAAAACAAGCAGGTCAATACGAGTTTGTATAAGAAAGTTATGAAGGTTTAAAGTTAGGTACATATTCATTTATAATGTTGTCAAATTTGACCTACTTTGACTTTTGTGGACTTCCATTGACCAACAAGTTTGAATGATATTTTCCAGCTTTTATTATCATTTTATCATCTAAACTTTTGGAGAATTAAATGTAGGTGACAAAGCTGAGATTAGTGTGTGTAAACATAAATAAGAGAATAATTAAAGGAATATTCATGAATTTTCATCATCAAGCTAGATATTTGAAGGTACCAACTCATTACCATTCTGTCTAATGTAAAAGTCTACAAGTTTAGTCATGTTTCACCAACCTTAATTTCAGTTTGGGTCTTGCAAGTATGAATTAAAGTAAGAAATCATAGTTTGAGTATCCTTTGTGACCATGGAACAAGTTAAAATTACATGTTTAAACCTCAAAATTTTTTATTATTATGTAAATCAGGTGAAAAAACACATTTTTCAAGAAGGCTTTTAATGAATCAGTTAATTGTGAATAATCATATCATGAGTAAGATTAAGGACATAATTGCTAGGATTAACATATTATTTGTCAAGATTAACACGTTTTAAGTAAGATTCAAAGATCTAATGCAACAAATTGAAATTGCACAACTTGGAAGTAGAACATGTAGTTATAATATGCTTTTTATGGAATGTTTACAAGAGTAATTAAGCTTTTTTGTGTAATTCTTACATATGAAAATATGAATAGCATTGTTTTATTTTCAATAGAGATAATGGTATGGAATTGGGAAATTCAAGTAACCCATGGAATTGTAAAGAATTACTAATCGCTAGTCAAATACTACTAGTAAATAATGGTTTAGACAACATAATACATACTACAAAATGTAGTCAAGAAATGGAAATTTGAAAAAGTTAAACAAGTAATGGATTATTGCAAATATGGTGTATAATAATCTTGATGGATCAACTCTGTAGGTATAAAGGAAGTATAAAGAAGAAAAAGAGCAAAAGTAAATATAGTCAAGGCAAGGTTATAGTGGAACTTTGTAGTTAGTCTTATATAACTACTAAAATGAGTACTTAGTGGTTATTTTTCTATTTTGGGACACATATCTTAATGTTGCATTTTTATTGATGTTTCTCAACTATGAAATTGTTGTGTCAAATTTCATGGAAAGCTTATGAAGCTTGTTATTGTTTTTCAGTATAAAGGGTATGAAATCCCTAGAAATTGATATTAACTGTATCAAAAATCCTTATGGTATGATATTAAGGTTCTGAAACTTTTATGGTTTGATATAAAGGGTATTAAATCCCTTTAAATTTACATTAAGGATATGAAATCCCTATAGTTTTATATTAAGGGTATGAACTTCTTATGGTATGATATGAAGGGTACGAACTCCCCATGGTATTATATTGACGGTATCAAATCCATATGTTTTAATACTAAAGGTATGAAATGCATATGCTTTAATATTAGGGTTATGAAATCCTTAGGGTATCATATTCAGGGTATGATATTCAGGGTATGAAATCCTATGGCTTTGATATAAAGGGTATGAAATCTATATAAATTGATATAAAGGGATGAATTTTGTATAAGTTGATGTTAAGGGTATGGAATTCTTATAGTTTGTCATCAAGGGTATGGAATACTTATAGTTTGTTATTAAGTTTTACTAAGGGAGTAAGGGTATGGAATCCCCATAGTTAATGATCAAGGGTATACAATCCCTATAGTTTGATGTTAAGACAATCAAATCCATATTTGTATGTTTGTCTTGGAAAATACATGTGCAATTGATATCTGCTTGTTCTTATATTGTTTTGTCTATAAACTCACATTAACTTTGTGAGGTGATAGTTGTGTCTTAAAACCTATGCACTCATGAGAAAATGTTGTCTCATGTAATATTTTTATTGACATGTGTTACAGGTACATGATTGAAGTGTGTGACTTATATTCTTAGGTAAAGATGCTTACTTTTGATAATTCCTAGATCACTAGATCTGGTTTAAGCAGATATTAGCCATTTTTGGTTTTTGTTAAGGGTACTTTGATTCATTTAATGTTTGTTCATGTTTTTGTATCATGTTCTAAACCCCATACAAACTATGATCTATGTTTGAATGTTTAAAACATGTGACTTACTTCCCTTGGACTTAAAATTAGTGAAACTAATATCCTAATGGTATGTTATTCCATGAGTGTAAAGCTTGGGGTGTTACAATAAATGTGAAGTAACCCCGATGCCGTAAAATATGTGTATGTATAATAGGCAAGACATAAATTATAGATTACATTTAATTATATATACAAGTGTGAGTTTGGTTTGTTAAGACGAATAAATGAGAAAAATATATTTTATATGTTATAACAACCTTACACACATGAAAAAGAATATGTAAACAACAAAAAATAAATTTCTAAAAAGCGCTAACTTATAAATCAGAGAAATCTTAAAAACATGCATTAAAATAAATATATAAAAATTTAACTTCTGAATAAAACTAATTTATTAAAAACCATTTCATAAAAAAATGTAAAATATTCAAAACACTTGTAAAATCTAAATACATGTAAAAAATAGGAATGAATTTCTAAAAAATAAATTGTAAAAACGAAGAACTCTAAAAAGCATGCAGATAAATGAAAATATAAAATATCTATAGAAAGTAAATTAATAAACTAATTCCTTTTAAAGGGGTAAGTCATTTGTATAATGGATGTATATGCAACTAACTCACATCCCAAGTCCATCTCATCAAGTCGATCCTCACATCGGTGGTTTGAAGGAAACGAGATACCCTTCCATCGTAACTAGGTACTTGCGAACCATAACACATGCACCATACATGGGGTATCTAGCTTCGCACGTGCAAAGTGATAATTATTTAGAAATTTAATCATTAGATCATTCATATATAGGTCAAATTTCATATGGATATCATGAGTGACACCCATAGACTACCATCTTAAATGCAATGCACATGTAATATGAAATCTTGTTTTGAAAAATCATTGTTTCATCATATTTAGTACATCATTCAAAAATATATATTCATGAATGCAAAAATATGCTTATGGTATAGCACATAACATATGGAAATGAATGCATGAAAATCTTTTAAAAACAACTCATGTGATTCATTCTCTAAATAATACTAGAGACCCAAGTCATGTGTTTCAGTCTCTAAATTTGTAAAACCTAAAAGAAAGGTTGGAGGAAAGGAAATGTTATAATTATGGTAACAGAAGTTATGAAGCTTCAAAATGTCTTCATGAGAAAGGCTAAAAAGGAAATAACAACTTAATGCTAAAATGTGTATTAAAAAAGAAACTTCATTGAATTTTTTATCCATTAAAATGTTATTACAATTTTCTTTCATTAACAACTATTGTAACCAAACTCATTTCTGAATGGGTTAAAAATGGGATCTAATTTGTTTAGCTGGTGTGCTAGGGACATGAGCATATTTGGTATTTGGATAATGGTTGTTCAAGGCACATGACAGGTTTAAAGTCTCTTCTTGAGACTTTGTCAAAGAAGATGGTCACAATGTTACATTTGGAGACAACAACAAAGGCTTCACCAATGGTCATGGAACTTTAAGATGTAACTTGGAGAAGTTTACAAATGTGTCATATGTAAAATGTTTAAAGTATAATCTTATTGTAATCATTCAGATGTGTGATGCTGATTATGAGAACCTTTTTAACTAAAAAGTGAATGATTATTGATGCTAACAAGAAAGTGGACTTTAGTGCTAAAAGAAAGGAAGACATTTACATTCTAGACATGTTCTCAGCTAATAAATACTTGAAGATGTGCTTTCTGTCTAAAGCTTAATCGGATCTCAGCTGGCTATGGCATAAAAGCTCTCTTACCTCAACTTCAAGACTCTCTCAAATGTGGCAAATCAAGACATGGTCATGATATTCCCAAGACCAACTTTGTAAAGGATAAGATAGGCTTAGCATGTCAACTTGGAAAACAAAATAAGACCTCATTAAAATCCACATTAATTTGATAAATAAACTTAATTACATGAAAAATATATCTTAATATTAAACCTCTTCAACATTCATCTAATTAATCACTATATCTCGAGAGTTTTATAACTTATGGTATTGAATTGGTACTTATAATACATATTGCTTAATAGAGATATAAATAGTTGACATAGGTGGATGATGTTGTTAGAGTCTAGAGAATATAATGGATGAGATTATGACTGATAACACACAAAACTCTACATTGGGAGGGGGCTTTGTATTTGTATAGAACGAGAAAGAAGTACACGACTTTAGAAGATGTCATTTTGTATAAATGAACCTATTTATTAATCATTTTTGTTATTGTTCGTGTGGTGTTCTTTAGAGCTACGTTGAAGATTCTGAGTTCGTTGAATGTACATATATGTGAAATATGATGATGTTAAATTTAGGTAAACATGTGCTTGATCATTTTTTATATTTCATATATGTATTGTTTCTTAAGAAATACGAAATATAAGTTGAATTTATTTTTTATTTGTTACAAGATAAAAAATAATTAAACTTATACTATATTAAGTTGATTTTTAATATATTAAACTTCTTTAATATTCTACTTCTATTGCTAACACTTTAATTTTTAACAAAATATAATTCTTTATTAGTTTAGAAATGTCGTTGTATGTAAAACATCATCGTTTTAATATCAAAACTTTTGAATAGATGATATATTATTGTAAACACCATGTTTTCCGGTATGTTCGTTTTTAGCGAATCAATTATTTTAGCATAATATAATAATAATAATAATAATAACATAATTATGGAAGTTGGGGGGGGGGTGAATTAAGTCATAATAAGAAACTTGGATTGTGAATTAAAACTAGTTTGTGCTAATCAAAAATAGGAATCTATAGTTCAAGGACCAAACTGTGCATTCCTCCAAACTTGTACCATGCATCCTATTAATATCTAGAATTGTCGGGTCTTGTGGGCAGATTCGAATCGGCCAAATGGCCTTCTTCACGTCTTAGCCCATGTACTTGTGGATCGAATTTAGGTAAAATCGTAACCCTATTTTCTTGGAAATTCTTGGCCGTGAGCTACATTCCCCTTCTCCCTCTCATCTCGTTTTCTTTTCTCTCTACCGTTTTCTCTTTTATTTCCTGCTGCCGTGAACAAGAGAAGGACCGTGAGGTTGGGGGTAGCTTCCCAAACTATGGGTGAAGGGAGGGATTCAAGGAGAAGCTTTGAGATCAAGTCTTGGTGGTGGAGTTGTTTCACTAGTACGTAAACCTTTATCCTTCTTCTTTGTTGGAGCCGTAAATCACCAACATCACCACCATGCTTCCATCGTGAAGTGTATATGGGTGGGTATGTGTTTGGTGTGGTTCATGTGTTTCTCCTAATTTTTTATACTCTAATGGTCATATTCCTAAGCTTCTTGAATGAGATTCTTGTTTAAGTTCTTATCACACACCTATTGTGAAGTGCATGTGTGGGTTGTGTTGTGTATGGTTTAAATGATCATAGCCTACTTCTAAATTTCTATGATAGAATATCTTTGGACTTAATTCAGACCCTGGAGGTCTTAAGCTAGGCTTTAATGGGTTTAGGAGTTGAAACCCTAAACCCTAATGTCATTCTTGGACTTTTGGATTTTTTTTCACTGTTTTGAACTCTATCTTGCAAAATTCGTACAAAATCATAGGTTTCACCATTTTTGGTGATCCTTACAGATATGGATTGGTAATTGTGTTTAGGTTTTTGGTCCAGAAAGCCTTGGCCTAATTCAATCCCTAGGGTAGGTAGAAGTTGCAATCTTCACTGACTGGTTCAGGACTGTGACGAACAGTGATTTCTGCGTTGCTAAATTCATAGAAAAATGTACAAACGTTATTTGGGGGCAAGACCAATGGGAAAAGTTTCGTTTAGGAGTCTAGTTTCCTCTTACCAACAATCAGAACCAAATCCCAATCCATTTTGTGTTTTGGTTCTATCATTGAAGGGTGGTCTAGTGAATGGACTGATCAGATCAGTCAACTTTGATGATTTTTCATTTATTATAAGAAAATGAAAATGACCTTAGGTCTGGCCCTATGATCTTGTGCTTTGGGTCTAGTGTTTTCATGATTTCTATTAGATTTTATATTGAACTCCTCCTTGCTTGAATATTGTAAATCTAGTGATTGGGTCAAAATTCAGCTTTAGTGTCGGATTCCTCTTTTGTGATAATTGTCTTAGTTATTGGTTTTGGGCGTCATGGTGCATGTCCGGGTTTACCTAAAACTAATTAAATCATATAATAACGCATTTGTTGAGTAAAAGTCAATAGGGGTGCATGGTAGGACACGGTGCGTGTCGGGAAACGGAAAACTATATAACTATAAGTAGTTATTTACAAATATAAAATTCGTTCTAAGCAGTGGATGGTATATGGGCTATAGGTCAGTGGAAGAAGGAGGGTATCTGAGTACTACCTGGTTGTGTGTTACGTACTGCTACTTGTCAGGTGAGTTTCTCACTGCATTGTATTGATGTTATACATTCTTTGTTGTAGTTTGTGTTTGTTAATGTGAAGTTGATTGTTATATTGTGGAATGTTGGTATACATGATTATGTGGTGTGGTATGTATGATTATGTGGTTTGGTATGCATGATTATATTGTATGGTATGTATGATTATGTGAGTGTGTAGTACTAGGCTAGTCTGTTGCCTAGATTATGTGGGATGGTTGGGTATAGAACAAGGTTGCCCGGCAAGATGCGTAGAGCAAGATTGTATGCACAGCTGAGACTGCTGAGTAGTTAGCAAGATGTATTAGCAAGATTACATGCACGACTCAAGGTGCCGAGCAAGATGGCCTGACTCATCATACTAAAGAGAGTGGATAGATGGTTGTGTACAGAGCAAGATTTCCCAGCAAGACGCACAAAGCAAGATTGTATGCACGGCAGATAGTGCTGAGCAGTTAACAAGTTAACTAAAATATTGTGTTGTGTTCTCTGTTTAGGGGTAAAGCATGTGTGATTAATGTACTTTGTATGTGTTGAAATTCACTAAGTGTGTGCTTACCATTTCCTTATTAAATCATTGTTTCAGGTTCTACAGGTGTGGGTCATGGCAAGGCGTGACGCGTACACACTGCTTCTTCTTTTAGATATTCATGTTAAAGTTGACTTTATCTAGTTTGCCTTCTGTTGTTGGATTTATTTGATATTAAATGTTTTTGGAATAAATAAAGTTGTTGAGTTTTGGAATGTTTTCATTGAAGTGATTTTTCTATTGAAATGTTATTTAAAAATTTTAAATTTACCAATAATTTTGGGATGTTACAATTATACTTAATTTAATTTAAATATAACGTTAAAGAAAAAACTTAAATCAAATATTCATTTAAACATAAAAGAAAATCCAAATTTTTTTTTCTAAATAGTTAAACATTTCATATGTAAAAACCTGAATTGCAATACCAAGTTAACTAAAATATTGTCCAAAATATATTTTTTATAATCATGCAAACTTTTTGAAAAATATAGTTTTAAATATAACTAACAATAATAATACTTAAATTGAACATTAAATAAAAATTACATTGTTTCCTTACAAAGAAAACAATGTTTGATATTTGAAATAATCATAATGAGCAAAATAAAGAAAATTAGACAAATAAGTTATTCTCAAATTAATTGACAATACCAATAGTTAAAAATAATCATAATTAAACATTATATTTAAAATGATTCAAGTATAACACGTGGATAAATGTCATTTGAATGATGTCATTCTAAAATATATTTATATTAATTAATAAATCATGCATAGAGTTAAAAATAACACTAAATTGAATATAATTCATAATAGTTCCTATGTTTTATTTAGAATTAAAATAAAAATCATTATTTCGATCTTGATAAGAACAAAAAACTTACTTTTGAATAACATATATTTATAAATATTTTAACTACGTAATTATATCTCGTGCAACGCGCGGACATTCGCCTAGTTTTCTATTATAAATGAAGTCGTTCAAATCAATGTGGTTCAAGATAAATGATTTATCTTTTACCACATTAATTTGAGGTTTTTTTTCTTTATCCCATATTGATTCACATACATATACGAGATTTCTCTTTATTTTATATAATACAATTCATTTGCTTCCATTATCCATCAAACGAAATTTTTCAAGTCTATTATTAATTAGTGATCATTTTACCATAAAAACATGCTTTTATCGTAAGTTTTAAAATATTTTTACTATTTAGTTTCAACTCTAAAAAATATTGAAACTCAAAAGTAAAAATTAAAATTACTTAAAACTTTTAAAAACTTGACTAGGTTGGATGTTTAGAGTACGCCATTTTCAAAAAGTGACACCGGTGTAAACATTTTTCGATTCACCAATATGTATATACGTAGAAATTTTAAAATTACTTAAAACTTTTACAACTTGATTAGATTGAAAGTTTATAGTATGTTGCTTGTAAAATGTGACAATGATATAAACATTTTTCGGTTCACCAATATGTATATACGTAGAATTTTTAATTGTTAATGTTTTAACTATCTATTATAAACGTGATCTTTCAAAACAATGTGGTTCAAATTTAATAATTTAATTTTTGTCATAGATTATGTTGATATTTTTTCTTTATCTCACATTGTTTCACGTATTTATCTAACATTTCATATTTCACTTATATAATACCACTAATTTGATTACATTATTCATCAATCTTGATCATAATATGACTTTCAAAGTCTATTATCAATTGAATATTATTTTATTGTACAAACATGTTTTCTAAAAATGATAAAGGCTTCTATTTATAGGGTTTAGTTTCCAAAAGTATTAAAGCTAAAAAAATGAAAATGAATATTACTAATTTTTTTTAAAACTAACTAAGTTGCAAGTTTAATATATGTCTGAAAAAAGTGACGAGGATGTTGCGTTTCACATATATAACCTTTAATTTTTCTCTTATATAATATCACTCTATAGGTTCTCATATCAATCTTGATCGTGCCATTGTTTTCAAAGTCTATTGTTAATTAGTAGTCAATTTATCATAAAAACATGTTTTTATCTCAAAGTTTCAACAATTATTCTATTTCGTTTTAACTTGAAAAATCATTGAAACTAAAAATATCAATATTTAAAGAGTTAAAAACAATTAAAAAAACCAATTGAGTTGCAAGCTCATAATAAGTCGTGTGTTGCAGTTCAATGTGTGATGACAACATTGTAAACATTTTATTTCACTTTCATAAGATTTATGCACATAAAACTTTCAAACGATAATGTAACACCGCATCTTTCATAAGCTTTAAACGATGTAACCGTTTATAAAAATATTGTGAAGTAAAAATTATGTTCTTTCAAAAACTTTTCTCATGACATTATGTAAGACCCGTGTACGCGCGGTGCGGCTCGGGAGGATCCGCGGCGCGGCTCGGGAAAGATCTGGATTCGCGAATGATTTATACGCGCGGCGCAGCTCGGGAGGATCCGCGGCGCGGCTCGGCGCAGATGTGAAAAACCCTAATTCGGATTTAAACGCCTATATAAAGGGTCCCAGCCCTAGGGTTCGTGTTTTTGGAGGTTTTCTGGAGTAGAGTCGACTGGAAGATTGGAAGAAAGAGATACAACGTGAGAGAAGGCTTGTAACGGATCGTGTGCATTACTTCGTTTTTCAGAAGTAAGGTAAGAAGATCTCCTCTTCTGACTTTCCTTTTCATCCCTTCATATAGTGTTATCCTATGATTAGTGGTCTTGGTGACTTGTAACATTTTGGGTTTTGGACCATGGACATGTATGGACTTGCATGTCTATAAGAGAGTGACCTTAGGGTAGTTTCTGATCGCAGGAAGGGTGTAGAGAGGAACCCTAATCGATGGCTGTACTGGTTAAGAGCAAAAAGAGGATTTCAGACTATAACGAGTCCGCGACGCGGAAAGGCTACGTCGGCGACGCGGGTTCGAGTAAAACCCCGTAAGTGTAATGATAGTCCGCGACGCGTAAGAGAAAGGTCGTACCGCGGCGAGGGACTGTTTGACCAAAAGCTTACTTTCGACACTTGTTTGTTAGCAAATGTTGGGTCTAACCTTTAGGCAAGTCTATAGGAGTTTGGTCAGTGGTTAATATGTTGTGTATGTGGGATTTAGGTGTTTGGACGAGCTAAGTTGGGATATTAGAGAATATCTACACGATTTCGAATCAGGTGGGTATCCTCACCTTACTATGTGATGTTGCATGTTAGGCATCTTGTGAGTTATTTACAGTTATATGATTTGCTCTATATCTGTGATTATTTATTGTTGGGCTCAGTAATGATGCGTGTCCCCTCGTAGCTGTTATATGACGAGTTGGACTATTGCCTTATCCCATAGCTGTTGTATGATGGGCTGGGCCATAACCGGGAAACCATAGTTGTTGTATGATGGGTAGAACCGCCCCATGTCCATAGATGTTGTATGATGGGTAGAACTGCCCCGTGTCCATAGCTGTTGTATAATGGACGCCCGTAGCTGTTGTATGGCGGGTAGGGTCGGGTCGTTCTCGAGGACGGGTTGTTTGATGTGTGGGCATGTATGGTAATTTATGGACTCACTAAGCTTTATGTGTAACATCCCAAAATTTTTGAGTAAATTTAAAAATTTTTAAACGAAAACTTCAATATAAGAAAAGCCACTTAATTAATTTTCATAATATTCCATAACTTATAAGTTTAATGAAAACACCCCAGGATTTACAAAAGTTAACGAAATCTCAATATAGCGGAATATTAATTCAAAAACAGTCCTCCAATGAAGCAGCACAGTGTATACACGTCATGCCTTGCCATCCATGATACCTGATGTACCTGAAACAATAGTTTATATAGGGAAAGGGTAAGCACGAAGCTTAGTGAGTTCCTCAAAATACCATACGATCCATCACATAACATACAACACATCATAATCATTCATATGTCTGTGAGACTCGCGGGCTATCCCTGTTCCGCTGAAGACTCACGGGTAATTCCCGTTCTTGTCTTATCGCTCGCAGGCTTCTCCCGTTCCGTCTAATGACTCGCAGGCTATTCCCGTTCCGCCTATTGGCTCGCGGGCTATCCCGTTCCGTCTAATGACTCGCAGGCTATTCCCGTTCCGCCTATTGGCTCGCGGGCTATCCCGTTCCGTCCACAAACAATCATTATCATAGCAATAATTCATACAATTATCATAACAGGTAAGATCACCTTAGTCTAACATATATTCCTTCCTACGCATGCAATATCACCTATAGTATAGTGAGAAGACTCACCTGATTATAGTTGACTATATCGTTTATCTTTCTCGGCTTTGTATTTCCTTCAACTTTAACTGTTAACATAATAAGAAATCTATCATTTCTTAATCCTTAACTATATTATAGTCGCATCATTAAACCCTTCAATAATTCCAATATGATACTCCATGATTTATCAAGTAAAGAACGGCCAGGTAGAAGATTAGATGGGGTGGCAGGATCCTTTCAGCATTTTAGCCTTTCGGAAAATCCAACAACCAGATCCCAAGTAATCGGCCTAGTCACCGTCCTCGTAAGTAAATCAATCGGTATTATATTCGGAAATTACGAATTGTTATAATAACGACATTTTAAGGTTTTTGTTTACTATTGTTAGAAATTAGTATAATATAACATATGTTATACTTATTAAATATTATACTTCTTAACACAAAAACCATTTTACAATACCTAATTAAGCTATAGAAAAGTTTGTAGTTACCTTATGACCAGTCGTCGGAACCTATAACTTCTTCGCTAGGCTTTTGAGCTTCCTTCCGCTCACTTCTTACACTCTAGTGCTTAGAAACCTATATATATTGGATTGAGATTTGTTGGTGTGGTTTATGAGATGTTTTGGGGGGTATTTATACTTGATTTCTTGAATAAAAAATGGCATGACACTTTTGACAAAAGATTTTAATAATATAATTTTGTTGAAATTAAAGGCCTTCTAGAATCAGTCTGTTCAAGACTGGTTTAGCCGATCTTAAACCCATTAAATTCACGTTTTTATTTGATATTCAGAAAATTCATCTCAATACCTTTCTAGGGATGTATTTTACGTATTTATACGATTTTTCTATGATTTATTATGAATTTTTGAAAACAGACTATCTAATCTGTCAATTCCGAACTAATCAGTAAAGATTGCATTTTTTACCATAGATAATCTCATTTTCAAGCTTACTATTATTTTTGTTAATTGTACTAGACTCAATTTGTAAACTTTGTGCATTGGTTTGAGGTCCAAACAATTTTCCTAGAATTAATTATGATTTTTCTAAAAACGACACAAAATGCTGATTTTATATGAAATTGTAACTAAAGTTTTTCTTAGCTTTATAACTACCAAAAATCATATAATTCATAACACTCTTATTTTAAGTATATGTTATAATCAGGATACGGGTCTTACAAGTCTCCCCTACTTATTTGGATTTCGTCCCGAAATCCGCATTCTCGAACGCCTCTATGTATTTCCCATCGAGTCCTTATGTTCTTCAAAAATCCTCCTCATCTTATTGTCGAACCTTTACAAGGTTTCATTATCTTTCCCTTCAACTTTCACATGTCTCTGTAATAATGCTTAAGGTCCTATTATTCTCATTCACTCCATACTTCTTTTCTTCTAGTTACTCTAGATGTAAAACTCTAACTGTTTCTCACAGTCCCACACATCAACTTGACCGGCTACTTTCTACAGTACATATTTAGTACTTTCTAATCTTCATGTATACATAGTTAACCTAGTTAACTTGCAACACCTAATTTTTAACACTATTTCGTATTTATATGAATTCGCATATTTCAACACACATTTGTCTCAATTCAATATTTTCTTTTAAATACTTTTTGGCTAAATAATTCTATATTTGTAAAATTTCCAAAAAAATTTGTTTCACCGAAAAATATAAAATTTACATCATCTTTCGTAAGTTCTTTTTTTTTTCTTTGAAGTACTGAACACTCTTTAAACTATTTCCATTATATGGAGACATAAAATTTTGTTTTATTTCAAGAGTCTCTTTATTATCTCGTTCTCACCAGAGTCAAGCAGGGAATTTTGAAAAAAATGTCACTTGGGGTAGTGAAAAGTCGCATCTACTGTAGTTAGTTTGAATTTCGGTAATTAAAACGTGAGGTGTCCTTTCAGTTCCGTGTGACCTTTCGGTTCCAGCTGCAAGATACTATATATACAGGTATGTAGTATCATTCATTTCCACATTCATTTTCAGTCTCGTCCTCTCTTATCACTAGTTTGTTCATAAACGAACTCATATTTAAAGCCGAGTCATGGAAAACAGATCTTCAATGGGCGATCTGTCGAACCCTGGACCTGGTTTTCCACAAGGAGAGGGTACTTCAAACCAAGAATTCTTAATAGAGTTCGGTGACTTAACATTCTAGACATCTATCATCCATATTTTGTTTATATTTCTAATGTTTTGTTTGATTCTGAATTATGTTACAGTCTTCCAGATATACTACCAATAGAGCAACTCCACGGTGAGCCGGAAATTTTTCCCGAGTTGAACATTAACTCAGAAGATCCGGTGCATGCATCATTAGACTTTGCACTTGATCAGACTCCATACCTTCTACCAGGTTAAATTCTTTAAATGATTGCTTCTATGAATATTCAATTTTGTTTATCATCTGACAGTTGTTATTCGTAGACCCATTTGTGGATGATCTATCTGACTACAATCCATTCATCGACGTACCCTCAACGAGTAGTGAGATTACCCCCATGAATCAAGGATTCATGGCTGACATTCAGAATGAAAGTCAATTACAAACAACTCATAACATCAATATTGAAATGAATCCCGAGCTTGGGGTTGGTTTTCAATATCAAAATCACCTTCAGGTGATTCAGAGGAACCTAGAAGGATTTCAAAATCCTGGTATTTTAGTTGAAAACCAACAATTATTACCGATAGAGGCCACTAATTTTGATGAATCAATGTCCATCTTTGGGTCAAAAAATCAGGATCATGTTCAAATGATCCAGAATGATAACAATACAATTAGATTTGAACCTTCTAGTTCAGAAAACATAGCAGGTGGCAGTGGAAGGGGTTTCAGACATTTATTAAGTAGGGAAATAATAGCTGAACACTTTAACGAACCAATTGAGAAAGCTGCGGAAGAACTCAACATTGGAACGACACAATTAAAAAAACGCTGTAGAGAATTAGGTATCAATCATTGGCCCCAACGACAACTTACGAGTCTGCAAACTCTTATTGATCGTGTTGAGGTAAGGAATTACATTTTTTTTTATCGTAAAGTTGTAATTACTAAAGTTATTTGTGTCACAGGAATTTGGTTACGAGTTTAGTGGAGCAACAGGATTATCGAAAGATTTAATACCCAACCTAAAAAGAGAGAAAGAAGCAATAATTGAAGGATCACAATCGGGTCTAACAGACGGCACAAAGAAACTGATACAAGCTGCTCATAAGATTGAATATAAGAAAAGAAAATTTCTGGAAAAAGGGGAAACTTCATCCAGAACTCATACACAGCAGCAATCTCTGCCATCTAATTCTGGTATGAGTAGTATTAATCCTGGTTTACTCGAGCCTGTGAGTGAGGGGAATTTTGGAGGCTCTGTAGGTAACCTAGCCTGGTTTCCTCCTTATAGCTACCCCCAACTGGTTCCGAATTGGAACCCTTCCTCATCACTTCCCTACTTACACACTCCCCAAACGAGTCAGTTTTTAGCCCATAATCATGGGGTTACGGGTTCCAACCCTATCGAGACCCCACACCTTGGAGCTCCTCCTCCAATAACTGAATACATACCCCTTCCAAATTCTCAAGAAGGTACAAGTCGACCTACTGATGACAAAGAGTGGAGTGTAGAAGATCTTTTTTCGCTTCCTTCTGATTCTTCAGTTTAGGTTAGTAGTTCTGTAAACTTTTCTTAATGTATTACTATAAAGTTGTAGTAATGGATTAAATATATTGACATGTTACTATAATTTTAATAATTTCATCGATTCAATATAATATTCATGTTGTTCCCTTAATTTCGTATTCCTCCCCCACTTGGACTAAAGTCCAAGTCTGTTTATTCGATTTATAATTTTTTTTTACGAGCCCTTACTCTCTCGAACGAAAAACAAGCCCACTCTGCTCAGCCAACAACTTGCATCGGGGCAAACACTATCTCAATAAACATGTTTCGATAATGTAAAGATGTTTACATCAACCACCATATGTTACTCATCCGCTTGCGACCCTAGTCAACACCTCTATCGTCAGTTACCTCAATCACGAGTGAGTGATCCAAACTCTCAACCCATACGACCCACTATCATCTCAGGCGCCGCTTGCACCTCTTTGACCGTGAGTTGGAAAACTCACCCTTACATCCTCTAGTCCCTGTATGACTTGTGCGCCCATTAGTTGCATGAAAAATAGCTACCACAATAGCATTTTGGCATTCTCCCTTTCAACAGTCTTTAATCTCAGTAATTAACTTAAGCATGATCGGTCTAACCAAACTGGTATGATCGCATCTTAATTGTTCCTACTGAACCTCACAATCAACATTCAAAAATTGAATGGATAAAAGTTTACCACATTACACTAGCATTTAAGTTAATTATGCCAGACACTCACATATTCAGCTCCTTGGATCCTTCGTGACGAACTCCCGACTCGAACGTGGATCCTGTGCTTTCGATAGTAGGAGCTCTACTACTACCTTCCACACCTATCCATGTTCGTTCCAAGACCCGTCTCGAAATATCCAATTCGCTTCTCACCGATAATTTTAACACATATGCCCTTACAAGGCGTATGTCAACCCTTCTAGGAATACTTGGAATCCCACCCTCACCCTGCTATTCTAACTAAGACGGAACTTCCTCCAGTGATGACAGGTTGTTTCGCGAATGTAGTTGTATACAATATCGAACTAAACAGTCTTTCAAATAAGAGAATCTTCCTAAGGCAACAACCAAACAAGGAACATGCAATAAGGTCAACTCACTCATTCTATGACTATTCAGTCCATATTGTATACAACTTAGTGGAAATCTCTAACAACCTATCGGCACTAGCATACAGTTCTATTAGCAAATAGCAGATAATAATACAACAATGTGTGATCTCTACCAGGCATTTCAGCAAACATATACCATATGTTTTTTTTTAACATCCACAATATTAAATACTTAACCCTTTTCTCATACTGGCGTCAGCTGGCGGTACACACTGTGTCTTCAGTTCACCCTTCATAAAACATCTTTCTTTCGTAAAAATGTTTTAATAAAACTCTTAAGCCTCAACTTGAGTCCAGAACTCACTAAGTGAGCCTGATTCTCTCAAGCTGTGCTCTGATACCAACTTGTAACATCCCAAAATTTTTGAGTAAATTTAAAAATTTTTAAACGAAAACTTCAATATAAGAAAAGCCACTTAATTAATTTTCATAATATTCCATAACTTATAAGTTTAATGAAAACACCCCAGGATTTACAGAAGTTAACGAAATCTCAATATAGCGGAATATTAATTCAAAAACAGTCCTCCAATGAAGCAGCACAGTGTATACACGTCATGCCTTGCCATCCATGATACATGATGTACCTGAAACAATAGTTTATATAGGGAAAGGGTAAGCACGAAGCTTAGTGAGTTCCTCAAAATACCATACGATCCATCACATAACATACAACACATCATAACCATTCATATGTCTGTGAGACTCGCGGGCTATCCCTGTTCCGCTGAAGACTCACGGGTAATTCCCGTTCTTGTCTTATCGCTCGCAGGCTTCTCCCGTTCCGTCTAATGACTCGCAGGCTATTCCCGTTCCGCCTATTGGCTCGCGGGCTATCCCGTTCCGTCTAATGACTCGCAGGCTATTCCCGTTCCGCCTATTGGCTCGCGGGCTATCCCGTTCCGTCCACAAACAATCATTATCATAGCAATAATTCATACAATTATCATAACAGGTAAGATCACCTTAGTCTAACATATCTTCCTTCCTACGCATGCAATATCACCTATAGTATAGTGAGAAGACTCACCTGATTATAGTTGACTATATCGTTTATCTTTCTCGGCTTTGTATTTCCTTCAACTTTAACTGTTAACATAATAAGAAATCTATCATTTCTTAATCCTTAACTATATTATAGTCGCATCATTAAACCCTTCAATAATTCCAATATGATACTCCATGATTTATCAAGTAAAGAACGGCCAGGTAGAAGATTAGATGGGGTGGCAGGATCCTTTCAGCATTTTAGCCTTTCGGAAAATCCAACAACCTGATCCCAAGTAATCGGCCTAGTCACCGTCCTCGTAAGTAAATCAATCGGTATTATATTCGGAAATTACGAATTGTTATAATAACGACATTTTAAGGTTTTTGTTTACTATTGTTAGAAATTAGTATAATATAACATATGTTATACTTATTAAATATTATACTTCTTAACACAAAAACCATTTTACAATACCTAATTAAGCTATAGAAAAGTTTGTAGTTACCTTATGACCAGTCGTCGGAACCTATAACTTCTTCGCTAGGCTTTTGAGCTTCCTTCCGCTCACTTCTTACACTCTAGTGCTTAGAAACCTATATATATTGGATTGAGATTTGTTGGTGTGGTTTATGAGATGTTTTGGGGGGTATTTATACTTGATTTCTTGAATAAAAAATGGCATGACACTTTTGACAAAAGATTTTAATAATATAATTTTGTTGAAATTAAAGGCCTTCTAGAATCAGTCTGTTCAAGACTGGTTTAGCCGATCTTAAACCCATTAAATTCACGTTTTTATTTGATATTCAGAAAATTCATCTCAATACCTTTCCAGGGATGTATTTTACGTATTTATACGATTTTTCTATGATTTATTATGAATTTTTGAAAACAGACTATCTAATCTGTCAATTCCGAACTAATCAGTAAAGATTGCATTTTTTACCATAGATAATCTCATTTTCAAGCTTACTATTATTTTTGGTAATTGTACTAGACTCAATTTGTAAACTTTGTGCATTGGTTTGAGGTCCAAACAATTTTCCTAGAATTAATTATGATTTTTCTAAAAACGACACAAAATGCTGATTTTATATGAAATTGTAACTAAAGTTTTTCTTAGCTTTATAACTACCAAAAATCATATAATTCATAACACTCTTATTTTAAGTATATGTTATAATCAGGATACGGGTCTTACATTATGCTTACCTGTTGAGTTTACAACATTTCAGGTATTTCAAATGACAAAGGGAAGGGCAAGGCTTGACGGTAGCACATCGCATACAAGAGACTTATTTTAATGAACTATGTTATGTTTTTCAAATGTTTCTGCTCTTGGTTTAATAAATATGTCTAACAGTTTTACTTTTGAAATAAAGATTTTATTGGAACCTTGGTAATAAATGAATTTTATAATTGTAAAATTACGGCGTTACAAATTGTTATCAGAGCCTTGGTTTGAGGGATTTGGATGAACTGTATTGGGAATCCAAACTCAAACTTAGGACTGAGCGATTTTTGTCAAGAAAATGTTTTTGGAAAGTTAAATTAAATTAAAAGAAGATGAGATGCGAACCGTCAACCGAGCTCAAGTAAGTTTTGTGATTCCCAATTACCCATGCTAAGTTTGTATTATATATTATGCTAGGATGTAGAATTTCCTGGTTAATATACTCTATAGATTGTTTTGTGCAATATGTGCTACTTTGGAATTTCATGCTACTGTCGCTAGGTTGCTTAGTGAATGCTGGTAGGTTATATACAATTAGGGTAAAATAGCCTAAAGAATTCTCGGTCTGGCCTTACTGGCTGTTCCTTGTTTGGTTGTGACTTTAGGGTAGATCAGTTATTCAAACGTCTATCTTATTCCCGATTGTGTACGGCTGTGCGTCCGTGAGGCGACTCAACGACGTTAGCAGTAGTTCTCTTAGGCACGTGTGGGATGGAGAGTTAGGTCAAATAATTAGGCACCACGGTGCATGATCATAGGGTTCATAGGAAGTGGTTTTGGTGTATGTGCGGCATTTTAGGAGGATGGTTGATGAACTTGGAATAAGGGTGAATAGGTGTGGAAGGTAGTACCAGGCCAGTACTACCGAAAGCACAGGATTCACGCTTGAGCCAAGAGTAGTCAACCAAAGTCCTAGAAAGTCAAGTAGCTGGGTAGATAGGAGTGACCCGGGTATTGATATTAAAACTGTTACGCATTTCAGAATGGCAATCACTCGAAGTAACTGTGGGCCAGATGCGGGTACCTCGAGCGGGGGAGGACCGACTAATGAAAATCTCTGCAACCTGATAGCGGAAGAGGTCTCGTGAGAAGTGTTGGCTGTGATACCTCAGTTCTTTGGTACTATTAATCCTGAGCTATGGGCAATGCTCGAGGAGCGACTGGCTACTCAGGACACATCAAGGACGAGGGATGCAAACTATAAGGACTTTTTGGCTTGTTCGCCTCCGATGTTCGATGGGGGCAGGGATCCGATTGTTAGCATGTGGTGGATTTCCGCGGTGGAGGGTGCTTTCCGCACTTGTTCCTATCGTGAGAACTCCAAGGTAACGTTTGCGGCGAATCTTTTAAGAGAGGGTGCGAAGGATTGGTGGGAGATACGAACGAAAGATCTCACCCTTGCTCAGTTGGATGCTATTACGTGGCCACAGTTCAAGGAATAATTCAAACTAGAGTATGTTCCACACGTGGAAATGGAACGCTTGGTGCAGGAATACCTGAATCTGACCCAGACTACTGAGATGGTGACGGAGATCACCAAAAAGTTTAATGAGCGAGCACTCTATATTTTTGATTACTTGTTGTTGGGCTCAGTACTGATGCGTGTCCCCTCGTAGCTGTTGTATGACGAGTTAGACTATTGCCTTGTCCCATAGCTGTTGTATGATGGGCTGGGCCATAACCGGGAAACCATAGCTGTTGTATGATGGGTAGAACCGCCCCGTGTCCATAGCTGTTGTATGATGGACGCCCGTAGTTGTTGTATGGTGGGTAGGGTCGGGTCGTTTTCGAGGACGGGTTGTTTGATGTGTGGGCATGTATGGTAATTTGTGGACTCACTAAGCTTTATGCTTACCCGTTGATTTTATAACATTTCAGGTATTTCAAATGACAAACGGAAGGGCAAGGCTTGACGGTAGCACATCGCATACAAGAGACTTATTTTAATGAACTATGTTATGTTTTTCAAATGTTTCTGCTGTTGGTTTAATAAATATGTCTAACATATTTACTTTTGAAATAAAGATTTTGTTGGAACCTTGGTAATAAATGAAATTTTATAATTGTGAAATTGGGGCATTACACATTAAGTCATGTTTTTTAAATCTTTTGGTCTCAACAAAAACAATTAAGTTTCAAAATATTTAAACAACATTTGGGGGTTACAAAACTCATATCAATACCATAGAAAAGAAACATGACATCTCAAGCCAATGTCCCATAAGTACACAACAATTCTACCGAAAATTTTGCATGACCTTTGGGCTAAACGGATAAAATCCATACTGACTCGACTCAAAATCAAAATATCCCAAAAGCATAACGGGACATAGCAAAACTTTACATTATTACTACAAGGGAATTCCAAACCATAATCATAACATCTCTCGATTACATAACATAACTATACCGTATTAAAAGTAACTCTATCTTCTGATTCTCTTTTCGATATAAGTCTATATGAGAGTTTCTAAGTCTTTTCTTCCTATCCTTTGATGTCAATCTCCCTGTTTCTTAGTACATAGCGTTTAAAACAAAGATACGTAAGACAAATATGTCTCGTGAGATACATGAGTTTTAGACTCAAAGCATTTGTAAACGTAACATATATCATTTTCAAAACCTTTGTAATCAAATCATGTATTGACACTTATGGTTAAATAGTTCATAAACAAATCATATCATAATACCTGTTGTCAAAACCTTAATAATTGAAACATATCATCATTTTTCTTGTAAAGCCTTTTCATAACAAATTAAATAACTATCTTACTAAAATAAAACTTTCATTACTTAAAACTTGACTGATATATTATCATAATTGGATTTTTATACTTAGGGCATTAATTACCTTAGGTGATATCCCAAGTCTGGGCTAGGATGGAAAGAACAAAATCAATTCACCCTAGCGTCTTATGTTTTTAGGACATTTACTTCGCGAAGGGGTTGGTACCACCACAGTAGACTCCTCTGGATTCCCTTACAGGAATGTCCTCCCCCGGGTACAAGAACAGTTCAATTGCTTCACATCGCTGTCCATTTCTTATATTAATACCAGTCATTTATAAACACTTTGAGGCCTATGCCCAAACATATTTTCATAAAACATCGTATGACTAGATACCAAAACTTAATTTCATAACATATTAAGATTACTACCAAATCATACTTTCAAAACATATTTGGCTGAATACCAAGTCAAACTTTCAAAAGACATCGGTAAACTTTCATATAGATCACATAAAACTTTATAAATATTTGCTAATTCAAGCTTTAAATACCATTTGGAAAATCATTACTTATGAAATATTTAGCATAGCATGTAACATAAAACGTTTAATATATAAAACTTGTTGCTATGTACCCAGTAAAAATCCCCATGTACTCACCTCGGTAGCTAGGTATGTCTACCTACAAAGATCCAGTGACTCTCGGCTCTAATTGCTTCCAACATCTTTTAACCTCTATTATTTAATAAGAGGTTAGTACATACTACACACTAAACATATAAGCTTTATCAAATCATACATGCACTATTTCTATACATCATCTAATTCCATTCCAAAGGTTAAGTATGGTCCTTAAAACATAATAATCATTCTTGCACATGTTTACCCCTTTTCGGCCTAATTTGGCTAATTATGAGATTCTCGGGTTCTACTAAATCATTTAAACAATTTTATTACTTCTTTATAAGTTCACATTGATGTTTACAAGTGAAACTTCCTTCAATTTACCCTTTTATATCATCTTAGAAAATCTCGACCATTAAAGTTTCCATAAATAGATGTCCTTGCAAAGACATGTTATTCTCATTTGCTTGACTCTAATATATCACCAATATTTCATAAAAGGCATTTCAATTCAATTCTATGATATATTTGTGCCATATTGTTAAACTACCAAAAATTGTCCCAAAAGGGTTGGAATGCCCAATTCCATTCCAACATTTACCATATATTTCATAACTTCATAACCTTTAGGCAAGTTACTAACTCCAATATGATTTCAAAGGTAAGTTTCCATCTTATGTTTTACCATAGATTCCATAAGTTTCAAATCATGAAATTAACACATAGGGATGTTCTAAGATTCAATTTTTAAACTTCATTATCTTTCTTCTACATATGTTTCTCGACACGTATCCAAAAATATATAATATCACACTTTTTCTTATATTCCATACTCAATTTCATAAAATGTGAAGATTTGACTTACTAAAAAGTCAAAATCACTATTCATTCTCTTTAACTTTAAGAACACAAGATATATGTTCATTTGATGCTCTTTCAACCCATTAAATCTTCTGTTCAAGGTTAACTTTCAGCAAGAGGAATCAAATTCATAAATTTCAACCTCAACACACAAGTTCATATATTCAATATTAAACCACATGACCTAAATGTTCAAAGTGATTTCTAACTTAACTTATGTGTTTCTTAAGACATCTCATACCAGATTCGAGATGTATTCAACAATTCTTAGTTCAAGTTCATAATCTGAAATTAGGTTACAAGAATGCCTTCATATTGCTGTCCAATTCACGATTTCAGTAATGTTCTCGAGCTCCAAACTGAAATGAATCTTATAGCACATCATTCCCACCACCTCTGACCAAACCCTAACCACCGTCGCTGCCGGAAACCACCGAAAACGCCATTAGTGGCGTTGGGGCTGCTGCTTCATTGCCTTCTATTGTGAATCATCTTATGTTACCCGACTTTCTCCTTCCCTCGTCATTTTCTGGTTCATCGATTTCACGATCTAGTTTTATCTCTCGGATTTATGCATACCAGGTAAAGGAGGATAAAAGACTGATTTCAATTTGGCAATTGACAAAAATACCCTTCCATCCAGACTAAAAATATTTCAACTTATACTCATTATTTTTCCATATTTTCACTTAGTCATCACTTTCTCGTACGATATCCAAATGTTGCAAACCTTATACCTTTAGAAAGGTGGGAATGATCTTTACAACCTTCACATACTGGCTTAAGTCTGAATCATTATAGATTTTACGTTATAAACCCTCAAACACGACCCTCTGGCCATTTTTGTCACTTTTTGGCCATCTTTAACCCGTCATAACTTCTTCGTTATAACTCCGAATGACCCAAATCCTTTTCCTATATTCTTATTGCATCAAAATTTATAAAAGTCTGCTTGATGATGTTTTCGCAAATCCTTATAGATGTTTAATTATCAATTTCTAACGATTTACCATTATTTTCTTCTCTTTTTAAACCCCAAACTTCCAATTTTGTCCTCGGGTCTTTAAATCAAATTTCCAAATGAAGTAATACTTCATTATAACTTAATAAAATATCTTAAAATGTAAATTCCCATAATTTCACCTTCCTTGACTATTTCGCCCTTCTGTACACATTTAAATTCATTTGGACATTGAACATCTTATCATCAAGATACCTAGTTTCAAATCCTTATTTCATATATTAAAATTTTAGGTTGTGAGAGGTAATCCTTTAAAGTTCAAACATACATGTTTATATATATATATATATATATATATATATATATATATATATATATATATATATATATATATATATATATATATATATATATATATATATATATATATAAAATAGATGTTTTTCTTAGAACGGCAAACTAACCTACTACTAGTCCTAAACTACACCTTAATACGACCTATGTCTCGAACTAGTCTTGAACCCTCGACCTTATATAGGGAAGGCAACACCTGATGCTGTTGGGCTAAAAGCCCTTTGGCATAGAAAAAAGAATATAGTTCAATATGAATTTTTATCATGTACCAAATTAATTTGAATTTATTAGAAAAAACAGTTTGGAGTGGACATCGGTAAGTACCCGTCCAAATTTTACAAAAACGATCCTAAAACTGAAACCAAAGGTTCATGGAAGATTCCTAATCTGGTTACAATCAAGAACACAAAAGAACAAAGATATGAAAGAAATGATTTTAGTCTCTCTACTTATAAATGTTTTCTTTCCCTTGAAATTTTTTTCATAATCTATGTGAGATGAGAATTATATTAGTCTGTTACTTATGATATAATATAGAATGCTTGATAATAATATTGATAGTTTAACTCTATATAAATAGGGATACAAAATGGCTAGCCTAACCAAAACCCTAATGGGCTAACCTAAACCCTAATGGGTATTAACCCTAATCACTAACACCCCCCCGCAGTTTGATCGGGAGGTAAAGATTAAACTGGAAAAATAAACAAAACATAATTGAAAAACAGCGGCAGCAGCAGTGGCAGAGCTCTGACGACGATGACTAACAATAACTGCTCGTCGGAGAAGAAGAAAGGAGGAGCGGCAACCAGAGGCGGTTCCGTTGAAGAAGAAGGGAGAGTCGTGACAGTGATCATGGAGCCGACGACGGAGGAGTCCGGAGAAAGGCAGCGAGCAAAGAGAGAAGGCTCGAGCTGCGGCGGATGGCGCCAATTTCGGTGAGATCGACGACTGCAGTGTTGACAGAGGAAGAGAAATACGACTGCAAATCAGAGGCTGTCCGACGAAGAATGTCCGGAGAAGAAAAAGTCATCCGAGGAGAGAGGCCGAAGCAGACGATGCAGTAGAAGAAACCGATGACGGAGCTCTGGTTTGGTGCCGGCGGCTGTATTATTATTTATAAAAAGAAAGAGGAAAGGGAAAAATATTGAAGGCACCTCCGACGACTAAAATGTCGCCGGAGGTGGCGGTCGACGGCAGCGAGTTTTGGTCAGCAGTAGGGTTTTAACCTAGAGCTCTGATACCATGATATAATATAGAATGCTTGATAATAATATTGATAGTTTAACTCTATATAAATAGGGATACAAAATGGCTAGCCTAACCAAAACCCTAATGGGCTAACCTAAACCCTAATGGGTATTAACCCTAATCACTAACAACTTATAGATGTTTGATTTCTCTTCGGTTGTGTTTGTTACATGATGTGAGATAAGAAAATGATACAAAATAACACACTATGAAAAAACATTTAATCTCACATCGTCATGATAAACCAAATCAAGAAAATTTTTTATTCTATAAATAAATGTCTCCCGTCAGTTAAAGCAATTATATAAATCCTTATGTTTTTTACAGTTGTAAACATTTCCAATTATTAAAGTTCAAGGAAATATATAGTTAAAATTTTCTTATTTTTTAATGAAGTTTAGCTTTACAAATTTAGTGAGTCGATCCGAGATGGGCTATAGATTTGTTCATCAAGTTGCATAAAATCGCATGCATTGTGCTAAATAATGCAGTTTGAACTTTTATTTCTTATTCAATATTAATGGTAAAAAAAGTGATTTCTAATATTCTCAGAGGTCATTCAATCAATATACTTCGTGTATTCTAAATATATCTATTTTTTATTTTATTATAAAGTAAGTCATTCAAATCAATATGCTTCAAGATAAGTGATTTATCATTTACCACATAAATTTGAGGTTTTTTTCTTTATACCACATTGTTTCACATACCTACATAACATTTTTTTCTTTCTCATATAAATTAGAATTCATTTGCTTCCATTATACACCAATGAGCATGCTATTAATTTAAATTAAATATTCAAAATTAAAATATGACCAAATACACAATCTTTAAATTGATTTTAAAATAGATAAAAATAAATTTAATTTTAAATTATACCAAATTTTATCCATATTAATTTGATTTTTATTTGATGCATTGTATTTATTTATTAAAATTGTCAAAATACGTTGTCTTCCAAATTTATGACACATGTATGTATTATCATATAGTTACAAATAATCTATATATATATATATATATATATATATATATATATATATATATATGTGTGTGTATATATATATATATATATATATATATATACACACACACACATACATACATATATATATATATATATATATATATATATACACCATTAAGAATTCAAGAAAAAATCAGTTTCTATATATATATATATATATATATATATATATGTATGTATGTATGTATGTGTGTATATATATATATATATATATATATATATATATATATATATATATATATACACACACACATACATACATACATATATATATATATATATATATATATATATGTTGGATTAGGTGTCTAAGCCATGACTAATAATTAGTATTTATCTAATTAATAGTAGCATAGTCCATTTGGGTTGCCCTCATAGTTGGAGGATTGGCAGAAAGTCCGGTAGAGAGAAAGATTGATTTATTATGTGATTAATAAATCAATAGAAATTAAATAAATAGTTTATTAATATATTTAAGTGATAATATATTAATTAGAAACTATAATAATTAATTAGAAATTTTTCTGGAATTAATTTGGCAGTTAAATTGATTAATTAAGGTGCAGGGACTAAAACTGGAATTATTCAATAGTTGAGTAAGTGACAGTTGAGTGAGTGAGAGTGGTGAACGAAATTATATATGGAAACATATATATTTTCGATTTTGATAATGAGGATAAAAGGGTTTGAATTATTAAGATAAAGGCTTATCTTAATTTGAATTCAAAAAGGTTTATCTTTAAGGTTTATCTGATCACCATTTGGATCCTATAAATAGGGAGGCTCACCCTAACCCTAAAGCCACGATTTTTGAAGCTCTCTTTGAAGGATTTTCGGCCAAAGTTCCAGCTTGGGTGTGACTGCATTTGAGGCAAGAGATTTCTGTTGCTTTGCTTCCAAGATTCACCTTAAGGTTGGTTTTTCTTGATCTTTCTTTTAGTTTAATTCTTTCTGGCCTTTTAGGAATTGTTATATGTTTAATTAGAAGAAAAACTAGATCTATATAGGTTGCATGTGAACTTAGGATTTTTAGTTCATAGTTGCAGAAAACCTTTCAGTGGTATCAGAGCGTTTGGTTGTTTTTCTTGTTAAATTGCTATAACTGCTTTCCTTGTAATTAGGGTTTATAGTCTCTAAACCCTAATTTTGGGCAAATCGACAATTAGGGTTAGGGTTTTGAAAACCCTAGCCCCTCCCCTCTATTTTGGCGATTTTATGATTAGGGTTTAGAAGGTATTCTATTTTTGGTAACTTTAAATTGTTTAAAAGATAAACCTTAAAACCTTTATCCTAAAAAATCGAAAATTAGGGGATAAGGATAGGTTTTAATTAATTTGATTAATTTGATAAACCTATCTACATTTGAATTAATTTAATTAATTGGTAATTAAAAGATAATTCAAGGATTTAATTTAATTTAGAATTTAATTGTTTAAATTGGCGAAAATTAAAAGGATAAATCCTAAAATATTTTAAAAGGTTTAAAATATCAAATTTAATTAATTTAATTAATTGGTTAATTAAAAGATAATTAAATCGGCTTTAAATGGTTTAATTTAATTTTAAATTTAATAGCTTAAATCGACAATAAATTAAAAGATAAACCAGAAACAATTTTTTAAAGGTTTAAAAAATTACATCTTATATATATTATAACTAGGAAGTTATTTTTATATGTATGAGATTAAATGGTTAGTCAAATCATTAGTAGGCCTCATTCACGAAGCTGGTCTATAAAGTGGGTATAAGGAGACTGCCTATAAAATGGCGGTCTAATGGGTGAACACTCTCGCCCACCGCTCGCCTGATCAGTGGAGGGTCGTTAGCCGAACAGGTTTGATAGGACCACCTAATAATCACTAAAAGTATAATGATTCAAAGTACTAGAACATTTAATAAAACCCAAATCTAGTTACTTTAGGAAAAAATGTGAATTGGTGCTAATCCATGAAATTGCACATTGCACTTTATGAAACATTGGTAGAGCGTGTGTGGTTTACCGGCATGCCAATAGGGGTTCATAAAGAGTTGCAATGGGTTTCCCGGGTATTATCATTATTGATGGAGCGTGTGTGGTTTACCGGCACATCAATTAGAGATGATAATTAACCCGAGAGTACCAAGCTAATTTGCATGGTTATTCACATCCAGTTTGTGATCCTCGGCATCCCAGTCACAAACAGTGGAGCACATCCGAGATTAAACATGCCATTGAAGAGTTTAATGAATCTCAACAGATCTAGGAATTTCATAAGATGAAATTGATAAGTGTTTATCTACCTTAATGACCATTATGTTGTGATTACGGCATCCCTCTTCACACCATAGTTGGGGTATTTTGGATCCTAGCCTTATTAAATAACATATTGGGTAATTATTTAAAAAGGACAAATTAAGCTAATAAATTCTATTTTCTTTATAGATGTCAAGTGTCAATTCTCCTCCTTCTCCTCCTTCACCCATTTCTGAAAGCATCAGAATGCACCTGCTTAATATGGAAAGGCTGACTGGCCTCAACTGTAAAGAATGGCTTCGCAATTGGAGACTGGGTCTCGGCATTGCTGGCAAGCTACATCTCACCGAGTATCCGATCCCAGTTCCACCGGAACAAGTCATCATAAAAGGTCCTTATGATGAATCCGAAGAGATTCGTGACCTCATGCTATCAACCATTGACCCCGAGTTCCGCAAGGATTTTGAATCCTTGGGGCCATATGAGTTAATGCAACTGGTTGAGAAAAGGTTCCAGAAACCAGTTGAAGAGGAACGAACCAGGATCTTCAAAAGACTTGCAGAGTGCAAGCTGAAAGCAGGAAGTAGCGTCAATTCGCATGTTCTTCAGATTGAAGCGTACATAGGCGAATTGCATAAACTTGGTTATTCCATGAGTCAGGAAGAGAGTGTTAACATCCTACTCGTTTCGCTGACAAATGAGTACGATCTGTTCATTCAGACGTATAGAAAGGAAGACCGGAAAAAGACCCTCATGGAAATGCGTCCACTGTTGACTTTATACGAGTCACTCTTGGACAGGCATAGCTCCAATGGCTCAGCTACTTCTGGATTAAGTCCAGTGAAGAGACGTAACAAGAAACGGTCGAGATCGACTAGACATGTCTCAAACTGGGAATCCGCTAAATCGGATACAGTCACGGAAAGATTGGAAGACGCTCCAACTCTTTTGAAAGCTCAGGTATATCTAAAAACCTCAAAACTCCTGTTCCAAGATTTCTTGATACATAATGTGAGAGTCGCATTTTGGATTGTATGCAGGGAATCAAGAAGGCACGAGACTCTGTCGCATAGGAGCACATTTGGATTGGATCTCCAGCTCGTGCAGTTTTGAAGTTTAGATAGATATTAAATATTGTTATTAGTCTTTAGATACATTTTTGGCATTGTCTATTACATTGTTCAAGGATTTTATTTTTAATAAAATTGTCATATTTTCTTTTAACACCTGTTGTCTGAAATTATCCTTGAAATGTTATATGAATGTGTTGAATGTATGATTAGTAATAACTTGAATGTTGATGCATCCAAAGTGTTTGGATTCAAGAATTGTGTCATTTATGATTGTTAATACAAATGTTATAAGAATCAATTCAACCACAGGTCCAGTTGGACAGGACCTTGGAATCATTTGACTTAGAGTCACTTGATGAATTGAGTTCTTAATGTGTCAAGAAATGAATCAACCAAAGGTCCAGTTGGACAGGACTTTGGAATCATCTGACTTAGAGTCAGATGATGATTAAGTTCTTCATAAAGCACATATGGCAAGAAATGAATCACCCAAAGATCCAGAGGATAGGATTTTGGAATCAGTTGACTTAGAGTCAACTGAAGATTGCAAGTCTTAAACCAAGTTAACAAAGTCATTAGTCTACATAGATATGTAAAAGACATTGAGATTAAGAGCAACGGACACACCTGTTGCGGTGTGTTGCTCAAATCTTGAGATAGAACACAATTGTTTGTACTTCACAATATTCATCATTCGGTATGATGAATATGACATTGCTTATCGGTATAAGTAATTGAATTGAGACCTTAAACAGTCCAAGGACTTCAAAGGAAGTACAAGTTCCACAGAACCTGAGCGATAACATAAACTGAGAAAAAGGTTTCACAGTTCATTCTCTTCCAAGAGCATTAATGGTTATAATGTGTCTTAGGGAAGATAATGGAGCATTGGTCGAAACAGTTCGATCCTCGATGTATGAGATACAATGCCAATTAGTTTCCAATAAGATGAACACTATACCAGTCAGTCCATATAAACCATACTCCGACCACATCCTAGACTAAGTAGGTCTTGCAAACACTGCTTGAAATGTAAAGCTGGGATTATCCCACTTGTACATAGAAAGTCCAGGGTCTTGTAGTGTTCATCTGAACCTCATGACCAGCTGAACTTGATCAGCATTGTCATTTCATTAGCTATCCCACTGTAACTAAAGAGCTCTTTTAGAAAGAACTCATGGTCTAAGGAAACAGTGGGAGTTGGGACAGTCCTAAATGAGTTTAGGATTAGCAATGAAAGAACCTTTTAGTCATCACTAGGCTTGGAGCAGAAATCAGATTTCTGCTTTACAACTGACATAATCTCCTCTTAACCAGTAGTATTGATCACCATCATAAGTAGTTGTGATCAGGGTGACATACCGATTGGTGGTAAAACACTGCAGTTGGTACGGATTTGCAATCCGACTACTTGGAAGCATTGGTGAGCCCGGCTGCTGCCAAATAAGAGGACCTTAGGGCGAGACACGGTCTGTATGAAAATTTGATTGATTTTACACCTGGTCTAAAAACCAGTGGGAGTAACTGAGTTATCAAAAGAAACCAACTTGGACATATACATACCTTCAGAGCATCTAGTTGAGTGAGTCGATACTCAGAGTCAAGCAATTGATTTCGAGTAAAGCACTCTCAATAGCAGATGAAATCCGAGAGGATTCTGCGTGGCATAGTGTGAGTCGTTAGTGGAGCGTGTGTGGATTACCGGCACACTAATAGGGACACACATAGAGCATGCCATTACAAAAGGTACATGGCCCCGGGTTTCGTCCCACGGGGATCTCGCAAGAAAGGATATTCAGATTCTCAAAATATGCCAAAGGATTGGATTTTGAGAAAGGACTGAAAGATTTCCATTAAAATGTCAGAAATGTTTGGATTCTCAAAATGTACCATAAGTCCTGGATTTTGTGAATAGTCTATAACCATGTCAAAGCCAGTGGGAGTCGCCGTTATCTACTATCTCCATACGTGGGATACATAATGTTTCTAGGAAACGTCTCTTTTCGTTACAAAGTGTAATGACTTGGTGTTAAGAGACAGATCGCTATGAAAGCCTTAATAGAAATACGGCATACTCAGGTGGTTGTAAACGTCTATGAGATAGATCCAGATTCTGCCAAGATGATCTTGATGAGATTCAAGATGCATAGACCTAGGAAAAGTTTTCTTATCATTTCAAAGTGTGATGACTTGGCGTGAAAGAAACTAAGAAGGTGCAATATACTCACATAATTCAAAGTCATCTATTAGATAGATGAAATCACCAGCATAGACCTAGCCATTCTAAGCATGATCTTGATAAGATTCAAGATGCATGAGAAGAGTCTCTGAAAGGAAATAGTTTTTCGAAAATCATGACACAAAGGATTATAAATAATCCTTGGATTCCGAAAGGGTTTGGAATAGGATTAGATCGGGTTCCACAAGTTTTGGATCGATCATAAAGTCATGAACATGTCCTGATAACTTAATGCTTAGGGCATAGTAAGTTGGATTCAGGACATTGCCTGGCTGGGAATACTGGATGGATTGGTTGAACTAAAGTGAGAATTCATTAGGAAATGATTAGGGTGAAAGTGATAGTATTAATTTGAAAGATTTTCAAAGTGGTAATTATTAACATCAGGGCATGATGTTAATAGACTTCATGGTTACAAAGTCTCGTTGGTATTCTGATGGAGCGCGTGTGGTTCACCGGCACATCATAACACCTCGAAATAGTCTTAGGGTGCAGTCAAGTAGACTAAAGATCCCAGAACCATAGGAAGTCACAGTACACATTCACAGAATGGAGTTAAAAGAGAAATTGACAGGATAACATATTGAGATGTTATCGGATGAGCATCCGATTGGATCATCTGCAATAAAATGTATAAGTATAAGATACTTTGGATACATAGAAAGAGTGTAAGGTTGATAAAGACATAGATGTAAAATTAGAATTGAAAGTTTAAAAGAAATCTTGAAACCGATAACAGTTTATGACAAGGTCCGACTTGGTGATTACCTTGTGGAGACTTGGTAATAAGCAGGAGTAGCTGCCAGTCAGATCTTTATGTTTCACTTTTGCATGTTTTACTTCCCGAATAATTTAATTATTCAGATAGGTCCACAGTCGCTCATACTTTGGGAAGTAAGTATTGAATCAAGACTGTCATGAATTGGTTTGTAGACTGTCTAAAGAGTTAGACATAGCAATAGGATTGCTACAACATTCATGAGTACTTAGAAATAGAGATTTGAGTATTGGATAAACCCACGCTCAACAGATTGCTTCATGGATTATATCACAAGCAATGTTGAGACGATAATATCTTATGATCTTAAAGTGGAGAGATATGAGTTATGATTTACAAGGCAGTTGTTCATTGATAATATGAAAACGCATCGGTAACTCGATGTTATAAAACATGTTGTTGTGAATGATTTGACTTGTAAAAGATATAAGCATATAAGTCAAAGCTTATTCGTTCCTTGACCCTGATGGGAAACAGATATCTGTAGGCCTCTCGATGATTTTGAAGTTGACTAAAGTGCTGGCCAGCCTGGACTAAATTGATGTGTTCAATTAGAAGTTCTAAAGTCATAAGCAGAATCGGAAATCGGGAAACAGAGTATCGGACCGAGATTGATCTCAATCCATGTCTCGTGTCTGAAAATATCTTGTTGGACGAAGGATCATATGATCACTTATCATTGGACAGAACTGACTAGGTCAGAGTTCGGCAGCGGTTTCTAGGAAGCTACATTTGCTAATTAATTAGAGGTTAAATTGGTAATTTTAGTCATAGACTTATCCAAGTGGGAGACTGTTGGATTAGGTGTCTAAGCCATGACTAATAATTAGTATTTATCTAATTAATAGTAGCATAGTCCATTTGGGTTGCCCTCATAGTTGGAGGATTGGCAGAAAGTCCGGTAGAGAGAAAGATTGATTTATTATGTGATTAATAAATCAATAGAAATTAAATAAATAGTTTATTAATATATTTAAGTGATAATATATTAATTAGAAACTATAATAATTAATTAGAAATTTTTCTGGAATTAATTTGGCAGTTAAATTGATTAATTAAGGTGCAGGGACTAAAACTGGAATTATTCAATAGTTGAGTAAGTGACAGTTGAGTGAGTGAGAGTGGTGAACGAAATTATATATGGAAACATATATATTTTCGATTTTGATAATGAGGATAAAAGGGTTTGAATTATTAAGATAAAGGCTTATCTTAATTTGAATTCAAAAAGGTTTATCTTTAAGGTTTATCTGATCACCATTTGGATCCTATAAATAGGGAGGCTCACCCTAACCCTAAAGCCACGATTTTTGAAGCTCTCTTTGAAGGATTTTCGGCCAAAGTTCCAGCTTGGGTGTGACTGCATTTGAGGCAAGAGATTTCTGTTGCTTTGCTTCCAAGATTCACCTTAAGGTTGGTTTTTCTTGATCTTTCTTTTAGTTTAATTCTTTCTGGCCTTTTAGGAATTGTTATATGTTTAATTAGAAGAAAAACTAGATCTATATAGGTTGCATGTGAACTTAGGATTTTTAGTTCATAGTTGCAGAAAACCTTTCAATATATATATATATATATATATATACACCATTAAGAATTCAAGAAAAAATCAGTTTCTCTAATTATAGAAGTTAGTTACCATAATTATAGGATTATATTAATTTAAAGTTAATTGATTTATATGTCATTTACTATTATGCCCTATCCGGATTTAAAACGATTTATACATATTTTGTAAGAACCCGCGAAAAAGTTTTAAAAATGGTAAAATGGTCTTTTGACACATTATAAGACTATTATGTAAAATAATATGTATTTGTGGAATAATATTATAAGAAATAAAAGTTTATGTGAAATTTGGAGTTTTACCGCGTGAATAGTAAAATTTGACCAAAAAGGGCGAAATGGTCATTTGACATGGAAATGACCAAAATGTCAAGAAAATGTTAAGTTAGAAGTTAATGGAACATTGTTGCAAGATTTTGGGTCTTAGGACCACTTTTGTAAAGAAGTTAGAAGGTTAGGGGTTAAAGTGTAAATATTTTATAAAATTAAAATATAAATAAGAGAGTTAATCAACTCTCATTCTCCAGAACATCATAGAAGAATCGGGAGAGCACGAGAGAGAGCTAGAGAGGAGCACGGGAAGTTCAAGAATTCTTGCAAAGAAATCAAAGGAAGAGTGAAGTTTCCAAGCAATTGAGGTAAGGTTTTCAAGCTTTAAGTTCCAAATTCGTGATCGGGAATCAAGTCTTGATTTCTGATTTGTTTTAAGAAATCATGATTCCAATTAAACCATCCAGTTCATCTTGCTCAAAATCATCCATTTAACATGTTCTAGTAGTTGAATATGTTAAAAATTAAGAAAATGGTGATTTTGCTCAAGAACCCTAAGTCACGGGTTTGAATGTTCAGGTGGTTTTGATGAACCTAAAGTGTTAGAAAAGGTTAAAGAAGCATGTAATAGTTAGTAATTCTAAGGAATTGAAGCTTTGATGCAAAGATGATGAAATGGGTTTTTTTTAGCCATGAACCCTAGAAATGGGTTTATGAGTTAGAACTGATTTCATATGATTCTAATGGTTTTGTTAAGCCAAAAATGTCATAAAAGAAGTAAGAAATCAGTCCACAAACTTGAAAATCCAACAAAAAGATTTTTGATGAAAAATTGTATTTTCGGAAGAACTTTTAAGATTTTAAAGAAGATTTGATGTTTTTGTGGATCAAACTTAGATATAACTTGGTATTTAGGGCCTGGAAATGACCCTAAACCAATTAAGTTAAGTATTAAGAGCTTAATGGGGCGAATAGTGAAACTGCAGTTTGAAAAATCGCCAAGAATAGCAATGTACTCAGTGATCGCGACGCGACGACCTCCCTGGTCGCGACGCGAGCCCACGGCAGCAGGAGTGTTTCGCTTCTGTCCAATTTTTAAGACTTGAACTCAATGTCAGGCTTGCCCGTTTGGTCTGTAACTCATACCATAGCCTTAAAATGGTATGAAACCATATGGAAAATTGTTAAATTCGTAATCCGACCTTGCGGAAAAATCACTGTAGCGGCAGTGGCTAAATTTCAAGTTAATGTCAAAACTTGATTTTTGGAATTTGAGCTAGACTTGTCTAATTAACTCCAAATTTGAAACATAGGTCTATTATGGCCTAAGACTTCATGGAAAAGTGTCGGAACCGAAATACGACCTCCCGAGAGTACTGTAGCAAAATACGCGTATCTCGGAGAAAAATTGTAAAATTAGTAATTAAAGGTTATACATTTGTATAGCCTGCAGTTATGTCATATGAGACTCTTAAGTCATAGAGTTAGTTGTAGTATGCATTTATTAAATATATATGCTATTTGTATAGGCGGTGCTTCGAACATTGTTGAGCATGGAAAGGGGAAGGGTGTACGAGAAGCTTAGTGACCCGCAGTTACACCAAGGTGAGTTTTATGAGGATTTTCTAGTACATAGCAAAATGATATTTTCAGAAAAGAGATTTCCAAATATTTTTAGATATTAATGTTTGGAAACAGTTTTGAAAGTAGCTCTAAGAGCTAAATGTTTAAAAGAGATTTTAAAGAAGTTCAGTTTTTAAAGAAGTATAATTTGAAAAGTTTTGAAAGAAGCTCTATATAAGAGCTAGAGATATAGAAGCTAGTTTTGAAAGTATTTTTGATTATGAATTTTAAAGTTTGTGAGCTTGAGTTTATTTTAAATTGTGTCCCATTTGACCAATTTGAGATGAAATGAAGAAAGTAACGAGATAAGAACTAAAGCAAAGAAAGTAATAAGAGTCCGTTGTCCGGACTAGGATCACCCACATAATCGGGAGATCTGAAGACACTACTGGGATGGTACCTCCCGTCGCGAAGTAGTTGTCTAGCTTAGCATACCCTTGTGCTTGAATACGTTCCAAGTCGCAAAGGGGAGACAGATAGAGCATAACCTAGCGGGTGGATCTGTTCTGTCCCGCGAGGGGAGCTAGTAGAATGAATTAAATTAAACTAATTCATGAGTTTCAGTTGGTCACCAGAAAATGAGAAAGAAAGCAGTTTTGAGAAAGAAAGTAGTTTTTGAAAAAGAAAGTAGTTTTGAGAAAGAAAGTCTTTTTAGAGTTTGAAAGTAAAGAAGAAATGAAATTTTGAGATTTGCTACATAAATCAGTTTTAAGCAGTTTACTTGTAATATTTCAAGTTTTGAACAGAAAAGTTTTGGGTCTAAACCCATATTACTCACGAGGCTTTATGTCTCACGTTTATTGTTTTTAAATGCTATGTACTTAGGTGAAAGGAGCAGAAGTTGAAGTTGGGATCAGTGTATATACAGTAAGTTTAAATTATGGTTTTCTGTATTGAGTCTGTAATACCCCTTCAGAATAAAGTTTGTAAAAAAAAAATTAAGTTACTACTTCATAGTCACGAGTTGTAGAATATTTTTGTAATGTAAACTATATTTAAATATGGTTTGAGAAAGGGGTGTTACATATTTAGTTAAAAGGTTGCACAATATTTATCTAGTTATATTTGATTATATATATATATATATATATATATATATATATATATATATATATATATATATATATATATATATATATATATATATATATATATATATATATATATATATATACTCCCTTCGTCCCAAAATGATAGTCCATTTTCTCATTTTCAAAGTCAAAGCTTGTCAAGTTTGACCGTAAATATATTTTTTGTGCTATATAATATTAGATGAAAACTATACCAATGAAAACACATTTACAACACAAATCCATTCATATATTTTGTATCAAATATTATATAATAACAACGAAAATATTGATGGTCAAAGTTGACAAGCTTTGACTTTGAAAATAAGAAAGTGGACTAACATTTTGGGACGGAGGGAGTATATATATATATATATATATATATATATATATATATATATATATATATATATATATATATATATATATATATATATATATATATATATATATATATATATATATATATATATATATATGGACCTAAAAAACCCTAGGAACCTAGGAACTTTTTTTCTACACAATATTTTTCAAAAAAAAATTGCATCTTATTTTTTTATTTAAAGCGTCTAAGAGATTTCTAAACCCTAAACCCTAAGCCCTAAACCCTAAACCCATATGAAACAAATAATAAAAAAATGATTTTTTTTGCATCCAATTTTTTTTTATTTAAAGCGTCTAAGAGATTTCTAAACCCTAAACCCTAAACCTTAAACCCATATGAAAAAAATGATTTTTTTTTTGAAAATTTTCTTTTGAAATCTTCTAGACGCATCATAACAAAAATTTTGGCTTTTTTAGGTTCTCAATTGAACTTTACTATATATATATATATATATATATATATATATATATGTATATATATATATATATATATATATATATATATATATATATATATATATATATATATATAGATGTAGGTTCATATGTGGATAGTAAATATTGTGTGAATGTGTGACTCATTTTGGTCCAATCATTTCCTAGGGGATTTTCGGAATTGTTAATTAAATTAATTAATTTTTAAATTTTCATTCCGAAAATTATGGTAAAGAATTAAACAACCTAAAATTAAAAGCCTATAAAATTGAAAACCCTCTCTACTTTCTCTTTATATCCCTTTTCTCTCCCGATCTTGTAATCGTTCCCACCGCCGTTTCCTTCTTTCCGGTCGCCATTGTGTCGTTTTCCGTCAACGATACTTCAGCCAACGATCAGATGGATGACGCGATGGAGTCAGAGGATGACCCACCGTCGATCGAGGGTACTAAAGTTGACCATCCCATGACACATGCTAGCCTCATTTCGCCCCTTTCTAAGCAGTCGCCGAATGTCACCGGCCTCCTATCGCATTCTCTGGTAAGTCCATCATCTGATAACCCAAATCATCTGCGTGTTTTCCAGCAACAAAACCCATTTTTCGATATAATGGTAGGAACGGTTTCTTTGGATCGTTCACATTTTTTAACAGAACCTAAACCAACAACTTGTTTGTTATTATTATTTTGAATCATAATTGTTCTTAGATTTCAAAAAAAATCAGATGTTTTTTTCCGGAAAATGGATTTGGGTTTTGGGTTTCGAGATCTGATTTGGATTTTGACCCGAAATTGTTTGAGTTTAATTACAGAGTCAAATTCATGCTAAAGGGCTGCCAAACTATATAATCACGTTTGACTTTAACAAATAGTTTAATTGTAGTTATTTGTTAACCAAAAGGCGTGTAGCCCAGCGGTAACGGTGTTGCCCTCCCTCCTTGAGGTTGAGGGTTCAAACCTCGTTAGAGGCATAGGTGGAAATTAGGTGTAATTTAGGAGTAGGTTAGATAAGATTTTATTTACAGTTCAAAAAAATGATTGTTTTGATCATCTCTGCATTATTGATATGTGAACATTTTAGTAGCTCAAATAGCATGTTTACAATGAAGAAAAATAAATGATTTTTTAGTGTCAAAATGTTTACATGTGAAAGCTATGTAAACAATATTGTTGCATGTGTAAATTTCTAAGTGTATATTTTTAACTTGTTTTTTAGGATGATGAAGATGTGTTTGTTGTTCAAGCAGTCTTCAAGAATTTGGTTCAAGCATTCTTCAAGAATTTTAGTTCAAGCATTCCCACCGTTATGGCCATCCACAATACAGAAACACGGAAAATTTGGTTCAAGCATTCTTCAAGATTTTTAGTTCAAACATTCTTCAAAAGCATTCTTCAAGAATTTTAGTTCAAGAATGATATTTATGTTTTTTATTCTTTCATTCTCTTGAGAATTTCATAATTTTACCTATTATTATGTTTTTTAGTTCTTTCATTCCCTAGAGAATGGTAGATTTAAAGTTGTAATTTACTTTCTATAATGCTCATATTTTTAGAGAATGATATATGATTTGTGAAATTCGATCGCATTCTTATTATTCTTCTGGAATATCTTTTATTATTTCAAGAATGTTCAATTATTCTTCAAGAATGTATGTTTTGCAAATTCGTGTTTTGATATTGATATTTTGAGAATACATACGCATTTAATTCACGTTTAAATTTTATATAATAATGTTAATAAGTATTTAATAAAAATTCCACCAAATTAGGATAAAAATCGGGGTTTTCCTTTTTTAAATATTGATTAATAGACCAAAATACACTTTATAAGGGTTTAACCGTAAAATCTAATAAATAAATTGTCATATATTTGCAATTAGTCCCCTGAATCTAAAATCGTAGATCATTTCGAACGAACGTTCCACATGTGCTTATACGATCACACTATACTTGCAGTCCACATTTGATCATATATATATATATATATATATATATATATATATATATATATATATATATATATATATATATATATATATATATATATATATATATATATATATATATATATATATATATATATATATATATATACTGTTAGGTTCATATAAGACGGTTGAGATTTTGTGAGACGGGGAGATAAAAACTAGCCAATCATTTTGGGTCTAAATAAAAAAATTAAAAATGCAAAACAAATGAATAAAATATATTCATTTATTATTTTCTTTTCATCATTTATAAAAATAAATAAATAAATAAAAATTTTATTGTTTTTGTGCACATTCTAATAGACTATTACACTACAAGTGTAATAGTAGTGTAATAGTCTATTAGAATGTGACATACTCTGACTGTAATATTTTTTTTATTTTTCCGTATATTTTTTTAAAAAAAATTTGGATACAAAAAGTAGTGCAATTTATTAGAACTTTTTTCTAAATTTCTCATTATTTTTGCATATTTTAATTTTTTTCTTTATTCTTTGATATCCAAAATGGGTGTAGGATTTCGTCTCCCCGTCTCATAAAATTTCTACCGTCTCATTTGAACTTCTACCTCCCTCTATATATATATATATATATATATATATATATATATATATATATATATATATATATATATATATATATATATATATATATATATATATATATATATATATATATATATGTGTGTGTGTGTGTTTGTGTGTGTGTGTGTATATATATATATATATATATATATATATATATATATATATATATACACACACACACACATACACAAGAGGCAATGTAGGTTTAGCCAATCATTACATTACAAACAGAAGTTTGTCCTCTTGGTTAGGCCAAAGCTTTGCACCACTCATATACCGGTAGGCGCCTCTAGTCTCAAAATAGAAGCCTTTCTTCTCATCGAAGCTTCTTTGATGGCCAAAGGCTTTCTTCAGGTTAGAAGCCTTTCTTCTTGATCAAAATCCTATTTTCTGGTTTAAAGCCTCTATTTAGATCAAAAGCCCCTCTTCTGGTTAGAAGTTTCCCCTCTTGGTTAGAAACCTTTCTTCTTAGTAGACTCCACTTCTCAACATTGATCTTGGTCTCGTATTGGTCGTTGGTTGGATCTTCTGATCCCCTATTGTGGTTTTGGTAGAGACATGTGTACGTGGGTTGGTTTTCTAAGCATGCTTTGTATGAAAACGATCGACTTTCGATGCAATTTTCATGACCACAACATGGATGTGAGAAAACTGTGTCTAATTCGATTAATTGGTTTGTTCATATAAATCAAAAACTTGAAGTCAACTAGTTTGGTGGTTATAAACCATATTGGCTATGACTTTGTAGTTATTTGATTTTGTAGCTTCTTAGTATTTTATAAATTTTACAAGTTTCGAAAAGAAAACAATAACTAGTTAATATAATGTATAATAAATTAACGAACATGTATTATGTACATACCTTACCAGTACGGTTTTTATGCCAGAATGTCGAGTTTTTGACCAAAGTGGTATAAGTGTTGTTTTAAAAGTATTTAATAAATAGGGTGTTTTTAAAATTTTATTTTTTTTAATTATTCAATTTTTATTGTTTTTTTTAATATTGTAGGTTTCCCCACACCTTAGACACGTGAAGCTCTCTCTAGAGTCATTTAATTTTCCCTTTGTTTCGAAAAGAACATCATGAAAAAATATTTTTTCTATAATAAAATATTAAAATATATCGTGACGTTATCAAACCCTACAAATTCGATTATAGAAATGTTTGAAATTGAAATTGTCTTCAGATTATGTAGTTTGGAATTTATAAGATCAGGAAACCGTAATAGAATTGCTTGCACGAATTATTTGAATTTTTTGTTTTTGCTATAGTGATAATTACATAAGTAGACATCGAGTTTGTTATTATTTATCGATTAATGAGTAAACGTTGAATTTTTTTATATATTAATATATGAAGAAAATGTATTATTTCAATATTATTATTCAAACTTATAGCGATTCACCTCAAGCATGACCCTAATCATACTGTTGCTTATCAACACGACTAAGAGTAACTCCAGTAGTGAATTTAGAATAGAAAATAACATGGTTTCTTAATTAAATGAAATCGTTAAAAACAAATAAAGTAGATCCTAAAATTTTTTCAATGTATGTCCCGATTTATTTTCTATATAAATTTTAAACGGAATTAAAAATTTAGGTAGGTCCTACGACCCACCTTCCTATATAACTTACTTTTGCCCATGTGAGCAACAAGTTTTTAACTAAAATAGTGGTATTTTAAAAAATATTTATCAAAATGGTGCATTTTTAAAAGTACTTATCAAAAAGAGTGTTTCTAAAACTTAATTCCCTAAAAATTATTACAGATTACCCTAACTCGTGTTTTTACCCAGACAACGACAAACTAATTGATCCATACCAACGATTACCGCCGGCTACTCCTCCATCTTTGGCAAATCCTTCCGGTGACGACTTCTTTCCAGCCAATGACTCCAAAAATATTGGTTATAATGAAATTAAATATAATTAAAGGTAATAATGGTGTTTGTATAAGATCTGGTAAATATTAATAGAATAAAGTTTAAAAAACGTAAATAAAAAAATATTAAAAATGTAAAAAAATATTAAAAAACCAACAAAAAAAATTAAGAAAAAACGCTTATTAGTAAAGGACGATATTAAAAAAGGTAGCAAAAAAAAAAAAAAAAAAATTGAATAATTAAAAAAAATGAAATTTCAAAAACACAATAATTCTAAAACTAGATTTATTTGATAAATACCTTTTAAAATAACATCAGTTTAGTCGAAAACTATAGAGTGTCCAATCGAGTATCATACATGGTATATCCACAAGAAACCTACGACTTAACCGAAGGAAACCGAATACTTACACGACCGACCGATTGAAATTACACATAAATGGAAGCTATAAAAAACATATCAAGTAAAAAGAACATTGCTATTTTAACCTATTAACCCTTAATCAATTACAAGTTGCCTATGCAAACATCCAAAAATCCCTCGCATATTTGATATACATATGATGTCCCCTAGGAAGAACCAATGCAATGACGACAAAAACAACCTCTTTCATTTGCCACATAACCTATTACTCCCTGGATATGTCCTCCGTAGGACAAAGAGCTTTTTAACTCCTCCTATATCCACTTTGGATTTTCAAACACTTTCCTAGAAACCCACCAAAACCCTTGATAATTTCGACGGCAATCAAGGAAACACATGATAAAGATTGGATTTTGTTATGTGGGTCTAAATGGGGTTTTAATCAATTTCAAAACCCTGTCCGAAATTTGATTCCTTCCATATGTTCGATCCGAGTTCCGTTTTTGCTTCCGGTATATTCAGTGGTGAGTTTGTTCTTAGTAATATGATTCATCAAACAACCAATAATCATTTCATTGGGGATTTAGCGATTCAAAACTCTATTTCTTGCTGTTTAATCTTGAATTTGATGATATGTTTGTCAGCTATAAACACAAGAATCTAACGTTCTTCATGTTCTAATTGCAGGCCCACATCGAAACTTCAACGGATTGATGTCTGGAATGGGTCAAGAAGACGGATCGTCGTCAATAAGTTCATCACCTCTTCACTTATTCTCCCTAATGTCACTCTCACCTGGTATTGGATCACCATATCCATGGCTACGAGAAATGGCATCCGAAGAACGTGGACTATACCTCATCCAGCTCCTTGTCGCCTGCGCTAACCACGTCGCCGCCGGCAGCATTGAAAACGCCAACATCGGGCTCGAACAAATCAACCGTTTTTCATCTCCCGACGGCGACACCATGCAACGAATCGCCGCTTACTTCACCGAAGCTCTCGGTAACCGAATGCTCAAAGGGTGGCCGGGTTTATACAAAGCTATAAACTCCACTAGAATCACATCGGCCGCCGACGAGATTCTTACAAAAAGATTGTTTTTTGATCTTTGTCCGTTTTTGCGACTGTCGTATCTGATTACTAACCAGGCGATTCTGGAAGCCATGGAAGGCGAAAAGATGGTTCACATTATCGATCTTTGTTCATCGGAGCCTGCACAGTGGATTAATCTTCTTCAATCGTTAAGCGCACGTCCGGAAGGTCCGCCGCATTTAAGAATTACAGGTATTCATCAAGAAAAAGAGGTTTTAGAACAAATGGCTCTTCGATTAAACGAAGAAGCTGAAAAACTCGACATCCCGTTTCAATTCAATCCAATCGTGACCCGTTTGGATAATCTTGAACTCGGACAATTACGCTACAAATCCGGCGAAGCTTTGGCGATCAGTTCCGTTCTTCAACTTCACACTCTCTTAGCGTTTGATGATGAAACGGTTAAAAAAACCCAAAGTCCGACATCGAATCGAATCTTATTAAATTCACATACTTTAGGCGATTTTCTCAAGAAAGACGTTACAAATCCGTTTAGCCCGAGCCCCGATTCGACTTCATCGTCACCATCTTTGACAAATTCCGGGAAAATCATGAGCTTTTTGAATGCGCTTTGGAACTTATCGCCTAAACTAATGGTGGTAACGGAACAAGAATCGAATCATAACGGGTTTACTCTTATGGATCGAGCACTTGAAGCTTTGATTTTCTATGCGGCTCTATTCGATTGTTTAGAATCTACTGTTTCAAGAACATCAATAGAACGGCAAAAAGTCGAAAAGATGTTATTTGGGGAAGAAATCAAGAACATTATAGCGTGTGAAGGGCTTGAAAGAATGGTGAGACATGAAAAGCTTGAGAAGTGGATACCGAGGTTTGAGTTGGCGGGATTTGGACGGGTTCCGTTAAGTTATAACGGGATGATGGTTGCTACAAGATTGTTGCAGAATTTTGGGTACGATGGTTATAAGATTAAGAATGAAAATGGGGTTTTGGTTATTTGCTGGTATAATCAACCGTTGTTTACGATTTCAGCGTGGAAATTTGGAAGGTACAGTTAGTTTATAGTTTGTAATCATGATGAATTCTTTTGGGGTTTCTTTGTTTTTATTTTACATTTTGTTTGCTTACTTCTGTGTATAAAAACAGCGCTGCCCTCTTGTCTGAGCTTTTAAATGTATGATGTGTTTGACTAATAAAACCGTTCAAGATCTGTTGTTTTGTTGAAAGTTTGTAGCTTTAGAATCAAAAGTGTTATAAAGATTTATAATCTTTGGATCCAACATGAACCTTTTCGAGGGTTAAAGTCGTACAGTTGTTTCTGTTTGTTTGGAAATTGTAGTCTGAATCCATTACTAACCGAAAAGAAGCAAAAATCCGTAGTATAATTTTAATTACTAGAAAACTTAGCTTTAGCAACGCATCATGTGCGTTGCTAAAAAGGTCTTATAGTGAAAGATCATTGGCAAAATCTTATGTAAAAATCCAGCAACTGATTAGCAACATATTCCAAAGAAAAATACAAATGCCTTAGCCGGTGAACAGCTTACGTAAAATCTTATGTAAAAATCCAGCAACTGATTAGCAACATATTCCAAAGAAAAATACAAATGCGTTAGCCGGTGAACAGCTTACGTTTCACAATATGGGACATGTAAGCGTCAACTGTGTTCACCAGTCAAATTGCAATGTCCTAATAGTAAATAATATATAAGGTCAATCTTTACCATTAGGACAAACATGTGAGGAACAATTGTTTTAGCTGTATTATGCATGCATGACAGTTACATTATACTGAACCACCGCATCTCCGGTTTTCAAATTATACCTTACCGTGTTCGTGAGTGCATATCCACGAGCAAACCTAAACGCCCCACTTCCTCCAACAACGGGCAATTCCCTCACCGCATCAAGCACATTGTTTAGCCCCATAACACCAAGTGCACTTCCATTGTACTTTCCATAAGTAAAAACAAAATTAATAGCCATAAGTAAGCTAGAGTCATGTTGAGAAGCCAATGCATAGAGTCCTTGAGCTCTTCCCACGACCGTTGAACCTGGCTTGGTGCCTTTGGTCAAAGGGTCATCGATGATTACAGTCGTCCCAAAAGCAGTTTTAGGCCCGATTATTTTCATGGCAGTTGGGTTTTTGCCACTCACGATGTCATGGAAGTAGAAATGAAGACGAGTCATTTTTTTGGCAGTTGGGGTTGGTTTAGTTTGGACGTAATGGTGGGAGAAAGGGCGGTTAGTAGCGGCGGAGGCGGAGGCGGAGGCGGCGGCGGCTAAAATCAGGGATAGGGAGAGGGAGTAGATAGTGGAAGTTAGGAAGAAAGCCATTCTAATGATGGAATAGAGAATGCTTGTGGTTTGTATTATAACTTATAAGGACTCCATGTTTGCTATTTATGGTAGAACTATGACATTCAAAGGGGAATGATGTCTATCACATTTCCTTTTATCATCCGAACAAGAAAGAAAAAGGGAAAAAGAATAAAAACGAATTTAGAAGAACAAAATAGAGAAGGAGCAAACAAAACAGAGTAGGATACAAAAGAACAAAATAAATTGTAATGTTGACATTATCTAAAAATGTAAAACTAGTTTAAAAATATAACTCACTCTCGGTATTCATTTTTATAGAAGTATATAAATATCCTTCTCATTTTTTTCCCTTAAACTACTTTAAATTCTAGTTCAATAATGTGGCGGTCGCTTTGAACTCGTGAGAAGGAAATGAATGATGTAGCAACAGTCACAATGGAAAATAAGTATATGTGCAAAGAAGGTGCCTTTGCTTCTGACACAATCTAAATGCCTTTCAGCTTTTCTTTTCTTTAATGTAGAAACATGTAAAGAATTTTGTTTTTACTTCTTTGATTTTGAAATATACACAATCATAAGATTAAAAATTTAGAAACATGTAAAGAATTTTGTTTTTACTTCTTTATTTTTGAAATGTACACAATCATAAGATTAAAAACTATAATTTGACCATCATATAACCCACAAGACATATTTAATGATACTCCAAAACACAAAAATGGTAGTACCAAATAGAGGTGCACAAAAACCGGTTTTAAACCGGTTCCGGTGTTTTAAAAACCGGTTATTTAAAAAACCGGTTTTGGTCCGTCCAGTTTCGGTTAAAACCTAACCGGTTTTGGCCGGTTTTTTTTAAATGGAATTGACATCGAAACCGGTTTTTTTCGGTTTTTAAACCGGTTCGGTTCGGTTAATCTATTAAAAAATCGGGGTAAAACACCGGTTCGGTTTGGAATGAAAAACCGGTTATCAAAAAACCGGTTATAGAAAAAACCGGCTCGGATTTAAAAAAAAAAAACCGGTTTGAAAGTGGACCTCTAGTAACAAATACGCCAAAGACATGGCAAATTTAGATCCATTTTGATGATATGCTGTATTTTGTGCCATATGTTGTATATTAAGGTTATTATTATAAAATATCTTATTTTTTATTATTGTTTTTTTGTATAAATCCGAACTTTTTCTACCTTTGAGAAACCTTCACATTTTCCAAATTTTTAGTTCCGATCATTTAATTAGCAAGTTTGACGGATATCTATCGGTAATTATAAATTTTTTCAACAAAATCTAACTTTTAGTTTCTAGAATTTTTAATAAAATTTTATATACTTCATTCTTATCTAAAAAAACCATAATGTTCTTCAAATTTTTATCTAAAAAACTATTACTCTATATTATCTTTTACAAAAATCACTGAAAACAATAAATATTATCTAGAAAAACCATTGTTGAGTTGCTATAGCGTGTCATCATTTAATGTCAAACATAACTTTTATCAAATAAACCACAAAATTTTGTATTTATATTCATCAAATCACTGAGTTTTGTATCTTTTCCAGAAAAAAAAAATACAGTTATTCAAATATTATCAGTGGCGGAACCAGAAATGTGGGGCAGTAGTGGCACAAATTTTTTTTTACGCAATATAATAAGATTTAAAAAAAATTTAAAAAGAACGGTTGCATTAAATATAATAAACTAGTGTAGATATTACATTTTAAATTTGACATCTCATTGTACACATCTTTTGAAAGCGATCCATTACATCTTCAATCTTAACTTTCATAAGGGCTTCCTTTTCAACATCACAAATCAGTGCATCATTAATATAGTCATCACCCATTTTGTTACGCAAGTCGGTCTTCACGAGCTTTATTGCAGAAAAACATATTTCTACTGTTGCGGTTGCGACGGGTAAAACCAAATCCAACTTTAATAACATATAAACCAAATGATAAGAACGATGTTTCCCTGTTGCCACCATCAAACAAGAAAGGTCGGCAATTCTCTTCAAACTAGTAAATCGATCATCATTATGCAAAGAGTGATAATATATCTCAAGTTCACCTTTAACATGATAAAATATCATGTGCTTGATTTCGGTTACTTAAAGTCGCTCATTCCTCTTTAACATAATCAAGAACTCCAATAACCTTCGGAAATAAGTTCATCAAGCTTGTGATTGTCTTGTAATGTGAACCCCATCTTGTATCTCCTGCTCGAATAAGAGAAGTCTCTTGATTTAACCCTCTTCCGGTTTCAAGTTCACTGTTACCAATTGCCTTTTGCACTATTCCTCTGTAATTTTCTCGTACCATGTCTTTTCGTTTACATGAATCACATACCATATTAACCACCAGAGAAATTTGATCAAAAAAGTCATTCACACATTCGTGTTTGTTTGCTACAGCCACAATCACTAACTGAAGTTGGTGTACAAAACAATATACATAATGTGCCGAATCATCTTCTTGTAATATCAAAGTTTTCAGACCGTTGAATGCACCTCCCATATTACTTGGGGGAAAATTGTTACCCTTAGACTTTTTCCTAAGTCGACCCCGACCAAAAGGCATATAGATATATGGATTATATGTTTTTAACAAAACTTTTACTTGCTACTGTTCGTTAGTAAGATTGTGGTTAAATTTATTTATTTTACAATTATTATACAGTGTTTTAATGAGGGAAATTGTATTGCTAAAGGCGTTATTATTTGTTTAACTGTTTTGTTTAAAAACAAAATAAAAGTCTTACCACAATTGTATTTCCTTAAAAAAACGAGAGACTAAATTTTAAAATCTGAAATGAAATTGAGTTTATTGCGTTTGAAAACTCAATCTGAATAAATTTAAATAGTCGACGTATTTTCCTTTTACAAACAGTTTAACCATCAAAATTAAGATAACATTTTGTAACCTCTATATATTTTTGCTTAGAAAATAAACGTTTATCAAAGCATATAATTCCCTCTTTTTTTTTTTTTTTTTTTTTTTTGAGTAATCGCTTTGAGATGTAAATCAACATGAATAACCTTTTTAACAGCTACTGAACGTTCATTTTTTAAATGAACAATAAAAACAATATATTATAAAAATGAACATCTATTTACTTTTCGATAAAATAAAAATGAACATCTATTTACTTTTCGCTTTTTAATGATTATCCCAACGAAGCATCAAGAAGCGGCTTCCCACTCTTGTACAGAAGCGTGAATACAAAACTGATTTCCCACTCTGTAATCGAGTTTGCAGTCCAGACCTCCTTGGGCTTCTGATTTCCTTTGTTTCTTCTACTTTTGGGCTTCTGATATCTTTTGTTTCTTCTACTGGGCTACTAATTTTGGGCTAAATACTATATATAGGTTACTTCTAGACTAAATTTCAATAGTGGTCCGTGCCACTGTGGGCTAAAACCCAAATCCGCCCCTGAATATTATTATTATTGTTATCGATGTTATTAAGTACAACTATAATGAGTTATTATTATTAGTATTGATATTATTATTATAATTAATTATTATTATTATTATTATTATTATTATTATTATGATTTTCATGTTTATTATTATTGCTACTATTATTAATAACAATTGTAATTTTTCGTTGTTTTGACAACATTATTTTTTTTTCAAATGGTTTGATTTTTTAGTAATATTTCTTCTATTTTTAAGAAATGAATTGGATTTTTGCTCTTTTCTTCCATTACGTTTTTTGTGTTTTTCAAACTGATTTGTTTTTTTTATTCGATTTTGGTTTTTTCGACTTAAAAACAATTATTTAAATTTCTAAAACTATTCGGTATTAATCAAATTTATTTTGAATACTAAACGTTTATTAATTAACGACTTGTTCGTTTTTCATTAATACAATCACACACCATCTCATTGATACATACTATATATAGTGTATAAAGATATCTTATACAATTATACTAATGCGATTATGTGTTTTATTTCGTATTGTGCACGTCAAGTTTAGTTATAAAAGAATTCAATATTTTTATTTTTCAGGGTTTGATAATATAAGATGAAAGAAATACAGGATTTAGGTGATATTAACTTCATAAATGTTAAATAGTGAATTGGGAATTAAAATCCGTATGAATTGTAAACACGCGCGCTGCGGCCCATTATGTGTCCGCGTCGCGTGGGCCGTGAACTGCTAGGATACGGCTAGGGTTTCATGTAAAGCCTATAAATATAAAGGCTGGTCATTAGGGTTTAGTGTGGTCAAAGTAAGAAGTCATTAGTCAGAGGAGGCCGAATCAAATCTCTTGTACCACTGTCTAGGAGACTGCTTCAAACCATAAAGAGATTTATTCAACAAACACACATGATCCTTATTAGAACCCAGAAAACCTTCAGGCTGTGACATATATATCTTCTCCTCCATGCTTCCATGAAAAAATGCAGTTTTGACATCGAGCTGCTCAAGCTCCAGATTAAACACACTCACCATAGCCAAAAGAACCCGAATTGACTTGTGCTTCACAACCGGTGAGAAAACCTCGTGATAGTCGATTCCTTCCTTTTGAGAAAAACTCTTCGCCACTAACCGTGCCTTGAACCTTGCGGGTTCAACTCCTGGAATTCCTTCATTCTTCTTAAAGACCCATTTGCATCCAACTGGTTTGACTCCTCTCGGTAATGGAACAAGATCACACGTTTCATTGTTCTCAAGAGATTGCATATCTTCATTCATTGCCATCAACCAGGATCCTTCTTTACTTGTCACCGCCTCTTTGTAGGACCGAGGCTCATCAGTACCAATGTTTTCACCAACAGCTAGTGCATATGCAACAGAACCAATATCACCATTGGTGACACATGCAGCATATCTAGCTGGTTTCTTCGTGTTCCTTTTCTCTCTTCTCCTTGCTATAGATTCATCCTCATTGTTCTCACCATCGGCCTCAGCATCGTTAAACTGATCCTCATTGGGCTGTTCATGAGTTTGATCACGTCTATGCTGATCATCACCGGCATGCTGTTCTTCATTTATCACCATTCTGTATGGAATTTGTGTGACAAACTCCACCTTCTGGTTGGCACCCTGATCTTTCCCTATATGAATTATATCACCTCCTCTTTGGTTCACCATAGCAGATTCATCAAAGGTCACATCTCTGCTATTAATAAATGTTCGAATTCTTCCTTCTTCTGTACACCACAGACGATAACCTTTAACTCCATGTGCATACCCTAGAAATATGCACTTCATTGCCCTCGCCTTAAGTTTACCATCATTAACATGAGCATAAGCCAGACAACCAAATATACATAAACCAGAATAATCAGAGGGTTTTCCAGACCATACCTCTTGAGGAGTCTTAAAGTCGATTGCAGTTGATGGTGATCTGTTCACCAGATAGCAAGTAGTATTAACCGCTTCCGCCCAGAATTTCTTCGATAAATCAGCATATAACCGCATGCTCCTAGCACGTGCTAACAGTGTTTGGGTCATCCATTCCGCCACTCCGTTCTGCTGTGGTGTGTGCCGTATAGTGTGGTGCCTCACTATACCTTCCGCCTTGCAGAAGTTGTCAAACGAGGCATTGCAGAACTCCAACCCATTGTCAGTTCTGAGTGTCTTGACAGATTTTCCGGTCTGTTTTCAATCATCGTCTGCCACTCCTTGAACTTCCCAAACACTTCGTCTTTAGTCTTCAGAAAATATATCCAAACCTTCCTTGAGTAGTCATCAATGAAAGTCACAAAGTATCGATGACCTTTATGAGATTCGACCGGAGAGGGACCCCACAAATCTGAGTGAATGTACTCCAGGATTTCCTTACTTATGTGTTTACCAGAACTAAACTTCACCCTGCGTTGCTTGCCTGTGACACAAGCCTCACAAAACTTGAGTTTTCCCGTTAGCTCAACACCAAACACCCCCTGTTTACTCAGAATTGACATACCCTTCTCACTCATATGTCCCAACCTTCTATGCCACAACTATGTCTTATCATTACTACTCTCTAAGGATTGATAAATCGCCATTGTTCCCCTAAACTCTGTCTTATCATTACTACTCAAGTGCAGTTGGAAGCCTTATGTATGCTATGGTCTTCACTAGACCTGATTTAGCACATGCAGTTAGTGTGGTTAGTAGGTTTAGGAGTAATCCTGGGAAAGCTCACTGGGAAGCGGTCAAGTGGATCCTGCGATACTTGAAGGGGACTAAGGATGTTTGTTTGATTTATGGTGGTAATACTAATAGTAACTTGGTGGGATATGCAGACTCAGACTATGGTGGCGACTTGGTGAAAAGGAGATCGCTCACGTGTTATATTTTCACTTTGTTTGGATGTGTAGTTAGTTGGAAGTCAACTTTACAATCTACAGTTGTCTTGTCTACAACTGAAGCGGAATACATGTCAATGATTGAAGGTATAAAGGAGTGTATCTGGCTACATGGTTTGGTGGATAGTCTGGGGTTGAAGGTGGAGAAGCCTGTCTTGAACTGTGATAGTGAAAGTGCTTTGTGTCTAGCAAGAAATCCGGTTTATCATGAAAAGACAAAGCATATTGATATCCGGTTAAATTCCATTCGTGACATAGTTGAAGAAGACAAGTTCTCAATCTTGAAGATCGATACCAAGGTGAATCCGGCAGATATGTTGACAAAGTCGTTACCCAAGGAGAAGTTCGAGCTATGCTTGAACTTGGTTGATGTTCGCAGGAGGTAAGTCCCTACGGGGCAAGCTGGCAGGAGATGAGAGGAAGTTTTTTGGTTTCTAGAGCGAGGTGGAGCTATGTTGAATTCGCAATTCAAGGTGGAGATTGTTAAATAGTGAATTGGGAATTAAAACCTGTATGAATTATAAACACGCGCTCTGCGGCCCATTAAGTGTCCGCGTCGCATGGGCCGTGAACTACTAGGGTACGGCTAGGGTTTCATGTAAAGCCTATAAATATAAAGGATGGTCATTAGGGTTTAGTGTGGTCAAAATAGGAAGTCATTAGTCAGAGGAGGCCGATTTACTAGCAATTTAGGTATGCTCTGTAACACCTGTATTTAGCTCTGGAATAAAGAATACTCTCTCCTGCCCGTAGACGTAGGTCATCATGGACCGAACCACGTAAATCTCTGTGTCGTTACTTTGTGTTTATATTTCCGCATTTATATTCTCGTTATTATTTCTGGGCAATAGGCTATAGATTTAGGTCTATTTCCTAACGATAAAGATATTTGAGATATATGTAATGATTTTTAATATTCGAGAATCATATTAAAAAAATGATACTTGGTACATTCAGCTTGATATATTTTTAATAACTTATTTAATTAAGACACTGCTTCATAGCTCTTTAATTGAAAATGTAAAAAATTTCAAATTCAATATGTTTGATATCATTTGAATAAAAACTTCTTAATTTATCGTCAGTTTCTTAAAAGTTAAGAGATAGAACCATGTCTAAAAAATTTAAGAGCAACCTACACCCACACCCACCACACCGCACTCACCCACTACACCCTACCCAGCCCCCACACCACCCCTACCTTGCCTACCCACCAACCCACCCCATACCCACCCATCCCTACCTCTGCCCTACCCCATTCTTACCTACCCAACCACCCTACCCCACTCCACCCCTACCCACCTCACCTCTATCCCATGTCCCCAACGCCTTCACATTTAATTTAGTAGAAAATAATACAAAAGGTTAAAATGGAGATTTTTATCATTCACCACAATAATTCAAATCTTTCAACCAAACAACATGTTAAAAGTTCACATTTTAATTTCAGAGCTCTTAAAAATTTAGATTCTAGAAAACCATCCCTAACCCACGTTTAATACACAATATTAATGACTATCATATCCATTTATCTTTCTAGTAAATTAAATCTTTTAATATAAATATATAATATTAATTTATATAAAGGCGATCTTAAATAAACATCCTCTATAGGTGTGGGTATGTATTATGTATGTTAACTTTTACACACACATTTCACATCATTGTTTTTTTTTTACCAATACCCTTTATAAAAATACTATGCATTTGAAAAAGGTAGATTGAATCATGCGATGGTCTTAGTTGGTTTAATGAAACTTATCATGTCGTTAATAACAAAAATATGCGATTAGAAACAATTTTAATCCAACAATTAAGAAAATCAAAAAAGTGTTTTTAGAACAAAAACAAATGAAAAGGGGGAACTAGGAAACTAAAAACTAAAAAACAATAAAAAAACACTTGATTAAAGAAGAAAACTAAAAAACTAAAAAATCAAACCAACAATATAATAATAACATATTTTAATTATATATATATATATATATATATATATATATATATATATATATATATATATATATATATATATATATATATATATATATATATATATATATATATGTCATTACTATATAAGAAAACGCTTTTTTTTCTCCTTTCAGTATTCACCTCTATAGAGGGTTCTTTGGCCGCCATCTACTTGCCCTTCAATCGACGCCATCCCGTTTTTAATCGGATGCCCAACGCTTCAACTTCAACTCTCCGAGATGCTTTTCATGAGTTTCCCAACGTAATTACACTACATTTTCATGTATAAATATCCCCTCTTTTTCTTGACACGGGCAGCGCTTGTAGATCGTTGGAAGGACGCTATGTCGCTGCAAAGTGGATCTGCTTGGCTTATCGACATAACCATTTTCCCAGAAACACGTATACCCTCTTTATTCATTCATCGATTCCGCTTTGAATTTCATATTGTTGACCCTCCTAATGAATGCGTAATGCTCGTAATTCTAATTTCCCTTGTTGGTTTTCTTGTTCCCCGTTCATGCTCTCTTTCTTCATTCTAATCGAACACTATCACAAAAGAAGGCACGAAGCGCGATCAAGGGCAATCACGTGGGTCTAATTTCGGATTCATTCTGGTATTGGAACAAATGATGAATCGGTTGACTGTGGTTTCTTGTTTGCCTGAACTGCACACCGTGGTTGGATTGGATACGTTTCTCCATTGTTTCATTTTCTTTTAACGATCTCCTTATATTGCTCATTATCTCGCTTGTATCTTGCTCTTTTGTGCGTTCAATTGAAAGATACAGTAGGATTGATGGCTGATCTCTCCACCAGATCGATACAACATTCCTATGGTATTTTAATTTCTCATATTTCTTTATTTTTAATCCTGCAACCTGTGAACTTAAAATCGCCATTCTTTTGTTGTGAAAGTTCAACCAGCTTTTGAAATTAGATTGCAAATTCTCCAAATCAGTCTTATTTGTCACCATTCTTTCCGGTAACTAATGTAAGCGTCTCTAAAATGCATATTGGATTTACTCCGACATATTAACCATTTTTATTTTCATTAGTTGTGGTTTTGTTTTCATGGAATTGTAATACCAGACCTAATTTTGACCTATTATTTCTTTCATTTAATTATCAATTTTATTTATTTTAGGTGGTTATATTCATATATTCCAACTTACTATTCCTTCCTGCTATTGGCAGAAAGGATGACATGATCGTGCCTAAAACAACATGCTATAGATATATCTGGTTTTGTTTAGATAATCACTTTTCTATGTATTCGAACCTTATTTGATTTTCTCCTTCATCTTCATGGGAAATATCAGGGATTTTAGAGTTTTTGGGTATTTAGATTGCTCGGTACAATAATTTTGTCTGAGTTGGGTGATTTGCACACCAACTGTTTGTTTATATGTCCACACTCACTCCTTTCTTTATCTAAAAGGAAAGTGGGCTACATAAATGCCTGGTACGTAAATTCTTACTGTAATTATGATTATTTTATATAATGTTTTTTCTAATAGATAAAGAAAAGAAATTGGGTAAGCAGGCTGGTGGTGGCGATGAGAACCTCTTATCCCACACACAACTTCCATTTTTTTCTTTGGCAAGTCGGCATTTTGGTCGGAATAATGGACCTGCTTAATGAAATTTATCCTCTAATCTCGAGAATTTATCCTTTTTTCCTCCGTTCAATTTGCCTCTTTTTCATAATTGTGTGATTGTCATGATTAAATTAGTTTGGTTTACATTTTGGTGGTAGCAGATTGATAAGATCACTGGACAAGAATGGAAGAACATGATAGACAATAAAAAAAACGAGTTGCAAAAAAGAAGAACAAAAAATATATGAAAGAAATGGAGGCGTACAAGCAGAAAAAAGAATGGGAAGCTGAAAATGCTAAGAAGAAAGAATATAATCTTTTGAAAGTTCCAAACCAGGAAGCTCTGCAATTACTAAAAAGAAAGAGAAGGAAAAACCATCATAAAGGTTCGTGTCCCTAGCTTTTGTTGTTACTTTTGAGTTTTTTGTTACTAGGCTTTTTCTCGATGACCCTAATAAGGCCCAAGCATCCTCCATTTTTCTCCTTGTTTTCTGGTAACTTCATTTGTATCAATTTCAAGATTTGAAGCACAAAGTAAATTCTTAGATGCCCATTTCAATATTTGAAGAAACAAATTAAGTCTTTGATGCCCTTTTCAACACCATTTCAAGATTTGAAACAAATATCAATTTCTTTCACAACCCTTTTTGATATTGAAACTAAAATCAAGTTCTTTGATAATCATGACATTGTACTTTCATTTTTTATTTATTATAGTATCATACTTTTTTTCATTTGTAACATTTGAAGGATTTTTATTTGAAGTCATAGTTTTAGTTTTAAATTAAAAAATTACCAGAATCTCTGTTTGCATCTTCTAAGGACAATATCAGAAGTTCCCCACAATATCAAAACAAAGAGACAATGACATCCTTTTGAAGCTATTAATATCGTAAATATGTAAATGGAACCTTGAGAATTCATTATAAAAGAAAAAATCAAGGCTAATTCAAATGGGGAGGTAAACGACGTGTCATGAAGATTGATCCCGATCAAGAGAAAGAGGAAACAAAGCCACAGATTATGAAGATCCTAGATGTGAGAATGGTGATTATGTAAAAGTGTCAGATGTAAAGGTTCGAAGTGGTTTTATTAACCCAAAAGCTCAGGTTGAGGTAGTACCAGATGTTAGTAGGTTAATGATGAAAATGTTGGATTATGTGTCTAAGCCATGACTAATAATTAGCATTTACCTAATTAATAGTAGCACAGTCCATTTGGGTTGCCCTCATAGCTAGAGGTTTGTTGGAAAGTTAAAGAGAGAGAGAAAGGTTGATTTATTATATGACTAATAAATCAAGATATTGTTTGTTAATATATTATGAAGATGATATATTAATTAGAAATAATATATCGGATTAATAATTAATCAGAAATTAATTGGATTAATTTCTATGGTATTAATTAGATTAATCGGGAGGTCAAGGATTAAAGTCGTACAAATTCAATAGTTGAATTGCGGCGCGCGGCGCGCAAATGTGAAGGCCGCGATGCGCGTACATATTCGTACGAATTCAGTAGATGAATTGCGGCGCGCGGCGCGCAAATGACTTAGCCGCGACGCGCGTACAGATAATCCGGAAAATGGGCTGCGGCTAGGGTTTCAGCTTTGCCACTTGGTTCCCTATAAATAGGGAACCCTAGACCTCATTATCAGTTGCTCATTCTATTATTTCTCTATGGAATTTCGATCCATAAACCTCCCGGCTTGGGTGTGACTTTCATTTGAGGCAGGATAATTTTGCTGCTCAGTTTCCAGGAAATTCTAAAAGGTTGGTTTTTCTAATTTTATTCTTTTAGTTAATTTTCTTATGGCCTTTAGGTTTTTGTTATATGTTCAATTAGAAGAAAACATAGATCCTTATAGGTTGCATGTGAACTTAGGTTATTTAGTTCATGGTTTGCAGAAAACCTTTCAGAAAAGTAGTATGAAGTTTTACGTTATTGGGGTTTATTTTGTTATATGTAAGATGAAAGCATGTATGTAAACCTGGAATAGTGTTTGTTTTAATAATAGTGTTTGTTTTAATAAGCATTGGTCTCTTGTTTTGAAAAGGCTTGATGTCGATTTCAAATTTTAACTTATTTAGTTCCTAATCGTTTTTTTTTTTGCTTAAATAGACCATTAAGTATTGTCTTTTTGTCCCAAATTCATAACTTTTAGGAAGTTGAAGAGGGCATATGGTTACCTTCAACTAAGAGAGTATTTCTTGTTTTTTTCCCATTAAGTCCTATGATTTATGTCCAGATAAAGAACTAAAGAACTGTGTATGTAACATATGTTCTTTTTTCTAGACTAAATAAACCGCATTATATAAGGTTAGTTTAATTTTCACACTAAAATAAACAATTTGAATGAAAATTAAATGACCATTTAACCCCTATATACTAAGAAAAAATATTCAAGATATTTCTTAATGTTAAAGTGATAGGAGTTGTGAGGAAAAATGAAAACAGGAAAATAAGCAAAAGGGAATTGTATTAATACGTTAAACCATCTTATTTTCTTATTCTAGAGCTAACATATATACTTAGAATATGACGTTTCACATTTTAACCGAGACATGACTTGATGTAGTAAGTTATATATGGGTGTTTTTATTTACTGAAAGCAAAAAAAATATTTTAATAGAGAAAATCAATGTAAGAAGACATTACCATTGAATAACAACTTTTTACAAACACGTCCTTGTTTATAATTCTGTCAATCTCAACATTATCATGAACACCTTGTAGTAGTAACTCGCTATGATGTCACGATTTTGCGTTTCAACTTGTTAGGTTAAGCATTTGAGGCGATTCTATATTTAATGTTAGACGGTCAATAGTAGAATTGTGATCACTGAGCTATTTGATTTTGACGATTTACCCCTTATCCTACTTTCATTTATTTCTATTCCCACATTGTACTTATAATAACATGTTTAACCCGCTTATGTTTTAGCTAAAATTTTATTTTTACCAATTTGACCCATTCTACTTTGTAAAATCCTCCCAATAATATATTATACCTTCATTTTTTCTTCTTATTAGGACGTTGTAATTTCCTTTATTGACCTCAACCTCTTGAATTGTACGAGCTTCTTGCTTCCACGAAGCAATATTTCAACTAATAATACCCTTAGTAGCCAAGTGATACAAATACTTTTTAATGTTGAAGATGATGCTACTACTCAACAACACTCAAGATGGACAAATTTTTTTCCATATGAGGACTTTCTACTTTAGAAAATCTATTGCAGGATGTTATGTTGTTACAAAATGTGTTCCATCTCCCCTGTTTTAATGAATCTTTAGACCAACCGTGGTTTGGAGCACTATCAGGGATGGCATTCATAAAATGGCTAGAAAAGAAGCAAAAAAGTAGCCACTATCTTTATGTATACAACGCAAAACTAACTCATCAATTCTTTTTTTTTTTCAATTCTTTTTTTTTCTCCTTGAGTTAGTTTTTTTAAGAGTTTTATTTGGTATAAAGGGTGTTTGGTTGAAAATGGAGACATAATCAAATTCCGGTCCAAATCCAATTATTTTGTAGGAAATGAGACGACTATTTATTCAAATGAGAGGGAGAGGGAGTCAATTGTGAATATCTATTTATATAAAACATTAAAACTTGTTGAAAAAAGATTATTAAATGATTAATATGAGACTTTAGGATTAATTATAATGAATGGGGATGTCTTTTGGAGCTTTAAGTTCAAATTAGACTTCAATAACATGATTTTAAGTATATTATAGTTATTCTAAAGCATCTTTCCATTCGTTCGTTGTTACTGAGCTTATCTTTCTTATCTTGCTGGAAACATTAGTGTCACGTATGGATGCTTAAGTTGTCCCACCTTTTGAGATGTCTTGCAAGGTCATGTTAGAACAAGTTGATGTCTTATTTCAAAAGGGAACGGTGGAACATACAAGTGCTAAATCTATTCCTGAAAATCAATAAATATTCCCAAATTACCTTCAAGGGTAACTTAGCATGCCTCTAAACACATTACATGAAAATAGCCATCAAATTATAACATTTAACCTTTGTTTCATAACTAATAGCTAACTCATCCTGAGCACGGCCCTTAAAATGTACCTAGTATATATATATATATATATATATATATATATATATATATATATATATATATATATATATATATATATATATATATATATATATATATATATATATATCTCCTATAATAAAAGAGTCATATAAATGACACATGGCATTTTTCTAGACTTATTTTGCCACGTGTAATGCTCTAAAAAGTCCTGTAGTTCATTCCCGTCTAAAGTAATTCTGTTCACTTATCCAATCTAATCTCCAAAACCGTTTCTAAAATTATACCCTAATTTTGCCCGATTCCCTAAATCTCGGCGCATTCCGTTTTGAAATTTGAAAGCTATATCGATGCAATAAGAATGTGTAGACGATTTCGGAGTAATCCAATTTTTAGCTTGTCATTTCAAACATGCCAACGATTTCAGAGAAATCCATCTCTAATTGACATGCATATCTCCTTGATTTACTCATCGATCTCAAACCCTATTCTTCTGTTTCTCTTCTCTACAGGTAAAAAAATTTCATGATCTTATTCCCTTCATTTTTCTGTTATTGGGTTGTGATTCTAGATGATAAACTCCTTTCTCTTTGTTCTGGTTCATCCAACAATGTGCAGACGGTGTTCTCAGAGCTCCAACAAAGTCGACGTCCGAACATTCTAGGGTTCCGGCAAGGACAAAGGAAAGGCTGCAGAAGAAAACTTCATATTCTGCTTCACCTTCACCCCTTTTTCTGAGGGGATTTCACTTATATCCTTGTAAGCTTTTTGTCTCATTCTTCTAAAGCTACGTTTAGTGTCTTTATTCATTTTATCGGTTGCTATCTCAATAGGTTCTTTAGTTTGTGTTTCTCAACCCCCTGTTGATTAGTCTTGATTATTTATTTTCATGTTGCAGGTTTTTCCCCATTCGATAAAATGGATTTTTGATTTTTTTATTCTGTAAATGCCACAAGTCACAGATTTGTAGGTATACCTCTCCGTGTAGATGTGTTTATATCTATTTGCGTCTTCATAGGTGTATTTGTGTGTGTATGTGTATTTGTGTGTATGTTCTTTTGAAATGTTTTTTTGGTAAGTTATTGTAGATGGAAATGCAATGTTCTTGCTATCATTATGCCTAACTGCTTCATAATTTTTCTTTCCTACATATTTGAATCGATTTCTGGAATTGTTATTGTATTTTGCAGTTATGAACGCATATCCTTTATTTGACATTGAAACAGAGACCCAGATGATGAGGCTAATGAACATGTATACCTCTTTTTTAGATCTGTAAGGAACACATTTATTGTTGAAATCTAACTTTGTATATTAAATTACTAATGAAACTCTCTTTTGGTTTAATGAACTTCCATGCATATTGTAAGTTTTTAATATTTTAAATTTGCTTCAATATAAGAAGATGTTGAATTGTACTCTGAGTTTTTATGTTAATGGCTTATATACAGGGGCACTAACCAAAGAAATTCTTATATTCCTTGAGGCATGGAAAACAACTGACGGTGAATATGTTGTCTACGGTGAACAATCATGTATGATTTCATATTTCCTTTGAACTTCTTTAACCACCAACAATTCTCCACAACTCATTCCAATTTTGGCATTCAGATGCAGCAACAAAGAAGATGCTTGCCACCTTGGACGACCTTTTCACCCGTTTTTTAGAGCTTGGTATATTTCAATGATTTATGACAGGTCTTTTTGCATGAGAGGGGTTGTTCCTTGAGCTTTTGGTGTAGTACAATGCCATTGAGGTTGTGGTATCAATTTATAAAAGTGATGATTCACGTACTTGTGCTAAAAAAAGGCTTAATAGCATTAGAATATTACAAAATTTTGGAGTTATATTTTACACTACTGATAAGAGTCATGGCTATTAGTGTCCACAGATTTGGGGTTTATTTTCCTGTTACAGGGGATATAAGAGATATTGGGTATTCAAAGGGTAAAACACCTCTGGTAATTCGGTGTGTCCACGTCATTCTCTGGAAATTACAAAAATAGGTGCTAAGGCAAGTCCGTCAGTGGAATGGCAGGGCAAATTCCCCTCGAGGCCATCTGCAAAATTGAACACAAGTGCAAACATAGTGGAAAACTAAGAAAAACTTTGCAATTTTGGTCCCGAGGGGAGATAGCTTTGCTATCTAGGAACAAAGGGGTGCTATCATAGATAACGTCACTATCTATCCAAAGATAACGTCGCTATCTTCGAACACCCAACCGGATTTTTTCCTGTTTTCCTCAAAGTGACGCATCAAAAACAACCACAGATGTCCGATTATACCTATCCTTTGTTTAATTTCAGGAAAACAACCTGGAAAAACCGTCCTTGGGGCAAACCCCTCGGGTTTGGCCGAAAACCCTAAATTGGACCAAACTTCTATGATTTGACTAAGATTTTGCATATTTAATCATGAGTAGAAGGTCGATGTATGTACAAATGGATTTGAATGTCGATTGACACAAAGAATTGCACAAAAAAAAATCAAAAACCGGCGGGGTGTGTGTGTGTGTGTTTGTCGATACCGGCGGTAGTGTGTGTGGGTTTAACGACGTGCATAATGAGAAGGAAAAAGGGTAAAAAGCATTTATCTAGAGATAGCGTTGCTATATCCTAAAAGATAGCGGCACTATCTTGCCTGATTGCCATTTCGACTTTCTTTATACACTCGGTAACCTCCTGTACCACCCCACACTTGAGCTGTAACGCATCGTGCTTCGTGATGATTAACAAATAGTGATATTTCTGCAAAATAACAATAATAAGACTAAAATACTTATCGAAAAATCAAAACATCAAGTTTCCTTTCGGGAAGCAGTAATCTTCAAGTTTCCCTAGGTGAAATGGTATACTGGTCTTTTTATTGACTCCTAACTGATGTCTTCCGACTACTCCATGTGAACGCTTGAAGGTTGTTTTGAACATCCAAGCTTGGTCCTTCCTTCAGTGTCTCTTCCTTAATGCCGACTTGATGTGGAGCACATCAATTGCTGGCTCCCAAGCTTTTCCTGCATAATGCGGACTGTACGTGTCTCTTCGTGTGTTGAGTCCTGCTTCTATTTAGTGCTTTCACCATGCAACACAAGAAGAGTTTCTCCAATCTGATGGTATCGGAGAGCATAATTTTGGTATGCTCTTGGATATCCTCATCGATCTTGTTAATTATATGCAATTTTCCACTCATTGGCGGATCATGAGTGGACATCAGACCTTGTTCATTTTTCTTGAACACCACATCGACAACATCTTCTTCATCATCATCCCAGGTGAGGATTGATACGAAGGATGAGCGACTGGTGATGTCCGGTGACAATTTAAAATTGCTCTTCACCAGAGCTGGCTTTTCATAACTTTCAAAAATTACTGAGTAAGGGGTGGTATTGTCGTCTACTGCCCCCTCTCTAACAAATGTGTCGACAGTATCATCGGTCTCTTGGTTATTCCAAGGTGTATAATCCTCCATCACACATTGAGGTTCAGGTGATATGCGTTCATACACAGTGGTATCGACACAAAAATTACTTACCTCAGTATCTGGTGAGTTTGATTGCTGATTCAGTTGCTCCTCCAGTTATTCCAAATGATCTGTCATTGCTGAAAGTGCCTTGGCGTTGTTTTCCTCCCTGTTGAAAGTTACTATCAGAAGATCCAAGACCTGATCCAATTTCGCATTCCACGAATCGTCCAGTTCTTGGTCATCTACATAATATGACTCCTCATAATCCTCATATTGAGTCAGATCCTCGGTCCATAACCCATTATCATTGAATGACTCATTTATGAATCACTCTCGTAATGATCATAAACCAGGCTTCCGTACTCACAACACAGATATTGATTCGTGTACATGTAATCGTCCATTTTGAGAATGTACATGCACAAAAACTTAAAATAAAACAAATATTATAATCAAGTTGACACAATGTGTCAAGCGAACAACTCCCCGACAACGGCAGTCGTTGATGCTGTAAAAAATAATAATAAAACCTTCATGTCCACTAGATAGGGTATGCAAGGGTCAAACCAAGAAGTTCTTGGTTGGCCGTTTGTATCGATAAACTCCTGACTATAGTTTCACTCTAAAGCAGGAAAGATTACTAACACTTGAAATCAAAACAAAACTCAAATATCAAATCAAACACGGATCTGATTGCAGAGAACAGAAAAGACTTTCTTTATTCAAACTCAAACCCAAAACTATCGTTCAAAAGTACTATCACTAGCAAACCACAAAACAAGAACTACAGGAGTCGAATGATTGCTCCTGAGATCTAAACCCAACGTCTAGTAATCGAAGAGATTCCTAAATGCGGAATACCTCTACAACGAGTTGATATAAAACTAAGAAACCAATTTATCTAACCAAAACTATTGAATGGAAACTGAAAAAGAATAGAAATGAGCTAGGAGCTGGTATTTATAGTTGAGAAATCTTGAGAAAGCGTCGCTATATATGGAGGTCGCTATCTCATGGTCTTCCCTGTTCCTCGCGTTTTGAAATTTGAATATTTGACAGGATAACACCTTAATCTGCAGATAGCGGCACTATCCTTAAGAGATAGCGGCGTTATCCTTAAGAGATAGTGTCTTTATCTCCTTCTGCATCCTTATCTCTTCCATTTCAAGCATTAATTTGTTCCAATTTCCACTTTAAACCCTGCATTTTAAGTGTTTTTCCTATACAAGCAACTTACAGCAAAAGTGAGCGCAAATAGTCCTTTTATAAAGATAAAACAACTAAAACACAATCTAGTAACACGTAAAATATGCAATATAAAAGTGCGTTATCAATCCTAATGTGTATAATCCTCATTCACACACTTAGGTTCATACATAGTATTATTGACAGTTACCTCGTCATTTGTCGAGAAGTTGGTTGATTGTTGTTGGTTCAATTTCTCCACTAACTGTTCCAGACGATCACCCATCACCAAAAATGCATTGGCATTGCTTTCTTCCATGTCGAAGGTTTCAGTTAGCATGTCCAATAACTGATCTAATTTTGCGTTGCACGATCGTCTAGTTCTTGGTCATTGCCAAATATTCTTCTCCGTAGTCTTTGTATTGAGTCAGATCTTCAATCCAAAACCCATTATCATTGAATGACTCATTGTATGAATCATTCTCATAATGGTCATAGACAGGGCTTCCATACTCCCAGCACATATATAGACTTGTGTACATGTAATCGTCCATTTGAGAACGTACATATAACAAATATTGAAAAATTAAAATTTTGAAATAGATAACAAAAAGAAAACTTAAAATTGACAAAATGTGTCAATCGCACAATTTCCTGGCAACGACACCAAAATTTGACGTGCGCATTCGTTGACGCGGTAAATAATAAGTGAAAAACCTCACTACTCTATTAGCAATGGTAAGTAAGGGTCGAACCAAGGAGTTCGTGGTTGACAGTTTGTGTCAATAAATACCCGACTATAGTGTCACTCTATAGCGGGACAATTACTTAACAATCCAAAACAAACCAAAACTCAATAAAACCAATTGCAAAACAAAAAATCATAGATCGAGAACAACATGAACCAAAACAGTTCCTTTATTAAAATCGAAAACCGAACAATTGTTCAAAACTAAACCAACTAATCTTAACCAAACCGAAAGAACTATAAGAGTCGAATGATTCCTCCTGAGTCTATAACTCAACGTCTAGTAATTGAACAAATTCCTGAATGCAGAATACCTCAATACCGAGTTGATACAAAACTATGAAAACGACTTGCCTAACCAAACTATCAAATGAAAAGAAATGAAAAACAAGCCTTTGGATCTCCTCGTGATGCCGCAGGATGCCCAAAACGTCATGCTAGGGTCTGATTTTTATAGTTGAAAAACTTGGAGATAACGTCGCTATCTATGGGAGATAGCGTCGCTAACTTTGCTTATTCCCGGTTCTTCGCGTTTTGAATTTCAAGTCAAATTGGGATTACAACTTTATCTGATGATAGCGGCGCTATCTCATAGAGATAACGATGCTAACTGACATGCCTAGGTCGTCGTGCGGTCAAAAATAGTAAAATACCTCACTCTCACTAGTACAGTGGTAGTCAGGATCGATCCACAGGAGTTACGTGGTCAAGGTAGGCAACAGATTACCAATTGTAGTGTCATGCTACAATGAGGATCTAGTCTCCACTTTTACCAAAACAGTCCAAGAGCATAAAATCCAACAATTCCAAATCCAAGCATAAACTTAAACTAGAATCAAAACCAAAACTTAATCTAATTACTTATTGAAATCGGAAATGCAATTCAGAAATCGAAGCAATAAAGATCAAGCCAAAACAATCAAACATCCAAACTCATTCAAAGCATTAAAAAGGTAAAAAGAGCAATTAAACATAACCGAATGATTAACTTGTATAAAACTCAGATGTAAAACATCCAAAACAGTAAACATAAAAAAATATAGAAACTTTAACCTAATGCTAATGGTTGTCACACCCAATAACACCAAGCTAAACTACTAAAAAAACTAAACTATATGAAAATTAAATGAGAAAACATAAATACCACGAATGGTGAGTGAAAACCGAGTCTTGGAGTAAAAGAAGCCTTGTATCCACCTTGTGGGTCGTTCCTTTGCTACTGATTTCGATCTAGAAGCCTCTATTTATAGTTTTGTAAAATAAGCGGCCGCGTGGCGCGTATATAGAATCTGCGGCGCGGGTGCGGGTTTATCCCCGTTTTATCGGCATTTGAATTCTTCTCACCGCCTCATCTATGACTCAGCGCGTCGCGCCCTTGTGCATCTCCGCGGCGTGCGTATGAATTCGACTCTTTTTGGCTTTATCTCCAAACTTCTTCCATTTTTTACGCATTTAACCCCTGTTTACATCTTTTCTTTCCAAACAAGCACTGACACAAAAAGTGAGAATACCACAACATATATGATAAAAAACCACTAAGAATAGGGCTCAACAACGACTAAAATACTTGATATTACTAGGCATTGTCAAACACCCCACACTTGTGCCTTGCTTGTCCCCAAGCAAGAGAGTTTTTAAAAAATTCTAACTAAGACTCAAACATTTTTGAATGCATTCGATTTCAAAGCTTATTGCCTCAGGAGTTAGAGTGAAATAGTTTGTGAAAACATAATCCGAATATTCTTTGGAATTCATGACTTTCTAAAGAACCCTTGATCACAAATTTTCTGTCCACAATGATGTGTACGTACTCATTCAGATTCTAAAGGCCATTAAAGAACTATCCATGACTTTCGATGTTGTCTGTGTAACGAGCTTTCAGAAATACCATCCCAGACCAGATGATCTTAGGTGGCAAGGTGCATAAGTCCCACCCATTTTAGACTTACCGGCTCGAACAACAAAGGCCACTGATTGACAATCCCTTCCTAAATTCCAAACCTAAAAATACTCCAATCTTCTAACTCCTTAAACTCAAGTTATTTGACTAAACTCATAGCATGATAACAACTAAACAGTATTTCTTGAAAAATACCAATTCTATACATTCAAACACTATTCGTTTCAAAATTACAATCTATTAAAAATTTTGAAAAATTGCTAAAATTTTTGAAAACTAGTCATTTCCGCAAAAATTTCAAAAAAAAACTACTCTTTCGACCGTCCACACCCCACACTTAAAACCGTACAACGCCCTCGTTGTACAAAAAAAATAATTTCAAAACAAGGGAGAAAGAGTTACCCCTTAGACGATAGACTGCTTGATGGTACTTGGTTGTCACAGGTACAAAAACATGAACATTTCCATGATTCAGAATTTAGGAGTTGTAGCGCAACAGTAAAACACGCCAGTGATCATGGCAAGTGGAGGGGGTACGGTGACCCCCCACTTGCCTGAAACAACTCCTCCACGGACTCTCCATTTGGTTATAACATGCATCACTCACAAAGATATTAAATGCAACAGAAACAAACATAGATTATAAACAAACACAAAAATAAGATAGTGTCATAGGTGCAGTACATATATCCCAAAAGAAAAAAAAATACATCAATCGTCCCTGGGTGGCCTGGAAGGTCCTGCCTCAATCCTGGCAACCCTGCCTTCCAATAGTTGGAGAGCTGTCGTCTCCTCCTGCTGTGGCTGTGCTGGTGGGTCTGGTGGTGCAGAAACTCTCTGGCGACGCCTCAGTGGTCCCTCTTCATGGGCTGGTCGAGGTGCCCTCGGCGCCTCCGTCGCTACCCTTAAATATCGTCCAGCCTGTAGCTGATGGATAAGGTGTATGTTCTCCAAAGCTCGCGCTGATGTGTGCAAAGGGGGTATCGCCGTCAAAGAATCAATGGTCGCGGCAGTGAGCAACCCATAAGATCGGGCCAGGCGGGTAATGTAGTGCCCGCCGGCCAAAGGGCTGCTGGCTGACATACCTGCTGCTCGGGTGGATAGGGAGATCGCTAGAGCGTACGGTAGATGGAGGAACCTGGTGGGGTCGAAGAGCACCCACATGTATGTCATGTCCTCGCTGGACACCTTCTCACCCCCTCCTTCTGCATAACAGAAGTGGAGATGATGCGGTGCATGAGTCGGTGAAGCGGGTTGCGGAGCTGGCTCTCCCTAGCCGACCCTGCCTCAAAGTGGACATTGGACAACGTGTCCCAAATGACTGCATTGGCCTCCCTCGCAGGCTGGCCCTGGATACACGCCCGAAGAAACGGCCTAAAGTGGCGGCTTTGAAGATCCTCCTCCGTGTATAACTCCGTGCGTCTCCCAAACTCCCAGAGACTACACTCCCTGCTGAGTCCTCCCAATCTAAAGCTGATCAGCCTGGACCGTACCTCCCGCGAGGCTGGTGCGTAGTGAACCATGGAAAGGAACTCCAAAAGAAGCTCCATGTATACGATGTCGTCCTGGTTGGCCATCAGCCTATCCCAGCCGCGACATGTGAACATAAACTCTTTAGCGGACCAGGTGCGGTGAGAAATGGCTCGATCTAGGCCCATAATCCGACATCTGCAAGAATATCCCTGTCTAAAATGGTCGCCTCGAGAACCCGACAACCGATCAATGCGTCCCTCCGCTGTATGTACTCGACTGAGCTCTCTAGAATATCTGGAAACTGGAGAAATGGATGGTTGCGCCTGAAAGCCATCTGCACACAAAAGAAACCACACGAAACAAATTTTTTTGCAAAATAAGTCCTTTTTCTTCCCTACCGAACCGCGGCGCGGCCCAAAAAACAGGGCGAGGCACGGCGAGCGGCTGTTTCGAAATCCAAACCCCAAATCGATGATTTTCACCTGTTAACTCAATCCAACACCCCTACAAGGTAGCCTAAACACCGACTAGCCCCTCTAGGGTGATTAGTTTGCAAACAAAACACCCTACGAGCCAGCATTGCCAATTTCTAAGGTTTTCAGTTTTTTGGAGAAATCAATCAATTTCATGGCCTAATTGCTTGTTCTAACGAGTAAAAACAAGTTAGAATGACATACCTGAATCGTAGGAATCGAATATACGAGAAAAACACGAGAAATAAGTCGGTTGATCGGAGCTCTGAGGCGTGGCGTGGAGGTTTGTGTGTGTGCGACAAGTGAAAACGAAGTACCTTATAAAGGGAGTCTGTCCGATCATTTCCCGCGGCGCGAGTAAGAGGTAGCCGCGGCGCGCGTGTACTCAAATCAACCCCTGCGCATCGGGTTGTTCTGCGTAAGCGCGACGCGCCAAACACCATACCGCGGCGCAGTCTTCAACTTTTCCAAACTCCTTCATATGACCCCACACTTGCCTCGAATCAATAATACCTACAACGATGATGATAATATCTTCCTAATTACTCCTAAGAAATACAGTACTGAACCTATAAAGATTGGTTGCCTCCCAACAAGCGCTAAATTTAACGTCTTCAGCCAGACGGACTACTCCTTATTCTTCCCTGGGTCGAATGGCTTGCCGGTTCTCCTGCTGCTGCCCGGTCACCGTCTCCCGATGATTTCCCGTGAATGCTTGAAGGTAGCTTTGAACCTCTAAGCTCGATCCTTCCTTTTGCATCTCTTCAAAATTACCGGTTTGACGTGGAGCGTCCCCAATGCTGCTCCCAGTAGTTGTTTTGCGCCTCGTTTGTTGCTCACATATTGTGTGTTATCTTGAGTTTGCAATTTTGGCTTGCAATACCAATAAAAATTTTCCAACCGAATGGGACCGGAAGGCAACATATCGGGATGCTTCCATATGTCCTCATAGATAGTATTGATTACATCTAATTTTCCATTCATGAATGGATCATGAGTGGTGATAAAATCATGTTTATTGTTTTCAAAAACCAACTCGTCGACATCATCTTCTTGATCATCGTCCAACAGGTGGATCGGGACCAAGAGTGAGCGACTAGTTTCATCTGCTGGTGGTATAAAGTCACCCATCACCAAATCCTTACTTTCAAAATGCTCAAAATTTTTAAAAATTTTAGGTTCGGGGGTAGTATTGTCATCCACACCCCCTTCCCTAATGGTATCAACAATTTCAACAATTTCGGCAGTCGTTGGGCTGGGGTCTGTACTGTCACTTACAGCCCCCTCCACAACATCCTTATCACCCAAATTTTCTGGTGATGGTATGGATTCACTCATCACCAGATCAACATTTTCAAAAACATCAAAAACATCAAAAGCTGTTGAGTCAGAGGTAGCATCGTCACCTACAACCTCTTCCTCAACAACATTTTCGACCCTCTCAGTGGTCTCTTGACTTTCCCAAGGTGTATGCCCTTCCATCACATGTTCAAGTGATGCAGGTTCACACACACATAATCATTGGTATAAAAACCACTCGCCTCGGGTTCTGGCGAGGGTGGCGGATATTCCCAAATTTTCTCTAACCTATCTAAAGAAGCTTGCACTCTCACAAGAGCATCAGCCTGGTCCTTCTGCACTTGGTAGGTGTTAGCCATGAGTTCCAATACTTGGGCCCAAGTTACAAAATTTCAGGTTGAGATGACTCCTCGGTCTGCCATCCATTGTCATTGAATGATCCATTGCAGCAATCATCCTCGTAATAGTTGTCGGCCGAATTTTCATAATACTCATAATACTGATCCGGGTACACGTAATCGCCCATTATGAAGACGTACACATAACAAAAATCAAAAGACTAAAATTGAACATAAAAAATCAGAAAACAAAGCCCTTCAGATCGCCTACTTTTAAGCTCACAACTCCCCAGCAACGGCGCCAAAATTTGACATGCCTAGGTCGTCGTGCGGTCAAAAATAGTAAAATACCTCACTCTCACTAGTACAGTGGTAGTCAGGGTCGATCAACAGGAGTTACGTGGTCAAGGTAGGCAACAGATTACCAATTGTAGTGTCACGATACAACTAGAGGATCTAGTCTCCACTTTTACCAAAACAGTCCAAGAGCATAAAATCCAACAATTCGAAATCCAAGCATAAAATTAAACTAGAATCAAAACCAAAACTTAATCTAATTACATACTGAAATCAGAAATGCAATTCAGAAACAGAAGCAATAAAGATCAAGCCAAAACAATAAAACATCCAAACTCATTCAAAGCATTAAAAAAGTAAAAAGAGCAATTAAACATAACCGAATGATTAACTTGTATAAAACTCAGATCCAAAACATTCAAAATAGTAAACATAAAAAAATCCAGAAACTTTAACCTAATGCTAATGGTTGTCACACCCAATAACATCAAGCTAAACTACTAAAACAACTAAACTATATGAAAATTAAATGAGAAAACATAAATACCACGAATGGTGAGTGAAACCGAGTCTTGGAGTCAAAGAAGCCTTGTATCCACCTTGTGGGTCGTTCCTTTGCTATTGATTTCGACCTAGAAGTCTCTATTTATAGTTTTGGAAATAAGCAGCCGCGTGGCGTGTATATAGAATCCGCGGCGCGGGTGAGGGTTTATCCCCATTTTATCGGCATTTGAATTCTTCTCACCGCCTCATCTGTGACTCAGCGCGTCGCGCCCTTGTGCATCTCCGCGGCGCGCGCATGAATTCGACTCTTTTTGGCTTTATCTCCAAAGTTCTTCCATTTTGTAAGCATTTAACCCCTGTTTACATCTTTTCTTTCCAAACAAGCACTGACACAAAAAGTGAGAATACCACAACATATATGATATAAAACAAAGAATAAGGCTCAACAACGACTAAAATACTTGATATTAGTAGGCGTTGTCACTAACTCCTGCAGACCTTATCTTTTCGTCTTTAGATAACGGCACTATCCGTAAGAGATATCAATGCTAGCTCCTACAGGCCTTATCCTTTCGTCTCTTGCTCTTATCTTGTTACAAATTTCATTATAAACCTTGCATTTTAGTACAAATTCTACAAAAAGCAACTTCCAATAAAAGTGCGCGTATCTAGTCCTTTTATAAATATAAAATAACTAAAACATGCAAAATAACGCATAAATAAACTAATATAAAAGCGCGTTATCAGTTAGCGCCGCTATTTGATGCAAGTTGGCCGCAGGATAGCTGCAATTAGCGACGCTAACTGCTTAAGTTAGCTTCGCTAACCGCCGTTATTGCAAAACCTTAGAAATCTCAGCCCTTGGGCCCTATTAGTGCACCCTAATACCCTAGCACCTGTCATTCTATATTTCCCTCACTCTTAGAACCCCTGTAACGAGTTTTGGAAGCATGAAATGATATTTTCACCTTAAAGGCCCATTGGAAGGCATTTTTGGAAAAGAAGAAGAAGAGAGTGAGGCAAGAGGTGCATTATTCAACCTAAAGAGCTTTAAAGATCTATTCTTGACTTTTGTAAACAATCTCTCCCTTGATCTTTTCGTGTTATAGTTTTCCCTTCTAGTTGTAAATTGGATGATTAAGTTATTGGCCCTTATGGTGTAGATCTTGAGGTTTGGAGAACTCCAAGCATCATGATTCCATGTAGTCCCTAATGTTTGCAAGATTTGTTTGATGATTCTAATCCCCTTTGTGACCTAATATGAGATTTGACATGCATGGGGCATGCATGTCAAGGAAGTTTAGATTTTTATGAAGATTCAGACCTAATGATCCTATTGATCATATTCTAGAAAGGCTTGAGTGGATTAAGTGCTAAATGAATATATTGTGAAGTTTGTCGGTAGCATCGTACCGTAGGCTAGGAGCGACGCTACTTTGGGCAGAAACCCGTTTTTGGATTAGCCGTGACGCTATCATGAGGAGATAACAGCTCTAAGCGTCGACTTTGACGTTTGAACTGACATTTACTTTTTGACCGTTGACTTCAGTTGACCCATCTGACTTTTTAGTCAAACACTTAGGAATGAGGAATGTGGTTGTGATATCGTGTTATGGAATTTAGGTGACTCGGCAAACGAGTGCACATGAGAAATGTGCATGTGTTGACAGCTCGTATGATTGATTGTTGTGTTCCATTTGTTGATTTGTTCATATGAATGTGATTTTATTTGTGATTACGGGTAGGATAGTATTGTATCCCGATAGGGTAGCACTGTATCGTGTCCCCACTATGTTATATTTTATGGTACCACGAAAAATATAGAAGATCCCGAGGAAGTACCGAATACCGATGTGCAGTTGTTATACATGATAGTTTCCTTAACAACGCATTATTGTATTTCTTAATCTCCAAGTTAGATTTATATTAGGAATGCTTATCTTTTTGTATTAAAAAACCATTATAAATAGATAGGTAATTCATGCTTTGACCCTATACACTACTAGAAAACAGGGGGGTTAGCCACGCACATTTGCGTGGCTGTTGTGTGGAAAAAGCCGTATAAACACGCAATAGCCACGAAAACTGACCTGTGGAAAAACCCTTTGTGTCTAAATTGTAGTGACGCTTTAGCCACGCAACAACCACGCACAGTTTACCACGCATTAGCCACGCAATTTCAACACTCAATAATCTCGCGCGTTAGCCACGCCATGGCAACGTACGTGTAGCCACGCAATAATCCCAAGATAATAACACAAGTTTAGCCACGCAATTCACACACAAGCTTAGCCACGCAATTACCACACAAATTTAGCCACGCAATTACAATACAAGTTTAGCCACGCAATTACCACACAATATTAGCCACGCAATAACTACCAGGTTTAGCCACGCAATTAACACACAAGCTTATCCACGCAATTGCCACACAAAATTAGCCACGCAATTACAACACAAGTTTAGCCACGCAATTGCCACACAAGATTATCCACGCAATTACAACACAAGTTTAGCCACGCAATTACCACACAAAATTAGCCATGCAATAACTACACAAATTTAGCCACGCAATTACAACGGATTACGTTTTTTTTTTTAAATACCAGAATATTATTTTTAATTCCAATTTTTTTTGTCATTAACCACATTTGACAAAACACACACACACACACACACACACACACATATATATATATATATATATATATATATATATATATATATATATATATATATATATATATATATATATATATATATATATATATATATATATATATATATAAACAACGAAACTAATTAAAACACAACTAATCAAATATTACGATAAAGTTTGTTTAACATTCTAAAAAAGTCAAATAAGAAATACCACAAACCACGTCTAATTGTTTCAAAAACATTCTAAAACGTCAACTTGTTTCAAAAACATACAATTAATAAGGACCCGGACCACGTTGACTCATTTGTCGCATCATTTCTTCCAATTTTTTTTGAAACTCATCTTGCGACTGTTTTAGTCTTTGTTCCATTTGTTGTTTTTGTTGTTGGAAATTATCGACCATTTGAGCTTGACTTTGTTGCAAATTTTCCACTTGTGCACGTAAGCTCAAGATCTAAAAAATAACAACATATTATTAGTTGCTATAAATTTGGATTTGTCAAATTATAATGTCCTATTTACAATGAAAATGAAATTACAGTGGCAAAATAAGGTGGAAACTAAAAAATCTACTTCATAAGCAAAATCAAATGTACATGCTGCAGCAAAGTGTTTTTGCAATAATGACATGGTTACTCTTATACACGTTTTAGGTTCAACGCTTGCATGAGTTAACCATAGACATGAAAAATAAACTTATGTATGCAAAAAACATCATGTACCTTGGTTCCACCAGAAAGAAGTGTAGCATCATGTACCATCTTCCAAGCTTCACAGAACAGAAAAAAATCCGACTTTGAGTTATAATATAAAAAATTGACAACTTTTTATTGCGGGTTGACTGCAAAAACAAACAGAATAACATATGTAGGCAATTATAGTGTTTGTTAACCTTAATTGGGCGATCATTAAAATTTTCAAATTTAAAAAAGCTTTTGATCATTAAAATATTGAAAATTTTCAAATTAAACTTGCGATAACTAATGAATAACTAAAATCAAATAATACGGCATAATAAAACAGCAGTAAAAAAAATATTTTACTATGCTTCCACCATTTGAAGTTGTGACAACTAAATAAACAGCTATTTAAATTTTTGAACAATTATGTTCATTTGATGGAACTAAAAAATTACCAAAAAGACATTTTAAAATCACCTAAATGGCAGACAGCCTTCATCCAACCATGGTTCGCTTCCTGCGTCGTAGTCTCACTATCATCATGTATCAGATAAAGAACAAAATCAAATACTACTTTCAAATTTAGAAAAAAAAGAACTAATATTAAAATATCTTATATATAATGAATAAAGATGAATACAAGTAACCAATACCTTGACCAAGTTTGTTAAATGTGGATGACCATTGCTTTGAAGACTTTCTATATCCTGCAAGTATCTTATCAATCTGGTCAAAAAAGTCAAACCACAATTATGTCAACCTAATTTTAATCCAATTATCTTAACTGTCTATTTTCAATTACGGAAGTGAATTTTTCATTGTCTTAAAACATTTCCACATGAAGAATGCATTGACAACAAAGCTCTTTCCAGTAGATATATATATATATATATATATATATATATATATATATATATATATATATATATATATATATATATATATATATATATATATATATATCAATACCTTTATCTTCCAGAAGTCTGGAAACAAAGCTCAAACCAAAATCAATCAATACCTAAAAAAAATACACACAAAGTTCATAAACAGTAACACAATCTTATAAAATGTATAAAAAAATTAAATACTAGCTGGTTAGTGTCACTACGCCATAACATATTAGATGTGGTCAAATCCCCATGAATGACTCCACCATCATGTAATTTTCCAATTGTATCCCCAATCTGTAAAACAATGTCATCCATTTTTTCTTCAAAAATTCCTGTTAATCCAAACTCAAGAAATATATCTTTAATGGATGGACCTTCCACATACTCAAAAGATAGTGTCAGTCATACAGGGTCTACTGCATAAAGAACAGCAGTAGAAACTCCAAGCTTTCTAGCTTTTGTCATACACCTGGCCTCCTAAATAAATAATGAAAAACTTATAAAAAAATGAAATCTCTGAACTTAAAGTCTGAAAATAGTCATCAACAAACCGCATTTAAGCGCTTGAGTGTGAGCTTTGTGTCTAAAGTTCGATGCCTAAATTTCTTTGAGAATCTTTCTTTAATAATAGACTTCCTTCCAGCAAATGTTGACTCAAAGACTCTCTGAAAATCATCAAACGTAAACAAAAAAAATATAAAAATGTCGAAATATATAAAACAGAAACTATAAAAAAATCTATCTCACAGCTTCAGTATACATATGTCTATAATTTGCTAGAACTGGCGTTTTCTTTACCACTACACATTTGAAGTATGTGAATCGATGTATATATATACCTAAATAACAATCAATTTGAACAAATTCAACAAAAATTTGAAAGCTAGGGTTTTACCTTTTTGGTGAAAATGGGTGAAAATGGAAGAATGTGGAGCTTTCTTGAGGAAAAGGAGATGGGGGAAGTGAACACCAAGCAGCCGGCGGCTAAAAAAAACCGTTATACACCGCCAATCGGCGGTGGTAGTCGGCGCAAAGATCTGTCACAGGAGCAAAGGAACCATGAGTGCAATCGGTTTTTTTCGAAATGAATAAGGACGGACGTGTTACCTTCGGCCGGCGGCTGGAATTGGCCGGTCAAAATCACCGACCGGCGATGGAGCTTCGTTGGAGGGCAGCGTCGACAGGGAGGAGTCGAGGAGATGCGCTTCAGTGTTTTTGGTTAGAAGGAACAATAAGATCGATGCCAAAAGGGTGGAGCGGAAGTCATTTAATTTAAACTGGTGGCTAAAGCGTGGTTGTTTAGCCACACAATAACAACGGCCAAGGGTATTTTATTTATTGCACAATTTACAACAACTTAATGCGTGAGCGGGACATTTAATTCAATTTGGTGGCTAGAGCGTGTCTGTTTAGCCACGCGATAACAACGGTATATATATATATATATATATATATATATATATATATATATATATATATATATATATATATATATATAAGAAATGGAAAACAATTATTATAATATTTCGTGGTATTTGCGTGGTTAACTAGCCACGCATTTTCCATGCAGTCAGACAGTGCGTGGCCAATGCGTGGTTAATTAGCCACGCAATTAACACGACTGTATTTTAATTTTTCGTTTTTTCAAGGTCAAACATTATTTTTTGAGTTCATTTTTTGTACATCGTTTATTATACTTTATTATCTTTATATTCCTCAATATATACGTAAATTTGACTTACACACAAGCGTATACACCTTCCAAACCCGTTGTTCATTTAAAACGTTATCCTTACAATGTGTATAAGCACTTGTGATTTTAACACACCGACACATTGATATGCATACATTCATACTCATGGACACACACACACACACGTATACATATACTTTACACACACATACATAATTATACCCATAAACTCACACATACATATGTTTATACACCTTGAAAAGATAAAACTTGAAATGAATAACGGGTTTGGAAGGTGGACACGCTTATGTGTAAGTCGAATTTACGTATAAACTGAGAAATATAGAGATAATAATGTATTATAAGGATGTGCAAAAAATGAACCCAAAAAAATAACGTTTACCCTTCAAAAAATGAAAAATACAAAAATCTTTGTAGTAATTAGCCACGCATTTTCCACACAACCAGACAGTGCGTGGTAAATTAACCACGCAATTACCACGACTGTATTTGTATTTTTCGTTTTTTGAAGGCCAAAAATTATTTTTTTTGGTTCATTTTTTGTACATCCTTATTATACTTTATTATCTTTATATTTCTCCGTTTATACGTAAATTCGACTTACATACAAGCGTGTGCACCTTCCAAACCCGTTGTTCATTTCAAACGTTATCTTTTCAAGGTGTATAAGCACTTTTGATTTTAACACACCAACACATTGATGTGCATACATTCATATCCATATCACACAGGTAATGTTAATAATATTAACAATAATAATAAAAATATGAGACTAATAATAATAATAATAACAATAATAATAATATTAACAATAATAATAATAATAATAATAAGTATACGAAAGGGATATATTGAACGAAAACGAAAAAAGTAATACGAAAACGAAAAAAATAATAATATTAATAATATTAACAATAAAACGAAAACGGATGAGGCATATAGCCTAAAACGATATAATTAATAAAACGAAAACATGAACGAAAATAAAATAATAATAATAATAACAATAATAATTATTTGAAAGGGTTATATTGTAATAAAGGGAAATAATAAACGGATGAGGCTTATAGCCGAATTGGTAGTTGATGTCCCCCCCCCCCACAGAGGAGACCAGGGTTCGAATCCCGGTCATTTTTTCGATTTTATGTTGTCGTTGTAGATGCGTGGCTATTTAGCCACGCAATATCAACCAGCCCTTTGCTGATGTTTTAAACTATTGTTCGTAGCATTTGCGTGTTTATTTAGCCACGCCATAAACACAGCTTTCCATTTATCTATATTAGCCACTCTCTTACCACGCATTCAGTGACTGCGTGGCTATCGCGTGGCTAAGTTTACCACGCAACTACAACAAATTTATGATGCGTTGAGGTTCCGTTACAAGTGCGTGTCTAAAATTGGGGTGTAATTGATGCGTGGTAATTGTGTGTCTATTTAGCCACACAAAATTTGCGTGACTATTTTTCGTGGCTAAATACCCCTTTCTCTAGTAGTGATATTCAACTATATTCAATACATTTTCGTAGAACGAAGTCGACTTGAGCTTGGAAGAGGTAGCATATGACAGGCTTGAAAGAAATTCATGTAAGTCTTTTTTTCCCTAATTTTTGAAATTAATTAATCAAAAAGTATACATTTTTGTGGTTTATGTTTTTGATTTCAATGCATGTTTATGTAAGGTTTTCATTTATTGTATTATGATTTGAGAGGATTTCTAAGTAAGGTTTTAAAGTTATGTATTGATATATAACATCCTCCTTTAAATGTTAATTTTCTGTTAATGTTAACTTCATGCTAAAACATCCATCCACAAGACGTACATACAAATTCAACACATATAAGAGATCCACAAGACATACATACAAATTCAACACATATAAGAGCAAGTAGATAATGGGTTTATGATTTTTTTTTGTCATGTTTACAAAAATTCTTTTGTTGTTTTTTATTATTATATATTTTATTTTATAATTGTAACTGTTTTGGCTTTTAATTAGTTATGATTTGTTTCTTGATTTTAAGTTAAAGTATGTCTCCAAAAAAAAAAACAAATACGAATCGATTCTTTCTGGTTGGGTACCGGTCTAGTATCAAAATATGTCCGTCGAGCAAAAGTGGTTCAAGTGATCCCACTACCGAATTTCCCGTACCATTCTCATATACCGTACCGATCTCACACTCCCATAACCGGCCTGAATATTCAGTACTAACAAATGGCCCCAAAAGAAAAACCATACCAACTAGTACGGTCCGATTTAATACCGGTCTGGTCCCGAATAACACCCTATTTATACGGTATTTGCAATGACCAATACCATAATACCATTCGTGAGATAATTATTATATCATACCGCTGAATCACTAAACATCAATTCTTTCGTAACAATTTTTTAAGATGCGTCTTTAATATAAAATTGAATCATATTTTAAAATTTATTGTAATGTAAAAATGAATGATTAATTAAGCATACGATACAAAACCACATATTATTAAACAAATTTATGCGATTAATTTCTTCTTCTAATCATGTGTCCGTATGGAATGATTATCATCGAATATTAACAAATGTGTGCAATACGTAGTCAACTACGAGTACGAGAGGACCGATCGTACTTTAAAAATTGTCCTTATACTAATAATTATTGTCATACAAATAGTTAAATTTAGCAAACGGATACAAAACCATATAATCGAACAACATCATGCCATTGATCACTTCATCCTGTAATCACAACGTTTGCTGTTATAATGATGTATAAGTTTCCAATTTATTACCTAATTTCATTTCACTTTCCCAATAACTTAAATAATAGCCATATTACAAATATTACATTAATTGTATGTACCAATAGATATCCAGTTCAAAATGACCGGAGTGTTTTCTTCCACTTTTATCTCTATTTAGTCCGTCATTCCATGCCCATGCACAACGATTTAATAGAAGTGGCGATTACTTTGCTTACCAAAAATACTCCGACCATATGTGGCAATCATCAAGTCTATGATAAGAGAGAACTGTAGGATCGCAAAACAAATAATTGGTAGGCATGTCAGCACAACTATTGTACTAAGAATCTTTGAGTTGCTTTGGCCAAATTCAAGGTACAACGTCGCACCAAAGGCTATAATCATGGCTGTTGTTGAGATAAATAGGGTGACCAAACCAATTATCAACTTTGTCGGCAACTTGCGTAGAAAGTCTCCTTCATGAAAACGTGCAGTGAGAATCGACAAAAACATTAACAATGAAGTAACAGCAGCGAATAATGATATTGCATCTGATATCGCAAATATTGTAAATGCAGTTCTGTTAGTAAAAACGGGTTTCCCGGAGTCCTTGTTTCCTCCTGGCACTGTAATTGCTGCAGCAAACACAATGGTGGTGATCAATGCAGCTGTAATTGTATACGACTCAGCAGTCGCCTTCATCCATTTTTCTCCCTCAATCACTAACTCCTTATGTTCTCTTGTAAACACCATTTGAGGAGTTTCGTCCAAAAAGTTTTTTTGTTTGATGTTTAAAGGGCATACGAATCTTTCAAGTTCCTACAAGATCAAAATATGTTACCCATGACTTATAAACAATTTTTGGTCTTAAAACATCATGTACTGTGCCAATAAATTTCATATTATAAATGATTTGAGATTTCTACCTTGAACCATTGTAGTTCACGTTGTATCTGCAACGCTGCCCCCGATATATGATTCAATTTGTGCATAGGTGACAATCTTCCAGCCAGATGCAACAGGTTATTCCCGGAGGAGTCTCTAATTGTTCTATAAACATTCTTATGTTCGCTCATTTGGTGTAGCAGGTTGTAAACTTTTTCTGAACGATTTATCACAGCATTTTCAATGATGCCGTGGCCATCTTTGTTGGCACTCCAAATTGCATCTGGGAAATCATATACGATTCTTTCTACCATCCGATATGCATTCTGTCTTACGGCTTCATGAAGCGGATTTGTGTAAAAGTCACGGTGAGAGTCGGCGTCATCTAAATCTTGTATCTTGCTGTTTACCTCGACTAATAGTTCCAAAGCGTGTTGATAAAGTTGAACTCTGTGTTTAAAGAACAACCATACTGCAACATAGACCCAAATGAGCATTTAAGAAAACGGTAATAAACTTCTTATATACTTTTGGTTTGAAATGATGGTAATTCTTTATTCATATTACCAAACATATTACGGATTCGCCAAAAAAGATAAATAATCCATAAAGTCCCTGCATTACACGTACAACGAGTAAGTTGCAAGTTGACAATACAACTTTTACAAAATGCATCAGTAATATGGGTTGTTTTGTAACGCAAAATCAAATTGATAGCTGAGTACAAAACAAAATTTTGTTAAACAAAATATCAAATTACATGTCACGACCTACCTTCAAATAACTGGGCAAGTTTCCTGTGCACCCAGTGACCACATAATGTCATTTCATTCATTAAATCCGAAGCATTTTTCAAAGTCTCGTTATAAAACTCATCTGGTTTATAGGAAGTTCGTCAGAAAAATTCGGAAAATAATTTGAGAAGGTAAAGATTAATCAAAATAGAGCTCAACACACCTGAATACTCTGCAACTATACTGATTTCGCATGGGAAATTCTGAGCTATAGCCATCAACACCTCATCACTTTGAAATGTTTTGTAACGCGACACCAATTTATTTGCCAAGGCTACATATATTTGAATGTTAGCTGTATCAATTAATTGGTTAGTTTTTCTTTATGCCATATATTGTATCGGGAGTATACTTACAAAAATTATTAGAAGAAATAACACTAATAAGAAGCTCATCACCACTTCTACCGGAGAACATAGTATCTGTTGTGATCTGTTCCAAAAGTAGCTGAGATGTCTTGGTATGCATATTAGAAAGAGCTATGGCTAGTGGTGTCTGACCCTGGTTGTCCTTGGAATACAACATATTTGGGTTTTTTTCCACCAAGATCTTAGCAGCTTCTGTGTTGCCAACAATAGAAGCAACATGAAGTAGTGTGCTTCCATCTAAATTTTTCACATCCAATGGTGAGTCTTCGGGTGTCAGTTGGAACAATTTTTCTATGACATCTCGCTTTTTGGTAGTTCCTACCGCAATATGGAGTGTTGTGTCACCATTCTTGGTGATTTTGTCCATCGCTGTAACTCCGAAATTATGATTCCTCAAAACGTCGAAAACCAAATTCCAACGTCGTAGTCGAGTAGCGTACGCTAATAATCCGAGACTATGTGCTTTCCTTTGTTCTTGTTCTTGTTCATCATACAAATATAAATAATTTCATTATGGAAGTTAAAAATCACGAAATAGAAAAAATGTGTTATAATCTAATTATTGGGGATTTCAAAGGGGAAAAAAAAACAATGTTCACTGAATATGAGGTTTTACACCAGTACTGAACTCGTCGATGGGGTAAAAAGTTTTTATTGAACTTTGTAGAGTTCAACTTATTATAGTAGAGTTGTATGAAAAATAGATAAATAGTGGATCAATCCATTAAACTCTAAAAAGTTTTTGGATGCCATAAATAAAACTATCTATTGTTGGCACTTTAATTATCTAACTCAGTGACTCGTGTAAACAAATGATAGATTAGTAAAGAACATATTGTACCTGCAGATATTTCTTCCGGTGTAGTTGGAGGAATCGGGATATAGCCCTTGGGACGTGGAGATTGTGGCTGTGGAAGTATATGTTCGGGACTATGGATACTCTGCCGTCGTGGAAGAACATCCGAACCATAGACAATCTGCAGTTCATCCCATATATCTTTTGCACTGAAGTCTACTTTATTTGTTAGACTATTCAAAGCAGAGCCGAGTGTTTGTTCCGTGAGTGAACCGATAATCCAACCCTTGACCAGGGCGTTTGATCTCCTCCATAGCAGCCTGTGCGTGTGATGGTGATCACCCACTTTCTCCTTGCCTGACAGATTACTGCTTTGAGCGCCTACGAGTCTTCCATCAATGAAACCGAGCATATCATGACTCTCTAACAGACATAGAATCTGTGTTTTCCACATTACATAATTGTCCCTACCACTCAGCTTCAAGGTAACAAAACTGGGGGTATAAACATTTGATGGGTATGGGTATTCTTCACCAAGATCCAGTGTGGAATATTGATTAGAACTTGAGCTTGCCATCTTTGTATCTATTTTTTTTTTTTTTTTTTTTTTTGTGTCTGTTCTCCTTCACTCTGCCTAGATATTTAAACTAGAAAGATGGAGTTGTTTGCTGACAAAAGATACATTAAGCTTTCATACTCCCCCACCTAATCCTACAATATAATATTTATGTAAATAATACAAGTTGTCATTGTCTTTTCCATTGTTTATTTTAGAATAAAATACCAAAAAACATGACATATTTATATTGCTTAACAGTTAACTTTTGTGTATGTAATATTTTATTCGTTTATACTTTTTTTGGGTATTTTTATTTTTTAGTCATTATAGTTTGGCAACCTGGTATGCCACTAATAAAGTCATATTTTTAAATAAGACAAATAACATGTATGATCATAGTAATTGCTATAAATTGTGAGATAAATCCTGGAATATGATTAACATAATAACATTTTGTGCCGGCCAGTTTATTTAAATCATTGATCTCTTGTTTTAGAATCCTGCAATTATTAGGTTTCCATCTAGGAAAGTAACAAAAGTATTTTGTATTATTCTTATTTTGCAATTAAAGCTATAACATTTATTATTGGAATTTATTAAATTACTTTTATATTTACTCAAAAATCACAAAAAATTATTTGCATTTAGGTATAACTGGTTACGTACTTGATATATTGTATCTAGCTAGTATGATTTTTTTTTCTCGTTTGAAAAATAAGATGAATAACCAGACTCATGGAAATATTATTCATTAATAGAAACATGTTCCGATCCAACTTCATCATGGCGAGCTATTCGATTGGAGAAATTATTGTTATTAAAAACCAACATCACATCCTGATTGTTTCTTTCATGCACTGTAATCGCTGCTGCAAACACAATGGTGGTGATCACTGCAGCTGTAATTGTATATGACTCAGCAGTTGCCTTCATCCATATTTCTCCCTGGATCACGAACTCCTTATTGTTGGATCGAAACCGAACAACACAAAGTTGCACATTGAATATGAATAAAAACAAAAAGGTTACTGCACATGAAAGGGAGAGAATGAGGGTTCTAACACAAACTGTGATTTTTATTAAACTCACAAAAACACCGGTTACAAAGTTACACATACATCTATGTCTAACTCAAATGTGTATCTCCAACCTTTCAAATTCTTTTTCAATTAACACATTAAATCTTTTATTATTCTAATTTCAATAATATTGTTCATTTGAATCTCCCACTTTATGTTTATTATTCTAATATACTTATTTTAATTAATGATTTTCATTGTCAGTTATAATTATCTGTTTTTATTAAATAGGTTCACATATAAGTTTATATTGTTAGTAAATTTAAAAATATCATATTAAATAGATAATTTATCATGTTAATTAAATATTATATAAAATCAAGATGAATATTTTTTTCTAATCAAACAACTCAATTTTAAAAGATATGTTAAATTATGTTTTTTTATCACAAGTTAAATGAGTAAAATAAAAAATTATAGTTGACATAGTTAAATACACAAATAGATTAAAAATATTAAAATTGCATTCAAATATATATAACCTCTAAATCATTATAATAATCACGTAGTTATTTTATTTTAATATCCTACAAATTTTCAAATGTTTTAGTATCAATAACTTTTTATTAGTAAGTAATAGTTTTTATATGTTCTTTTTTAAACTTTTTCTAATTATAATAAGTGGTTGTAACAAACAATAACAATCGTTAATATTTTAAGTAATCATCATGATCGAAATTAAAATATTGTCAAATAAGTAACTTTTAAATTAATAAATCATAACAATAGTTCAAAGTAACATTAAATCAAGAATTATGCTTAATTTAGTTAGTACACAAGTTGCGAAAAAATCTCATTGACTAATATTAATCAAAATAGTTACAATTTTATATATCAACTAAACGTTAGAATAATTATCGCATAGTTATTATCAATGACATATCATTTTCAACAATGTATTTGTTAACAATTTAACTGCAAGATTTTCATTTGCTCAACGCGCGAGCATTCGCCTAGTATCTTATAAAGGAAGCATTTTTTCTCAAACCACATTTATTTGAAACCTCCAACCTTTCAATTTTTTTCAATTAATACATTAAATATTTTATTATTCTAATTTCAATAATATTGGTCATTTAAATCTCCCACTTTATATTCATTACAAGAAAATTTCGATTTAGCTACGGAAAATTTCCGTAGCAAAAAGGTGAAATTCCGTAGCTAAACCTGAATAGTTACGGAATTTGCTACGAATTTTGTCAATAAGATTCCGTAGCTATATTTTTGTAGCAAAAGTTTTTGCTACGAAATTTTAGTTCCGTAGCAATTTTGCTACGATTGCTACTACGACTTCTATTTTGTAGCAATCTCATTTCCGTAGCTAATTCCGTAGCAAGAGATTTCGTAGCTAATTCCGTAGGAATAGATTCCGTAGCAAATTCCGTAGTAACATACTTCGTAGCAAATTCTGTAGTAACTGATTCCATAGCAAATTTCGTAGCAACTGATTCCATAGCAAATTCTGTAGCAATGTTTCCATAGAAAATTCTGTTGCAATTGTTGCGTAACAAGTTCCGTTGCAATTGTTCCGTAGCAAGTTCCGTTGCACTTGTTCTCTAGCACATTCCGTAGCAAGTGGTAATTGGTCCGTAGGAAAGTCCGTAACAATTGTTACCATTATTCAATAATACAATCCAATTATATGATTCTACTATTCATAGCATTACATAAAAAACAAATTATATAAATCCAAAAGTAACAACGCTTTATAACTGAAACCAAAAGAAATAGTTCATACATTAAAAAATATAACTTAGTTCAAATCCAAATACCGCTGAAAAATGTAAAACGCTATCTAATATATGATATTCTATCACTGATTAATAAAAGTTTTGACCAGTTCACTCAAACTGTTAATAACATTCATTGCTTGTGCAAGTTGTTGCTCAAACTTTTCTTGAACATCCACATTTTTTTGTTGAGCATCCTCGTATTTTTTTTTTGAACATCTTCATATTTTAGTGAATATCCTCATATTGTTCGCGTTGCGTCTCAACTAACTCCTTTAATTTTTCAATCTCCTCTTTTGTCTCTTTATCAATATTATTGTCCGACGAATGATACGTTTCGGAAGAACCCTTACTATAACCAATAGACTTTCCATATGATCCAAATCCGTATAATCTCTTTTTCCGATCATGCCCTCCAACAGTATCATAAAATAGTTGGTTATCATCAATTTCCTCTCCTATAGCTTCCAGTTGCTCACATCTTTCTTTAAAATCATCCTACAATTGTATAGTTGTATTGAGGTAAACCTTATATACACAAAATACAAATAACAAATATTAAATTATTTTAAATGAAACTTACATGAATTTTTTTAGCTTTTTCAACTAAAAAAGTCTCTCCGTCATGATTCTTAGTGTGTGTATACTAGAACAGTTCATGGTGTGTTGGATCATGTCCCCAACGCTTCTTCTACATATATTACAAATTCAACATATCATGAAAAAAATAATAGATACTTACTTTTCAAACTTAGCCCTTTATAAATAAAAATGGAAGTCATTAGCTACTTCAAAAATAAAAACAGATTGCTTTAATATAAAATTAAATGACTTACCATATCATAAGCAATCTTGGAATGAGAAACCGATCCACCCGTATGCGTAGAAAGGGCTTGTCCTCCAGCTACGCCTCTACGCCTATCAACTGTTGTAGATCCAGGAAAGTAACTTGGTTGAACACCATAATTTTCCTCAATCGAGTCACTAATATTTGGCGTAGATGTAGGTACAGGTGTATCTGTTGCTACATGTGATGGGATAGAGGTGGGTGTTGATGTTGGTATAGATGGCGGGGTATATGTAGGTATAGATGATGGGCTAGATGTAGGCACAGATGATGGGCTAGATGTAGGCATAGATGAAGGGGTAGAGACCTGACAAGTAGATGTACGTATGGATGATGTATGTGCCGATGATGGGGCACCCATAGTAGCAACAGTTGAAACAAATGCTGGGGCAGATACTGTACTAAATGTTGAAATTGTGGGGCTAGAGGATGAGGCAAATAAATTATGAATTAATGGGGTTGATAAGTCAGAAATTATCACAATATTAACTCTAAAAATGAATTCTCATCAGTGATATTTTTTACTTAAATGCATAAGAACTTCAAAAAACAGGAAGCGATGCTTACCAAGGGAAGAATGAAACGAAGAGAAATGGTGAACTTCTGGTAATTTATTCTACAAGTAAACATAAAATTTATTTTCATAAAACACACACCACACACGTTTTTAGTTTATGTTTTAGATTGAATCAAAATTGGTTTTAAATTTACTTTAAACATATAATCAATTATATAGTAGTGTCATTTACATACCTTGGGAGTAAGTAAACTAATAATTTCTTTCTATCAAGGATTTGTGTTAGGACTTGGAGCAAAACCTGCAATCAATAAGAACAAAGATAAAAAAGAACAATAATATTAATTAACCGATAAAAAACATGAAAATAAATATTTTCCCATATCAAAGATAAAATAACTCACACTAAACTTTTTAACATTAACAGTGACAGAATATGCAATAAAAAGTATCGCAAATTACAAAATGCAAATTATATTAATATAATATACTCTGAAAAGCAATAAACCTAACACCGATCTAACTTACTCGAATATGAAACCCTAAGATGCTAACCACTATCATTATCAGAATGATCTTCTTCTCCAACGTCTTCTTCTTCGTTGTTTGATGTACTATATTCAAACTCACCCTCACCGTCATCATCACCATCATTGTAATCATTATTTTCATCATCGAACTCTCCCTCATCTTCATTATTATTTTCAGCATCTGAATCGTTGCTTGAGATGTAGTCATGCTCTGATATAGTGCTAATGATTTCATTTGCTTTGACTTCATCTCCTTGAAAAGCTTCATCTTTATTATGATCATTTTTTCGTAACTCCGTCCATCCCCGAGGTTTAACTTTACACACCGCCAACCATTCAGAGTTGTTTTGTTTCAAGCTCGGGTATGGCATGAAACAAACTTGAGTAGCTTGCATAGTTAAAACAAATGGCTCGAATTTTTTGAACCTTCTTCGGTGGTTTATATCAATTAGGTTATAGTGGTTGTGAATTTTGAATCCTACATTAGGCGTTGGATCATACCAATGACAATTAAACATTACCGTGCTTTTAATTGGAAAACCAGGGTATTCGACTTCTAATATTTCGACCAACTTGCCATAGTAATCACCAAATGGGCTACTTATACAAACTCCGCTATTCGTTGTTTATTTGTTAGCCCCATGGGATTCAGTATGGAATTTGTAACCATTCACAAAGTATACATTATATGATTTCACCATCCTCAATGGTCTTCTAGAGAGATCGTGTATATATTTGTTCTTTATTTCATTTGTGCGTGCCTATATGACAAATAATGAAATAAATAAGAATTTTCTTAAAGAAAAAAAGATAAAAAACTTCAACACTCACGTAATTTTCAAACCACGAGGCAAAACTTTTATCTACCTCTGCAGCAAGATCTTGTTCGCTTATATCTGGAATTATCTCTTTCAGCATCGTTTCATACTCGCTTTACACATGAGCATTCAAATATGTTCTCCATGACTGATTAACTATTTTTGTTCTTAAAACATCATTTGTGCCAATAAATTTCAGATTATAAATGATTAGATATTTATACGTTATGACGTTGTATCTGTGAAGCTGCCCCCAATATATGATTCAATTAATTTAAGGGTAGGTGCCACTAATCTTCCAGCCAGCCAGATGCAGCAGGTTATACCCGGAGGAGTCTCGAATTGTTCTATAAACATTCTTATGTTCGTTCATTTGGTATAGCAGGTTGTAAACATTTTCTGAATAATTTATCATAGCATTTTTGATGATGTCGTGGTAATAATTCTTGGCACTCGAAATTGTATTTGGGAATTCATGCACAATTTCTTCTACCATCCCACATGCATTCTATCTTATGGCTTCATGAATCGGATTTGTGAAATAGTCATGGTGAGAGTTGGCGTCCTGTGATTCTTTTATTTTTATATTTACTTCACCTAATAGTCCCAGAGCATTTTGATGATTTTCAACTCTCTGTTTTAACGAACAGCCATGCTCCCACATAGACTCAGATGAGCATTTAAAGAACAAAAGTAAACTTATTTTGCCTTCTACCGTTGATTTAAAATGATAGTAATTATTTATTCATATTACCTAACATCATACGGACTTGCAGGAAAAGCTTAATCTGTTGACTTAAGTAGAGATTCAACTACACGAGCACATGTATGTAAATACAGAGACACAAATACGATTGCTGAATGGTTAATTAAATTCACACTAAAACGGGAACCATTTGAGCTAAACAAAGAAAAGAAAATAGGAACTGACAACCTACCCACTATCTCCACTAAATGCATAATAAAATGAAAGTAAAAACAGGGCAATAAGGCCACTACTCCTAAAATGAGAAAATTAATAATACGGAAGGTTTAAACAGAACAATAGAACCGGTCAAGAACACATGGCATTTGATGTTGCTTAGTCATCAAATTCCCTCTCAACATCATGCTTCTTCATCCCCAATTTTGAACCAAACTCTATTAAACATGGCTTGGACAACCCCTTGGTAAACATGTCAGCGACTTGCCTTTTTGTGTCCACATGAACCAAATTTATCACAATGAAGTACTACATTATCTTCAAACTCAAGCTTCAGATCGGTTAATATTTGCTTCAACCAGGTGCACTCTTGCACAGCTATAGCTGCTGACCTATATTCGAATTCAGTGGTCGACAGGGAGACTGTAAGCTGTAATTTGCTACACCATGAAACAGCCCCTTTACCAAGCATAAAAACGTACCCAGTGGTTGACCGACGTGAGCTTGGGTCTCCACCATAATCTGCATCACAAAATCCTTCAAGCTTGAGGCTAGTCTCCCTCTTAAACGATATTCCCATGTTAAAAATCGAACAGGGTACACGCAGCGGAAACACACTATCACACACACAAACTCACGAAAATAAAGCAAGAAGAACACAAGGATTTTTACGTGGTTCGGATTCGATGCAAATCCTACGTCCACGGGCTGCAACTAGAGAAATCTTATTAACTCAATAAGATTACAATTTACAATTGTTGGTGCTGCGATTAACAAACGAAGAAAACAATCCTATTTATAGGATTTTAGAACCTAAATGCCGTTCCTCTTTTTCTTTCGTTCACATGTTAACTTTGAATATTTCTTTATGCTTTTCACCAAACACGGCACAAGACACATAACAATTCAATTTGCAATTGAATTGTAAATGAATTTACAGTTATGGTCCTTGAGCTATAAACAATGTGACAAATTGTTCATGGTTCCACCAAACCCAACAATCTCCCACTTGGAGACATGAACAATACAGTAACTTCAGTAATCTTCAACCAAATCAGTATTCCAAGCTTCCAGTTCCCAAGAAAAGGCTAGACATAGTCCAATTTTCCTAGTTGCAGCCGCCCCTCATCATCAAGTACTAGAAGGGCCGGTTGAAGCTACCACAAGCTCCAACTCAGTCGTAGCCAATCCCGCTACCGACTCAGTCGTGGTCAATACCGCCACCGACTCATCCCCTGTCTCAACCGGCTTGGACACTCCACCGGATCCAGAGATACACCGAGGACCACCAACACTCTCCAAACTTTGCAAACTTCCAACAGGAGAGAATTTTTCAGTCTTAGTCTTCAAAACCCAACGGCTCATTGTAACTGTACCCGGAACACGCCCCATGCTCCCACTGTCACAAAATCTCCTGAATGGTTTAGACTTTCCGACTCGTTCAACTAACATCCCCTTGGCTCCAGAATTCATGTTTGCAAAATGAACTCTCTTAGCACTAGATTTAGCGAACCAGATTTTGTCATGCTTAACCGGGACGGTCATACTTCCCTCAGCAGGTACCTCAACCATATACAATGACCCACGCTTCATACCTTGAGCAATCACCGAATTACCATTGACCACCCTCCATTTACCACCACCAAACCTTACTTCCAGTCCTTGTTTATCCAGCTGACCAATAGAAATCAATTTCTTCTTTAGCTCCGGAATCACCCTGACATTCTTCAGGTTCCATGTAGTTCCCAATGAAGTAACCAGATTAATATCTCCCATGCCAGTTAATTGAAGCATCTCGTCATTTGCTAACCGTACCTTCCCAAAATCTCATTCTTTTAGATTCACCATCGTTTCTCCGTTGTCCATGGCGTGAAACGAAGCCCCTAAATCCATGACCCAAGAGTCTACACAGTTTTCCATACTGAGTATCAATGCATCTTCCTGATAAACATTCTCAGCACCAACACTGTTTAATTCTTTCTTTGGACATTGACTCTTAACATGTCCCACCTCTTGGCAGTTCCAGCACTTCACATTCTTCCTAGTTCTAGAAGAACTTCTTTCTCGGCTCCCACTGCTCCCACTATTCCTGCTATTCCCTCTACCTCTTCCGATATTTAATAACTCAGAAGAAGAAGATCCACCTTGATTCTTGCGTCTGACATCCTCGCCAAGAACCAAATCTCTAACCCCTTCAAAAGTCATACCACTGGTCCCCACTGAACTTGTAACAGCGGTTACTGTTCTGTTCCTGACCAGCTATCAGGTAGTGAAGCTAGTAGTAGTGAAGCTTGAGTCTCGTTATCAAATTTAATTCCCACAGATGACAATCTGGACAGAATTGAATTTAGATTGTTAATGTGAACCGTAACTGAGCCTTCCTCATTCATCCTTGTAGTGAACAGCTCCCTCATCAAGAACACCTTGTTAGCCGCCGACGATTTCTCATACATGTTCGTCAGAGCATCCATCATACCACGCGCCGTGGTTTCCTTCATGATGTTGAAAGCGACGCTCCTTTCCAACGACAATGTAATAACCGCCTTAGCTTTCTTGTCCTTTGAGTTCCACGCATCTTCAGCAGCTTTTTCCATTTTCTCCGATTTTTCTCCAAGTACCACGTCCAAATCTTTCTGACATAGCAAAGCTTCTAATTGCATTTTCCACCAGCTAAAGTCAGAACCGTTGAACTTCTCGATTACAACCTTGTCTTCAGCCATTACGACAAACAGTAAACAAATCTTTTATAGTACTTTGTGTGACAGAACAGTACCCTTCAAAGTACAAAGACACCTTTTATACGATTAATAGAAATTAGTTTCTGATGTGGAAGATCAGACAAAACTGCAACCATAGAGCATACTCTAATTTCTAAAACCGAGACCTCCTCCGAAACCCAAAGCTCTGATACCAGTTGTTAAGAATCGAACATGGTACACGCAGCGGAAACACACTATCACACACACACAAACTCACGAAAATAAAGCAAGAAGAACACAAGGATTTTTACGTGGTTCGGATTCGGTGCAAATCCTACGTCCACGGGCTGCAACTAGAGAAATCTTATTAACTCAATAAGATTACAATTTACAATTGTTGATGCTGCGATTAACAAACGAAGAAAACAATCCTATTTATAGGATTTTAGAACCTAAATGCCGTTCCTCTTTTTCTTTCGTTCACATGTTAACTTTGAATATTTCTTTATGCTTTTCACCAAACACGGCACAAGACATATAACAATTCAATTTGCAATTGAATTGTAAATGAATTTACAGTTATGGTCCTTGAGCTATAAACAATGTGACAAATTGTTCATGGTTCCACCAAACCCAACATCCCATGCCTATGATGGCCTTCACATAATGCAACACTCTCCTCACAGCGTGTAAGTGAGGTCTTCTTGGTTCTTGCATAAACCTGCTAAGCACTCTAACAGAAAAAGCTAAGTCTGGACGCGTTAGAGTTAAGTAAATTAAGCTTCGCACAACCTTTCTATACATGGTTGCATCTTCTAGCTCTTTTCCTTCAAACTGATGGAGTTTAACATTCGGATATATTGGCGTTACAGCTGGTTTTGAGTCTAACATTCCAAATCATTCAAGGGGGTCTATGGTATACCTTTCCTGATGAAGCACAAGTTCTCCATCACTTTTATACTTCAGCTCCAACCCAAGAAAACATTTCAGCAACCCAAGGTCTTTCATACGAAACCTTGTGCACAAATTCGACTTGAGCTGTACTATAACCTCCTCATAGTCTCCTATAATTATAAGATCCTCAACATAGACGAGCACAATGGCCACCTTCGAACTACAGCTTTTTACAAATAGACTTGGATCTGAATTGCAGCTTACAAGCCCATTATGCATTAGAAATTCAGATATTTTTCCATACCACAACCTAGGAGACTGCTTTAACCCATATATTGCTTTATTTAATTTGCAAACGTACTCAAGATGAACTGAACTTTCAAAGCCCAACGGTTGGTCCATGTAAATCACATGATCCAGAGTTCCATACAAGAAAGTGTTATTCACATCCATTTGATGTAGTAACCATCATTTGTGGGCTGCTACAGCTAACAGGACACGTACCGAAGTAAGTTTAGTGACTGGGCTGAAAGTTTCTTCGTAATCCAGACCGGCTTGTTGAGTAAACCCTCGAGCCACAAGTCGTGCTTTACATCTCTCGACAGACCCATCAGTCTTCAATTTAATTTAAACACCCATTTACAGGAAATGGGTTTAATATCTAACGGCTTCGGCACAAGGTCCCATGTTTCATTTCTCTTTAAAGCGTCGATTTCATCCTTCATGGCAAGTCGCCATTGTTGTTTCGCATTAGCCTCCTCAAACGATTCCGGCTCTCTTATATCATCAACCAACGTGGCCACTTGAGCATACATCGGATTGGGTCTCCTCACTCGTGTGGTCCACAATGATTTGAAAACCGGACCGGAGATCGAACCGGACGCTCAACTGGTTCGATGGTTCAACTGGTCCAACCAGCTCTAAAAACCGGATATATATATATATATATATATATATATATATATATATATATATATATATATATATATATATATATATATATATATATATATATATATATATATATATATATATCAAACTTTCATTTAATCATCCTAACTTTTTTTTCTTGATAAGTAGAATTAGAACGTGTTGACATAATATTTTATTTGCTATAACTTACTTGGAGAAACAATAGAAGTATCTATATCTATATAACTCTTATAATAGAGGCCATTCATGAATATGGATAAAGATAACTCAAATACTTGCACCATGTTGATTTGAAACCACCAAGACTTTTCAACTTATACTATTTAATGTCTTTGATGTTTTGGCTATATAAGAACATCATTTTCCATGCTTGGTTACTCTTAAGAACATCATTCTCATGCTTGCTCTCTCTTGATTCTTTTTTCTCTTTCCAATTTATTTTTGTAGAATGTGTTGAAGTTTAGTACAAGGTTCTAGTCATCTTATCATGAAGGTGGATCAAGATAACTCAAATACTTGCACCATGTTGATTTGAAACCACCAAGACTTTTCAACTTATACTATTTAATGTCTTTGATGTTTTGGCTATATAAGAACATCATTTACCATGCTTGGTTACTCTTAAGAACATCATTCTCATGCTTGGTCTCTCTTGATTCTTTTTTCTCTTTCCAATTTATTTTTGTAGAATGTGTTGAAGTTTAGTACAAGGTCGTAGTCATCTTATTTGTAAAACGAAAAGTTCAATGATGATCTTCTTTGGGTATATCAGCGATTTGAATGTTTCAACTTTTCCAATGGTTTTAAACATGGTGATGGAGCTTTACAAATCTTCCACGGCCACTTTTGAGGAATTTGTGTTGATGAAAGAAAGCAAGTTAGTATGCTTAGAGAATTTGAGTATTTTAAACATGAATAAGAATCTTATTTTCCATGGTTAGTTAGTATAATTTGTTTTTATTATGTTTCAAAATCTATATATATATATAACTTTTATGTAGAGTGGGTCACAATGTTGGAGTTTATAGTCATATATTATGTGTAAGAGAAAAAGTTATCATGAAATACGTAATAGGATACGATCTTCAATTATACGTTTGGTGTAAACTACGATGATATTTTGTATTAAAAGTTAATTGATATTGTGTTTTTATAAATACAGATAAACTAAGAAATTTTCTTCGTATTGCTTTTTATCAATACATGATAGAACACTCTAAATTTTTGACCCACTAAATGAATTAACCGCACATTGTTGAAATGATTTTAGGCAAGATTTGCGATTGAAATTTAAGTATTTCACATGTTATTGTAGAAGAATCAACGATTTGAAAATTTGTGGTATCTACTCCATTTTTCAAGTTACTTTTTAGTTTAAAGTCAATAATTTGTTTGAAGTTTCTTTTTTCTGATTTTATATATATATATATATATATATATATATATATATATATATATATATATATATATATATATATATATATATATATATATATATATATATATATATATATATATATATATATATATATATATATATATATATATATATAAGAAGCAAAAATACTTACACCATATTGATTTGAAACTCATGACTTTTCAATTTCTTTCTAATAATGATAATAAATTGATAAATTAATCCTATATAAGTGATTTGAAACCTAAATAACTCTTAATATTTCTTAAATTTTTATAATTTACTAAAAACGTTTTGTATTCATCTTATTTATTTATTACTATAAAAGAAGCAAATTTACTTACACCATATTGATTTGAAACTCATGACTTTTCAATTTTTTTCTAATAATGATCATAAATTGATAAATTAATGTTATATAAGTGATTTGAAACCTAAATAACTCTTCATATTTATTAAATTATTATAATTTACTAAAAACTTTTTGTATTCATCTTATTTATTCATGTTGTTGCTATATAAGTAGATTTTTTTCTGATAAAAACTTTCATGTATTTCAAGTGTTTGGGATTAAAATATGAAAAGCGAAAACAATGAGAAAATACATCAAACGTATGTTGATTTTATATATATTTGAAATTGTTTTTAGTTTTTTTTTAAATTGTTTTTACATTCTTTGTATGATTTAAAAGTGTTTGATGTAACTTTTTTTAATACAAATATTAGTTATTTTAGTACTTTTGTTATTAAAAGTTGTAGTATTGAATTTTTTTCATACTATTTGTTATTCCAAAGATTGTGACATATAAAATCATGAAATTGTTTATACAAAATTTCTATGATTTTGGAGAGTTTGACGTGGTTTATGAATATAAATGTTTTAATAGATGTTTTGATGCTTTTATGTTATTATTTATTTCATACTTTTTGTTGTTCGTTGGATTTTGATATAAAAAATCATGAAATAATTTCTATAAATTTTGTGTATTGTATAGGAGTGTTTGGTTGTTATAATAGATATTTCGATAATTTCATGTTATTAAAAATCGTAGTATTTATTATTCATAGACACATTTGTTATTATTCATAGAAATTCAAATTTATTTTTACAGGATTTGTTATTCATTAGATTGGGATATCTAAAATGACACATAGACACATACACACACACACACACACACACACACACACACACACACACACATATATATATATATATATATATATATATATATATATATATATATATATATATAATTAAAAAGATTTGTATATTAATTTGACAAACAATAAATAAAAAATGTGATGTGTTAATTATATTCTTTATTCGCAAACAAAAAGCATAAATAATATTTAAACAATAATTCTTTGTAACTAAAAACTTTTTACGTATGTTAGATAATTACCAATAAGTCTAAAAATAATTAACAATAAAGATTACAACTATACTATAAATTCTTTATCTTACTTTTACCATTATCAAATGAAAATTTCTTATTGTTTATTTATTATGATATTATTTAACTATTTATTTATTTATTTTCTGATATTTTTAGAACGAATGTAATGATATATGATAATTCTTACTGATACAATGACTTAGATATTTTTTTAACAAAACATATATCTTATTATTTTACCTACACAGTTTTGTTCCTGCACAACGCGCGGGGATTCGTCTAGTAGAACTATATTATTTGGCATCCCACATCGACGCCTAACACAAAGTGGGAGGGAGAGTACTCACTATAAATAACAAAGGTGGGAGCATTCTTACTTTAAAGTACCAACTCATCTCAGGCGCTCAAAGTGCTAGAGAAAGATTTTTTATTAGTTAAAAATTTTAATTTTTATAATCCCGGTTTAGTGGTTTAACCGCTCCGGTTTTGACCGGTTTTAATCAAACCGCCCGGTTTTTACCGATTCAGTTACAGCCGGTTTTTCTAGCTAAAAGAACCGGTCTATCAAACAGTTCCCGGTTTAACCGGTTGAACCAGCCGGTCCGGTCCGGTCCGGTTTTCAAAACATGGGTGTGGAACATCGTAGCCCTTCACTATTTTGAGTATTATTAGCAAGGTTCTAAAAGACGTGAGTCGTGGCGTTGCGGAGGGGTCAAGCCTCAAGCCTTTGCAAGCCATGGGGAGGCTATGGCGTTTTAAGGCATGACTTAAGGCGGAAATTTTGTCTATAATTTTTAATTTTGCATATAAATATATATGTATAATTACATATATACATATATATGACTTAAGGCAGCAATTTTCATGGCGTGGCGTCGAACACGCGCCTCAAAGCCTTTGCGTGCCTTTGCGAAGCAATTGCGCGCCTTTTAGAACACTGATTATTAGTAAACACTCCTGATTGCCAAGAATTTTTGTAAGAACCCGCAAAAGTTTCAAAAGGGTAAAAAGGTCTTTTGGCATGTTGTAAGACCATATTGTAAAATAATATGTAATTTGTGGAATAATATTATAAGAAATAAAAGTTTATGTGAAATTTGGAGTTTTACCGCGTGAATAGTGACAATTGGCCAAAAAGGACAAATTGGTCATTTGACATGAAAATGACCATTATGTTAAGAAATTTCATTAAGAAGCTAAGCTAGTAATTAGTAGAACATTGTTTGCAATATTTTGGGTCTTAGGACCATTTTTGTTAAGAGGTTAGAAGATTAGGGGTTAAAGTGTAAATACTTCATAAAAAAATTAAATATAAATGAGAGTTATCTAACTCTCATTCCCCAAAAGTTTACAGAAGAGTCTAGAGAGAACGAGAGAGAGAGAGTAAGAGAAGAGCACGGGAAGATCAAGCAGTTGGGAATTTCTTCAAAGGAATCAAAGAAAAAGCTTTGGAATTAGTAATTCCAAGCTCCAATAGGTAATATTCTAGCCTTTGAACTCAAAATCTTGAACGGGAGTTGAACTTTAACTTCTGATTTTCGAGAGATTATAGTTCCAATGAATTTATCTTGCTCAAAATCACCATTTAAGCATGTTCTAGTCATGGAATATGTGAAAATTAAGAAAAATGGTAATTTTGCTCAAGAACCCTAAGTCACGGGTTTGTATGTTCAGGTGGTTTTGATGAACCTAAAGTGTTAGAAATGGTTAAAGTAGCATGTAATAGTTGGTAATTCTAAGGAATTGAAGCTTTGATGCAAAGATGATGAAATCAGTTTTTAGCCATGAACCCTAGAAATGGGTTTATGAGTTAGAACTGATTTCATATGATTCTTAGTGTTTTGTTAGGCTCAAAGGATCATTTAGGATGCATTAAGACAATCCTAAGTGATTAATTTCAAAAATTTGTATTTTTGATGAAAAATGTTAAAAACGGGTTGTTATTAAATTGTTGATAAATTATAATTTCTACAAGCTAAAACTTGATAAAAACCGAAGGTTTATGACTTGGAATAATCCCCTAATAATTAAGTGGTGAAATAAGAGCTTAATACGCGAAAACAGGAATCTGCAAAACGAAAATCAGACCCGAAATCAGGCCAGCAGTGTTACACGGCAGTGTAATCTGCAAGGCAAACATTACACGACCGTGTACCCGAAATCAGGCTAGCAGTATTACACTGCCGTGTAATCTGCAAGGCAAACATTACACGACCGTGTAATGTACTGAAGTGGATTTTGAGTTTTGATTTTTTGAAGTTAGGGTTAGCCTTGTCCGTTTGACCTCAAATTTTAAACATAAGTCCCTTATGGTCCAAAACTTCGTGGAAAATTGTCTGAACCGAAATACGACCTCCCGAGAGTACTGTAGCAAAATACGCGTATCTCGGAAAAAAATTGTAAAATTAGTAATTTAAGGTTATACATTTGTATGGCCTGTAGTTATGTCATATGAGACTCTTAAGTCATAGAGTTAGTTGTAGTATGCATTTATTAAATATATACGCTACTTGTATAGGTGGTGCTTCGAACATTGTTGAGCACGGAAAAGGGAAGGGTGTACGAGAAGCTTAGTGACCCGTAGTTACACCAAAGTGAGTTTTATGAGGATTTCTCTAGTACATAGCAAAATAATATTTTCAGAAAATGAGATTTTCAAATATTTGCAAATACTAAAGTTTGGAAACATTTTTGAAAGTAGCTCTAAGAGCTAAATGTTTAAAAGAGATTTTAAAGAAGTTCAGTTTTTAAAGAAGAATAGTTTGAAAAGTTTTGAAAGAAGCTCTATATAAGAGCTAGAGATGTTGAAGCTAGTTTTGAAAGTATTTTTGATTATGAGTTTAAAAGTTTATAAGTTTGAGTTTATTATAAATTGTGTCCCATTTGACCAATTTGAGATGAAATGAAGAAATTAATGAGACAAGAACTAAAGCTAAGAAAGTAATAAGAGTCAGTTGTCCGGACTAGGATCCCCCACATAATCCGGAGATCTGAAGACACTAGTGGGGTGGTACCTCCCGTCACGAAGTAGTTGTCTAGCTTAGCATACCCTTTGTGTTTGGATCTGTTCCAAGTCATGAAGGGGAGACAGAGATAGCATAACCTTGCGGGTGGATCCGTTCTGTCCCGCAAGGGGAGTCGGTAGAATGAATTAAAATAAACTAATTCATGAGTTTCAGTTGGTCACAAGTAAATGAGAAAGAAAGCGGTTTTAAAGAATGAAAGTAGTTTTAAAGAAAGAAGCAGATTTTGAGAAAGAAAATGTTTTTGAGTTTTGAAATTAGAAAAGTAAAGAGATTTGAGATTTATTATGAAAATGAGTTTTCAGCAGTCTACTTGTTATTAGTTCAAGTTTTGAGCAGAAATGTTTTGGGTCTAAAACCCATATTACTCACGAGGCTTTATGTCCCACGTACTATTTTTTTAAAATGTTATGTACTTAGGTAAAAGGAGCATGTGTTGAAGTTGGGACCAGAGTACATACAGTAAGTTTAAATTATGGTTTCTGTATTGAGTCTGTAATATCCCCTTCAGAATAAGTTTGTAAAAAAAAAATTAAGTGACTACTTCATAGTCACGAGTTGTAAAATATGTTTGTAATGTAAACTGTATTTAAATATGGTTTGAGAAAGGGGTGTTACAATTTTGACACGTTCCTCCATCTTGTACTTAATCCCCCATCACTGCTTCATTAGTTGTACTATCAGTGTCAACTTGAGTTGAAACCATATCAGATAGCAGAACACTTATTTTATTTTCTGCATCATTCGACCGAACCACATTCTGCTCAGTCTCTTTAACTCCAGGCTACCACGATGACGTTTCATTAAACACGACATTGCGAGACACCATTCATTTTCTGGTTACCGGATCATAGCAACGCCACCCCTTTTTCTCGTTATCATATCCAACAAAAATGCACTTAGTTGCTTTCTTCTCTAGCTTGTATCGTAGATTACTAGTAACAAACACGAAACATATGCAACCAAAAACCCGAAGAAAACTCACATTAGGCTTAATCTTGAACATTTTTTCGTATGGTGACACATAGGCCATAATTTGTTGCGGAAGACGATTAATCACAAACGCAGAAGTCTGCATTGCTTCAGCCCATAAGTATCCAGGTACATTTTTTGAGTGCATCAAGCTGTCACATATTTCTGCCAAATGTGCATTCTCTCCGATACTCCAATTTGCTCGGGTGTATTTGCACAAGTTAATTGCCTTCGAATTTTACACTCGTTCAGAAAATTGGTGAACTCCTGGGAGAGATACTCTCCACTGTTGTCTGAGTGAAGAACCCTTACTGACTTTCCTGTTAACTTTTCGGCCTCCAGCTTAAAATTCTTAAACTTTGTTAGAGCTTCACTCTTTTCCTTCATGAAGCCAACCCAAAGAAACCTTGTAAAATCGTCAATAAAGGTAATTAAATACTTCATACCTCCAATTGAGGTACACTTCATAGGTCCGAACACATCAGAATGTACTAATTCTAAGGGCTCTTTGGACTTGAAACTTAACTGATGGAATTTCTGCAGGTGTGCTTTGCCAAATTGACACCCGGAGCAAACAACACCTTTCAGAACTCTTAATTGTGTTAGACCTGCTACAAGCTTCTTGTTCATCATCAAGTCAAGCTTGTCATAGCTTACATGACCAAGACTTGAATGCCACATATCCACGTTTGGATTCCCTCTTGTGCGATCTACGTATGTTGTTTCAGCCGACAACATGTAAACTGAGTCACGACGACACCCACTTAGCACCGGTTTCGATTTAGTCTCAAATTCGTCGAAAATTTGTACAAATTCTGGCCCAAATAATACGTATTTTCCAGTGGAAGTCACTTGAGGAACGGAAAAAAAATTCTTCCCCATTCCCGGTACATGAAAAACGTTCTTGAGGGTTACCTCGTGATTATTTGAGTCAGCCAGGAGAATGACCTCACCAATGTGAGCAATCTTGTGTCGTGAATCATCTGCAATAACTACCACCTTGCTTCCTTCATAATTAGTTGGAATCGTTAAGCGCTTTAACTCGCCGGTCATGTGGTTTGTACACCCTGAATCGACTATCCACTCATCCAAAGAATTTGAATGTTTTTCTGTCGAAACAACTAAGGCAGCGGCTTTGTTCTTTTGCCCTCCACTCTCACGTTGGACTTCTGTGTGTGATGTGCCTGTTAAAAACTGGGCTCCCTCTACAACTTGGGCCATCAAGGCTTCACCTTCCCATGCTGCTTCATGTGGCACAACAGCCGCCAAATTGCCTTCTTCCTTGGGACTTCTGCAAAATATTGCCATATGACCCCTTTTCCCACAATTATGGCAGTTGTACGGAAATTTCTTTCGAGAATGTCTTTCACGGTTGTTATCCCTATTGTCTTCACGATCCTCCTCCTTGGACTTCTTCTCACGTTGATCCTTATTCTTCTCATACGAATGATTAGATCCTTTGCCATGGTTCGAGCGTGATCGTCCCTTGCCTTTACCCACATATAATGCCTCGGCCTCTTGCTTGGGGTTTGATTCTACTGGCACACCATTAGGTCCAGTAATTAGGTTTGTCATCTGTTTTACTAGTGCTTCTTGACTTGCTAGCAAATTTTCAAATTCTCCAAGAGAAGGTTGGGTGGGCCAACCTTGAATAACCGCTACAAAGCTTCTGAATTCTGCTTTAAGGCTATGAATTATAATCCTCTTCATACGTGGTTCACCTATTTTTGCTTCAGGATCAAGCTCTCCAATCTCTCTACAAAGAGTTTTCACTTTGTGAAAGAATTGAGAAATGGTGAGATCCTTCTGTGAAACAGACAACAGTTCATTCTCCAACATCTGCAGTTTAGTATCATTCTTTTTCGAGAACAATACTTGAAGCGCATCCCAAGCCTCCTTTGGTGTGGTGAGATCACGAATATGTTCCAGCAACTCCTCCTCAATCGTTGTTTTAATGATAAACAACGTTTTCCCGGTCTTCACTATCCACATATGAACAGCCCCGTTGGTATCGATTCTGGGTTCTACGGTGTTTGCTCCGCCGACAACATCCCATAGGTCCTGGCCTAAGAGATACGAACTCATACATGTCGACCATATGTTGTAGTTGTTGTTGCCCAATTTCTTGACTCCACCGATTGCGTGAAACTCCGACATACTGCCTGCAACGAGACGCTTTGATACCACTTGTTGACTTAAGTAGAGATTCAACTACCGGAGCACACGTATGTAAATACAGAGACACAAATACGATTGCTGAATGGTTAATTAAATTCACACTAAAACGGGAACCATTTGATCTAAACAAAGAAAAGAAAATAGGAACCGACAACCTACCCACTATCTCCACTAAAGCATAATAAAAGGAAAGTAAAAAGAGGGCACTAAGGCCACTACTCCTAAAATGAGAAAACTAATAATACGGAAGGTTTAAACAGAACAATAGAACCGGTCAAGAACACGTGGCCTTTGATGTTGCTTAGACATCATAATCATCTACGAAATCCCTGCATTATACGTATAACCAATAAGTTGAAAGTTGAAAGTTGACAAAATATGATTTTCACGAATTGCATTTTTAATATGGGTTGTTTTGTCTATGCAAAATGTTATTGATAGCTGAGTAGAAAAGAAAATTTTGTTGAAAAAAATATTAATTCACAAGTCACAACCTACCTTGATGAATGAATAGTGCAAGTGTCAATGTGTCATGTACACCCAATAACCACATGAATTTCTCCCAGTAAATTCAAAACGGGTTGGAGAACGCATTTTAGACTCTTTAACTAATAGATCTGGTTTATAAGAAGTTTGTGAGAGAGGGCTGATAATAATTTGAGAAGGTAAATATGTTGAGCTCAAATGGGAAATTATGAGGTATATATCCATCAACACCGCCTCACTTTGAAAAGTTTGGTAATACGAATAGAATTCATTTAAGCCTACATATATTCCAATGTTAGCTGTATCAATTCATTGGATAATTTTTTTAATGTTGGATATTGTATCGGGTATCAGAAGAAATAACACTTATAATTAAAAGCTCAGCACCACTTTTACCGGAAAATTAAACATAGTATTTGTTTTGATGTGTTCCAAAAGATGTTGAGATCTCTTGGTATGCATATTAGAAAGAGCTATGGTTAATGGTGTTGACCCTAGTTGTCCTTTTGAGTAGGGGTGAGAATAATAACCGAAAAACCGAACCATAACCAAAATAACCGATAAAACCGAACCATTATAACCGAACCATTTATTAACCGAATGTTTTGGTTTATATATTTGATAACCGAAATATAATAGTTTGGTTATGGTTTTATAGGGAAACCGAACCTATATTAACCGAACCGCCAATAAATATAATAATATATATTTTATATGTTATAAATTCAGTAGGAAACATTATATTACGGTTCATAAATATAATAATATAAAGATTCAAGCCCAAAAAATCAAAAACAATTGAGGATAGATAGGTTACCAAGGTTGGACGTGGTCATCACATTTCGTCGTTTCGTCATCTTCTCACTATCGTGCGTGTAGCAGACATTGCCAATACTCAATAAGTCGATCATCTCATTATCAGTACGTTTATATTTATTGTAATATTGATTATGATACGCTTTAATTTACGTTAATTGTATTGTAATCTACTAAAATTCTAAACCGTGAAAAAGAACAACTTTTGCCGTTTTACACTTCATATCAATGTGCTGATTAGAGATTAATTTGCCGCTTTACGCTTCATATCAATTTGTTAATTTGTTACTTGTAATCAATTTGCCGCTTCATATCAAATTGTTAATTGTTTTTAATCAATTTGCCGCTTTACACTTCAATCTTCATATCAATTTGTTAATTTGTTAATTGTTTTTAATCAATCTGATACAACTTTCCGCTTGTATGAATTGACAATTTACACGATCCTCATGTTTAAAAACCAAAGCAGAACTTTCAAGTTTTGACACAGTCAAACGTAATTAATGGTCATGAAATGGGATCAAAGCTATTTAAGAGTTAAATAATCCCAATCATCAAGTTGTGGAAAGGATGATACTAAAAAGGGTAATTCTAAACGCACGAACAATATTTCCAAATACACGATGATTGGATGGATATTTGACATTGATTTGATTATTAACTTTAATTGACAGGATAAGACGTCATTTCATAAAATGCTTTCTTTTAAAAACTATATATATATATATTGCTTTTCAATTTAATAGATGTAATATATATATATATATATATATATATATATATATATATATATATATATATATATATATATATATATATATATATATATATATATATATATATATATATATATATATATATATATATATATATAGGTTAGGATCCGGTAGGAACCCAAAATCCGGTAGGAATCGCGAGTACTCTTCTCGTCCAATCATTCTCATAAGGGCAATAAAGTCAAAACGTCTTCCTTCGACGTGACGCAATCACGTGCGACGCACGTCCACGGAACGAAATACGAACTCGAGTATTTAAGTGGGTTTTTCTTCAACGTGATTTAAGTAGGTTTTTTTTATCGTTTTTTTCCTTTTTCGTTTTTTTTTATTTTTTTCAACGTGATTTAAGTATTTAAGTGAGTTTTTTAAGTTATTTTTTTCAACGTGATTTAAGTATTTAAGTGGGTTTTTTAAGTGAGTTTTTTTTCAACGTGATTTAAGTGGGTGACTCTCTTCCTTCGACGACTTAACAATGACTACCACCACTACCATTGCCGAAATACCGTCTGCTGCCGCCGCTGCACCGTCGGAAAACTACCAGAAACAACCACCATCTATATAAATATCAACTACTTTAATCATTTTATCTACACTCAAACCATTCTCTAAAATACACGGCGACAATTTTCGACACTTGATTCACCGTTGGGTTCGCTTATGAATTTGTTACAAGGACCACCAATTCCATATTATAACCTATTCCAATAAAACAAAACTCAACAACGGTTTCCTTACGAACAACCATTTTCATTCAAACCTAACGCTTGTCACGTTATCCTTTTATGTCCCTCAACTTGGTTATTAGTTTTTAATTATGTCCTTCTATTATGCCACACTTATTAATAATGAAAAAATTAGTGTCCGACATAATCATAAATCGAGTTGAGGCAAATCTCGACCAAAAAAAAAAAATTCAACAATCGACTTATGTTATTTAAGTCATTATTAAAGATCACTGCATACTTTTCGAAATGTTATAATAACTCATTCCGTAAATTACAAAATATAGTTAATTTGATATGTCTCCAAAACGAACTTAATTAATTTATTTTTTATTTGAACTTTTATATATAATAAATTTCTTTAATTAATAGCGGTACGGTCAAAATAAAAATAAAAAAATTAAAACTCTTTATATATAAAACATAGAAATAACAGTTTTAGTTATACGACCTTAAGTAATTAATAAGAAGACTCAATTTATTAAATGTTACTTTGATGAAAAATTAAATCTATTAAAAGGTTATTTTTATATATTTTAATATATTTATTTGATGATTTAAATATAACCTATATTTTTCACCTATTTATTTGATGATTTAAATATAAGCATACTTAAAAGTTTACAGGGGCAATCCTAAGACTTCGTTATAAGTTTATTACTAAAAAAATTAAAAAGAAAAGCATTATTAGACATCATGATGAGATAGTTTTAGTTGTCAAATCATTTAAATTACCCACGAATTTATTTCGTGCCAATAGGAGGACCCTACTAAAAAAAGAATGTGGTTTCTTTTGTAATTAAAAAAACAAGATCATATGATAAATGTAATAAAATTTTAAAAGTATATCAAATTTTTTTTAACGTTTGCATGGATTTTAGTATATACTAGAAAAATAATAAAAAGTTGATATTTTTTTAATAGTTAATATCATTATTTTGACTTTTGAGATAACTTAACTTTTAAATTCATACAAATCATAGAAAATTATAAATAAACAAACTTTAAATTTTTATGTAATTATGGTTAACCATTATTAAACCATTAACCAAAACCATTAACCGATTAAAACCGTTAACCATAACCAATATTAACCATAACCAATGGCTACTAAAATGAATTAACCGATTGTAATGGTTATGGTTCGGTTTTGGCCACTAACCGAACCAAACCGCCCCATTCTCACCCCTACTTTTGAGTACAACATATCTGGTTCTTTTCCCACCAATATCTTAGCAGCTCAAGTGTTACAAACAATAGAAGCAACATGAAGCAGTGTCCTTCCATCTAAATTTTCACATCCAATGACGTGTGCTCGAGTGTCACTTGGCACAATTTTTCTATGACATCTCGTTTTTTGGTAGTACCCACTACAATATGGAGTGTCGTGTCGCCATTCTTTTTTATTTGTCCACTGTCGTAACTCAATATATATATACTAGCGGCATACCCGCGCGATGCGGCGGTGACGTTCAGTTCGTTTCAACACATACTTGTCGACGGCATTTATTTTCTTTTGGCGGGATAATTTGGGTTACAAACTAAACTATGTTACCATTTTGAGTTAAAAACGCGTTGAGACTTATATTGAAATTATATAAATGTTGTAGCAGTATACCCAAGCAATGTTTCATATGACAGTTATATTAATTTCGTGAATTGTTTCTGTTAATTGACTACTTCTATTTTTAGTAGGCTTACCGCGCAATGCTGCGGACATGAAAGCGGGGTGCGGTGAATAGTTTTTTTTGCCCATATAAACACTGAACTACATCACACACAAAGGTCTACAACATGAATACAGTACCCCCGCAATATAGCAGACGCGAGTTTAGAGGGTGAATAGTTTTTTTCGAAGAACAATTTAATTTTAGGGAATATTTTTCTTTTAACCATAAACATTTGGGGTTTATGTGGAGGGGGTTGTGAAACAAATATAGGTTTGTTTCTATTTTGATTTAGAAAAATTAGTATGTTGTTGTGTTGGGTTAAAAATAAAAAAACTTTGTTATCTTGGGATAAAAAATGCTTAGTCGTTTTAGGTTATAAAATAAAAACACAATGTTGTTTTGGGTTTATAATAAAACTATATAAGTATATTTTTGTTTTGATTTAAAAATATAAATGTTTTCCTTGATTGAATATAAAAGTAAAATTATTAATGGGGATAATAATAAGAGAAAGTTGTTATTCAGTTAAAAATACTGAATGTAATTTAGTTTCTAAGGGATGATTTTCTTTAAAAACCATGATATATTGCTAAGGTCAGGCTTCTATTTGAATGATCAATAAAGAATGACCATTTACCTTTAGTGACAATTTTTTTAAACATTTTCCTTATGTTTATTATTATTTGAAGGAGGGGGGGGATCGAGGATGTGGTATTTAAAGTGAACTCTTAGGAGGGCTAATTTTATTCTGGGTTGAATGGTGACTGTGAATTGATGTATGTTTCGTTAAGAAAATACACTTTTGTATACATTGTATACTTAAAAACACAATCCATTATCAAATAGTTTCATCTCTTCTGAAAAGTTATGTAACATATGTCACCTTGTATGGTCAACATCATCTTTGGCTTTCGGGAAGGATATCACGTAAAAAGAATTGCATACACCATACATAGACAATTTCCCAAGAGTACCCCACATACTTTTCAAAGAAAAATATCATCCTACCCTTTCTTAATTTTTTGACAGACTTAGCCCTTGTCTTATTTGTAAGGGACTTTCTTACATTTTTTTAACAACGTCGATATTATTAATACCAATAAAAGACTAAAAACAAAACAAAATAGTGACACCAACATAATTGTAATTATTATGAAAACCAATAAAAGATTAAAAAGAAAACAAAACAGCGTCACCACATAACTGTAATTGCAAAACATAAAATAGCTTTCGATAAAACTTTAAAATAACCATAGCTTTATGAAACAGTAAGCACTCGAAAAAAACCAAGAATGATGAAATCATATGACTGGCTTTTGAATAAGAACGACAATAACTTGAGAAAATTGTAGAAACTTTAATCTATCTTCCACAGTTGAACTCTTTCTGTAACCACAGTTGAGAAACTTTTTTGTTGTAATCACTATGATGCATCTATCTTCCACAATTGAACTCTTTCTGATTTTTTGCTGTAATCAGTATGAGGTTAATCAATACAATGAAAAAATTAGGCATTAATACCTACACATATGTATACATAAACACACAAGTACATACTCACATACGGATCTAGAACACATACAATCAAATACATATGGATCTGAAATAAACGGGATTTATATAGATCAATGAAGTCTTTGCCTTTAATTTACAAATCCAAAAACGTAAGCCTAAAACATTAACCAAGTTGAGATTTAAATCTTAAAAACACTACACAAACACACACACACACACATACTTCGACAGAACTCACAGTGGTCTTTGCAGTACCCACAATGGTCTCTGCATATCTGGTGGTTCAACTATGGCAGCGTCCGGTGGTTCACCAACGGTAGTGTCAGGCAGTCAACGAACTAAGCCCCGGTTCAACGATTGAACCCCTAGGCAGCGTTTGGAGGTTGATCGTTGGAAGGATTCTTGGCAATGTTTGGTTTATTCATTTTGATGAGATGATGGTTGTTTGAGAAAAAGCTTTACTGATGGTGGAGATCAGGTTTGAGAGACTGAGAGAGCGACCATCTAGGTTTTGACAGAGAGAGTGAGAGAGAGGCGTATTGAGTGTGACAGAGAATGGGTATGAGAGGCTATATATAACAACAGGGCTAGGTTAGGCTATGCATTTCAAAATTTCAATCTCAAAAGCGGGATATAAATGCCCGCTAATTATTGCCATTTCAAATTTTAAACAAAATAGAATTACCCCCAAAAATTGTATAAGCTTTAAACATTTGTACTACTTAAAATATTAAGACATTGTGGCTTTAAAAACTTGTACATATTATATATGTATTATAGTATAGATATATATATATATATATATATATATATATATATATATATATAAGTTCAATAGAGAACCAAAATAAAACAAGGAACCAATCGTGAGCGTCGGAATTCAAATGATCGACGGCCGGAGATAAGGTTGTAATTTTCTTAATTGAACGCACATGTTGCGGATAATTCCAAAAAACCCACTTCGTATATATATATATATATATATATATATATATATATATATATATATATATATATATATATATATATATATATATATATATATATATATATATATATATATATATATATATATATATATATATATACATATATATATATGTATATATACATATATATATATATATATACATATATATATATATATATACATATATATATATATATATATATATATATACATATATATATATATATATATATATATATATATATATATATATATATATGTATATATATATATATATACCTATATATATATATATATATATATATATATATATATATATATATATATATATATATATATATATATATATATATATATATATATATATATATATATATATATATATATATATATATATATACATATATATATATGTATATATACATATATATATATATATATATACATATATATATATATATATACATATATATATATATATATATATATATATATACATATATATATATATATATATATATATATATATATATATATATATATATATGTATATATATATATATATACCTATATATATATATATATATATATATATATATATATATACCTATATATATATATATATATATATATATATATATATATATATATATATATACCTATATATATATATATATATATATATATATATATATATATATATATATATATATGTATATATATATATATATATATATATATATATATAGGTATATATATATATATATATATATATATATATATATGTATATATATATATATATAGGTATATATATATATATATATATATATATATATATATATATATAAATATATATATATATATATATATATATATATATATATATATATGTGTGTATATATACATATATATATATATATATATATATATATATATATATATATATATATATATATATATATATATCTAAATACATATATATATATATATATATATATATATATATATATATATATGTATATATATATATATATATATATATATATATATATATATATATATATATATATATATATGTATATATACATATATATATATATATATATATATATATATATACATATATATATATATATATATATATATATATATATATATATATATATATATATATATATATATATGTATGATAGAGGTCCAGGGTTCAAACCATGGCACTAACATAACCAGGAGTAATTTAGGAGTAGGATAGATTTGCCGTTTATATATATATATATATATAATATATATATATATATATATATATATATATATATATATATATATATATATATATATATATATATATATATATATATATATATATATATATATATATATAAGTTCAATAGAGAACCAAAATAAAACAAGGAACCAAGGAACCAATCGTGAGCGTCAGAATTCAAATGATCGACGGCCGGAGATAAGGTTGTAATTTTCTTAATTGAACGCACATGTAGCGGATAATTCCAAAAAACCCACTTCGTTTTTTATTTATTTTTTATTTTTAGAGCTTATTTTTTACCGAAATAAAAAATCGAATATATCAAAATTCATAATTTTTTATTCTCTTTCAATAGACATCCATATCAATATAGTCAAAACGAAAAAAAATATTCAAAAATCTTGTTCAGATTCACAACACTTAATCAATGTGAATCTGAACTATAACAACTGTTATAGAAGATTATTCACATGTGAATGATCATTGAAATTATATTTTTTTCAACAATAATTGATCATTCAATAACAACTCATGTGAATTTAAATAAACTTTTAGATTTACATTGTGAATTTGACTAAATTCATATTGAATTTAAGTAATTTCATTTATATTCTTTACAATTTCAATATTTTGCTAATGTACAATTGAATTAACTAAGATTCATAAATTAATTTACTTAAAGTTATACATGAATGATCAAAAATTGTTGAAAAAAATCAGGTTCAATGATCATTTATATGTGAATTAATATGTATTAAATTAGATGCATACTATTTTGAACCTTTTGATCATATACAAATGAATTAATTCAGATTCACAAATGAATTTGCTTAAAATTCACATATGAATGATAAAAAAATTGTTGAAAATCAGTGTACAATTACCATTTATATGTGAATTAACATGTTTAAAACAAAAAGCAGTTAAAAGTCGCAATGTGAATATAAACTGTATTAAATTTGTATTGAAGATATTTCACATGTAAATGATCAATGAATTCAATTTTTTCAATAATTTTTAATCATTCAATAACAACTTATGTAATTTACAAATATTTTTAAATTCAGATGTGAATTCAAGAAAAATCATTAATGTTTTTACTATCTCAATGTTTTAATATCATATACAATTGAATTAACTGAGATTCATAAATGATTTACTTAAAATTCACATGTGATTGGTAAAGAATTATTGAAAAATTTGGATAGATTTGTCATTTAGATGTGAATGAATATATCTAAAACAATGCAGTTCAGTTCAGTTCAGTTCAGGTTCACAAGATGAATCTGGACGAACTTGAAGTAAAAATATAACAAAAAAATTTGTATATCAATATGGATCTCTATATAGCTAAAACTAGATGCACACTATTTTTGACCTTTTGATCATACACAAATGAATTAATTTAGATTCACAAATTAATTTGCTTAAAATTCACATGTGGATGATAAAAAATTGTTGAAAAAGCCAGGTACAAGTACCATTTATATGTGAATTAACATGTATAAAACAAAAAATAGTTAAAATTCACAATGTAAATATAAACTGTAGTAAATTTGTATGGAAGATAATTCACATGTAAATAGTCATTGAATTCAATTTTTTTCAATAATTGTAAATAATTCAATAACAACTCATGTACATTTAAAAACATTCTTAGATTTAGATTTGAATTCAAGAAAAAACACTTATATTTTTACTATTTCAACGATTTGATGTCATATACAATTGAATTAACTGAAATTGAAAATGATTTCCTAAAAATTCACATGTGATTGGTCAAAAATTATTGAATAAATCGAATAGAATTGTCATTTATATGTGAAGGAATATATATATCTAAAACAATACAGTTCGGTTCAGATTGGCGTGGTGAATCTGGACGAACTTGAAGTATAAAAAAAACAAAAAAATTTGTATATCAATATGGATGTCTATTTAAAGAGGATGAAAACTTATGAATTTTGATATTTTTAGTTTTTTTTTTGAAAAAATAATAAGCTTAAAAATTAAAAAAACACAAAAAACGAAGTGGGTTTTTTGCTATAATCCTCTACATTGGCGTCTAACTAGTAAATGTACATCTTTTTTTATGGCCGTAGATCTTTTGCATTCCGACCACACGATTGGTTCCTTGGTTCTTGTTTTAAATTGGTTCTCTATTGAATCCAACCCTATATATATATATATATATATATATATATATATATATATATATATATATATATATATATATATATATATATATATATATATATATATATATATATATATATATATATATATATATATATATATATATATATATATATATATATATATATATAGGGTCCGGTTCCGGTGAGGACTCTTTTTTCGGTGAGGACTCGCGAGGACACCTTAAAAAAATTGAAAAAAAATATAAAAAAAATTCAAATCATAAAATCGAGCATAGTACTATATCATTATAAAAAAAATTTGAAAAAAAGATTTGCATCATTGCAAAACGTAATGATGCAATTTTTCTGTTTTTATTTTGGATCATTATTTCATTATAAAAAAAATAATGATCGAAAAGTTTTTTTTTTAAATCTTTTTTTTCTCCGATATAGTACTATGATCCATTTTATTATTTATATTTTTTTATATTTTTTTTCAATTTTTTTAAGGTGTCCTCGCAAGTCCTCACTTTAAGAAGAGTCCTCACCCGATCCTGATTCTATATCAGGATCGGGTGAGGACTCTTCTTAAAGTGAGGACTTGCGAGGACACCTTAAAAAAATTGAAAAAAAAATATAAAAAAATATAAATAATAAAATGGATCATAGTACTATATCGGAGAAAAAAAAGATTTAAAAAAAAACTTTTCGATCATTATTTTTTTTATAATGAAATAATGATCCAAAATAAAAACAGAAAAATTGCATCATTACGTTTTGCAATGATGCAAATCTTTTTTTCAATTTTTTTTTTTATAATGATATAGTACTATATATATATATATATATATATATATATATATATATATATATATATATATATATATATATATATATATATATATATATATATATATATATATATATATATATATATATATATATAATATATAGAGATGGAGTTTTCCGGAGCGAGAGAGAGAGAGAGAGAATAGGGGCAGAAGGGATGGAGTTTTTCGGCGATTGGCGGAGCCTGGTCAGAAAACGTTCGTGTGGCTTGCAAGAAACGAAATCAGGAGAGTAGAAGAGACAAATAAGAAATGGGAATTCAAAGAAGCAACTTCTTTTTTTCTTTCCAACATTCCATGGGACTGGCACTGGAAGGAAGTTCGAAATGTCCTAAAGACCGTGGGAAGAGTGGTGGATGTTTATCTTAGTAAGAGAGAGGATAAGCATGGTTTAAGGTTCGGCTTCGTCAGAATAGTCACAGTTAAAAACGACAAAAGTGTTGAAGAGGAGCTGAAAGATTTGACAATGGGAGGGAGGCGTCTTTTTGCAAAGGTGGCCAAGTTTAGGAGAGAAGACGATTCAAACAGAAATGAGCAGAAACTTCGATTCTCAAAAACAAATAAGAGAGATACTTCTCAGAAGAGTGTCGTTGAAAATGGATTTATAAGGGCGAACAGATCATTCGCAGAGGCTGTTAAGGGGGGAAGGATAAGTATTACCGATAGCATGAAAAATATTAGACAAGATGGGATCCAAATGGAGGAAAAAAAATGTCCAAAGGAAGTTGAGCAAAAGAAATTGGAGATAATACTAAATCTCGATGAAGATCATATGAGCTCGGAAAATTTGAAGAAAAAACTAGTAGGAGAAGCTAAGAGTTTTAGTAGCTTGGCCTGTATCTCAAACCTTTGCATAGGGGAAGGCTTACGTTTTGGAATTACAAAATATATCGGGGGGTTATGGGTATTATTCGATGTCAACACTGAGGAAGAAAAAGAAATAATTACGAAGAGTAAGGAGATTGGAGCTCACGTCAACTCGCTAAAAAATTGGGAAGCAGAGATAGAAATCAGTGAGAGATTCGCGTGGGTGAAAATAGAAGGTGTTCCGGTGAGTTTGAGGAATCCTAATGCGTTCATAACAATAGGGAGATTATGGGGTGAGGTGGTGGTTACAGACCCATGCAAACAGGAGAATCAAGATTGGTCATATGGCTTAGTTTGTATTAAAACTAAAATACAGAGTGTTATTTGTGAATCGTTAGATGTGAAATGCAATTCAAAAAGCGTTAAGATTCGTATCAAAGAAGTTGAAGTAAAGCAGTTTGTTTCAAACGACATGGTAGAGGACGGATGTAGTGGTATAAAAATGGCGGAGAGGTCACCGGAAAAGGAGCCGTATCAGTCAACGGAGGAGGAAGAGGACATAGGAGGGGAGAGTTCCGACGAAGATTTCGATGACTCATGGAATGATTCGATCGTGCGTGAATCAAGTCCCGATGTAGACAACATTAAAGAAAACTGTGAAAATGTCACAAATAACGAAGCTCCGTCGTCACGCGTAAAAGAAAAAAGAAAAGAAAATTGGACGGAATATAGTGGAGAAGAGGGGGAATATGATAGTACACAGGAGAAATTAATAATGGAGACTATCATGCAGGAACAAGGTGAGGGCCCGATAAAAAAGACTCAACAAAAAAATAATATCAACTTGCCAGCTAACGACATCTTGGATATTAATAATAATATAGAAAGTGTTGGAGTAAGCCAATCTAGGAGAAGTATGGAGCAAAAAGAAGCAATTAAAAAAAGATACGATCAAAGGGCATATTTGGAAAGCAAAATAGAAGTTACAAAAGGAGCCAATGAAGAACGAGCACAGAATTCTCGACTTGTTGGGGTCTCCAATAAATTAAAGATCCTTTTGTCAAAACATACTCCACTAGAAAGAAAATTGAAGATAATTGATTACGAAGAAGATGTCCAAGGTGAAAAGTTAGAACAACAGGACGGTTCTAATATGGAGAATTCTACTGAGTCGCGATTGGAAAGAAAATTCAATAGAGAGAAGAGAATAACAAGGAGCCAAACGAAGCAATTCTTAAACAAGGAGGTGTCTTTTCTGCAAAGCTTAACCGATGATGCTTCTTCCGTAAGTGTCGGTATCACACAAAGAATGGACGAAATAGGAGAGATGTGTGGTTTCAAAAAATCGAGTTCGAGAGCTAAAGATAAGAAGAGGAAGGAACAAACAAAGGGCGCTAAACAAGGTAACAAATGAATATTCTATCTTTAAATTCTAATGGACTCGGAAAAGGAGACTTTAAAATCAATTGGATCCGAAAATTGATTTTGAATCATTGGATTGGTTTTGTTGGGATTCAAGAAACAAAACGCATTAATATTTCAGACATGGTGATTAAGAACCTATGGGGTAGCCAAGATTTCGAGTATGTCTATAAAGGGAGTAACGGGCAGGGTGGTGGCCTGGTTAGCATTTGGAATAGTAACCTTTTCTCTAAAACACGGGTCATTATAAGAGATGACTGTATTTTAGTGCAAGGCATGTGGCTTGAAAACAATGTAGAAATTTCTTTTGCTAATGTCTACGGCAGTCAAGATCCTAGAAGAAGGGAAGACTTGTGGGAATTTATTTCTTCATATGCGTCTGGATGGAGAGGAGTTATCATGATATTCGGCGACTTCAATGACGTGAGAAACGCGAACGAACGCAGAGGTTCTGCAACAAACACAAGAGCCACTGAAAAATTTAACAACTTTATTCGAAACAATAACCTTATTGACGTGAAGATTGGAGGATCACAATTCACTTGGGTAAAAGGTGGTGGCACTAAACTTTCTAAGTTAGACCGATTTCTAGTCAGTGAAGATTTTGGTCATAAATGGCCTGATTTTGAAGTGGTGACCGACGTTCGTCTGTTTTCAGACCATAAGCCGTTGATCCTTAAACAAATAAGAAGAAATTATGGAGCAATCCCGTTTAAACTGTTTAATTCCTGGCTGGTGGAACCAGAGTTAGAGAAGATAGTTACTGATGCATGGAAGGATTTTACTATAGAGGGTCAGCATATTAAACTATTCGTGATCATGCAAAAACTAAAAGTGGTTAAAGAGAAAATCAAAGTTTGGTCCATTCAGAAACAAAGACAAGCGGACGGGTTGAAGAAAGAATGGTTGGGTAGAATTACAATCATTGACAAATTGATTGAAGATAGTGGCGCCAATCAGGAGATATTGGAGGAAAGACTGGAGTTATCGAAAAAGTTATTTCAAAAAGAAAATAAGGAAAGACAAGACATAGCACAAAAGAACAAGAATAGATGGTGTTTAGAAGGGGACGAAAATACAGCAATGTTTCACAGGAATATCAAAAAGAAAAAACATATAAATAATCTCAAAGGGGTAGAAGCCCAAGGTGTGTGGGAGGTGGAACCAAACAAAATCAAAGATCATCTTAGGAGTTATTTCGAAAATACCTTTAAAGCAGATGCGGAGTGCAACTGGAGTCAAGACTTGAATGGAAATAAAAAAATTTCGGAGCATGAAAAAATTAATTTGGAGAGAGATTTTGAAGAAACAGAGCTTAAAGAAGCTATATGGAGTTGTGGCAATAACAAGTCACCGGGACCGGATGGATTTACGGTTGAGTTCCTAAAGAAATTTTGGGACCTCCTCAAAAGTGATCTATTGGATGCGTTTAACGAATTCGCTAGACGCCCCATAATCCCAAAAGGAGTCAACGCTGCTTTTATAACTTTGATCCCAAAGGTTAAAAATCCAACTGTGGTGAACGATTACAGACCGATAAGTCTGATTTCTAGTGTTTATAAAGTCCTTTCAAAAATGCTAGCGAACAGACTTAAAAAGGTCCTGCCAAATTTAATCGACAAAACACAATCCGCATTCGTGAAAGAGAGACAAATCATAGATGGGCCACTGGTGGTTAATGAAGTCATCGATTGGGTCAAGGCAAAGAAAAAACCGATGTTAATTTTCAAAACAGATATAGCTAAAGCATATGACTCTATCTCATGGGATTATCTTGACTCCATGTTGTCTCAAATGGGGTTTGGGGAGAAATGGAGAAAATGGGTAAATCAATGTCTTAAGTCTGGCTCGTCTTCAGTGTTGGTGAACTCTAGTCCAACTGCCGAGTTCTCTCTCTCTCGTGGTCTTAGACAAGGGGACCCACTGTCCCCTTTTCTTTTTACGCTCGTGATGGAAGGCCTCAACCTTGCAATTAAAAAAGCGGTGGTCAACGAGAGTTACAAAGGCATAGAAGTGGACAATGATAAATTATTACTTACTCACCTTTTTTTTGCAGATGACGCTATATTCTTTGGAGACTGGTCAGTGGAGAACATTCTAAATCTTATTAGAATTCTCTATTGTTTTCAGAAAGCAGCAGGTCTTAGAGTCAATTATGAAAAAAGTGCGCTAATTGGTATTGGTACAACCTCGATTTCGATAGAAGCCATGGCGACAATCCTTGGATGCAAAATGGAAAAGCTCCCGTTCAATTTTCTGGGGATGCCAATCGGAGTCAATATGGGTTCTTTGAAGCCGTGGAAACCATTGGTGGACAGATTTAAGAAGAAGCTAAGTAAGTGGAAAGGCAACACACTTTCAATAGGGGGGCGGTATACTATAATTCGAAACATTCTCGGCTCTATGGGAAACTATTTGTTTTCATTATTTAAGACACCGAAAAGGATAATTCAATTGTTGGAAGGGATACGAAGGAAATTCTTTTGGGGAGGAAATGAGGAAGACTCGAAAATTCCATGGGTGAAGTGGGAATATATTCTAAAAAGGAAGGAAGAAGGAGGTATTGGAGTTGAAGCTTTGGATGACTTGAACAAAGCCTTGTTGGTCAAATGGTTCTGGAGATTCAAGAACGAACAAGAAGCGATATGGGTTAAAATTATCAAGAGTATTCATGGTCATAGGAGCGAATACTTAGAAGACGGAGAAATCAAAACCGGTCACACTTGGAAAAGAATCATGAAGGTTTGGAAGGAGGTTAGAGTTTGGGACCTTGACCCTAGAAAACTATTAAAGAAGAAAGTGGGAGATGGTAAAGATACTTTATTTTGGAGAGATTGGTGGAAGGGGGACGAGATTTTTGAGAAGAAATTCTCTAGATTGTTTCAAATGGAAACAAATAAAAACAGCTTAGTCTTTGAAAAGTTGAAAGAAAATGGAGAAATTATAGAATGGTGCAGTAACATGAGAGAAGGAAGAACGAAAGAGGAATGGGACATTTTAAATTATAGTCTGGGAAAGGTTTTGCTAAACAACAAAAAAGATGAGTGGAGATGTTTGGAAGGTCCGAAAGGGACCTTTACAGTCAAATGGTACAGACAGGAGCTAGTAAAAAAAAACTCCAAATAATTGGAAAAAACTATTGGAACAAATGGGTGCCCAATAAAGTCAACATATTCATTTGGAAATTATTTAGAAGGAGAGTGGCGACAAAAGATTGCTTAATATCCATGGGTGTAAGACAGCTTTCGGTTTTCTGTGAGTCTTGCAAAGTTCAACATGAGACGATACAGCATGTTTTCATCGAGTGCATTTTCGCGAGACAGATTTGGAATAAAATCCAGATATGGTGCGGTTTAAACAATAGCAATAGGGACAATTTAGAAGACACCTTATTTTGGATTGCATATGCTACAAATAATCGTGTGCAGGAAAAGGTGATGGAAATGATTGGCTTCGCTACTCTTCACTTGATTTGGAGGTCTAGAAACGACGCCACATTCAATAAGATTCAAAGAACGCCGGATGAAGTTTTTGGGCAAATTCAAAGGGACACGTTGTTATGGATTAGTAATAGAGCGCATAAAGTGGTTATTGATAGTTCCGAATGGGCGAAAAATCCTAGTATAGCGGTCAAGAAAATGTAATTTTGCTTGTTCTTGCTTTGTACCCCTTTAGCTCCTTGCTAACGGGATTTCTTTGTTATTTATAAAGTTGCCTTTTCAATATATATATATATATATATATATATATATATATATATATATATATATATATATATATATATATATATATATATATATATATATATATATATATATATATATATTGTGAATGTCTGACCAAATATGGTCCAACCATTTGATATAGGCATTATAGGAATTTTACTAATATATTAATTGATATTATAATATGTATTTATGGACCCGATTAACTATTACCAAAATGGTCATCTTAAAAAATCCCCCTCATAATGAAAATATGATGTTCTATCAATTGTGGTTTCTTTTTATGTTAGTTTTAATTTATATATATATATATATATATATATATATATATATATATATATATATATATATATATATATATATATATATATATATATATATATATATATATATATATATATATATATATATATTATTTTTATTTAATATATTTACTTATTTAGGTATTTATAATTTAAATAATTATTTAACATTTTGACGTTTAATTCGAATATATTTTCTAATATGTTTTTTTTACGTTTTGTTCGTTTGCATTATTTAACGTTGTAATTTACTATTTTTCTAATTTTTGATGTACTAATTTTCTAATTTTTGACGTTTTGTTTGAATAAACTTTTATATGTTTTGTTCGTTTATATTATCAAATGTTGTAATATAGTGTTGTTCTAATTATTCTAATCGAGCTATTTTTTGCATAAATGAAGATAATAAAATACAATATTAAATTACTTAAATAATCATCAATAATCCAATACAACTCTTTCAGTGCTACAATTAGAGCGGAAATGATTCATGTACATCTGTAGTTGTCTTTCATAAGGAGTAGCCCATTCAGATGCATTGTCATACTTGAAATAATTCCACTGTGGATAAATTGGAGGCATTGGGTATCCTTCATTCAATGTAACTTTTACGTAATGAGAACCGCGAACAATTGCAATTGCAATATGGGTGTGTTGATGCAACGTTGGAGGATTTGATCAAAGCGGTAAGTATGTCATGCTGCCTGCCTGGCTATGTGTAGTGTCACGTTATAAAAGGAGGAAATCATGAGACCCATATTAGTACTTAGCCAATATTCGATGGGTCCAATTTATCCGTCCGAAAAAAGTTTATCGAGATATATATGCCACCCAACAAGCCAATTCCAAACATGTTTTCATATTCTTCCTTGTAATTGTGTAACTCTTGCATCAAATTATATCGAACTGTCGCCCAATCTTCTTCATCGTTGCCGAGACAAGCAGATATCGCTCTAAAACCACAATTTCCATCAGGTTTCACATCTTGTATTTGACTGACGTAAGGATGAAATAAATTTGGCAATTTATTGATGAATGGAATTGAACAATTTGATTTCTTCTTGACGTAGGAACAATTGTGTAAATTTTGTAGTGATATGCACACTAATGAATGTCTAAGAATCTTATATTATCATTCATTTTATTTAGTGACATGTTACATGTGTACTGTACATATATATATATATATATATATATATATATATATATATATATATATATATATATATATATATATATATATATATATATATATATATATATATATATATATATATATATATATATATAAACCGAAACCAATTAACCAAATCGAATAAACCGAAACCGATTTAACCGAATCTTATTTTCTTTGGTTACGATTAATTTGGAAAATTTTAAAAATCCGACTTAAACCGAAACCCGATTTAATCGACCAAATAACACGCCTATATATATATATATATATATATATATATATATATATATATATATATATATATATATATATACATATATATATATATATATATATATATATATATATATATATATATATATATGTATGTATATATATATATATGTATATATATATATATATATATATATATATATATATATATATATATATATATATATATATATATATATATATATATATATATATATATATATATATATATATATATATATATATATATATAGGTGAGGACTCAAAAAATGGTGAGTACCGCGAGTACAAATTTCCACCACCCACATCGTCAATGGCACAAACGTCAAACCCAATACTTCGACGTGACGCGATCGCATGCGACGCACGTCTGTGGAACGTACTACGGACTCGACGATCTAATCACATGCGACGAACATCCATAGAATGTCATTTAAGTGGGTTTTTTTGTTTATTTTCGTTTTTTTTATAATTTTTTTATTATTTTATTTTATTTTATTTTATTTTTATTTTTGTTTTTTAATTTTTTTAAATGCCTATATTCTCGGTTTTAACTTATTTAATTTTATTTTTCATTTTTTATAATTTTTTTGTTTATTTAATTTTTTTCGTTTTAATTTTTTTAATTTTTAATTTTTTAATGTTTTTACAACATGTTTGACGCTACTAGTATTATTTTTTTTAATTTTTAATTTTTTAGTTTTTATTTTTACTTTTTTATGTTTTTAAATCATATCATTTTTTTATCATAAAAGTTTTGGATTAAAAAATTTTGAATCATAGTATTTTGGATCAATCATTTTTTAATCATATAATTCTCGATCAATAATATATTAATTAAACAAAACATAACAAATTTTTGATTATTATATATTTTGAATCATTTAATTTTGAATCATAACAAATATAATTAAGGATCATAAAATATTTGAATCAAAATATTTTTACATCATAACAAATTAAGGATCATAAATTTTTGAATCATAACTTTTATAAATCATAAATATTTTGAATCATCTTATTTGTTTTTTTGAATTTGAATAAAAATTTTCCGTTATGTTTTATAAAAACATATATTTGTTAAAATTAAAATATGCACACTTCAAAAACTTATTTTTAAAAAATTCTTTTTACAAAGTCACTAGTATAGTGAGTAGAAAAATCATTTAAATTTTCATTATTTTTGGAGAATATTTTTTTCTGGGTTTTTTATAAAAATAAAAATTTTAAAAATATTTCTTTTTCAAATTTTCATGATTGTGCTCATTTTTAGAGAATTAAATTTTAAAAACATTTCTTTTTTCAGAATTTTTTTTGTAAAGAAAAAAAAAGTTATAGCCGAAAAACGAAACGGGTGAAAAAAAATAAAAGCCCAACCAATGGCTGGGCGACATGTGGCAGAGAGAGAGAAAAGTGGTTTGGAGTTGCTGGAATTGCGACACGTGTCAAGCTCCGAATTTATTTCTTTTTTTATTTTTTTTTTCTGAAATTCTTTTCCATTCTAACCTTTCAAACATTAAACATTCGCTGAAATTTCCTAAAATCTCGCAAATAATTACCAAAATGTCATATTATCTCGCGATATTTTGACGATAAATAAAATTCAATCTCGTCCACTTATTTTTTCAATCCTAAGGCCAAAAATTGTCCTCGCAGTCCTCACCAATTTTTGAGTCCTCACCCGATCCTAATTATATATATATATATTTATATGTATATATATATATATATATATATATATATATATATATATATATATATATATATATATATATATATATCACGTCTAGCTTTATATATATATATATATATATATATATATATATATATATATATATATATATATATATATATATATATATTAAAAATAATACAAAAAGAAACTCCAATTGATGAGAGATCATATTTTCATTATGATGAGGTTTTTTTTAGCAATACCCTTACCAAAAATATAAGATACAAATTGTAAATAAGTTTTAATTTGGAAATAGCAATTTTAATTCTTCTTATAGCAAACTTTTATATTTACGGTTTTTCCCTCAACTAATTTTGAATTAATTGTTTTCATCTTATTTATTATAAAGTTATATTTTTGGTATTTCGTAAGTTACGATTCCAATCCCTTATTATATTTTAAAGTTACATTTTTCGTCCTTTACGTAAATTGTCTTTGTCGAGCTGCGTTTTTTCAATATATGGGGCTTCCGCAGCATTGCGCGGACTGTCCGAATGTAAAATATAATATACAAATTGTAAATAAGTTTTAATTTGGAAATAGCAATTTTAATTCTTTTTATAGCAAACTTTTATATTTACGTTTTTTCTCCTCAACTAATTTTGAATTAATTGTTTTCACCTTATTTATTATAAAGTAATATTATTAGTACTTCGTAAGTTACGATTCCAATCCCTTATTATATTTTAAAGTTACATTTTTCGTCCTTTACGTAAATTGTCTTTGTCGAGCTGCTTTTTTTTCAATATATGGGGCTTCCGCAGCATTGCGCGGACTCTCCGAATACTAGTTTCACTTTAAATATGAGATACGTTTTATTGTTTGAAAAAATTCATTATTAAAGGAACTTTCTTCATTAATTCGTTTTTTTTGTCTTTAGAACCGGTGTGTAACTTTTGTGTTGATTGGATGAAATGAAGAGGTAGTTGAAAGAAGACTAGGCATTCGGTTTTAGTGTAGTCATACGTACATATTCTTTAAGAATATTTTGCAGACATTCTGTTATATTTTCTTCTCCACACATTCTTTAAGAATGTTATGTATATTCTTCAAGAATATTGATATAATATTTGTGTTTTAGTAAAAAATGTTATATAGTATAAAATGTTCTGTACATTCTTATTCTTTAAGAATTTCTTTTATTTTTTCAAGAATCTTAATATTATTCTTCAAGAATATCAGTTTGCATTTGTAATTCATGTCTAATTCTTCGAGAATGAAAATGGTAATAGTGAACATGAATTTTATCCTTGAAAAGAGTTCAAATTCATGTCTAATTCTTCGAGAATGAAAATGGTAATAATGGAACTTGAATTTTATCCGTTAAAAGAGTTCAAATTAATCTCCAGGAAATCGACATCAAATATGAATTTCCAAAAATGTTAATTTTAAATTTTAAATTTTGATGATCTAATAATTTCCCTGAAATTTTGGAATATATATCCTAAAATCCGAAATTTCCTTATATATTTTGCAACAAAATGTCTAATTTACCCTTTTTGATTTTATTTAACTAAAAATATTTATTATTTTTTTATTTAATTACGATCATGCCATCATCATCTTAATCATTCATTCTTTTCATCTGATGGTCTAAAATTGGTCACTCAATCACACAATATGTGTGATCCACATTTGATCCTATATATATATATATATATATATATATATATATATATATATATATATATATATATATATGTGTGTGTGTGTGTGTGTGTGTGTATGTGTGTGTGTGTGTGTATATATATATATATATATATATATATATATATATATATATATATATATATATATATATAGATGTAAAAATTTTAAATTGAATTTTTTTTAAATATGTCAACGATCATTTTTTTTACCATTTCAGCGTTTTGAGGCGTGATAGAGAGGACTTCCCAAGGTCGCCGGCTTTGTAGAACACGGGAGGGGGAGCGGTGTTTGCCGCGTCTTCCTTACTAAGTTGGCACCACGCGGGGGTCCGTGTCCGGCACACCCCTAAGCCTCAATCTATTTTAAGAACAGAGACAAAAACTCAAGAACATTTTAATCTTTCTTAAAGATTTTTTTCTCAAATAATGATTTTTGACTGATATTTTTGGAAAATATTTCTATCCTACTCATATGTTCTTGATTTTCTTCTATATTTTCAAAGAAAAAAGATAAGAACATAATCTTCTTGATCTTCAACAGTAGAAAAAATTTTACTTGATAAAGAACGAGATCTTCAGCAGAAATCTACGATCAACAGCAGCAGCAACTTATTTAGGATAGAAGGAGTCAACCGAAAATATTGGATAAACTCATGACAAAAAATTCAGATGCGAATCTGAGAATTTTTGTAATAACTGAAAATCTTCAAGAACAAAAATCGCTAAAATGGGTTTGAATCGTTCCCTTGAAATAACCATGAGATCTTCAAGATACGACTCTGATACCATTTGTTCGGAACTGTGAACGCAAGCGAAGTGCGGAATAATAAACATCTTGACAGATAATCAATAATAATATGAAGAACACGATAAGCAATCTAGATTTCATAGATAACAAAGAGCAACAAAATACATGAAGATCATGTGGTGGAAAGTGTTTCCCAACCACCTAGAAAACTCTCTGACTCTAGAAACTACATTGTAAATGTGCACACATATAATGATCAACATCCCTTCTTATTTATAGGAAGAAATAGTATAATCCTAAATACAAAGAGAATATTCTAGGCTATCTGTCATTCATTATTATAGAGCATTTTCACCTCCAACAATTGGTGTCCGTATTGGATTACACCCTCTATTACTATATCAGATCGTAATGGTAAATATCTTCTGTGTTCCTTTTTAGCATTTTTATTTTTGATCATAAAATCTTGACACACATGTCTTGAATTTATATATCGAATGATATAATTTATATTTTATTCCGAGACTAAATGGCATACCTTAATTGACATGTGTTTTTTTTTTTCAAGCAAGAAGGATCGAAGAACGAAGGATCTCGATAACAATTTCGAAAATAGTAAACATGTGGAATTAAATTTAAGTTAGCTACATTCATATATTTTTTTATCAAATTAAATTATCTTTTGATTTTATAGAGGTCTTCGTTTTGAGGCGTATAGTTGAAAACACATGATCATGTTCATTGTTTTTGAATCTTATAACAAACAATATTACATATCTAGAAGGTTATATTATCTTTTGTTTTATGGCTAAATGATATTAGTGATATAAAGCTACTTGATATATATGTTTGTTTTTGGAAATCTTGGATTATATATATAGATTTTCTGTTTTAAGAAGGGAATTTAATATTTCATAGTAAAATTTTATATCAGCTAACCTAATAGATATTCTTTTTACGTAATTCCCTAATTAGTGATTTTTTTTTTTTTTGGCCTCTAACAACGATTACTTAGTTACCATATATTTTGTCACTATAGCCATTAACAAGGTAACAAAAATCATTGACCTTTTTATTGTCACTAAGTCATTAATTAGATAAAATTGTGGTTAGTATATTCGTGACAGAATAAGTCGTCGCATATATAGTTCTAAACCTTAGTCACATTTAGTGGTCAATATTCCGGTCTCTAATCAATTTAGTGTTGGACCTACGGCGACAAAAAATGACCATGAAAATTTTGGTCACAAAATCATTTTAATGACGTTCTACTTTTCTACTGATGGTAACCACATCACTTTTGTCACTGATTAGTGATTAGGACTTTTCTTGCGGTGGTGATCATGAATTTCGTTTGTCACTTTGTTTATTCACTATCATGTTCATTTTATTTCTTCATCCTTCTATCTAATTTCATCAAACCAAAGCAACCGAAAATAATTTGTTTACACCCTGCAAAAATAAAAGAAATTTGAATATCTCCATGCACACAACATATCATTTGTATGTTCTAAAACATTTGAATGACTGTTAACATATGTGTATGATAACCATCGAAAATTAATCGCCCCTAGAAGCTAGGGGTCAAATCCCCGTTTTACACCCATATGTCAGAATTGCATAAACACACATTACATAAAAGCTAGGTGTTCAAATCCAGTTCCTAGTAATGTTTTACGTAAACATTATATTCCACGATGGCATCACCGGTCTTGGGATCAAACCAAACCGTATGCGCCAAAGCATACCCTGTGGCAAACCGAAACCTCCCACTTCCTCCGACAATCGGCATCTCCCTGACATCGACCATCACTGGATTCCGACCAAGCACACTAATACTGCTGCCGTTGAAGTCTCCTTGGGTGAACTCGTAGTTAACCACCATCAGCAACGCCGCTTCTTTCTGGGCTGCAAATGCATACATTCCTTGTGCCTTTCCGACCACCTTTGTTGACGCCTCTTGACCTTCTGTCAGTGCGTTGTCCATCATATAAGTGTCGCCAAAGAGGCTCGGATCTGAGGTTCCGGCGATCTTGATTGCCGACGGGGTTTTACCACTGTGGATGTCGTGGAAGAAGAAATGGAGGCGGGTCGTTTTCTCCATTCGTTTCATTGATATGGCTTCTGAAAGCTCCTCGTAGAAGACTCCATGGCAGAGATGTGAAAGGGATGAAAGGAATGTGAAGTAGAAGGTAATAGTAAAAGTGTTTTTGAGAAGAGGAGCCATCGTTCGTGGGTTCCAAGTGGTTTCGTAAGTAGGAGTTGGTGATGATTTTATAGCGCATCAGTTCTGTGTATGAATGGCAAATAAAGAAGTTACTAAACTGAAAAGATTAACAGGAAAAACAAGCAGATCGCATGATATCTTTTTTGTGACGTGGTGAAACAAGCCATGATCATGTTGAAGGAGTATGGGGTTTGCTTACGATTAAAGGTCAAGTAAAGACTCTTTTGACATGAGTATGTCCAATAAAGTAAACGAAGGGTTGGAACGATGATTATGTGCTTATTTACTGAATCTCGTTAAAATTTAATAATACTTTTAAGACTATAATAAATGGGCAAGCCGCCCATCTTAGCGGTCAAAAATCAACCGATCTCAAGGTTTACTTAGAAAATCAATTGCAGAATACTAACGATATTTTGGACGTATCAAAGTTTAACTCTAATGTTTGGAATTCCACACCTCAATCACCGGTTCTCATCGCGTGACTACTATAAGACTATGGTCGTATTTGACAAAATGAGTTGGGAGCTGAAAGTTGGAGCATTTAGTTTGTATATGATTGTTCCGAAAAAAATAGCTGGAGGATTTTAAAATATGTAAAACTACATTAAACGACATTTGTTTAAAATAGTAATGTTTTGTTTAAAGGTATTCTAGTTATTTGTGGTATAATTGATAGGAGCTTTTTGTTAAACGTTATCTCAACTAGCATTTAAAACAGTATCGTTTTGTTAAACATAAAAGCTTCAAGTTTGTGACTCCGAACGAAGCTTTTAGTTTTTATTAAAGTTTTTTCCTAAAAGCTAGAAACTCTCAAACGCTCCGAAATAATTTGCGTCGAACACACCTATGGATATCACACATCTCACCAAACGCTCTCCCACTTATCACGTCGGCATCATTTACCCAAAAAAATACTTATGACACCATCAAACTAAATTAATTTTCAGATCATATTATTTTATTTTTTAGAAATCATTAAATTAAGAATTAAAACTTATATTAAATAAAAATAAAATACTTCATTAATTTAAAAACATTTCACTGATTTAAAAATATTCAAATTAATATTAAAAAAACCTAATAATTAAATTTTTTTTGTTATATTTCTTCCGAATCAACTTTTTCATGTTGAGAAATGTTTCGAGATTTTCGCCTTCTAGATTGTCGGGTATCGTCTTTAGCAATTGCAAATCTGAAAACATTTCTTGTCGTTTGAGATATTCTTAATGTTTGTGTATTAAAGCCATATTTTTTTCAAGGTGCTCGTTGAATTTTTCCTTTGGATATTGCAAGTTGTTTAATGTCGTTTGGTTTTCCCCCAAGGATGACGTAGCTCACTTCACTCTATCCCTACCAATCGGACGTCGAATCGGTTCCTCTTCTGAAATCCTGTCTTTATCTTAATTGAGGTTGATGTAGGTTTGGGCATTCATCAAAAGTGTCATCTAGTCTTTCGATTCTGAAGTGTTTGGCCATTTTGATCTGCCTGATTGTGAAAGACTCCGCTGACAAAGTGCTCATTTTGGGACATTTCTCAAAATGTCTCCATGCTTTCATATAAGTGACAACTTTCCTTTTGTTTTGATGTTGAAATATTTCAAGTATCGTAGTAAAAATTCAAAATCGTTATTACCACTTCTTTTTTAAGAGGCAAGGTTGTAATGTATACCGTTGAAGTTTGTGACTTTGTTTCACAAGCCAGGTCATTTTTCGCTAGGCTCTCATTGTTTCGCTAAGCATCCTTACCCATTAGCTTATGGATTCTAGAAAACATTGTGTGAAAGGTACTTATGCAACACTGATTATTACCGATATTTTTATGTGTGTTATTCTTATCCTTCAAAGCGTCTGATTTCCATTTGGACGCATCGCGAAATACCTCCAAAAAGTCCATTTTAAGCTTCAACTGCTCCAAAATGTTGTATATCCTAATATAAACAAACACAAACCATTAAGTATCATTTATCTTATATTTTAACCATGAATACAACTATTAGTACCCTGATATTATGTACAAATAACGCAATATCAGGTGCAAACATCGATTTCGAACGTTTACACCACATTATGAGCATCCACATCATGCTAAGGGTAGTTGTAGCATCTCTTTGTAATGGTCCTAGACATCGTACAGTGTTTCATCTTCAAGCTACTAGAAGTTATGAATCTTCACTTTCATCTTTGCTATTTTGGATGGGCTGAATTCCATGATGAACTTTGTTTTCATTTGATCCCATATTGTGATCGTTTGAGCTGATATAGACGTCAACTAGCGCTTTCCAGCACCTTAGAGTGTTATAGAAAACACCCTTAGCATCACTGTGTCCTTTCCAACCCCTAGAATGTTGAATTAATTTGAAATCTCCAGTACGGCTTCCACATATTGATAAGCATCTTCATCATCTTTTCCATGGAATGGTGTTTCTCTTAGTAGGTGTAGAAACTAGCCCTTTATTTTGAAGTTGGTTGTAGCCGGAATCGTGGGACGAACAAGTCTCAACCCAGTTCTTTCTTTCGTACGACTTGAATACTCCTCCAGTGACAAGCTTGCAACATCATCAATATGTGAATCCCCCATTGTCCCTCGATTCTCAGTTCACTTTAAGCAGTTTATGAAATTCACGCTCCGCTTCCACCAATGGTGGAGTCAAATCAGGATTTGAGCTCTTGGTCGTACACTAACTGCAAACAAAGAATAAAAACTAGTTAAACTAAACAAGCATTTAAACCAACATGTAAATCTGATGAACAAAAGAAGGCATCACATTATACAAGGACAACGTGTCGCGTTCTATGACTAAATAAAAATCGAATAAAATTAAACTAAAGTTGTAAAACTGAAATTTAACTTTTTATGAGAGATCCCTACAAACCGTTTTAAAACTAACCGAAACCGTTCCCTAAAACTAACCAAAACCGTTCCCTAGTAATGACTCCAAAAACTTGATGTGTAAAATATAGTTTTAAATTTATAAAGGAATTTACCATACTATTACACAACTAGAAAACTAAAAGACTGACAATAAGGATGATAATTTGTATAACCATTGTGATTATAAGTCCTTAGAATAATAGGACTAGTAACTGGACAAAAAGAGCTAATCAACCTGAGAATCAGCAAAAACGAACTAATACCCATTGCACTTCTTAGAAAATCAACCATAACATTAGAGTGTGGTCGAATCTAAGTGAAAGCATATTTATTTCTTGTTTGTCTCCAACTTCCAACTTTATTTTGTTTCTTAGTTCAACATTTTTCTTGTTTAGTTTGAAAACCAAAATTTCCCCTTTAATTACTGTTTTTAGTTTAGCTGATATCTGACTTTCTAAACTGAATCATACTCGTTCCTCTTGTGTTCGACAACCCGGTCTTACCAAAGCCATATTGTCATACGATTATCTAAAGTATATGCGATTAATCGATTCAGTTGATTCCAGTGAAGGCACCGATTAATCGGATCCTTCCTGAGTCCCGAAGTGCTGATTAAATTTCCAGGTATTGCACTATTAGTCTATTCTATTCTTGATATCGTATCAGTTATCCATGTGAACTGGATTAATGAACGAATGTCTGTAATCTGTAATATGTGTCTGTTCTATTCTTGCGATATTTAACGTCTTCATTCTTGTTATATCTGTAATCCGTGTCTATGATAACACAAAGTATTCGATGTTGAATTTCAAAAGGTTCTTGTTATATCTGTCAAAAGGTTCATGTTCTGATGACAATTTCCCTCCGCATTTTATTGTGTTGGAAAATATGACGGATCCGAATTGACTTTAGACAATATTAGCTCAATGCGGAATAGGATCAAAATTATCAAACGGTAATAATCACAATGAAATATGAATGAAGTAAATAAAATAGAGACACGAGGATTTACGTGGAAAACCCAAATCGGGAAAAACCACGGGCGGAGGAAGCTGAGAACCAATTCACTATATTTTGTGGTGTTTACAAAATATTTGAAGAATATAAAAATACAAAGAGTTTATAAAACTCTTATGTATTTACAAGAGAAGAAATTGGATTTGAGAGATGTGTTTTGATGTTTTGGTGTGATTTGCATCAATGATCTTCTACCCTTTATATAGGGTTTATTGAAGTGTGAATCAAGAGAAAAATATGGTTGCAATTGTTGAAAACGAATATGAACAACCACAAAAAATTCTAAGCTTGAGTTGCAAATGTTGAAGTAGCCAAGTTGAAGTTGAAGTTGATTGTCAAACTTGAAGGCATGCATTCACAATCTCCACCTTGACTTCAAAATGGAACAAAACTTGTATACCCATTTGGTAAAACCAACAACTCTTCAAACTTCAAAACTCCATAAGAAATTGCAATCACCATATAGAGAAAAATTGATCCTGAAAAATGAAATACTTCCTCCACCACGAGCCTAATCAGGCTCAAATGCGATCAGAAACACCCACCAAATCCAAACATGTTTTGAACTTGGCTATTGGAAGACTTTTAGTGAACATATCAGCAGGATTATCATTGGTGCTGATCTTGTTTACCGTAATTTCGCCTTTAGCAATAACATCTCTGATGAAGTGATAATGAACATCAATATGCTATCAACCGTTTCAACCAGAGGGCTTCTTTCACTGCTTCCGTAGTAGCCATGTATTCGGCTTCGGTGGTGGATAACGCTACGGTGGACTGTAACTGCGCTTTCCAGCTAATTGTGCAATCACCCAAAGTAAACACGTACCCTGTAATCGATCGTCTTTTATCCAAGTCCTTTGCATAATCGGAATCCACATAACCAAGTACTCCACTATCGGTTTTGCCAAACCGCAGACATAAAGAGGAAGTACCTCGCAAGTACCGAAAAATCCATTTAACAGCAGCCCAATGATGTTTTCCTGGATTCGCCATGTATCTGCTCACCATGCTTACCGCATATGACAAATCTGGACGTGTACAAATCATAGCATACATAAGAGATCCTACAGCACTGGAGTATGGTACCTTTGCCATGTATTTTATATCTTCTTCGGTGGTAGGACTTAAGGCGGATGATAGCTTGAAGTGGGCTGCGAAAGGAGTGCTGACTTCTTTTGCATCATGCATATTGAAACGGTGCAGAACCTTCTCAATGTAGCTTTGTTGAGAAAGGTATAGAGTTCTTGCACTGCGGTCTCACACTATTTCCATTCCTAGAATTTTCTTGGCAGCACCCAAGTCCTTCATATCGAACTCAGCATTCAACTGGTCTTTTATCTTATGAATTTCCTTTATATTTTTCGCTGCAATTAACATGTCATCCACGTATAAAAGTAGATAGACCATTGAGCCATCGTCACACTTCTTGTAGTAAACGCAGCTGTCGTAGGTGCACCTTTTCAGCTTGTGACTGGTCATAAATGAGTCAAACCTTTTATACCATTGTCGCGGAGATTGCTTGAGGCCATAAAGAGATTTCTTCAATTTGCACATGTAGCTTTCCTTGCCAGGAGCTACAAAACCTTCAGGTTGTTGCATATATATCTCTTCCTCAAGCACACCATTTAAGAATGTTGTAGTAACATCAAGTTGCTCTAACTCATAGTCACGAGAGGCAACTAATCCCAACAAGACACGTATTGACGTGTGTTTCACAACCGGAGAGAAAATGTCGGTATAATCAATACCTGGGATTTGACTGTAGCCCTTGGCTACTAAACGAGCTTTGTACCTCGGTTTGTCACCGGGATGAATAGCCTCCTTCAACTTGTAAACCCATTTACATTTAACTGTCTTCTTACCCTTTGGAGACACAACGAGATCCCATGTGCCATTTTTCTGAAGAGATTCCATCTCATTGTGCATGGCAACCATCCACTCATTCGAGTTTTTAGAATGTATGGCTTCGTTGTAGCTTATAGGTTCCAAAACAGATTCTACTTCACTTGCAACGGTAAGAGCATATGTGACAGAATTTACTTGAGCATACCTCTTTGGAGGTACAATCTGTCTGCGTGGTCTATCCCTTGCAATGGATGGGCTCGGAAGTTGAGATGGAGTTGGAATGGTCTCATGGAGAGTAGTATGTTCACTGCTTGAAGGTTGAGACACTGCAGGAACCTCATGAGTCATATCGGTGGAAGAGTTAAAGGATAGCTCCACCTCCAATTGCGCTTTGTCTTTTTCTCCCAATTTTTCATCTTCTTTGGTCTGAACGTTGGTTGTTGAATGGAGCATAGCTTTTTCATCAAAGGTCACATCTCTTGATGTAATGACTTTCATAAGCTCTGGGCTCCACAATTTGAACCCTTTCACTCCTGTCTTGTATCCAATAAAAATGCACTTAATGGCTCTTGGTTCTAATTTGCCATTATCAACCCGTGCATATGCTGGACATCCAAACGGTATTAATTTTGTGTAGTCAGCAGGCTTACCAGACCATAGCTCAAACGGAGTCTTCTTTCCAATAGTACGTGAGGGGTAGCGGTTGATAATATAGCATGCAGTGGAAGCTGCTTCGGCCCAAAAAGACTTTGGTAGCTTCGAGTGAGAGAGCATGCATCAGACCTTCTCCATGATGGTGCAGTTCATTCTTTCCGCAATGCCGTTTTGCTGTGGTGTGTGGACTACAGTGCGGTGACGTGTAATCCCTTCCTTACGGCAATAGGAGTTGAATTCTTCTGAGCAGAATTCCAGTCCGTTATCGGTACGAAGGTATTTTACATCAAAACCGGATTGTTTTTCAACTAACACTTTCCAATCCCTAAAGGTTGAAAATACTTCTCCCTTTGTCTTTAAGAAGAACGACCATACCTTCCTTGAGAAGTCGTCAATAATAGTGAGCATATAAGAGGCTCCACCTTTCGATGTAACCTTTGCTGGTCCCCATAAATCCGAGTGTATGTAGTCGAGTGGTCCTTTTGTCGTATGTTTGCCACTGATAAAACATACTCGCTTCTGCTTTCCGAATACACAATCTTCACAGAATTCAAGCTCAGTTGATTTATGCTCCCCAAGTAACCCCCTTCGGCTTAGTTCACTCATACCGTGGTATGACATATGACCGAGCCTGAGATGCCATAGGCGAGAATGATCAACATTGAAGAGGGATTTAGAACTAACCGAGGCTTCGCCAGAAATAACTTGTCCGTCCATAATGTAAAGGTTCGCGGATCTCCGAACTCCTCGGATGACAGTCGAACCGTCTTTCAAAATATAGACCTTCCCGTGTTTGCCGACAAACTCGTAACCTTTTTTCTCAAAAGTACCGAGAGATAGTAAATTTTGCCTAAGACCAGAGACATGCTTCACATCTTCAATTGTTCGAACAACACCATCGAACATGCGAAACCTGACTGTACCATGTCCAATAATACGGCACGAAGTATCGTTGCCCATCAAGACATGTCCTTGGTTAACATTTTCATATGTATGAAAAATACTCCGGTTGGAGCTCATATGAAAAGTACATGCTGAATCAAGAACCCACTCGCTCATGGTAATTAAACCGAAGTCTGAAACGGATAGAAGCTCGCCATCGGAACCGGTTTTGGCTACATCAGCTTCTACGGTAGTACCTGCTGGTTTACCATTCATGGTTGCCTTCTCCTTCTCCTTGTTTTTCAACTTGTAACATTCATCGATCAGATGTCCCTTTTTATGACAATAATTACAATATTTGCGCTTGCCTTTGGACTTAGATCTAGATCGGTTTTGTGAAGAATTACCTCTCTCGTTGGGTCTCCCTCTAATGTTGAGACCTTCGGCTTTTGAATCGTTGCTGCTGCCACTAATAATCTGCTTCATCTTTTCTTTTGAATCAAGAGCGGTCATTATCTCATTCAAGACAAGAGTGTCTCGACTATAGATAATGGTATCACGAAAGTGATCATAGGAATCTGGGAGTGATGATAATAGAAATAGAGCCAAATCTTCATCTTCATATTTGACGTCCATATTTTCCAGATTTCCTACAAGCTCTTTAAAAGTAGAGAGGTGATCAGATAAAGAACTTCCCTCGCCCATCTTGAGATTGAAGAGTCGTTGCTTCAGGTGTAGCTTGTTTGGCAAGCTTTTCGTCATTAGTAGCTGTTCGAGTTTTAGCCAGAGAGCCGCTGCAGATGTCTCTTTCAGTACATCTTGGAGAACGTCGTTGGATAGATGCAGACGGATCTGCGACGACGCCTTCAAATCTTTCATTTCCTTTTCTTCAGTTGACCAAGTTGCCGGCATTTTCTCCATTCCTAACAGTGCTTTGTGGAGATCCATCTGAATGAGAATATCTCTTATCTTTACTTGCCACAGCGGAAATCGGGTATTCCGATCCAGCAGCGGAATATCGTATTTCACCGAAGACATGATTAATTACTTGATAAAATGATCCCGATAAGCTAATATCAAAACCCGGATGCTCTGATACCAATTGTTGGAAAATATGACGGATCCGAATTGACTTTAGACAATATTAGTTCAATGCGGAATAGGATCAAAATTATCAAACGGTAATAATCACAATGAAATATGAATGAAGTAAATAAAATAGAGACACGAGGATTTACGTGGAAAACCCAAATCGGGAAAAACCACGGGCGGAGGAAGCCGAGAACCAATTCACTATATTTTGTGGTGTTTACAAAATATTTGAAGAATATAAAAATACAAAGAGTTTATAAAACTCTTATGTATTTACAAGAGAAGAAATTGGATTTGAGAGATGTGTTTTGATGTTTTTGGTGTGATTTGCATAATGATCTTCTACCCTTTATATAGGGTTTATTGAAGTGTGAATCAAGAGAAAAATATGGTTGCAATTGTTGAAAACAAATATGAACAACCACAAAAAATTCTAAGCTTGAGTTGCAAATGTTGAAGTAGCCAAGTTGAAGTTGAAGTTGATTGTCAAACTTGAAGGCATGCATTCACATATTGTATAATCGAATTAAGATCTTGAGTTTAGCTTGAATTTGTTCTTCACCATTTGGTACCCAAGTTGAATCGAAGCACAAGGAATTTGCCGCACAACCTAATCGATGGATTTTGCATGCTTTTGTAAGATTTGAATGTTCTCAAAATTTCCCAGTTATTGTAGGATCCGAGATTGGATGTTCTCAAATTGTCCTAGTGTTACATGTTTTATTCGGTTAAATGTTTTTAGATACCGTATTATAGTGAACTTTTAGGGTGCAATTTTGTATATAAATGCTTAGGTTTTGCCTCATGTTTATCAATTTAGGTAAATGTCATTTCTATGAATTCAACAAAAAATACAAAAGGTGCTAGTATGATGTTATGGAAATTTCATTCACCCCACTCTCTTGATAAATTCTCTAAAACATAGAAAGGATACTCTGTTTTCATATTATAAAATGGGAATTTTTTTGACACCCGGTATAATTTCTCTGAACACTTCAGTCTAATTTTTAGACTATTTTGATTAAATTTGATTGGCAGCAATATTCTCTTTTTACATTTTCTAAACTATTTCCAGCTTTTTTATAGCTTTTTTATAGAACGGAGGAATGTTTGGTTTTCCATACCTCAATACACAAAAAACAATAATAATTGAATTTCTACTGACATAATTTAATGATAACAAAAAAGCATAACAATTAAACAACAGTTACAATGACTATAAATTTTACAATTAGTAACTAATCTCAATAATTAATCTCAATACGAATAAATTCAGAAAATAGAAACTAGTGAAATAAATAACTATGTCGGAATATATGCTCGCCGGAATATAGCATCGCCGAAGTCCTAGTTTCTCGAGGAAAAAAGAATATAGCATTGACGGATTCCTTGTTTCTCGTCGGAAAAAGCATCGTTGTCGTCGGAATCGACTTTAAACTGTAAGTTCTTTCAACTCAAGCTTAGAGTTTAAAAAACAAAAAAAAAAAAAAAAAAACCGAAATACCCGTGTAAAAAGCCCACGAAATTTCTTCTCTGAAATGACTTGTGTCACCTGTGGATCAACAGCGGAGGACGAGCCGAAGGCGGTTGCTACTCGCCGGAAACCGCCATCACTGAGGAGGAAACTGGAAACCACCATCGTCGGAATCGCAGGAGATGAGGAGGAAGACACGGCGAGGTAGAGCCATCAGCCGAGGACGAGGCGAGGTGGTTGCAACTGTCGCCGGAAGCCGAGAACGAGGACGAGGGAGGGGGAGCTGCTCTCTCTTGGCGTTGATATGTCATGAACGTAAAAAAACCGTAATAGACATATATATATATATATATATATATATATATATATATATATATATATATATATATATATATATATATATATATATATATATATATATATATATATATATATATATATATATATATATATATATATATGTTATAAAGAGATGGACCCATGTCCATATAAGTTCAGCCCATTTAGTATTTATTTGTATTAACACATGCCCATTTTTATAGCCCATTTTTAATCAATTTATTTTTATATTTATTGATTATTAAATATTAATTTATTTATTGAAATTGTTTTGCAGAAAAAAAATGGTGAGCATTTCAGAATTTTGTACTGAACAAGTATAATATCTATCATTATTATTTACATGTATATAATTAATTGATGTATTTATGTATTTAACGATTTTTTTAAAATCTCTCGTGAATATTTAATTTCTTTGGTGCAAAATGTTACACGTTCTCAAGGTTTCTTTATTGTCACTAAATGATCAAAGGCAATAACTATTGGTTTCATATCTAAAATAGTACTTGCTTGTAATTGTGATGGTATTTCTAGAAGTAAAGATGCCACATGATTAATTAGTGGCATGATTAAAAAGATACAATCATTACATAATAATATAATTAATTAGTCACATTATTAAAAAGACACAATCATTACATAAGAAAAAGTAAATATAGTATGTAGAGTGGAGTGTCTTAATCAACACCCTTATAAAATAAGTGTAAGGGTTTGTGTATGGTACTTTGCTAGAGAATATAAGGTGTGATGAAATAGTTTTGTAAAATGTCTTACCGGAAAAGAAATATTAGAGGCGGGTTTTTTGCCGAAGATTGACGTTTCTTCCCGAGATCGATGGTGGCTGGGGTGACATGTCTAGCACCAGAAGAGGGTGTGGGCTGGGGTTAGGGTTTCTGGGTCCTTTGGATTTTATTGAAAAAAAATGTAAACATACAAAGTTGTAAATCGAAGATTTTTGTGACATTTTTCCAATCAAATAACAAAAATAAGACGACTAAATTACAAATATCCGTATGATATTCTGAAAGCTACTCTCAGCATCCACGAACTGCTGCTAGTGTAGCTGATTTCTCTCTTCCGCTATTTCTCTCGATCTTTCTTATGAGGTAAATCGATCATCTATTTTGTTTCACGATATGTTCTTTGTAAATCCTACGTAATAACAGCCGAATGCATAACTACAAAAACTAAAATCGAAAGCCAGTTTAAGAATTGATGAATAATGGTTGAAGAACATTCTCAAACCCTAAACCTTAATTAATCTTTTTCTTTTGGTCTTAGCAGGGCCGGCCCATAGGCATGGACAACTTGGACGACTACCCCGGGCCCCCAAATGCGGAACCCCCTTAACTTCTAATTGTTATAAAGCTTAGCCCAATAGTAATAGCCCAAATACAATTGATCAGGTAATGCCTTAATGGGAACCAGGAGAAGCGTGAACTGTGAAGGAACTGTAGCGAGCTATACAGAACGAAAAGTGAAACATCAAACGCATTTCCAACGTTGACAGACACACAGCGACTCACGCACACATTGAAGCAATCAAAGTGAAACATCAAACGCATCAATTTAGACTGTGGACAGTAATCGGTAATCGGTTCTCCAAAAGGTACACCACGATTTCTTATTTTTGAAATGCAATTACCCATCTTTGGATGATTTAGTGATTTGGTTCGATTTCTGAGTTCTGATTTCTCATAATCTATAGTCGTTTCTGAAGTTCTTAGATATAAACATGGCTCTAAATTTCTGAGTTAGATTGAAACACGGTTCTGAAGTTCTAAATTTCTGAGTTCGATTTCTGGTTTGAAGTTCTTAGATTGAAACTCGAAGTTCGATTTTTGATTATCAAATCCTGAGTTTAAGTTCTGGTTCTGAGTTCGATTTTCTGCATTCCTGGGTTCCGGATTTGTTGTGATTTCTTTATGATAATCTGATTCAGGTTTGTGATTTCTCTCTGAATTTATGATTTCATTCTAAATTCTGATTTGGTTATGAATTGAAACCAAATATTAGGGCTTTTAGCAGAATTTGTATTTTGCATGATTAAACACAAATTCTTTGTTAGTACCATTTATTTTGTGAGCCACAAATTGGGAATTATGTTTTTGTGTTCTTGTTTACAATCTGGAGTGAAGAAATCTTCCTATTCATGATTTGCCACTTTTAGTTTTGAACAGACTCTGATTTCATCAGTTTTGTAGATTTACTGTTAATATCATAAACCTATTTTCTGTTATAGGATCAATGTTACAGAATATATATATATTACAATTTCTTGATACACAGATGGAGAGAAAAAGTATAGCTGATGAACTTTACTCAGAGATCTTGGATTCAAAAGCAGATATAGGTCAAAGTCAAACATCATTTCATGATATAAAGAAATCCCAATTACTTGGTACAAATCCCATGTTTACCCTTTTCTGATTTCTACTTAAATTTTATGATAGTTAGAAAATTATACAGTGTATAATATACAAATAAATGAAAGTACGTTGCTATTTTTACAGAAATTGAAGACGAAAATTGGTGTGAAGACGGATCATCATTCAACGGTTCAGATGAAAAACTCGATCCATCATCCGACCTAAACCGGGAATGGCAAAAAAGAAAAAACCAATTCCACGCGGTATCCCAATTTTATACATAAATCCCTACAAAATTATATTATTTTTTTTGGCTAAAATGTTAATAATTTAATAGATTGGATACCGCGATGGGCTTATAGCAGGAAAAGAAGCTTCCGCACAAGAAGGTTTCAATATTGGCTTCAAAGAATCCGTAATTCATGGATTTAATTGGGGTCTCATTAGAGGCGTTACAGGGTATGTTTTTTTTAAATTTTTTTAGGAAATTTACGAAAATAGCAACATATTTTACTTTTTTTTACCAATATAGGCAATGTACTTTATTTTTTATATATTGGTATTATTTGTAAAAAAATAAATGGTAAGTATGTTTGGTATATTGTATAAAAAAATGTAAGTATGTTGCTATTATTTGTTTTAAATTGATTTTATTAGTAAAAAGTGTGGATATGTTGATTTATTGGGTAAAAAATGTAATTATGTTATTATGGGTAAAATATAAAGTAAATTGCCTATATTGGTTAAAAGAGTAAAGTATGTTGTCATTTCTTGTCAATTTGCTTCTTTTTTTTTTTTTTGACTGAGGTCCTGTTTCTTTTTTTTTTTCCCGTTAATTTCTTTATTAATAACTGATGTTTAAAAAATATTTAAGAAAATGATAGTGCATTTGAGGAAATGGAAGGAGGGAAAATAAAAAAATAAAAAGGACAAATTTGTAAAATTTAAAGGGAAAGCGATTTTTTCTTGACTTTATCTGTTAAGTCGTTTCAGTTTCTAAAAATAACTAGATGTTGCTTTGCTTTAAATGAGCTTTTATTATTTTAATGCTTTTGTTTTTTTATAATCAGTAAGTTCTATAATTATTTTTAAATAAAATTTATTCTTTGTTGGGATGTAACATTCAGAGCTTTGGATTGCCTTCCTGGTGAATTAAGAGAGAAGATGATAGAATCAAAAGAAACAAGGAGCAAATTTCATGAATTATATAATTCCATGAATAGTTTATCAACAACAGATGCACTAAAAATGTTTCAAGATGTGATTTCCAAACAAGATTCTAGTGTTCTTGATAGTTATTATGGACAGCTTAAGTCTCTCATTGTGGATTCCCCTAAAATTGAGGTGCAATTAAGGGATGAAAAAATTGATGTTTGTTCAACAACCCAAGATCCTTGAGTTCAATGAAGTGATTATGATTAATTAGTGATTACTATCTTATAATTTGTGAGATCATTTATTGTAATGATATATGATACAATCTATTTTGTTATAGATACATAGTGTTCATATATACATGATTTGGCTCTATACCAATACTTATATTACTTGTGATTGTAATTTGTTTTGAGAAGTGAGGGAATGTTTGTAAGTTTGGATGACAAGAATTTTCTTAAAACAATTTCACGATTTTAAATAAATTAAAACTCATAGCAACAACACCTCTCAATCCTATTGTCAACGGTCGATTTCAACATCCAAAGCACCAACACCACACCTTCGTTTCCCCAATTTCTTCTACACCGCACTCACAAGCTCCATCCACTCCCTCGTCATCGGCTTTCAAGAAGATGAAGATGAACATGGTACGATAAGGATTTTGTGTTCAATTTCATCGAACAGCTTGAGCCGCCTTCTATATCTGCCGCCGACGAGCTCTTTTCATTGCGGTAAGATTAAACCATTAAAGCTTGTCTTAGATAATCCGTTTAAATCCCTCACATCATGCTTTAAACAAACATTTTCTCCTCAGCATAAGAACAAGGATTTTGATGCTTTCACCGAGGTATTAAAGAAAACATCTTTTGATCAAGCTCAAACCAATCAAAACTCATTGAAAAGAGGAAAGGAATAGTCGCCCAACACCAAAATTAGAGACAAAGCAACACCAATTTTACAGAGAAAGCATCACCACTGATTGCCACCATCATCTGCCACCACACCACCGACCGCCACTTTCAATTTCAGATTCAAACACACATACACACAATCAGTTTTCATAAATGAAAAACATACATTATAGAACTCATAAAGAAAACACAAACACAGACACACACCATCTGAAATCAAACTATACTATTCCCATAAACAAAAAAAAAATATGCACGTATACGATTTCAAATTCAAACCACACAAATGCATACACTACACACACGATCTTTCTGTCGTCTCTGCTTGGGATCGAGACAAACACGAGAAAACAATACAAACACGAGAACACAATCTTTCCTTCTCCTTCGATTATCACCGTCGTTACCACCCAATCTTTCCCTCTTCTTCGACCGCATTCTCTATCCTTCTTCTCGGCTTGGATAAACACGATGACAAATTGAGAACTGGACGGGGAGACTCGGTCACACAATCCCACTCCTAAACTGAGTGATAAGCAAGTTTGTTAACAGATGATCCAGAAGCCCCCCTTTAATTATAGCATAATACCACTTTTGGTCCCTAACTTCAAATGTCCAACATAAAAGGTTTGTAAATTATTCATAAATGGTCCCTGTTATTAAAAGACCATTTTACCTTCACATGTTATGTATTTAACGGCCAAAAATTAACCGAAAAACCATTTATAAAAGATTTTCATACATCAGGGCTATTCTTGAGATTTTTGAAAGTTAAGGACTAAAGTTTACGTGAAACCATATTTTGTCTTATTTTTTATTTTTGTAAATAAAATATTCATCAATTATTTAAAATAAAAAAATATAAAATTATTTTCTTTCCTAGAAGCTCAACCAAACACAATAAAATATACCGACTCATTTCTTTACTTTCTTTTATCGCCCTATCCATTTTGTTTTTTTCGTCATTCTATTCCAAGCAACTAACCGGCCTATGTTTGACTATATTTTCCATACGAGAATATAATAAGCCCATCACTCTATTTCAATACCAACACCATCATTTTCTTCTGATTTTTCAATACAAACACACATAAAAGTATAATATTACACACTTGATAGATGTTATAGAGGCAATAGTACCTCTACAACAACACATACATATAAATAAATAAAGCCTTCTCTAAAGTAAAACTAGACACTTAACACTCCACTTTTATAACATAAACTCGATCCTTGTAATGTAGCTTCTCCACCTGTACAATGCATTTATAAATCAAACTGATTAATATTAGAAAGTTTTATTCGTCACAACGGATAAAAATATATTTTTCATGGCAAAATCCATAAAATAATAATGTATTTTACTTTCGCTGCTAATATTCACAATGTATTCTATTTTACCCATAATAACAAGTATTTACATATTGTACCTTTATCTTTTTTCCAGTAATAAAGATAGCAAATTCCAAAAAAAAAAAAAAAAAAAAAAAAAAAAAAAAAAAACTCGGTTTTTAAAAAATTTCGGTTTTAACACTATAGTATTTTTTAATTAAGTCACTAACTTTTCAAATTTTTTCAATTGAGTCACTATGTTTTTCAAATTTGACTATCTGACCGGCCAACCAGATAGCCAGCTGATGTAGCCTATGTAGCCTGATGACGTATTAGTTTTTGATGATACGATATTGACATGGTATCCAAGTGTCAAAATTAAAAACATAATGCCTTAATTAAAATTTTTAAAACTTGATGACTTAATTGAAAAAAAAATAACACAGTGTCAAAATCGAAATTTTTTTAAAACTTAGTATCTTTTTTTGAATTTGCCCTATATTTTTTAAAAGTATAAATACGTATTTTTACGTTTTTTTAGAAGTATAGATATAATTTTTACAAGTATAAATACATATTTTTATATTTTCAGAAGTATAATTTTTTTTCCAGAAATATATATACGTACTTTTATGCTTTTAAAAATATAAACATGTTTTTTTTTGCATATAAACATGTAAATATCAATAAAAGACGTACTATAAAAACATGTTTTTGATTGACACGATATATGATTATACGCAAAACAAAACGTTTTTATATTTCAAAAAACATAAAAATAAATATTTATAATCCATTTGTTACATATTGTTATTCCTAAAGAAATGTAAATAGGTTATATGTAGGTAACATGAATTTCATCTAAAAGAACTTTTTATATTTGTAAACTGAGTGAAGCATTTCTTGCAATTCGATCTATTTTCTTAGAAATTATTGGGAATTGTTCTTGTATACCTTTGTAGCAATAGCAATAATATCAGCTGCAAGCTTGCATGGGTCTGGAATTTGTGAACGCCTTTGAAGCATGTCTGTTGTGGGTTTCGTATTTGGGTGTGGGGATCACCTTCTCGAACGCTTCAACAAGCAACGCAACTTTCCTCTTTCGTGCAGGTGCAAGTGTGGTGACTGCTTGTTGTAACGCAAAATCAACCATCCATTCTTCTGCGTTTTTTCTTTCATCTATTGTCTGGTGCTTCAGATCCACCGTTTCTGCATCTGGATCCGCCACTTCCGGTAAGAAATTTGGTCCTCGTAGGTTGTATTCCCCTGAATCCTCCATTTGTTTGTCAGTTTTTTTGATTCGTGTTGATTCCTTGAGATCTATGGAGGATTCCGGTAACTCCTCGCCGGAAATTGCAAGTGTCTCGTCTGATTTGCTTGCTGGTTCTTCATTGCTGGAATCCGGTAAATCCTCGCCGGAAATTTCAGGTTTCTCATCTGATTTGCTTGTAGGTTCTTCATTGATTTCTGACTGGTTATCGGATTCAAAATCCATGGAGTTTGACCGACTGCATGCTTGACTTTCATCACATTCTTCCTCGGGACTCTCTTGCGTGTCGGTTAAGCAACTGGTATCTAATTGTTCTCCTGATTCGATATGTTGATCATCAGCCGGAAGTTCATCGGCAACCGTCGGATTCACCTCGCCGGAAGTTCCAGGTACTTGTACAGTGACAAGTTTATCAGTTTTCGAATGCTCTGTTTTTTCTCCATTGATGAAAATCGATATGTTATACTGTATGATGTTGTAGATTATCGTGGTGTGATGTTTGTCGGTTTTCTCGTTTCCTTCCGGTGAGTTCTCGTTAAAATCAGAGACAGTTTCAGACTCTAGAGAAGTTTCTTCGTGATCTCCGGTAGGAAGATTCAGGCCTTGAACTTCATCCATTTTTGCTTCGAATCCTGTATTCTCATCCTCTTCCGTTTCATTTTGGTGATTGATCTTCATTTGCTGATACAAACTGTCTGATTCATCATCATAATCACCATCCGATTCCGACCAGGCTCCGGAGCTCACGCTTTCTTCATCGTACAACTCCTGAAGCCTGCTGTACAAGCTCTCAAAACCATTTTTCTCAATTTGTTCTTCACGATCATCATCATCACCACCTTCAATCTCCGGCGACTTCAAAGTTTTTCCGTCATCGACACTTGAAGCAGAGCAGTACCCGTCCTCCCAATCCATGGCGGAACACTCCAAATCTTCCCGGTCTTTACTGTAGATTTCAACAAAGAAATCTCTGTTTTCTTCTTCTTCTTCGATCACCGGAGTTACAGGTCTGACTTCCATGTCTCCTTCTGGACCTTCATCGGCGAAGATCACCTCTGTAACATTTTCTTCGTTTTTCTTCACACCAGGCTTTGTCTGACGTGGAGATAAACACCCAACCTTAAAACTCTTCTGCGTCTTCATCGCACGTCTCTTTCCCGCCAAAAAACACCTCAACGGCGGCACCGGAGTGTGGTGGTGACCGTTAAGCGAACAGTAATTATACGGACATACCTTAACCGCCGACGTCCCTTCCACCTCACTCCCTCCATGACTCAGCTCAAGATAACTCGGAAACTTCGAGTCTTTCAAAGTCGACGAACATGTCATCCTCCGAGCACTCAACACCACCGGCGAACACTTCTTCAACGGCCTCGACGGCTTAAAACTCGGCGTTTTCGTCAACGTCCTCACCACCTTCAAACTCTTCACCTTTTCTGAATCATTCGAAATCTTCCGTTCTTTCCTCGCATCGAAACTACTGGTGGACTTCATGTAGTTCGGCGACTGCTTCTCCGGAGTTGCTCCGGCATCACGTACTCTTTTCTTTCTGACAGGCGGCGGCGGCTGTGACTCGACGGTGGCGGGTCTGGGCTTCTTCATTATCTTTTTCCGATCATGCGATTTTGGAGATAATGGTCGGAGGTGTTCCAACTTTGTATCGGATTTAAGAAGATGGGGTTTGATACTAAGCTTGTTGGAAACCTTTCTTTGAACCATCTTCAAAGGTGAACCACTAACAGAAGCATAAAGAAAAGTTAGGCAGGTTTTAGGGGATATCTATGGAGAGATTCTTTAGGTTATGTTGTTTGCGATTAGAAAAGGTGATGGTGAGTTCCACCAAAAATGGGCGGTTTGAATGGTGGTGGGCCTTCACTTTTTTGGCTAATTATTCAATAACATAATTAACTTTTTAAATTTATGTGAATTATTGGACATCGAACTTTATGTGATAATTATCTATATGACTACATCTAATCAAATAAGGCAAATGTATGACAATGGAAAGACGTGGTTGTATACATCTATACATGGTGAGAAAGTTGTGAAAAAATGTTTATATGTTGTTAAGACTATGTTTGACAAACTAACTGAAAAAACTAGCTGTTAGCTGAAAAGTTAGCAGGTAGCTAAAAAGCTAGTGACTAACTGAAAAAGTAGCTGTAGCTAAAAAGATAGCTGCTAACAAACGACGTTGGGTAAAACTAGCTGGCAAACGTAAAATGACATACACAAATTTTATTAGTACGTGTATATCCATATCAAGTTATATTTTGAATAGTAAATTTGGAAGATTTTGAAAAAATTAATTTAGACGTTACTCATATTAACATTTTAAAAGACTGACTTATATGCTAGTTTATAAGCTAGTTTTTTGGAATGTTAAACATGTAAAATGAAAAAAAACTCGAAAAAAAACTAGCTTACAAACTAGGTGTGACGTGCCAAACATATAAATCATGATGTTTTCAAAATGAAAACGTAATGTTCACATCAAGTTTGAGTTTAAATTCTTTACGATTTGGGTGTTTGGAGTTTGGGTATATAAAGGGAAGGAGAAAGCGTGAGTATCAAATTTATTATGTGTGTTACTTTGCAATTTGCATGACTTGATGATCTTGGAATGCTAAAAGAAACTAAAGAGTATGGTAAAAAGGATGTGAGTTGGGATAATTTTAGAATACTCAAAAACACTAAAGAGCGTGGTGAAAGGGATGAGTTGAGAGACGATGGATCATTTTATTTGGGATGGAATGATGTTGAAAGATTAGTTATGGAGTTGTTGGGTTTTGGTGTGACACTTAAAATTAAACTAAGTTTATATGATTTGGTTAGTGATATTAGGTGTAGAATATTAACCGAATCGTGTAGCAATAATATACTAAGATAATTTCTATTTCATTAATTTCAAGTGTAATTGAATGCCGTTAGGAAAAAGATAATTGAGTTTTTATAAAAAAAGATAAGTATAACCAAACATATTAAGGTCGTGGTTGGTGCAGAGTTTTTTGGAGCGTTTGAAAGCTTCTAGCTTCTAGCGTTTAAGAAATAGATCTAATAAAAATCAAAAACTTCGTTCGGTGACACGAGCTTGAAGCTTCTATTTTAAACAAAACGCTACTATTTTAAAAGCTAGTTGAAGTAGCGTTTAATAAAAAGCTCATACCAGTTATATAATTAATTACTAGAATACTCTTAAAAATATAATTAATATTTACGCAGATGCTCTTTTATGTAATTTTATATGTTTTAAAAGCTTCCAGCTACTTTTACCGAACAGTCATATAAAAACTAAACGCTACAGGTTCCAGCTATCAGCTACCTGTTACCACCTATCAGTTTCCAGCTAATTTTACCAAGCACGTCCTAAAAATGCTCATATTCATATAAATACCTAATTACCAATGTGTCTCACGATTGATATTTGATGAAGCACACGGTCTTAAAACAAAGAAAGCCGTGTCTAGTCTCAATATGTTTACCTCTTTACAACAAAAAGATAATAAAGGTGTCTTTAATATCTAGGATTTCAAAGATGATAATAATGATAAATATATGGTAATTGAAAATCTTATCTTTAATTATCTGCAGTATTATTAATTAATATATTTATAAGTTTATCACAATAACCTTATTAAATGATTGGATTAAAATTGACAGTACATTCACACAATAGTTTTTTTTTTTTTTTTTTCATAAGAAAATTTATGTTTTTTTGTAAAAGCTAATGATAGAAAGTTGCAAATTTATAATTTTTTGAAAACCTACGAAACTAATTACAACTTCTTTGAAAACGTCAATCTAATAACTTTTTAAAATTCAAAAGCTTATTGTTCTCATTTAAAAGCAACTTTTAAAAACCTGATTATCTGGATCCTCTTATCATAAGACCAACATGGCAACACGTGTCATGAGGCCGCATCATGCAGTTTCCACCGTGAAGGCTTTTACTCGCGCGGGTATACTGTTCCGGTTGGGTGGGTGACTGCGGGCTTAGCCCTCCCACGGGTATATGAAGCCACGCGGTTTGGAGATGTTGATGTTTCATTTGGCCTCCAAAGTATGTCCAACTTTGCAATTCCTCCCCTCCTAACGACTACTTGGTAAAAATTATATATATATATATATATATATATATATATATATATATATATATATATATATATATATATATATATATATATATATATATATATATATATATACCACCTATAAATACTTCTTTCTACCCCATTTAAAAATCATACATCTCTTTCTAAACTTTCTATAAAATATAAAACAAGCTACAATGTTTTAACCAAATTTACTTACACCTATCGGCGAACCGACAATCCGGTACAACCGATGATGAGATCATTAAGCAAGTCCTCAGGTGACATACAACACAGGTGACATACAACACAGACTTCACGCACCTCGAAGCATGGAATGTTGTGAAAAAATCACCTAGGTTTTAGTTATCGTATTTAGATTTTAATTTCCTGTATCTAGGATTTTAATTATCATGTACGTTTCTTAATTTTGTAATGTTATGCGTTTTTAATTAAATGTTATTTGGTTACTTAATTTTATTTATTTAAAGTAATTATTTAATTAAAAAAAGTGAGTGGTAGTGAGAGTTTACCATTTCCAACAATTTAAGAGGTAAGGGTTAGTGAAGGTTTATTGAGGTGACACCTACGTAGCACTAAAACCCCTTAGGCCCTCCGGTGTGCCTACCCACAAGCTCTCAATTTTTCTCTTCCACATCAGCACCCCGTCACTCCTCCCCTAACCCTTGGAAATTGTTACCTCTCACTTACCTTTGGTTTTGGTACAATAATTTAAGCTAAATGTACAAGCCACAATACCCTTTATGCTTATGCTTGCGCGACGTCCCAACATTGCACGAGGAGGAAAGTGCAACAAGCTCTCACTAGGGGGCGGTGTTCTTCTTAAACTCGCACACCACGTCGTACCTCCACACAGGAGGACCTTAGGGTAAGGGTTAACGGCACATCCTGGTCTAATGGTCCAATTACATAAACCACATAACAATAGTGATGAATAGATTAAAACAAATTTGACTAATCCTAATAAGTTTTTTCTAATATTAGCCAAATAATTATCCTTTTTTGCAAAAATAGCAACAAATTTTATTGGTACCACTTGCATAATTACAGTAGTATCTACGAAATTTGACCCCGTGTGTGAAATGACCTTTTGTCTAATTTCTTTATCATTTCACGTGTAAACCTATTTATGACTATTTTAGAAACACCTAATTTTTTGCTTACATATCGAAAATGTTTAGAGTAATTGAACATTTTTGTCTTTTCTCAAATTCCAACCGATAGTTGAAATTGCTTTATTTAGTTGATTATTATTCTACATATTCATCATAATATCTTGGTTTTTTTGGAAGAATTATGTCAAAAAATTGTTATTATTTTGAAAATCACTTATGGATTTTATTAGACTTGAAATATATTTTACAATCAATAAATAATTAATAGGTCGACCAGATAATCAAACTAAAAATGCATTAATCGAATAACATATCGTTTTGGTTTAAGTTCAAGAAATAACAAATTGAAGTTGTTAATCTTTCAAAATGCAATTTCGATTTGGTTAACCATTCATAATCACTCCTATATTTGATCGCCCATTATCCCATTCATATAGGATTGCAAATATCGTCGGATATTATTATTGTTGTTGACTTGTTGTATTTATACATTCAAAAATTAGTGAACACAAATTTCATAATATTATATATATTTTAAATTCAATATTGATTCATAACCATGCATTATTTTGATTTAAAGGTGCTTAAAATTAATAAGTTTAGTCGATCCCACAACAATTAATCCAAACATCGACTCTTTTATCTTTTTTTATAAGAGTCAAGAGTGAACTCTCTTCTTTTTGTTTATTATTGTGATATCTCACATCTATAATTAAAGTAGTTTATAAGGTCTATACAACATATTTATTTTATATAAGATATAGACAAATTCTAAATCTTTTGGTTACATATTGACGGAACCGAAGGGATTTGGCCAAATATATATTTATGCAGAAGTGAGTTGTCCGGTATGAAACACAAAATTGTACCAATGTGAGTACCTACCTTTATTTGTCTCATTCTTCTTTAAGAATATTTATATACCGAATTTGACATCATGTACGAAATGTGACATATGATATAAATTTTTTATAATATCCAAATGTGATAACGATTGGGTAACTGTTTAATTTTAACTCTTAAAGTTGAACAAATAATACAAATTTCAATCCGACATCAATAAGGTAAAAGACTGATTTTGTTGGAGAAGCGATTTGTGTAATATAGAGTTCTATTATAGCCAAGTATAACTGAAAAAGAAGAAAATTCAATTTAACTATAGTATGCTTACGTTAAGAATTAACTATAGCTTATATTTGATGTATTTTCATAAAGAGGCTCCATAAAACGAATGCATAATGATGACATTTGCAGCATTTGTTTGTTTTTATTTTTTTTATGTAGTTCCTCGTGATTCTGTGAACAAATATCTAAATATCATAATGAGAAACTTATTTTAATGGTCTAATACTATGTTTGACAAAGTAACTGAAAATTAGCTAATAATGAAAAAATTTTGATAAGTGATAAATTGACATATAAAAAAATAATATTTGATAAAAACTACCCGAAAATTAATTTGATATAAAAGAATATGTAGCACAACATTTTTTTATAATTAATTAAATGTACATTTGAGATAATTTTAAAAATGCTTCATAAGCTTGTTGAAACGCTAGCTTGTGCATTTTTTTTAAAAACTCATTTATAAGCTACCTTTTGACTTTCCAAACATTACGACTTAAAACGAACTCAAAAAATAAACTTACAGTGACACCACAAACGTTGACTAAATTTAGAAGATATATAATTAGACAATAGGCTCAAACATGATGGTGTCTCGTAGAACTGGACATAAACAATTTCAAATTGGTTTGGGTACTTTTCAATTTTTTTCGGTTTTGCGGTCTTTAGAGAGACCTCTCTGGTCTCAATACACTCTTTTTCAGTCCTGGTGTGGTATAAAGAAGCCCTGGCGTTCTATGTGTTCGCCTTTTTTGGTGCGATTTTAGTTTTTTCGGTTTGGTTGTGTGGTTTTTTTGCTTTGGTTTTCCGTTTTCATATGTAGAACCATTTAAACGCTCTCTCTCACTCACACACACACACACACACACACACTCTCTCTCTCTCTCTCTCTCTCTCTCTCTCATGGCCGCCCCGGGGGGGGGGGGGGGTGGCAGCTTGGGCGATGGCCCAAGGCCTCCAAATTCTTAGGACCCATTTTTATCAATGTTACTTACCGGTCCAATTGCAGTTTGCGTTGTCATAAAAAAATCCCAAATTAAAATCGGTATCTCCTATCAACGACTCTAGATCCAACAACGATTCTTCAGGGAATGATGGCTCCCAATCGCGCCTTACATGCCAATCGTCCAGCATGTTACCTTCTATGCCAACGATAACAATAATGAAGATAGAAGAACCGAAAAGTAAGTGCTCATTTCAATAAGTGAATCTCGATTTGCTTGCCCATTTGAATCCCGAATTCCTGATTTGCTTGCTGATTTTAAGAACGGTGAATCAAAAGTTTTTGAATAGATATTGATTACCTGTTATTTCTCATCTCTCAAAGAATCACAATTTTGGTTTGCAGATTTTCTGTTTGTGAAATTGGTTAACCGCGAATATCGATTCCACGTTCTATAATTCCTGATTTTTGCTAAGTGAACGAGGGGTGAAGATGAATGGTTTTTGAAGGCTGAAACGAGTTCTGTAGTTTTGTAATTGTAAGTAATTACTAACTAGATCTGATTTCCAAATGTTTCTTTCTGAAATTGATTCTAAAATTGTATGAAAACCGAATTCTAAGTTTTCTTTTTCAGAAATTGATTCTGAATTGACAAATTAATTCCATTTTGATTGACATCATGATTTGAGTATATGTTGTAAGTATCATTTGTGAAGAATATAAACACAAACTCGTCTATGAAACTGAATTGAGAGAAAGATGTGAACATGAAATTGTTTTTGAAATCTGATTTTGATTTCTGTGACATTTGATTTTGATTATGCTTCTGATGTTGTTTCAGGGTTTCTTTGTTGACTTTTGAAAAGTGTTTACTTGTCGTTGGAGGTATCGCCCTCCTTTACCCAAAAAAGTTTTATTGTAAAGGGCCCCATTTTTTATTTTTCCTAGGCCCTAAATCGGCTTGGTCCGGCCCTGCTCTCTCTCTCTATGTGTATGTATGTATGTATGTATGTATGTATGTATGTATGTATGTATGTATGTATATATATATATATATATATATATATATATATATATATATATATAATAGTTAAAAGTTGAGTTTTATATGACAAAGACTAAAAAAAAGCAAGTGTGTATAAATAATGTGAAACAATATGATGAGTATAAGATCACTTTCAGTTCGGTTTAGTTAGACTTATAGACATTCTTCCTTTTGATTGTAGTGTAATCACCTAGACATGACTATAGTTGCAAGCATTAATTTATCCAATTCTAGGTACACAATATGTTAACCTATTACCAATCTTAGTCCCTATATCCACTACTATCTACTACAGGATGTCGCACAAATAATGGTTTCGTCCTATTATGTCTTACGATTAAGATAAAACAACATTATAGTTTGTTACCGTTCTCTTGGACACAATGTATGCTAATAAATTACTTATCTTTACTTCGTAACTGATCAAGCTTGAAACAAATATGGTTGGTACAATATCTTGCAATCGAAGCAACAAACTTTAAAATAAACCACAAAAATTAAGCTATTACTCTAAAACTTGACGATGTTCATTACAATACAATAATGTAATCTTTGTCCAAAATCAAAGTACTAATCAAGGAATTTAGTCTTACATTATAATAACTTTAATGAAAGAGACCTCGAATGAATTATCCTTCAATCTCGTTAATAATACTCATGATATTGTTTGAATTCTTCATGGAGGTGGATGATAAGACGAGGAAAATATAGATACGAATGATAAATAATTTTCTTGAAATCTTCTTACGATGATCTTGAATGATAGTTAATGAACACGATGGACGAATGAAGAACGCAATGAATGGAAGCTTGAATCTTCAAAAGGAATATAGTAAACGTGTTTATGAAAGCTTTGGAAGTTTTAAAGGCTTAAAAAACTAGGGCAAATTATACGAGAGAGGTGTGAAATCGACTAGGGGACGTCCCTATAAGGAAACAAACACCGCTTTTGGATTAAAAACGACACCGCTTTCCTATGATGCCAGTAAATACGTCCTGAGTGTTCTTACAAGTCTTTTGTCATCCTGAAAATCAACTGCAACATGCACCAAACACGCCAGGCGTCCCAAGACTCCCCAAAAATGCCCCCAAGAACTGATGATGATTTACGTCAACAATGCATCCTAGTAGGAAATGCTGATTATGCCCTAGGTGTCTAGGTGGCAACATCCCAGGATGCCTCTAAACACATCAGGCGTCCCAACACTCTACAAATACTTTGACTATTATTTTGGGCATATCTTTGTACTCGTCGTCAATTAGATACATGATTTTAACATGTTTATGAATAGCCTTGTAAATTAATGAATAGCCTTATCAGCATAAAAACCTAAAAACCTGTAAACCCCTGTATCAACACAACATGTATGACTATGCAGTATGGTGAGGGGGAGGGGTTCGGGGAGCCCATGGCTTCGAGTTGAACACCGCCCCCATGCAGTGACCCCGCAAAAATGTGCTCGTAGGAGAGGAAATCGTCGCACGGGGAAACGTATATGACGGCTATATAGCGATTACTTTTTAATTTTTTTTCACTAAATTAATTTAACTATAAATATATACTTACACCACAAACATTGACACCACAAAATTTTTACACCACAAAACACATTTCGTATAATACACTTTCAAATACTCTCAATATTTCACAAGCACAAATGGATCATGTCCAGTTTCTTTTATTTGATTCGTCTTCGTCGTCGTGCTCTTAGGATAATGATTGGTGATGCAATCGTGTAACACCCGGCTTTTAAAATAAAACACCCCTGAAAATTTTTTCATTTAAAACCAAGGTTTTAATACATAGAACCATAACAAAGGGGTATATTTTAATAAAAACGGGTACAAGTGTATCAAGGAGAGTATAAAATACCATATCTCCTTTAAAGCCGGGCTGCTACTAACAGCATCTATGAGTCCCACTTCAAAGTCACGGACTCTATCTTGTCCCCTATCAGTATCATGCTAACCTGCAGGGACAATAACAAATATCGTGAGCTATAAAGCTCAGTGAGTAATCGTATCTGCAAATAACAAGTATTAGAAATACATTCATATAACTGTCTGGATATCAAACCCAGGCTACTAGCCTTACTGGCTAACCGTATGTATCTGAGGATTTCATCTCCTACTGTATAGCCTTACCGGCCGAATCATGATATCATGTGATTATCAAATCACCTTATCATATCTACCCTGTTATTTGCATACCATTCAAATCAGTTCTGTATCATTTCTGTCTCATCTTTCTTAGTCACACTGGACTATACCATATATCATGACTATATAAGTCATATCATTTGTCAAGGCTATACAAGCCGTACCAAATCATTTCAGCATATAAATCATAGCCCGTAGGCCTCACCAGCTTGGGTTCAACGACCCGGAATCATAGCCATAAGGCCGCACCATCCCTGTATAATCAGATCATAGCCATATAGGCCGCACCAGTTGGATATAGCATCCCAATCATAGCCACGAGTGGCCGCACTATCTATTAACAATTTCTTTCACGATCAATTATGGCTCACGGGTTAGCCCGCTGTTGCCTTGACTCATCAAAGTAAACCATGGCTCACGGGTTAGCCCGCTGTTGCCTAGACTCACGGGTTAGCCCGCTGTTGTCTATATATTGGTTTGACTTATCAGAATAAATTATGGCTCACGGGTTAGCCCGCTGTTGCCTAAAATATGTGGCTCACGGGAAAATCCCGCTGTTGCCTAGACTCACGGCTGGTCCCGGTCTTGTCTATAAAAGTAAATGTATGGCTCACAGGAAGATCCCGCTGTTGCCTAGACTCACGGCTGGTCCCGGTCTTGTCTATATAAGTGTTATTGACTCACGGCTGGTTCCGGTCTTATCAATAAAGGTTTGACTCACAGCTCCGTTCTTGTCTATTATAGACTCACGGCTTATCTGGTATTGTCGCACCATTTATATCGACTGACTCACAGCTCCGTTCTTGTCTATTATAGACTCACGGCTTATCTGGTATTGTCATGTCAATATTGTTGACTCACAGCTCCGTTCTTGTCTTTATCAGACTCACGGCTTATCTGGTATTGTCATCTTCATATATCTTCAAACTTGTCATTTTCGTCCCACAAGTCAATTTCAACCTGTAACAATTCAATCATCATATATAATATATGATATCAGTGAGATTACTCACCTGGTTACTAGCTGCGTTTAAATCCCGGTTGTTTCTTGCCTTTGCGTGCACCACAACCATTTCGTCCCACACCTATATAATCATTTATATACCAAATGATAATAGGTTAATAGTCATTCCAATTAACTCTAATACAATAGAGTTCAATACAATAACATTATAACCAATGCCTAGTTAATAAACTTTCCGTTTACTAACTTTTATTGAATTTTACTATTCATCGAGGCATTCGAATCGATCTACAGTGCCCCCGAGGGGTCGAAAACTCAACTTAACAATTTTCCCAAACTTTTCAGACCATAACGAGCCTATGGTCCAAATTTGAGCTAAAACGGACAAGCCAAACGAAAGTTAGCGAGTCGGAAGTCCCCTGCCTGCCCCTGCTTTGAGGCGCACTGCGCCAGGAATCAGGCGCACTGCGCCTGGGCGCACCCCGCCCTGATCCTGGGCGCACTGCGCCCTGCGCCTGGGCAGAGCTCCTGGACAGTCGCGATTTATGCACTGTAGCAAGCAGTTTTTGGCCATTAAATCCTTAATTTCGTTTTTAGTTGTTTGGGGTTTGTTCTAGGACCAAAACCCTTGACTAATAACAAGTTTTAAACCATAACAAACACCTTAATCACACCAATTCATGATTTAGGGTTCTTGAGCAACAATTCAATTTATCAACAATAGCAATCTACTTTGCTATTTTTAACAAATGTTCTTACTACTTGAACATGTTAAAGCCCAGAAATCATATAAACATCATGGATTATGGCTGAAAATACAGATTTTCGTCCACTCCATGAAGACCCATCAAGAACACACAAGAGCTTGGCTAGAAATCAAGTTACTAACCTTTCAAGTCTAGGAATCATCAATTCCAAGCCATAGTTCCAATTCCAAGCTTCAATCCTTCAAGATTCCTCTAAGAATTGCAGAATTTGTGCAGAGAATTCTTCTCCCGTAGCTGCACACAATGGCCAGTCAAAGAGAGTCAACCCTCTCAATTTATACCACAAAATTTTGCAAAATTAGTCCCTAAGTTCATGTTCTTGGACTTTTGCCACTAGAATCAAGTTTTATTACAATAAAACTTTCATTTCTTACATTTTGGCCACAACCAACAATATTTTTCATATTTGGTCTTTCACATGGTCAAATGACCAAAATACCCTTTTTCGGTAAAACGACCAAAAATCCGTTTTTATAACATTTTAAGTCCAAAACTCAAAATATTATTTTAAACCAAATACTTTTCTGTCCAAAAGACCAATTTACCCTTCCAAGGTAAAATGACCATTTTGCCCTTTTATTATAATTATATAATAAAGCATGTCTTGGCGTTACAAATTCTCCCCTCCTTCAAAAGATTTCGTCCCCGAAATCATACAAGGAGTTGAGGGTATATCTCCCTCGTTAAGCTTTCGGTCTTCCGCATCATCTCGGAATCTAAATGGTAATGCCTAAGCACTTAACCATACTAGCCTTCTTATCTTGTGGTTAAATCACAATCCGCATATCATTCTTCCGGTTGTCCCGGGTACCTTGTCTACGTATCTTTCTTCATCTATTTTCATCTTGTCATAAGGGATTTGTTGGAAATTATCAACACCTAATTCCTTTCTTGTCGTCCCAACAAATTTTAACCTTTCCAAAGGTTTACTCTTCGCACTAACATATTCCTTTACTTCAAATCTTAAAGGCTTTTACTCAGCGATTCACACACCACTTATAATTTCTTAACCATTCTTTAATTGCGTTCATACCTGTCAGGTATTTTCTTCAGTTTGTATAACAAACTAGGATCTAGTCAACAGCTTTGCCACATCTTTATTTCAAAAATCGAAGGATATCACGGTTTTCCCCACCATTCTGCATACGAGTCATCAAACTAACAGCATGTAAGCTGCCATTTATTGCAACTTCTATCAGAGATAGACAATCTTCTCTTCTTCCACTAGGGTCCGCTGTGCAATTTCCAAGCACATCTTCTAAAATCTGCATCACAGAGTCGCTTTGTTCATCAACATATGGTACTTGCGGAGACTTTATCACAAAGTCTATATCAATGTTGTCCCATTTCTTTACTGGGGCCACCAATAGTTCAATTTCTTCGCATGTTTCTAACGGTTTGACTTTACGTCACGTACAAGTCAAATACTTTTCATGTGTCTTTCCATGCCTTTCTTCTGTCCTGGCTACCAACACATAGGTTTTATCGACCTATCCAGTCTGGTATTGCTCCAGATATACTGTATATCTAATACAAAATGCATCTTTTCAAGATGATTTTTATATTTCACTTGGCTTTGGAACTTACATACACAACCACCAAGGGTTTTCAATCGCCGTGAGTTTCTAACTAGCTTCTTTCAATAGCTAGTCATTCATTCATTTATCACATTTTCAGACTTGCACTCATCTTTCTGAGCTACCTGAAACAACTCAGGTAATCAATTTGCCACATTCATACATGTGGATGTAACCTTCAAAGGTTACTCTTTTCCATTCCAGGCATCTATAGCCACATCTTTCTTTCTGAGATGGTACAAGATTCCATAACCGAAATCTTTAAGTAATCCATCTATCTTTTATCTATCTCATATTTAGCTTCTTTTCTGATCAATAAAGTATTTCAAGCTCTAATGATCCACATAAACAATAAGTTTTACACCATATGCATAGTGTCTCCAAAGCTTAATACTAAAATCATAGTTGCTACTGCAACATCTTGCATCTACGATCGAATCTGGATGCATTTCTACGATCCAATTTATCCGCTTAGCATCAATGCTAATGTCAGAGTCTCACACAAGGTTTATTCCAAACCTTTACAAGATGCCTGTGGTCTTTCTACCACTCAGACTTTATACTTTTATTAGTCAACCATAGTCAATTGAACAACAATCAAGGAGCAGCTTACTACAACTCTCCCATAGCAACCCGCCAATCCAAGGAAACTACTACTAATTCAGTCAGATTCCAAGGCGGTTTCTGTCTCATCACATCAGTATTTCCACTGTATCTACTTTGTCATCTTTGGCATTATTAACATGCCCAAAGAATATACAACTTCTTTTAGCCAAATTTCATACTTGGAGAATCTTACAAATCACTTAACTCAGTGAATTAACTCCAATATCTGGTACAAGCGTACCTCATATACGATCTGGTTTCGAGAATATTAGATTCTCACCAGTCAATGCACACATGCATCAACTTGTCTTTCTTCTTTTCCAAACAAGATAGGGCTCCATAGAATGACTCATACGGTCATAAGAGACCCCAAAACAACATTTTCTTTTTAATTGTTTTCCAACTCTGTCATCCTTACAGATGCAAATCAGTACAGAGCCTAAATAGCACGAACGGCTCTCAAACTCAACTTTACCATAAACTTTTCTCGCCAATCAGGCAGAAATCCTGGAAGTTCCTTTCAAAAGAAGCATCCGAAAATTTATTCAAAGTAGTACATTACTAGCACTGCTTTATCTAACTTGGCCAATACCACGTATGCCAACTGCAACATCCTTCCTTTACTAACTCTTTACCGAGTTTAAGCAAAGAATATAACCAATATTCTCAACAACGGTTATTTACCATGGATTTCCCTCCATTTCATTTCTGTTTCCTGAACCATCATGTTCATTTTTCGACTATACATGTTAGCATAATTCCTTGCTAACCAATTCATAAGCTCCATTGCTTCATATTCACTGGTAGTCATCAGCTTTAGATTCATAGGGAAAATGGTCCCGTAAATCCTAGGCAAACTACTTTCCAGGTGTTCAACATCTAGAACATACTGGTTATCTGATATAGCTGTTACCAAAATTTCATCCATAATCGTTGATGAAATATTCAAACAAGACATCAAGTCATCGATCCCAAGCATAGCTTCATGGATCAAATATAACATACACGAGTTATATTCAAAACAATTTTATTGGAGATCATATCAGTCTCCTCACAAGCTTCTTCCACAATCTGCTGGAATGCTCAAAGTGCCACTGGTCCTTTTCGACCATTTATTTCTTCTTTCTTTCCTGGGTTCATCACCCGATACTCCACATTTCGCATGTGAGTATTTCATAAGGAAGTGATCTGTAGTTCCACGCTGGAACCACTTCCGTCCCACACAACAAACTCGAGCAATATGCTCCCATTTCTGCAATTTCATCATGTCAACGGTAGAGTCTTAACTCTAAAATGTTCTGAGTGATTTTCCTGCACTTCTTACATTACATCATCTTTTCGTTTTGGTCTCTTCCCTTCAAGGCTAGACCTGAATCGTGTTAACTTCTTCGGAGAAGTCCACTAATATCTTCTACTTTCCTTGTAGTCTCAACTACTGTTCTTTCACCTTGGATATCAACCAAGGTGAGCAACCGATTTCTTTATCTGACCACATCAGCTAACATTGCTCATCATGTGGATTTCTGCTATTCGTCCCCTTTTTGCTCCTCATACAACGGAGTCTTGCGAAAGGGCTAGTCCATTTCCTAGAGCTTCGCGCCCTAGATGTCTTCCAAGGAAATTCATAGTCCATACTTCTTATACGTCAGAAGTTAGCAGCAGTTAGGTTATATATGTATAATAACAACTATATACACCTAACTATGCATCATGTCTACTATCTCAGGGTTTAAGTCCAGGAATCTACTCTATAGACACCTAGTTCACTTAAACCTCGGCTCTGATACCAACTTGTAACACCCGGCTTTTAAAATAAAACACCCCTGAAAATTTTTTCATTTAAAACCAAGGTTTTAATACATAGAACCATAACAAAGGGGTATATTTTAATAAAAACGGGTACAAGTGTATCAAGGAGAGTATAAAATACCATATCTCCTTTAAAGCCGGGCTGCTACTAACAGCATCTATGAGTCCCACTTCAAAGTCACGGACTCTATCTTGTCCCCTATCAGTATCATGCTAACCTGCAGGGACAATAACAAATATCGTGAGCTATAAAGCTCAGTGAGTAATCGTATCTGCAAATAACAAGTATTAGAAATACATTCATATAACTGTCTGGATATCAAACCCAGGCTACTAGCCTTACTGGCTAACCGTATGTATCTGAGGATTTCATCTCCTACTGTATAGCCTTACCGGCCGAATCATGATATCATGTGATTATCAAATCACCTTATCATATCTACCCTGTTATTTGCATACCATTCAAATCAGTTCTGTATCATTTCTGTCTCATCTTTCTTAGTCACACTGGACTATACCATATATCATGACTATATAAGTCATATCATTTGTCAAGGCTATACAAGCCGTACCAAATCATTTCAGCATATAAATCATAGCCCGTAGGCCTCACCAGCTTGGGTTCAACGACCCGGAATCATAGCCATAAGGCCGCACCATCCCTGTATAATCAGATCATAGCCATATAGGCCGCACCAGTTGGATATAGCATCCCAATCATAGCCACGAGTGGCCGCACTATCTATTAACAATTTCTTTCACGATCAATTATGGCTCACGGGTTAGCCCGCTGTTGCCTTGACTCATCAAAGTAAACCATGGCTCACGGGTTAGCCCGCTGTTGCCTAGACTCACGGGTTAGCCCGCTGTTGTCTATATATTGGTTTGACTTATCAGAATAAATTATGGCTCACGGGTTAGCCCGCTGTTGCCTAAAATATGTGGCTCACGGGAAAATCCCGCTGTTGCCTAGACTCACGGCTGGTCCCGGTCTTGTCTATAAAAGTAAATGTATGGCTCACAGGAAGATCCCGCTGTTGCCTAGACTCACGGCTGGTCCCGGTCTTGTCTATATAAGTGTTATTGACTCACGGCTGGTTCCGGTCTTATCAATAAAGGTTTGACTCACAGCTCCGTTCTTGTCTATTATAGACTCACGGCTTATCTGGTATTGTCGCACCATTTATATCGACTGACTCACAGCTCCGTTCTTGTCTATTATAGACTCACGGCTTATCTGGTATTTGAAGGGTTTCTATGCAATCAATGAACACAAAATAACCTAAGGTTCACATGCAACCCTAATATTGATCTATGTTTTCTTCTATGAAGATTAGAACTAAGAACCTAAAGGATACAATTCAATTCTAAAGAAGAATCAAGAAAAACCAACCTTAGATCTTATGACCCTTTTAAGCAGCAGCAAAATTATCCTGCCTCAGATGAAAGTCACACCCAGGGGATGGAAGAATCAGTCCAGCAGAGTAAATCCAGAGAGAGGTGGCGTGAAGAATGAGGTGCCAGGGGGTTCCTTTTATAGCCTCCTAGGGTTACACCTGAAACCCTAAGGAGCCTCCAATTGGACAAGGCTTTTGACCACTTGGACCAGGCTTACCAAACCCTAATTAGGGTTTCGCCAAACCCTTGGAGAAGCCTCCAAGGTGGCGCCACTTTTGGTCCCTGGTTTTCCTGGCCAGTTATTCAACTATTGAATAAATACCAAACCAGTCCCTGCACCTTTTAATTAATTAATTTAATCTCCAAATTAAATCCAATTAATTCTAGATTAAATCTCAATTAATTAATATAGTTTCTAATTAATATATTAGCACTTAAATATATTAATAAACCATATATATATTTTCTATTGATTTATTATACAATTAATAAATCAACTATTCTCTCTACTGAACTATCTTTCCTCCACCCATGAGGGCAACCCAAATGGACTTTGCTTTTAACCATAAGATAAAAGTTCAATTACAAGTCATGGCTTAGACACCTAATCCAACAGTCTCCCACTTGGATAAGTCTATGACTTTAATTGTCTGAACTCTGACCCAGTCAGTTCTGTCCAAAGATAAGTGATCAGATGATCCTCCGTCCAACAAGATATTTTCAGACTCAAGACATGGATAAAATCAATCTGGTCTGATTCACTGTTCCTCGATTTCCGATTTGCATATGACTCTTAGACTACCAATTTAGTCCCGGTTGGCCAACCATTTTAGTCAACTTCAAAATCATCGAGAGGCCTACAGATATCTGTTTCCCGTTAGGGTCAAGGGACGAATAAACTTCGACTCATATACTTATGTCTTTTACCAGACAAATCACTCACAACAATACGTTTTATAACATCGAGTCACCGATGCGTTTTCATATTATCAATGAACAACCGTCTAATAAATCATAACTCATATGTCTTAGCTTAAAGATCAAAAGATATTATCGTCTCAACATTGCTCGTGATGTAATCCATGAAGCAATCCATTGAGCGCGGGTTTATCCAATACTCAAATCTCCATTTCCAAGTACTCACGAATGGTTCAGCAATCCAATTGCAATGTCTAACTCCTTAGACAATCTATTACCAATTCATGACAGTCTTACTTCACACTTACTCCCTTAAAGTGTAATCGACTGTGGATATTTGAATAATCCAATTATTCAGGAAGTAAAACATGCAAAATGAAACACAATGATAAAGTACTGACAAGAGTAGTAAACCATAATAAATCTCTATTATTAAATCACAGGAGTCAAATACAATACATTGTTACAAGTTTCGAACCTATCTAATTACTAAAACTTATATCATCTCTTAATCCAATGCTCCTAGCATGCTGATTATGCTTAATCCTACTCAGAGCCTTTGTCAAGGGATCTGCAGGATTATCTTCCGATGATACCCTCTTTACAAGGAGATGACCTTCTTCTACCCTATGCCTGATGTAGTGGTACTTTCTGTCGATATGTCTGGACTTTCCATGATCTTGCGGTTCCTTTGTCAAGGCGACCGCACCTTCATTATCGCAGAACAGTTCCAAGGGCTCCTGAATACTCGGGACTACTCCAAGGTCACCGATAAAGTTCTTCAGCCAAGCCGCTTCCTTTGACGCTTCACTTGCTGCTATGTACTCTGATTCGCACGTGGAATCAGCCACTGTTTCTTGCTTGGAACTTTTCCAAGTAACTGCTCCACCGTTCAAAAGGAATACCCAGCCCGACTGAGACCGACCACTGTCTCTATCCGTCTGAAAGCTGGCATCTGTATATCCTTCAACTCTCAAGGTATCACTGCCACCGAGGACTAACACCATGTTCTTTGTCCTTCGCAGATACTTGAGTATATTTTTCACAGCTATCCAATGCGCCCTTCCAGGGTTACCCTGGTACCGACTGACCATGCTTAAAGCAAAAGCCACGTCAGGGCGAGTACACGTCATAGCGTACATGATCGATCCCACAGCCGAAGCGTATGGTACTCGACTCATCTCAGCTATTTCCTTGTCTGTACTCGGACTTTGAGTCTTACTCAGCTTCGCATTACTTTGAATAGGTAGCTCTCCCTTCTTGGAATTTTCCATACTAAACCTCTTTAGTACCTTATCCAAGTATGTACCCTGACTGAGTCCAATCAGTCTCTTCTTCCTATCTCTCAATATTCTAATCCCAAGAATATAGGCAGCCTCTCCTAGGTCCTTCATGGCGAAACATTTCCCAAGCCAAGCCTTAACATCTTGCAAGGTTGGAATATCGTTTCCCATGAGCAGTATGTCATCGACATACAGCACCAGAAAGGTGACTATACTCCCACTAGCCTTGACATATACGCAGGACTCATCCTCGCTCCTAGAGAAGCCAAACTCTTTGACTTTCTCATGGAAACAAAGATTCCAGCTGCGAGAAGCTTGCTTCAATCCGTAGATTGATCTCTCAAGCTTACACACCTTATTAGGATACTTTGCATCGACGAAACCCTCTGGCTGATTCATGTAAACATCCTCAGTCAGCTTCCCATTAAGGAAAGCGGTTTTGACGTCCATCTGCCAAATTTCATAGTCATGAAATGCAGCTATGGCCAGCATAATCCTAATAGACTTTATCTTAGCTACTGGTGAGAAGGTCTCGTCATAATCAACCCCTGGGGTTTGAGTAAAACCCTTCGCAACCAGTCTTGCCTTGAAAGTGTGTACCTTTCCGTCCATGTCTGTCTTCTTCTTGAAGATCCATTTGCACCCGACTATCTTTCGACCCGGTACATTGTCAACCAAGTTCCAAACTTGATTGTCATACATGGACTTGATCTCGCTATCCATGGCCTCTTTCCACTTGGCAGACTCAGGGCCCGCCACTGCTTCCTGGTAGTTAGCTGGTTCATCCAAATTTATCAGTGTCCTATCACTGACAAAGGTGTCCCCATCCGAAGTTATATGGAACCCATAAAACTCGGGTGGCATGCTAACCCTACCAGAACGCCTAAGAGGTAAGGATACATCTGTCGGTCCAACAGGAACTTCATCCTCATGTTGGTTGCTAGTTTCTCCTAAGGTTGCGTCATCTGATGACTCTTGAATTTCTTCCAGATCAATGGTACTCCCACTGTCCTCTTTGAATACGAGTTCTCTCTCTCGAAAGACTGCTCGTCTAGCTACAAAGACCACGTCCTCGCTCGGTCTGTAGAATAGGTATCCAAAGGACTGTTTGGGATAACCAATGAAGAAACACCTTTCGCTTCTGTCTGCGAGTTTGTCTTGAGTCTCTCGTCTAACGAAAGCCTCACAACCCCAGACCTTGATATGTGCCAACGAGGGAGCTTTCCCCGCCCACATCTCATGAGGTGTTTTCGCAACCTTCTTAGTTGGGACAAGATTGAGGATATGGGCGGCAGTCTCTAAGGCATACCCCCAGAAGTGAATGGGAAGTGAAGCTCGACTCATCATGGAACGAACCATGTCCAACAGGGTTCGGTTGCGCCTCTCTGCAACACCGTTCAACTGTGGTGTCCTGGGAGGTGTCAACTGCGAAACTATTCCGCATTCCTTTAGATAGTCCAGGAACTCGATACTTAGATACTCTCCGCCTCTGTCGGATCTGAGCATCTTTATCTTCCTGCCTAATTGATTCTCTACTTCGTTCTTAAACTCTTTGAACTTTTCAAAGGTGTCCGACTTGTGCTTGATCAAGTAGATGTAACCGTATCTACTAAAATCGTCGGTAAAAGTCACGTAGAACCGCGTGCCATCCTTTGTGGTTGATCTGAATGGACCACACACATCCGTGTGAATAATGTCCAATAGACCCTCACCTCTTTCAAAAGACCCTTTGAAGGGTGATTTAGTCATCTTGCCCAACAGACAAGATTCGCATACATCGTCCGACTTGAGGTCGAATGATTCCAACACTCCATCCTTTTGGAGTTGGGCGATGCGTTTCTTGCTGATGTGGCCGAGCCGACTATGCCACAGACATGCCTTTTCCACGTCACTAGTAGAATCAATATAATTTACACTTTGTCCTAGATTGTCAACACATTTCACAGTTTCATACACACCATTACAAGGATAAGCAGTAAAATTCAAAATACCATTTTTGAAAACAGAAATAGATCCAATATTATTATCAAAAGAAAAATAAAATCCTTGTCTGAACAATGCGTGAAATGAAATAATATTTCTTGCCATTTCTGGCGAATAGCAACAATCTAATAAATCTAAACAAACTTCACTACTAAGCACTAAACTATAAACTCCAATCTTGGTAACAGGGGACGATCTCCTATTGCCCATGATCAAGTTCAGTCTACCGTGCTCCACCTCCCTGCTTTCCTTTAGGCCCTGCATATCAGAACAAATGTGAAAACCACATCCTGTATCAAGGACCCAAGAATTAGAAGATGGTGAGTTTTTAGAGATAGTGTATATACCTGCTGTCGATGGCTTTACTTTCCCATCCTTGACATCCTGCAAGTATTTGGGGCAGCTTCTCTTCCAATGGCCCTTTTCTTTGCAGTAGAAACAGTTTGCTTCATCGGGGTTGGCCACACAAGGAATTTGGGAAGTCTTGGTTCTCGAGCCATTACTGGATGACCCGGCCTGAACCTTTTCCCTCCAATTTTGTTTAGGAGGGCCCTTCCTTTTCTTTCCTCTGCCACTTCCAATGGCTAGAACGGGCTGATTAACCGAGGGTACACTTTTACCCTTCATCCCGTCTTCAGCTACTCGAAGCATGCGATGCAACTCAGTCATATTAGCCTGATTGTTGTTCAAATGATAAGCCAGCCTGAACTGGTCATAAGAACTCGGCAACGAGTTAAGCACTATGTCAACGGCCAACTGTTCCGGTACAGGCATCGCAAGCTTTCTAAGCCGCTCCACGTAACCTTGCATTCTTTGCACATGAGCGCAGATGGACTCTCCATCTTTGGGTTTGCTGTTCGTGAAGTCCTTGACCACTTCGCACCTTTCGATGCGCTCTTGCTTGCGGAACTTTTCCGCAAGCTCCTTGTGCATCTCATAGGGCCAGTAGTCTTCGTATATTCTCTGCAATTCGGGGTTCATTGTGGCGATCATGATGCAGGCCACTTTGGTTGCATCATCAGTATGTTTTTGGTACGAGGCAATTTCCTCGGGAGTAGCAGTTTCGGGGTCGACATCGACAAGCTCGGTCTCGAGAACATACTCTTTGTTCTCATACCTCAGAGCCATCTTGATGTTTCTAATCCAGTCATTATAGTTTGTCTCGTTCAATTGAACCCTGGAACATAGTGAGAGGATTGAGGGAACACTGGAGTTTGATTGGGGAGCGGATTGATCAGCAGAAGACATCTATAAAAGAAGGTAAGTTTAATTAGATACTTGTCGGTCCTTATAATAACCCAATATAAAATAAGGCTAGGATCCAACTATAACAATTTGCAACATAGAAGAGGGATGCCGTAATCTATAAGCAAATTTTATAAAGGTAGGCGAATGACGATTCAGCCGATTCCACCGCGGAAAAATAATCTTATTATAAATGGAATTCCTAGTTTCTTATGAGATTTATTGAACTGTTCAATAGCATGTTTAATCTCGGATATGCCCCACCGTTTGTGACTGGGATGCCGAGGATCACAAACCGGGTGTGAATAACCATGCAAATTAGCTTGGTGCTCTCGGGGTCCATTATCATCTCAAATTGATGTGCCGGTAAACCACACACGCTCCATCAACAATGATAACACCCGAGACACCCATTGCCACTCTTTATGAACCCCTATTGGTGTGCCGGTAAACCACACACGCTCCACCAACGTTTCATAAAGTGCAATGTGCAATTTCATGGGGTAGCATCAAATTCACATTTTCCTAAAGTAACTAGATTGGGATTTGTTTTAGGGTTCTAGTACTTTCAATTATAGCATTATACTTTTAAGAGGCTTAGTGGTTCTATCATACCCGTTCAGCTAACGACACTCGACTGACCAGGAGAGCGGTGGGTAAGAGTAGATACCCATTAGACTAACATTTTATAGTCAGTCGCCTTATACCCTCTTTATAGGACAGTTTTGTGAATGAGGCTTACTAGCGGTAGACTAACCAATTTTCTTATACATATTAAATTAACTTTTAATTTTAAATATATATAAGATATATTTTAATCTCATTAAAATATCTTAGAATTAATTAAATTCTAATTTTCTCAAATTATTCTAATTTTCTTGAAATTTTTAATTAATTCTTAAAGCAGATTTAATTTGCCTTTAATTAATCAATTAATTAAATTAATTAAATCTAGGTTACAGATTACCAAATTAATCAAATTAATTAATCTGTATTGGCCCTTAGATTTTCGAAATTCACATGCCAAATAAAAGGGTTCAAGTTATTTTAATTGATTTAGTTACCAAAAATAACAACACACAAATAAGGCAAGCAAATCAAGCAATCAAGGAAGGGACCAAGGAGGGTGGCGGCTAGGGTTAGGAAACCCTAGCCTTGGGATCGAATTTAGCCTCCTCCCAAGGGTTTAATTTCGCAAAAAACCCTAAGGCACAAAACAGTTTATGCAGTTCATAATCAATCACAAGAAAACAAGCTAGCTCTGATACCACTGAAGGGTTTCTATGCAATCAATGAACACAAAATAACCTAAGGTTCACATGCAACCCTAATATTGATCTATGTTTTCTTCTATGAAGATTAGAACTAAGAACCTAAAGGATACAATTCAATTCTAAAGAAGAATCAAGAAAAACCAACCTTAGATCTTATGACCCTTTTAAGCAGCAGCAAAATTATCCTGCCTCAGATGAAAGTCACACCCAGGGGATGGAAGAATCAGTCCAGCAGAGTAAATCCAGAGAGAGGTGGCGTGAAGAATGAGGTGCCAGGGGGTTCCTTTTATAGCCTCCTAGGGTTACACCTGAAACCCTAAGGAGCCTCCAATTGGACAAGGCTTTTGACCACTTGGACCAGGCTTACCAAACCCTAATTAGGGTTTCGCCAAACCCTTGGAGAAGCCTCCAAGGTGGCGCCACTTTTGGTCCCTGGTTTTCCTGGCCAGTTATTCAACTATTGAATAAATACCAAACCAGTCCCTGCACCTTTTAATTAATTAATTTAATCTCCAAATTAAATCCAATTAATTCTAGATTAAATCTCAATTAATTAATATAGTTTCTAATTAATATATTAGCACTTAAATATATTAATAAACCATATATATATTTTCTATTGATTTATTATACAATTAATAAATCAACTATTCTCTCTACTGAACTATCTTTCCTCCACCCATGAGGGCAACCCAAATGGACTTTGCTTTTAACCATAAGATAAAAGTTCAATTACAAGTCATGGCTTAGACACCTAATCCAACAGTATTGTCATGTCAATATTGTTGACTCACAGCTCCGTTCTTGTCTTTATCAGACTCACGGCTTATCTGGTATTGTCATCTTCATATATCTTCAAACTTGTCATTTTCGTCCCACAAGTCAATTTCAACCTGTAACAATTCAATCATCATATATCATATATGATATCAGTGAGATTACTCACCTGGTTACTAGCTGCGTTTAAATCCCGGTTGTTTCTTGCCTTTGCGTGCACCACAACCATTTCGTCCCACACCTATATAATCATTTATATACCAAATGATAATAGGTTAATAGTCATTCCAATTAACTCTAATACAATAGAGTTCAATACAATAACATTATAACCAATGCCTAGTTAATAAACTTTCCGTTTACTAACTTTTATTGAATTTTACTATTCATCGAGGCATTCGAATCGATCTACAGTGCCCCCGAGGGGTCGAAAACTCAACTTAACAATTTTCCCAAACTTTTCAGACCATAACGAGCCTATGGTCCAAATTTGAGCTAAAACGGACAAGCCAAACGAAAGTTAGCGAGTCGGAAGTCCCCTGCCTGCCCCTGCTTTGAGGCGCACTGCGCCAGGAATCAGGCGCACTGCGCCTGGGCGCACCCCGCCCTGATCCTGGGCGCACTGCGCCCTGCGCCTGGGCAGAGCTCCTGGACAGTCGCGATTTATGCACTGTAGCAAGCAGTTTTTGGCCATTAAATCCTTAATTTCGTTTTTAGTTGTTTGGGGTTTGTTCTAGGACCAAAACCCTTGACTAATAACAAGTTTTAAACCATAACAAACACCTTAATCACACCAATTCATGATTTAGGGTTCTTGAGCAACAATTCAATTTATCAACAATAGCAATCTACTTTGCTATTTTTAACAAATGTTCTTACTACTTGAACATGTTAAAGCCCAGAAATCATATAAACATCATGGATTATGGCTGAAAATACAGATTTTCGTCCACTCCATGAAGACCCATCAAGAACACACAAGAGCTTGGCTAGAAATCAAGTTACTAACCTTTCAAGTCTAGGAATCATCAATTCCAAGCCATAGTTCCAATTCCAAGCTTCAATCCTTCAAGATTCCTCTAAGAATTGCAGAATTTGTGCAGAGAATTCTTCTCCCGTAGCTGCACACAATGGCCAGTCAAAGAGAGTCAACCCTCTCAATTTATACCACAAAATTTTGCAAAATTAGTCCCTAAGTTCATGTTCTTGGACTTTTGCCACTAGAATCAAGTTTTATTACAATAAAACTTTCATTTCTTACATTTTGGCCACAACCAACAATATTTTTCATATTTGGTCTTTCACATGGTCAAATGACCAAAATACCCTTTTTCGGTAAAACGACCAAAAATTCGTTTTTATAACATTTTAAGTCCAAAACTCAAAATATTATTTTAAACCAAATACTTTTCTGTCCAAAAGACCAATTTACCCTTCCAAGGTAAAATGACCATTTTGCCCTTTTATTATAATTATATAATAAAGCATGTCTTGGCGTTACAAATCGGCCATGCAAGTCGCTGTACTGATGCAAGAAACTGTCAATATAATAGCCGACATTGCAGAAAGTTCACAAAGTACATGAAGGTTTAAAAGAAGAGCTACAATAAACAAAGATCGTGAAGTTGCACAAGATCTCCTTACACGCGACTACTTCATGAAACATGCGTTATATACGACGTACCGGTTTCAGTTAGGGTTCTGGACGAGCAAGAAACTTTTTCAGCTTATACTTCATGACTTGAACGATGACAACCCATTTTTCCAATTAAAATGGGATGCAAGGGGTAAAAGGGGTTTCATGCAGGAACTAAAATGTGCCACTACAATCCTTCAAATTGCAACTGGCGCCGCATTTGATTTATGAGATGAGTACTTCAAAATGTCTGAGCGGACTGTTAGGAAAAATGTTTACGAGTTTGCTAGTACTATCATCCAGCTTTACGCCCAAACAATATTTACGTAAACATACGTTTAATTACATTCAAACGTTGCACAAGGTACATGAAAACAAAATAGGTTTTCCAAATGCTTGGAAGAGTTGGCTTTATGCATTAGGAGTGCGTTGTTTGTCTTAATGAATGCGCAACCAATTTACACGAGGCGACCATTGACATCTTCCCATAATCCTTGAGGCAGTGGCGTCCCAAAATTTATAGATTTGACATGCATTTTTTGGTGTTGCCGGTGCAAACAATGACCTCAACGTTCTGGACTAGTCGCATATATTTAATGACTTTTATAGAGGCGTTACACCTTTGTGTCCATTTCAGTTTAACGAAATGCAATACTAACACGAGCATTATCTAGCTGTTGGAATATATACTGATTATTCAGTAATTGTCAGTCATTCACATCCATAATGGATCCAAAATGACGAAGGTTCAAGTTTGCACAAGAAGTTTCGGATCCTAGGAAAATAAGAGACGTAATGTACGCATGCATCATATTACATAATATGATATTGGAGGATGAAGAAAAAGCGATATGTACATATGATCCAAACGAAATTATACCATCCTACGAGCCGATATCAAATTGTGCGCCATAATATCTAGCAAATAGAAGAGAAGTGCAAAACAAAGAAACGCATAACAATTTTCGTGTGGATTTGGTGGATCATATTTATTGAACTAATCTACAACCGATGAAAGTGCCCGACGACGGCGATGAAGAATGAGAGTGATGCTTCCAGTTTTTTATTATTATGTAAAATTTATTTTATTGAGATTAAGTTAATGTAATTTTATAATTATTAGGTTTTAATTTATCTATTTTAATGGAATATTTTATTTTGAAATTAAATTGATTATTTTATTTTAAAACTATTTTTTAGTTTAAAAGTGAAGAAAAGTGAGAGTTAGTGAGAGGTAATCATTTCCAATGATGAAAGGATGAGTGAAAAATAGTAACTGAATGCTAATATAACAAAAAAAAAAAAAAAAAAGACCACACCCCCAAACCTAATAGTGGCCATGGTGGATTTTTGTTTTAAGCAACACTTTTTAGCACAAAGTAAAACTTGGTGCTTAAGTCAAATATTGGCAAACCTATAGTGATATTTATGTGATTTGGGCTTTTTAAAGTTGTAATTTGTAAGCTTTCTTAAATGATATGTGATTCAGGCACTTAAAAAATTGATTCATTTATAAATACCACCTTTCCAGTTATGGTACATGTATATTTTACATAGATGAATCAATTTCTTAAGCTGTCGGTTTCCTCTTTAAATACACTTTTGGCGGGTATTAAACAATTTGGCAGGTATTATTTCTATGCAAGTTTGCAGATAAACAATTCGACCCCGTTAAAAATTTTAATGTATAGATGCTCGGATCATTTATATTTGTCCATTAGTCAAAGCTACCCAAGTCGAGTATTTTCAAACATCTAAATCCTAAACCTGAATCGTGAAGGGAATATATGTGAACCTTAAAAATCACAAGTTGGCAAGCAGAATATCGTGTTTTAATGCATGAAATGAAAAGGTTTGGTTTTGTTGCTTAGAATAAAAGCAGGTGGTGGTCGGTCATCCAATTCAACTTTAAATGGCGAAATCGTATCGCAATGGTCGACCAAAAAGGTGGTCAGTGGTGGGTCATATGCACCAAAGGAGGAGCGTATGGTCAATAATGGTGGTATGTTACACGCCTCTTCCTTTCTTTCTGAAAATCTACATATCCACATTGCATCTTCTTCAAGAAAAACATGTAAAAGTAACAACATGAGCCATCCATCTTTTATAAAGAAAACATAAGCGATATTTTCTTTTGATTTTAGTTGAAGTGTTGCTTTCATCTTAATACCCCAATATTTGGATTCACCAACTAATCTAAACGTCAATTCAATAACTTTGTTTCTGGAGTAAACTGAAAATAAATAAAATCATCCAATTAGAAATAACATAGAAAAAAATCGAAATTTAACTACTAATTAAACAGTGACGACATCTCACTTCTATCTTTTATGGTCTCACTACTCGATTTTTTTAGACACTAAATAACTAGTGTAAAAGTTTATGCATGCGTGCGGGCTTGAAAACCGTATTAAAAGAGTTCCAATTTGAAACGGGATTAACGTACTTACAAAAACATCCCAAAGTAAGGTGTTGTTACCAACATCCAACACTCTAGTATCACAGAAAAAAAAAAAATCTCCAAAGGCATTAAGTGTTTTTGAAACACAAAGCATCAAAATATCCCTCTAGAGACTTGATTCTCTCTTCCCTCTCTTCCCCTTTTCGGCTTGCCCTATCTCTCGGCGCCGCCATGGCCTATCCCTGCCTCTGCCGTTTTACCTCTAGTCTCTGTTTCTTTCCTTCCTAGTACATTATGGTCAATACCGCCACACCGACCACCAAAAACAAACCTTGCGAAATTACAAATATCAACGCATATGTGTCCCTTTTCCTTGATCCCAATGAGTTAAACTATGATTTTTGGCGTGAATTGTTGAAACTCATTGCGCTGGTTACAATATGATTGACCTTAACGGTTTCTCTCTTCCTATTGACACAAATGATGTTGAATGAACGTCACAAAGTATTGACATCTATCATGAGATTTAGCAGGAGAGGGACCCCGCAAATTCGAGTGAACATACTCCAAGACTTCATTGTTGGTATGTTGACCAGAGCCAAACTTCACCCTGCGTTTTTTGCCATTTAAACAAGCTTTGAAAAACTTATGTATACTAAATGAAGGATCAAGAATTACCTCAACTACATATCTAAAGTGTCTAAGATGATTAGTGCCCAAATCAAAATTCCTTTAATGAAATCACACACAAGACAATGATCTAGCACCCATTGGTGTAGTATAACACTTTGCTTGAAGAATGAACAATTTTTCTACCGAGTATTGTGGAGAAATTTGTTAGAATAATTTACAAGGTCATAACAAATTGGCAAGAACTTTCCATTAATAGCAAGAACAAGAGAAGAAAAGCAAAAGCAAATACGACTTTCAGCCAGGCTGGTTGAAAGTGTAACTGATTCGACCAATGAATTCTACTCCAGCCCGACCAGGGTCCTTTTTTGGTTGCCCTCAATAGTCAAATGATAATATGGTTAATTAAAGAAAGAGAGAGAAAAATAGTTTATTAATTTGTCATTGAATTATAAATTAATTAGTAACTAGTTTGGAATTAATTATAATTCATTTAAAATTAATTATAATTAATATGTAATTAAATGGAATTAATTTGGCAATTAATTAAAGTGTAGGGGCTGAATTGTAATTCTTAAAAAGTTGAACAATAGAACGTTCTCGAACCTTTGAGAGGGGGGAAAATATGGATGAAGTATCTAGAAGATTTCGTCCTACATGTGTGGGATTAAGGAGGGGTTTTGATTCTTGATTTGATTGGATTATTTCCTTAATTATCACCGTTCAAACCTGCTTTATTTCTTACCTCCGTTCAGGTATAAATACGCCCTATGGGGATTCATAAATTTCGTCCCACTCAGAGCTCCTCTTCAAACCTAAGTTTTCTCCTCTCTCTCCTTGCTACTCCATAATTCCCTTTGAGGGTGTCAAGGAAAGTTTTCTTTAGCTGAATATTTGGTTTAACTTTGGGCGTAAACCATAAGAGGTGTTCTACGTTGGGTACTTGCTTCCTTGGCTCAAGTTCTTCAAAGAAAAGTGGTTTTGTTGAAGGTTAGTTTTCTCGGTGTTTCTTGTAGTTGTTAATATTATCAAGCATGTACAATGTAGTATATAAATGTACTAAGCCTTAGCTTAATATCAAGCATGTACCCTGTAGGATAGAAATGTTCTAGCCTTAGATTAAATTAATATGTTTTCACTGCCATGATTAGTGAATCTAAGGTACATAAAATATATAAGTGGTATCAGAGCCTTAGCTTAGATGATATTAACACTGCATTACTGAATAATTTAAATAGTTTGAATAATTAAGCCGACATATATATCGTTTTCAAATTTTATATAATTTTGGATTAATTGAATTAAATTAATAATTATCATGTGTCCTTACATGATTTGAATAATTAATTAGTGATTGATTATTATCTTGGATAATCGGTATTAATTTGTTAATTCAATTTTATCTTATATAATTTTCAGAAATTGAATATATAATTATTGTTTAATATTAGTTCTTAACATATGTCCTCACATGATTTGAAAATTAAATAGTGATTTAAAATTATCATATGAACACACATTGTTAATTTGATTAAACAATAACGTATTCTAAAATGTTTAAAACACACCATATACTTTATAAAATGGCTTATATATATATTAGTATAACTTAAATTCATCAAGTGAGATCAAGACTAGGCACATCCATTCTAAGCACTCTAAGATGGTTTAAGGAAACGACCTATAAATGACCGTTGAATGAGTATCCTTTTCACTCACCGCCATTTGTGTGGACCAATGGAGTCATTGAAAGGGTCTGACATGTTGATGTCAAGTTAAAAGTATTGACTTAAAAGTATCCAAACAAAATTCCCGTTCAGATATTAGGAAAAATGTGAAAGTGTATGATAACCCATGAAAACCACATCATTTCCTTATGGTCTATTAATGGGGCGTGTGTGGTTGACCAACACATTAATTTGAGACTGTAATTGGCAAAATGATGTGGCAATTCGAGTTTATGGTTCATTGATAGAGTGCGTGTGGTTAACCAGCATATCAATTTGAGAACTATAAATAGTCGAATGTGCCAAATCGGTTTTGCATGGTTAATTCATAATCTTGTTTATGGTCCTCGGTATCCTAGCCTCAAAAGCAAGATAACATATCCGAGATTAACATGCTATTGATATGTTCAATGAATCTCAAAAGATCTGAGAATTTCATAGTGATTGAAATTGGTAAAATGTATGCCTACCTAAATAACTTCATGGCGTGATTACAACGTCCCTTTTCATTAAATGAAGTGAAATATGGATCTTAGACTTGTTAAATAAATTGAGTAATTATTTTAAGGATGAATCATACCCACTAAAACATAAATCTACAACTCTATCATGAATGATGTCTAAAAATACATATTGTCCACTATAGAGAATATTACTGCTACATTGAGTAAGATATGGTTTCTCATTAGGTCATATTTAGTTTATAAGATCATGAGATGATCCCAGATTAAGTGACCAGTTCGTATAATTTGTTCATGCTAATTTTGATTCAAATAACATGGGAAAGACCATCCTGGAGTTGTATGGCATGTTAAAGACTATTAAAATTGACATGGGCCACACATAGAAACTCCAGCTCCACTCTTTTATCAAGAAAGGAAATGTCAAGATGAGTAAAGCCAATCACTCTGAGGATTCAGAGGAATGGAGCTGGGTTCCCCAATTCCAACTTTAATGCCAAGGACTAAGACAGAGGCTAACTCTGAGACACTTCAAATAAACTTAAAATACAATATGTCCCACTACAAGGTAAAAGGAAGTAAAAGATTGTAACATAGAGAACTGGACCAAATAATAGACACCAACCCTTACTGCTATCTATAGGATTAGTGACCAAATGAAGCTAATGTTTAGTCTTATGATATTATGATCTTAAAGTGTTAAGTTGTACAATGCTTCATGAGATGGTTCTGACTTGGTTTGTTAAAAGCATATTAGGTTTGTTATATTTGAAAGGACAAAACTTATTCATGAAATCTATGAAACTAGTATAGTAACAATAGTCTAAGGTTGATTCAAAACATCAAAGAGCTATGGATAAAATGTATCTGTGGAGTTATTATCGTGAGAAGTGCATTACAAAATATCCATGTGGATAGAATTTTGGAAATCATTTGACTATGAGTCTTACGATTAATTTTACTCTTATCAAGATAGATGACAAAAGCACCACTTAGTATGTACTAGTCTTTTGGAATTAGTTCACACTAATGGTTCGTCCGGATTGACCACAACACATAGTTAAACAAAATTTTCATGTTTGTGAAAATTTTCAACTTGCTCATATAAAGGAAACACATCACTAAGCTCTATTAGGACATGACCTTGGATTTACTTGACTTAGAGTCAACTGATGTATGTAATTCTTGCTTATTTGACAAGATGACAAAGATGACATTCACAATAGGTTGTGAAAGAGGCAAGGACTTGTTGGACCTCATACACATTGGTATATGTGAACCGTTTAGATCCACCACATGACATGGTGAAAAGTACTTTGTTACATTTATAATGATTTCAGTAGAGATGTTGTGCTTATATAACTAAACACAATTTGGAAAGCGTTGAACACAAAGTTAAGAATCAACTGAGCAAAGGGGTAAGATACTCAAAATCCAAAAGGGGGATTGGTAAGCATCTTAGTCAAGGTTATACGCTCATCTAAGGAAATTGGAATAATTTCACAAGTTAACTTCTTCCGGAACAACACTTCATAATGGTGTAGTTGATATGATAAAATGATTGTTGTTTAATTTTTTTAATGATGATTCGTAATATACTTCAGAACATATTTGCAATTGTGTCAAAAGAATGTTGCCAAATCCTAACCCTTGTACCAACTAAAAGGTATTCACGACACCCTTTAAGATGCGAAGTGGGGATTGCCTCCTGCTAGCACATGGGAAGGCCTCGGGTTGTAATGTTTCGTTTATTGCAAAACGCTCGACAAACCTGGACCCAGATCAGAGATGTGTTACTTCATTGGTTATCCCAAAAGTTCTTGGAACAATTGGTTTTAGAAACCTATCGAGAACAAAGTATTTGTTTCTTGAATGGCCATCTTCCAAGATATGAGCCTATACTCTATGAAGCTAGTGGGAGCTAGATTGATCTGGATGAGATTCAAGAGTCAACCAATGAAGAGCCTAAAGTTGGGACTAGCGCTCAACTAGAGGTTGAAATACCTATTGAGACTGAGGAAATATATTGCTTAGAAATATGATACATCCTCACATGTTGTTCAAAATTTGATAGAGAATGTCGTACACTTGAATTCCTTGGTTTCCAAATTATGGAGAGTGATGGTACATTAAATGGCCTATATAAGCCTAAATACTATCAAGGTATCAAAAAGCTATGGTAGGCCCATAGGATCCTATAGACCTTTTTGGTTGTTTCTTTTGAGAAAAAACTTGTTTTCACAAAATGGTTTTTGATATGTAGATCCTTTAAACAAACCAATTTGATTTCTTTGAAGGATCAAAAGTGAAACTTTCATTTTGAGTACCTTTCTTAGTCCATATAGATTCATTTCAAGGATCAAATTTTGGTTGAGAATTGACATTGTTTTCAATAACTCGTGCGGTTGACCAAAAAGGTTGATTCACAACATTTTCATTATCTTTTTGAACCAATGAATCCAATTTAGGAACAATTTGTTTTAAAATCCTTTATAAGCACTCATTGGTCATTTTACATTTATAAGAAGAAATTGTCAAAAACTAAAACAACTTATCAACTTATTATGTTTTGCTACCGAATAAGCTAATCCAAACGTTTTTTTTTAAATTACGTTTTAACACCGGATAAACTAATAAACACTTTTAAAAATAGCCCTAAGTTATTTTTAATAAGCAATCCCAGACACCGCCATAGTTTTATGTATCAGCTTATTGTTTGACAGTTACGGAACCAGAAATGTGGAGCATGGGTGGCACCAAATTTTTTTATGCAATATAATAAGATTTTTAAAAAATTAAAAAAGTACGATTGCATATCAAAAACCGTGTTGAAACTTCAACTTCAAAATGATATTGATAGGGTGCTCATTTCACTAAATCGGTCACCGAATTCTATAATTTGCATGTCCAGAATGGTGTTGAAAATTTCAACTTCAAAATGATATTGATTAGTAACTTTGGTCCTACGGTTTTTGGAAGTGACATATTTGTCATTCATATCCACAATATTAATATCATGTTTATGACACAATGAAAATACATTTGCCAATGTTTTTTAAAACCCCATAGCTCTCAAAGTTTTAAGTGCATTCATTATCCCTCTAACCAAAAAAATTGTTTCTACAATATCTTAATCATTTTTTGAAGATGTTTTGACAATATACCCGTGAGGTTTAAAACTTCATGCATCAAATGTAAATAAAATACGAACTCAAGTGTTTTATTAGCGTCATTTATTTTTGAAAATAAATTACAAACTTACAACTTCATCAAATAACCCCACACTAAAAACACAACCTTAAATGGTGTTACCTCAAATTATTACTGATTTGACCAGATCAATGGTTTAAGAAATAAATTATACTTGGAAATTCCTCAAATATGAGGATGTTCTCTAGTTTTGTTTTGTTACAATCTCACTCTCAAACATCGAGACTGCAAAAAAGGCAAAATCGACATGTTTAATTAAGCATTCATCCACTTAACCCATTTGACTAATATCAATTTTGTATTAAGTAACGTGAAATAAGTTGAACAGTAGGGCTTGATGATTGTTACCAATATGAAGAAATTATAAACCTTAATAATAGAATATAAACCTTGTATTACAAAAAATGAAACCAAAAAATAGTACGTGAATCGAGTAGACGGATGTTGCTATTTGACGGGAAGCAGGTCCTTAGCGTGGGAGTAATTGGTGTCAATCTTGTGTTCTTATAAATGGAGCTAGAACCGTAAATTTCAAACCCACAAAGATGAAAACCAAATAAAGCTTGAACTTACTGTTGTTTGCGTTTTCACGAACTCAGAAGGAAAGAAGCAACCAGCAAATCAGCGACGCAGTAGTCACTTTCATTCCCGATTTCCGATTCCTTGATGATTTTTTTTGATCGAGTAGAGAAGTAGGAGGCCAACGAACAAGAGCTTTTTTTTTTTTTTTTTTTTTTTTTGCGTTTTCACGAACTCATGGAAAAAAGCAAGCATCGATTTTCATTCCCGATTCCCGAATCCAGAATCCCGCATTCCAGCTTAAGTTTTTCTTTTTTTGGGCTTCTATTTCTGATTTTGCTATGGGCTCATTGCAAGGCAAAACTGAGTAGTGGCCCGGTGCTACTTTGGGCATAAGCCCAATTCCGCCCCTATTGTTTAAGGTATATTTGTTAGCCTATTTTCCCAAACCCATTGGCTTTGTTTTGTATTTATACCTTTTGTATTGCAATGAATCGTCAATGATAAATGATAAATTACCAAATCTAATACCACCGATAATAAATCCATTCCGACACTCATGACCACAATGTTGATTATCCTGTTCAAATTCGTTGTCGCTAGTCCTCTGTACTAAATTATGTAATACTAGGTTATAAACCCGTGTTAAACACAGGTTAACAACTTAAATTTTTTGCATAAAATGAAATTTACACAAACAAAATATCCTAAATAATGAATGATTAGGACACGAGAAAACACAGCTAATATTGGACCAGTCACACAAACTTCAATACTTGATGATTAAGTACCAAAAATGAAAACCAAAATAGAAAGTAACTCAAACAAAGCCCCAAATAACAACCGAAAAGATGATTCAAGGGTTTACAATATGAGTTTTGGTAACCTGTTATTGTGCGTTATCGCCCCAAATAACAACCGAAAAGATGATTCAAGGGTTTACAATATGAGTTTTGGTAACCTGTTATTGTGCGTTGATATGTATAGTCACACAGTTTCATATACATACACATTCACACACTTTTTAAAAGAAAAGTGTAATTTTGAAAGTTTTTGCAAATTCGGCCCATATGTTTAGAACAAACAAATAAAACATGGAACAAAAGAAAACAGAAGAATTGCATAAAAGGAAAAGGATGATTTCATTTTTCTTGTGCTGCTAGTAAGCCTTTATGGCAGAAATGAGAGACATATGCAGTTAAAAACAAAAGGTAGATAATTGCACCTATATATAATGTAGTAGAGACGCGCAACTAAGAAGAAAAATTGAAAATAAATAAGAGAATAACAGGGGAAATTCATATTATTGGAAATGAAGAAGCAAAATAAAAAAGAAAGTGAATTCATTGATCTTTAACAGGGATTCGGGAGTCATCATTTTAAAAACCAAGGGTGGGGTGTAATCTCTAAAGATCAGGGGATGGTGTATAATTAGCCCTATGAAACCTTAAACTTCGGAGAATCACACGAACCTATCAAAAACAAAAATTCAATTTAACCAATTAAATAAAGAACCAATGAGATTCTTATTTCATAAATCAAGATGAAAACCCTTATAGCTTCATTCAAACCCTTCTAATCAACATTGATCTTCCCCGATGTCCCACTTTATCCTACATAAAACCAAACCTGTTAAAAAACGGAATTCATTACTATAAACCAAAAGAACCAAATAGAAAAATATATGAGGACGGAAACTAAGTCAAACCTAAAAAATCTATTTCAAATTATACCAGCAAGTCAATTTCGTGAATCTCAAAACGGGACAAGACGGCAAGAAAGGAATAAATATATCGAATCTATACATTATAGATGGTCAAACATACTAACCGCATATCATAAATGAACCAAAAATTAACACAAAGAACCTTAGGAAGCTTTAATCACGTATCATGACAGACGATCCTCTACCTAATTGAGTCTTCAAATATGAAACATTTATAAATTGAATCTGAAATCAATCAATACAACGAACATAAAGATGAAAAAGGTAAGAGATATTATGATTAATTAATTGAACTTTATTGATTTACTTTTGTAATGAGGTTTGATTGAGGGCTTAATTGTTAAGTTACCATTTTCATATAAATAGATGAACATGGTAATGTGTGTTGGAATGCATTAGAACTCAAGGTTCCTTTTAGAAAGATAACATCAAGATTTGCAACATGAATATCATCATATTTATGAGTTTTTTAACCATAGATCAAGCACTGACAAGTAACTAAAATAAAAATGGAAAAAAAGGTTATAATATGGATAAATAAAAGCCCAATTAAACACATGAATGCAACTCGAAATAAATTCCTCTATGAAATCTTAAGGTATAATTATTCTGTTTTACATACAAAAAAACATAAATTTCATAAATGATAGACTAAAAAGGCCAGAAATAAAAACTTAGTGAATGTTATGTTCTATCCCGGGAGATAATAAGCTAGAAAGTTGTACATACATGACCTGAAAAGAAAAAAAAAAAAAAGAATAAGACATGCAGTGCGAATAAGACTTATCAGATGTAGCGGCGATGGTAGTCGCGGAGTTGGGAAGCGATTTTATCCATCCTTCTATATCTTAGCACCAACAAAACAAACATTTTAACATTAAAATTATAGAGATACATAAAAGGTAGAAATGACGATTACTTACAAATAAGAAATTGAGCGAGGAGGAGTTTGATTGTTGTTGTATATACGGTCAATAAAATTTTTAAAACTAAAAGACAAAACGCCCAAAGAAGCAAAACATATATTTTTCAAACAAATTACATAAGAACCCTCAAGCTAGCTTTCATGTCAATCTGCTATGGAAAACCAAAGATTAGAAAACGTTGTGGTTCTGGATATGAAAATAAATATTACCGTAGTATCAATTGAAGCAGAAAAAAACTTAAACAAAATCAACAACATTTTCACGAACAAAAGGTTGCTTGAATATAATCGGTTGGAGTGATGGTGAAGGATGTGTAGTTGTGCAACCTAGGGTTTCTGAATCGAGACATATGGAGAGAGGGGCAGAAGAAGCGTAGTAATGGTGGGACGATGCAGTAAGATGCGACAATGATGGCAACGACTGACAATTGAATGGTGGTGCGACAATGAATCACATTTGATTTCAACGAAAAAGGATGATGAAGGCGTCAGCGATGGAGGCTTTGGACGTTGGTTCCCAGGTGCCCGTGGGTTTTTCCGGGTTGGCCCCGTCTACTTCGCCGACAAGATAGTTTAGTCCGGGAAGACCCTGCATCAAAATCTGGTCGTTCTTTCCGTTAATTTCGAGAACCGTCCCGTTGAAGGAGTACACTTTCTCGAACTCATGTGTAGATTTGTCCAATTCCACCGCCATGAACCAATCGCGAAATGCAGCATCGTCCCAATTAAAGAGAGTGAGCCGGGAAGACCACCCGGCTCGAAAGTCCGTAAACAATTGTCTGGACAGGGTAACGACGAAGGTATGCTTCGGTGGTGTTTGAGATGAGACCAAGCCGTTGCGAGAGCGTTCTGGTAAAATACTAGGTTTCAAGTGCAATGATTGGATCAAGGGGATATGCAATTGCATGGAAATATTGGACACTTAGGATGGACATTTGTATAGAAATATTTTTTTTTTTGTTTTTTTAGAATGACAAATCTAATATACTCCTAAACTACATTTATATTTCACATATGTTCCTAACGGGACTTAAACTCTCAACCTCAAGGAGGGAGGGCATCACCTGGTACCGCTGGACTATAAGCTTTTTGATGGATAGAAATAATAGTAAATTAATACAATGACATAAGAATCACCAAAATGATAAAAAAAAAAAAGTTTAAAACATGAACGGATTAAAGGGAGTACTGTCCAAACTTTGATTTGTCTTCAAAATATACTTTCAACTTCAATAAAACATTCTTTTATCAAAATACACTTTCATCTTTATGCTTCAAATTAGGTGTAACAACCATAATTATATCATGACCCATAGCATAAGCACTAATCACAAGATTCCTAGGAGCCTTCACAACTTCACGTTAAACATGAGTAGTCATCACAAGCTCAATCATAGCCAACCACATCATACATCCAATTCCTACTCACTTTCACTCCTTAAACCGATAATTTTTGCCCAAACAAGATTCTGAGTGCTTCACCAACAGCCAATACCGCCATCGCTTTCGGATCCAATAAACCCTTCAACTGTGTTTGTGATTGTTCCTTCTATTACCGGCTCCAATGAAGACAATAACGATTTGGATATTTAGAGTCAGGGGCGGAACACAAGTGCTATATTTAGAGGGGCGGAAACCAAAATAAAACGATTTATATATATCACGATTCTTATATATATATATATATATATATATATATATATATATATATATATATATATATATATATATATATATATATATATATATATATATATATATATATATATATTCTAAAGATTATTTTAGAGATTTCTACATATAATAAATTAACAAATAAAAAATAGTAAAAATCTAAATATTTCTAATCATAAATATTAAACCATAAACAATAATATATAAATAAAAAATAAGTATGTTAATTTAATAAAAAGAATAGTTAAACTTGTCCATGCCTTCACCAAATAAAGGTAAAAATATACTGTTTTTGCTTTTGTAAGAGCCTGTTTGGTTAAGCTTATTTAGCTCTTAAGCACTTTTGGGCAAAAGTGCTTATGAGCTTTTGGCTTTTCAAAAAGGAGTTTTAAAAAAAGTGTTTGGATAAGCTTATGTGGTGGGAAAAGCTAAAAGTTGATAAGGAGGTAAAAAAGTGTTTGGATAAACTTTTATATATGTAAAATGACCAAAAAGGATATTTTTACATTTTCACAACTATTTACTAGTTTTACAAATACTTAACTCTTTTTTTTTTTTTGACAAAATTTATAATTATGTTACATCTTTTTTATAAAATATTTAAAAATATAAATTTTAACTAGAAATATTTTTATTACACCATAATAATATTTAAAATATTTTTTTTTGTTTTGAAAATTTGTTTGATTATGCAATACTAATATTAAAAATAATTAGGTTCACACAAATAAAGTCATATTACATTCATCTCCCCAATGCCAATATGTCTTGCACGATAATATCTCGTATCGCTGCCATATACATGTCATCGTCGTTCCTACGACCTAGACTTGGAACTTCTTCATTGGTTCCGTTATCCGTACCACCTACATTTGGAGTGTAAGATTCTTTTTCAGCTCTTTCAAATGCTTCATCAAAAATATTAGTCTTTCTGATATAGTTGTGGAGCGCCATTGATGCTATCACAAGACGCACTTGGTTCTCGTACGTGTAATTAATGTGCATATCTCTCAATAACGCCCATCTAGCTTTCCACACTCCAAAACTTCGTTCTATAATATTTCTCAATGAAGAGTGATGATAATTGAACTTCTCTTTCGGTCCACGGGGAGCACGCATTGCAGCTGTATGTCCACGTTGGAAATACGGTAGGTGATAACGAATGTTTGTACCCTTGTACGGAGCAAGATACCCTCTAGTGTTTGGGTATCCTGCATCGACAACGTAATATTTATCTGCAAATAAAACAAACAGTTATTCACGTCGAACAATATGGAAAACTTAAAACTTGCATTGTTAAATGATTATACTAACCACCCCTTGGATGTGGAAAGTGAAGTTCCGGTTTCTGTAACGCCTCATTGAAAATTCTAGTGTCATGGGCGGTCCCCTCCCATCCGGCCCATACAAATGTGAAGCACATGTTGAAATCACACACCGCCATTATATTTTGTGTGACATACCCCTTCCGACCAATATACTTTGCTTGATCCTTCTGTGGGACTATTGCCTTCACATGTGTCCCATCAATAGCGCCAATGCAATCCTACAAATATAAAACAAGATTCCATGAACATTGAACATTTGATGGAATATTAAACATTAAAGTATATGAAAAAATGGATAATACCTTGAACATTGGATAATATCGAGGATTGTTTAATATGTACTCGGGTACCTCTTCATTGTAGTTAACAGGTGGCTTGATGATGTCGCTACTCATTCTAAGCACAGCTTCTAAAACTTCAACAAAATGTCTATGAATAGTTTCCCCAGAATGATGAAACATTTCTTGTACAAACCGATTTGTACACCCATGAGCCAAGGTTACCAAAAAGATTGCTGCCGATTCCTCAGTAGACATACGACGTGTTTTCTTCAACCCATACTTTGTAGAAAGATCCGTACATAACTGTCGAAATACTTGCAGTCTAAACATGTCATAACATCGTCTAGGATGGCCATTTAATATGTCATTTCTTCATGTTGTCCCATTTGTTCTTAAGTTGTTTTCTATCAAAGGCTTTACCGGTTTCTTGTTTCATGTTTTTCTCTAAATTTGCCCACCCAACCTTATTAAAGTGAGTACCCGGTCTATTCCCCTTTTTTAGTTCATTCAAGCACAATGTGATAAACGTCATCATAGTGTCATTATCTCATACAAGTTTTGGTTTATTCTTTTTCTTATTTGTTTCACAATCAACAACATTAGGGATATTTGAGGCCATTATCTGAAAATCAATACATATTTCTTAGTTCAAGCAAACATATGGAAAAAAATGCAAGCTTTATGACAGGAAACAATATACCATAATCACAGGAAACAATATACCATAATCACAGAAAAACCACAGATGCAAATCTGGAACATAATCACATAATTCACACAGAAAAATTCAAGATGAATATTAACACAGTTGCTGATTCGAGATGTTGATTCAAGATGCTGATTACACATATCCTTAACAGAAAAATTCGAGAGAAATCTGGAACAATTATAGATGCAGATCGAGATGCTGATTACACACAAAAATTCGAGTTGCAGACAAATATAGATGCAGATCGAGATGCACAGGAAAACAGATGGGATCCGATCGAGATGCACAGGAAAACAGATATAGATCGAGATGCACAGGAAAACAGATGCAGATCGAGATGCACAGGAAAATAGATCCAGATGCACAGGAAAACAGATGCAGATCGAGAACAAAAATTCAAGTAGCAGATGGGATCGATGGAGGGAGGAGAAAACTTACCGATGGCTAGAGGGTAGCCGGAGACGGATGTCGGAGAAGAAGGGTAGCCGACCGATCGCCGCCGGAGATGGAGGTTGAGATGCGGTTCCCGCAGAATGGAGCTCTGATGATATGCGATGGAGGGATGGAGGCGGATCTGTTTACGTGAAAGGTGTAAATGAGGGTAGATGGTAGTTGGGGGTAATATTGTCAATTGGTAATTAAAAAGCACTTCTCTCCTTGAAAAGCCAGGTTCTCCATGCTTTTTAAAAATAGCTTTTTGCAATGTAATGAAAAGCTGATTTAAAAAGTGCTTCTTGGTTGCCAAACACTATTTTCAGCTTTTTAGCTTTTTGAGAAGTCAAAAAGCCCATAAGCACTTTCTAAACACACAGCCAAACATGCTCTAAATAGTGAGAGAAACGAGGACCGGACAGAAATAGAAAGAAAACTTACAATTTACTCCAAGTACGAAGCTTTCAAGCTCCACCCAGCCGTGGCGAGTCGGAACGCCGGCAGCGGTTTGAATGCACAACACAGCGGAGGTCAAAATGAGCAATCGACCTGTAGCGACCGGCAGAGAGGAAAGAGCGTACGGAAACGACAAAAACCCGGCAACCGGAACAGCGTATGAAGACAGCAACGGTAGCGATCTCAGTGGATGAACCTAGTACTTCCGGTGAGTTTCAAAAAGTTATTTCCGGCGGCCGGAATAAGATTTTAGGTTTTAATTTTTTCTTAAACTCAAAGCTTAGTTTCAAAATTGTAAATTGGAGTAGATGTTTGGATTTTTTTTTATAGATTTGATAGGTAATAGTTTCCTTACTTAAGATTTCCTAAAAAAATTACGTTAGTTTCGATTTGTTTCGTGTTTTTTGAAATTTCTGTTAATGGGTATTTAGTGTTTTAGTTCATAATTAAATTGCATAGATTAAATATATACCATATTGATCAAAATCCGGGGGCTAAACTGTTGATTGATAAATTTTTGTGAATCGATTACATATATACAGGCATATTAAACCTTAAAACTGGGGGGCCATGGGCCCCCCTGGCCCCTAAGAAGGTCCGCCACTGCTTAGAGTATAAGACATACTTGTAAGTTGATAATAATAATATTCAGAGTATACGACATACCCACGGAATTCAGATTGAGAGACAGAAAGTGCGCCACCGAATCAGACCTAATGATTCCGCCATCGTTTCGCCAGTGAATCAGACCTTTGTCAAAGCGTATGATTTTGAGATACCAACTAAATTAGACCTTATTATTCTGCCATCATTCCAAAACCCTTCCATAAATTAGACCAGGAGCAAAAAAAAAATTGTGGGAACTTTAAATTGGAAACATCATATAGTTTGACCCATTTTCTACCAAAGAGTGGACCAAGGATCACCATCCGGACACGATGGATGAAAGGTCTCGAGTAGAATCAGTTGGAGGCCATGTCTTTGAGTGGGGGTACTTGTTTGTGTAGTGATGGGTGGAAGAAATGGATAACATGACTATCCAAAAATACATAAATCGTTAGGGATTGAAGGTAGTTGTAGAGTAGTTGAGTTTGTGATTGGTAATTAGAAGTTTATTCGGAAAATTATTTAAAGACAAAGTAGTTGTTTAAAGTGAATGTTGCAAAAATGCTCGGGTACGAAAAAATGAGAGAGAAGAGTACAAATGGCTACATTGAAACTGTGTACAGAGCATTTCAATGGTAGATTTGAAAAAATCGTATACGGTGGTTTCATATCAGATGATCTATCTACATGTGCCGTTGACTCCTATTAGATCTTGAAATGCCATTTTGCTCGATCATTTTAACTGTAACGTGCTAAGGGTTCTATGGATGTTATGAAGGGACATATTTTATATGCATTTTTTTTGAAAATATACAGAAGGATACATTGGTAATTAATAAAGGTTCACAAATGCTATCACATTAGATTGATATTCATGTTAAAATATAGTAACACTACAACACGTATAGAGTAATAGTAGATATTGAATGTGTTCCATATATATATATATATATATATATATATATATATATATATATATATATATATATATATATATATATATATATATATATATATATATATATATATATATATATATATATATATATATATATATATATATATATATATATATATATATATATATATATATATATATATATATATATATATATATATATATATATATATATATATATATATATATATATATATATATATATATATATATATATATATATATATATATATATATATATATGACTTTTAGGTATATAATATACTATTTATAACCAAGGAAACACTTTGTGCACTATATCAATCTTGCTCAAGGAGTAGCTAAACCTTCTAATTCCTCTTTTATCACCCTCCATCTATATCTTGGTGCATCTTCAAATTTTAGAGCAAGACGTACATAATATAAAATGATCCATTTTTGCACTAATCGTTTGCGACATAATGTTTGTTTCATATTCCATTATCTTAGTTTCATATGAGACAAGATGATTTTGTAAGACATGGAGACTCAATACTGACTAATCATTTCGTGTGTCAACAAAAATATTAAAAAATAGAAAGTTAATAGAAAACTTTTTAAAAATAATATATATTTTTTATTATTTTCATTTTTCTCCAAATCCTTTTATAAAATTCAATATAAGATTTTTATAGAATATTAATATTCTATTAGTATATTAGAGTACAAAAAATTTAAAAAATCCTTCATAATATTATATTATATTATTAAACGTTTGATATTATGTAATATTAGAGTAAATTACAGTTTTGTTCCCTATGGTTTCTGTTAGGTAGCACTATTAGTCCAACTATTGAAAAGCACACGCGTCTGTCCTGTGGTTTGCAAAATGCACGCTAGTGGTCCCTGGTGCAAATAAAATGACCTTATTGCCCTTTCCTATTTCTTTTTTTCATTTTCTTTATATTTTTCTAATAATAAAAATTTTAAAAACCCATCCCACCACCCACGTCTGTGTGTGTGCATCTTCCCAACTATAGGAAAAGTTCAAGTTCATCTTCTAAAGAAGACCAGCATCCACCTCCCACCATCACCACCACCATCCTCCTCCTGCCACCACCATCACCACCGTTCACCTCCCACCATCACCACCACCATTGTCCACCTCTCACCACTGTCCCTCCTATTAGGAATCAAAATTCACATTCATCGTCAATGTAACCCTTCGCTCTGCCCTAGTCGGCTCTTAGAGAGCTGAAGAGGTCTCCCTATCGTATTCCGCTACATATCAACAACAAAAACCCTAGAAGTAGAAACACAAACACCACCTATGAACCCTTTACCTCCATAGCTGAAAAGGCAATATGACAACTACTTTAAAGGAGGATGGAAATAGCAAAATCGCTTATTTAACCCACGAAACGAAAGAAATTATTCACCAATCCATCCTTAATTACCCCCATCGAAGAGGATTCTCCAAAACCCTCAAAAGATTTCAATCCGAGGCTCATATTCAAGTTTCTCTATATTTACTTGTAAATGTGTGCCTCGTAATATTGTACAATCATTCCAAAGGATGTTACTGAACCTTACTGTAATCAAAAAGCATTACGCACAACTAAGAACATATGAGCTGTTTTAATTGGAGAAGTTTAAGTTTGGAATATGGCGCTCGAAAGTGTCGTCGATTGTTTGTTCATGAATGTGTAGAAATGAAAATTGGCGCTGGTGGGGTAGGGCCAGATTTGCACTTGATGATGCGATGGGGAAGTACACATCGATCGGGAGAGAAATTGAGGATCGGAGGAGGAGACACACACCTTGATTGTGTGTCTGTGTTAATGGTTTGAAACAGAGGAAGAAATGAACATCATGGCCATTCAAAATTACATAAATGGTTAGGGATTGAAGATAGTTGTAGAATAGTTGAGTTTGTGATTGGTAATTTGAAGTTTATTAGGAATAGTAAACTAAGTAGTTGTTTAAAGTGAATGGTGCCAAAAACGTCCGTGTACGGAAAAATGAGATAGCATATTACGAATGGCCGCATTGAAACCATGTACGGAGCATTTCAATGGTAAATAAAAAAATCATGTACGGAGGTTTCATATCGGATGATCTATCTATGTGTGCCGTTGACTCCTATTAGATCTTGAAATGTCGTTTTGCTCGATTATTTTAAGGGTAAATTGCATAAAAGTCACTAACTTTTCCAATTTTCTCGATTTTGACACCGTATTTTTAGTTTTTGCAATTAAGTCATTATGTTTTCAGAAAATTGCAATTAAGTCATTATGTTTTTCAAAAAGTTGCGAAAATGACCATATGACAGGATGGCAACAGGTTACCAGGTCATATGGTCAAATTTGCAACTTTCAGAAAACATAATGACTTAATAGCAAAAATAAAACATAGTGTCAAAATCGAAAAATCTGGAAAAGTTAGCGAATTTTATGCAATTTACCCTATGCAATTTATATAACTTAATCACGTTACATGCCTAATACGTGTCCAAAAAATTAAATTTGTTGTATTAGGTAATTTATAATTGTATTCTGTTTTGGAACAATAACATGGCAATTCCACGAACAATATTGTTGCTGAAGATTCACATGAACACATTAAAAGAATTTTATTAAATAATAACCAAGTTTTGCTTTTGTATTATTGTAAAATTCTATTTTATTTTTGTACATTTATATAAATCAATGAACGAACATCAATATAGATTTTTATAACCCATCATATAAAGACATTGTTTACATAACCAATTACCCAATAGGATATTCACACTGAGGGATCGTAAGTTAGTTGTTATTCGTATGCATTTATCCTAAATCTTTTTGAAATTCCATTTTTAGGACAATAAATTTGATTACTTTACATGGAAAAACAAGGTAACAACAAATTTATTTTTTGGACACGTATAGGGCATGTAAAGTGATTTAAGTTATATAAATTGCATAGGGTAAATTGCATAAAATTCGCTAACTTTTCCAGATTTTTCGATTTTGACACTATGTTTTATTTTTGCTATTAAGTCATTATGTTTTCTGAAAAATTGCAAATTTGACCATATGACCTGGTAACCTGTTGTCATCCTGTCATATGGTCATTTTCGCAACTTTTTGGAAAACATAATGACTTAATTGCAATTTTGTGAAAACATAATGACTTAATTGCAAAAATTAAAAATACAGTGTCAAAATCGAGAAAATTGGAAAAGTTAGTGACTTTTATGCAATTTACCCTTATTTTAACTTAAACATACTAAGGGTTCTACGAATGTTATGAAGGTGCATATTTTAAATGCGTTTTTCTTTGAAAAATACAGAATGATACTTTGGTAATTAATAAAGGTTCAGAAACGTTATCACCTTAGATTGGTATTCACATTAAAATATAGTAACACCATAACACATATAAAGTCATTGTAGATATTGAATATGTTCCATATATATGACTTTCAGTTATATAATATACTATTTATAGCCAAGGAAACACTTTGTGCACTATATCAATCTTGCTCAAGGAGTAGCTAAACCTTCTAATTCCTCTTTTATCACCCTCCATCTATTAAAATTCCCTATTTTATCTATATCTCATTCTCCATATTCTTATCTTATTGGTTCTCCATAATTCCCGTTCTCCACTATTCCTGTTTTGCAATTATTGTGTTTTCTTGTCTGTTGCTTTATCTTTGTATTTATTTGATGGTTGTGTCCATTTGTAAAAAGCAAGATAAATAAAAACATCTTTACCATCATTCTCTTGATGGTATCAGAGCGGTTCAAACAATAAGATACAGAATCTGCAATCGCCACCATGGCAAGTGACGATGGAGGCACGAAGAAGGAAGGATCTCCAGACATCAACTCACCTTTCTACATTCATGCTTCGGATTACCCGAAGCAAATGCATGTCAACGACACCCTCACCGACAATAACTATACCGATTGGTCCCAAGAGATGTTAAACTTTCTCTTCGCCAAGAATAAGGTCGGGTTCGTTGATGGTACGTTGAAGAAACCTGAAAAACGGCTACTGATTATATGGCGTGGATGCGTTGTGACACTATGGTAAAAGGTTGGCTTACGACAGCTATGGAGAAGGACATCAGGAGTAGCGTAAAATACGCCAACACCGCCTCTGAAATCTGGTCAGATTTACGCGAACGGTTTGGAAAGGAAAGCGCCCCCCGTGCTTACGAGTTGAAGCAAACGCTCTCCAACACACACCAAAGTGGGGTCTCAGTCTCTGCCTATTACACAAAGCTGCGCGGCCTTTGGGACGAGATCGAATCCATACTACCAGTCCCTCGTTGCACCTGTGACAAATGTTCATGTGGAGTCGGTAAAAAGATGAACGAACTGCGGGAAAAGGAGAAACTATACGAGTTCCTGATGGGTTTGGACACTGATTTTGCAGTGATCAAAACTCAAATACTTGCCATGAATCCCATACCAACACTAGGGATTTCCTATCACCTAGTTGCCGAAGATGAAAGACAAAAGATGATATCGGGTGAGAAGAAAACACCCTCCGAAGGCGCTGCGTTCAAGACCTTTAAACCAGTCCGCCGCGAGAACAATGCAACTCAAAATAAAGCTGCACCAAAGTATCAGAAACATGGAGACACAGACGAACAGTGCACTGAATGTGGAAGAATTTGTAACGCCAAGATACTTTATTATATAATTATAATAAAAGGGTAAATTGGTCATTTTACCTTGTAAGGGTAAAATGGTCTTTTGGACAGAAAAGTATTTGGTTTGAAATAATATTTTGAGTTTTGGACTTAAAATGTTATAAAAACTGATTTTTGGTCGTTTTACCGAAAAAGGGTATTTTGGTCATTTGACCAAGTCAACGACCAATTATGTAAAAATATTGTTGGTTGTGGCCAAAATGTAAGAAATGAAAGTTTTATTGTAATAAAACTTGGTTATTGTGGTCAAAGTTCAAGGAAATGAACTTAGGGACCAAATTTGTAAAAAATTGTGGTATAAATAGAGAGTTTGACTCTCTTCTTTGACCAACCATTGTGCAGCAACGGGAGGAGCAAGGGGAGCACGATTTCAGCAAGTCTTGAAGGAATTGAGGCAAGAAATGGGAATCAAGGCTTGGAATTAATGATTTCTAAACTAATTAAGGTTAGTAACTTGATTTCTAGCCAAGCTTTTGTATGTTCTTGGTTTGGTATTTTAGAAACTGAAATTTATGAATTTCAGTTGTGGTTATGTGGTTAAATTGGTTTATTACTTCCATTGAGTCATGCTAGAAAGGACTTAACTCAAGAAAATGGAAGTAGGTTGTTATTAGTGATGAATTTGAAGTTTGGGGTTGTTAGAACTAAGAACCCTAATTCTTCATTTTGATTGATTTGGTTGTTTAGGATGGTGGAAAACCTTGTCAAGGTATAAGGTTTTAGTCCTAGAACAAACCCCAATCGATTAAGGACCTGATTAAGGACTTATGAGCCAAAAACAGCATGCTACAGTGCATAAATCGCGGCTGGACAGGAGGCACCTGCAGGTGCCAGGCGCGGTGCGCCCAAACCCTGGCGGGGTGCGCCCAGGCGCAGTGCGCCCATGCCTGGGCGGGGTGCGCCCCTCAGACAGGAACTTTGAAACGCTATCTTTTGCGTTGCTTGTCCGATTAAGCTCAAATTTGAACCATAGGTGTATTATGGTCTGAAAAGTTTGGGAAAATTTTTAGATTGAGTTTCCGACCCCTCGGGGGCACTGTAGATCGATTCTAATGCCTCGGTGAATAGTAAAATTCATAAAAAGTTAGTAAACGGAAAGTTTATTAACTAGGCTTTGTTTGTAATGATATTGTATTGAACTCTAGTGTATTAGAGTCAATGTATATGATTATTAACCTATTATCATTTGGTATATAAATGGATAAATAGGTTTGGGACAAAATGGTTGTGGTGCACGTAAAGGCAAGAAACAACCGGGAACTAAATGCAGCTAGCATCCAGGTGAGTAATCTCACTGATATCATATGCGATATATGATGATTGTATTGTTACAGGTTGAAACGGCTTCGAGGGACGAAAATGACAAGTGTAAAAATATATGTAAAAGACAATACCAGATAAGCCGTGAGTCATTGCGATGACAAGAACGGAGCTGTGAGTCAATACATATATATACACTATGATGTGACAATACCAGATAAGCCGTGAGTCTATAATAGACAAGAACGGAGCTGTGAGTCAACCTTTTATTGACAAGACCGGGACCAGCCGTGAGTCAGTAAAATGAAATGACAAGACCGGATCCAGCCGTGAGTCAATAAACTTATATAGACAAGACCGGAACCAGCCGTGAGTCTAGGCAACAGCGGGATTTTCCTGTGAGCCACATACTTTGGGCAACAGCGGGCTAACCAGTGAGCCATATCTAACCGGTGCGGCCTTGTTGGCTATGTCTCCGATGCGGCCTTCGGGCTATGATATTTGGTACAGCCTTTTTGGCTATGATTTTGTTACAGGTACATTGTGCAGCCTGTTTGGCTATGATTTTGTTACAGTACTTGGTGCGGCCTTTTTGGCTATGATATCGGGTTATTAAACCCAGCTGGTGCGGCCTACGGGCTATGAATTGTATATTGATAATGTGTTGATGCAGCTTATATAGCTATGATACAGTGTGCGGCTTAAATAGCCATGATATACGGTGCAGTCCGATGTGACTGAGAAAGATGGGACAGAAATAGTTGTATATGGTTATATGTGTAAATAACTGACATGGTTTGATAAGTGCAGGTAATCATGTTGTAGTCTGTAAGACTATAATTTAGGATGTGAAATCCTAAGAGATATTCGGTTAGCCAGTAAGGCTAGGAGTTTGGATTCGATATCCAGACAAAATACATGATTGTATTTAATACGTGTTATTTGTAGATTTGATTACTCACTGAGCTTTGTAGCTCATACCGTTATTTACTGTCCCTGCAGGTTAGCATGATACTGATAGGGGACAAGATAGAGTCCGTGACTCGTGAAGTAGGACTCGTAGATGCTGTCAGTAGCAGCCCGGCTTTATAGGAGTTATGGTATTTTATACTCTCCTTGATACACTTGTACCCGTATTTATTAAAATATACCCCTTGTTATGGTTTTATGTATTGAAACCTGTGTTTTAAATGAAAAATTTTTCAGGGGTGTTTTTGTTTTAAAAGCCGGGTGTTACAAGTTGGTATCAGAGCCGAGGTTTAAGTGAACTAGGTGTCTATAGAGTAGATTCCTGGACTTAAACCCTGAAACAGTAGACATGATAAACTGTTAGGTGTATATAGTTGTTATAATATATATATATATATATATATATATATATATATATATATATATATAACCTAACTATTGCTGACTTCTAACGTATAAGAAGTATGAGCAGCGGATATTACTGGGAGAAATTTAGTGCGTGTAACTTTAAGAGGCGGATCAGCCTTTTCTCAAGACTCCATTAAATGAGGGGCAATGAGATGAATAGCAGAAAATCCACATGACGAGCAATGTTAGCTGATGTGGTCAGATAAAGAAATCGGTTGCTCACCTTAGTTGATATCAAGGTGAAAGACAAGTAGTTGAGACTACAAGAAAAAGCAGAAAACGATTAGTGGACGCTTCGGGAGAAGTTACCACAGACTGGGTCCAACCTTATAGGGAAAGGACCAAAACAGAGCCACTATGTATAGTGATCAGTGCAGGAAAGGCACTAAGGAAAATTGTAGAGTTGAGACTCTACTGTTGACATGTTGAAAGTGCAGATGATAGGAGCAGATTGCTCGAGCTTGTTGTATGGGACGGAAGTGGTTCCAGCGTGGAACTATAGATCACTTCTTTATGAAATACTCACATGCTAAATGTGGAGTAACGGGTGATGAACCCAGGAAAGAAAGAAGGAACGAATGGTCGAAAAGGACCCATGGTACCATGAGCATCCCAGTAGATTGTGGAAGAAGCTCGTGAGGAGACTGATATAGTCGCATATGTCATTGTTCTGAATATAACTCGTGTATGTTATATTTGATCCATGAAGCTATGCTTTGGATCGATGATTTGATGTCTTGTTTGAATTTTTCATTAATGATTTTGGATGAAATATTTGAAATAGCTATTGTAGATAGCAAGTATGTTCAAGATATTGAACACCTGGAAAGTAGTATGCCTAGGATTTACGGGACCCTTTTCCCTATGAATCTGAAGCCGATGACTACCAGTGTATCTGAAGCAATTGTGCTTATGAATTGGTTAGCAATGAATTATGCTAACATGATTTGTAGAAATATGAACATGATGGTTCAGAAAGCATAAATGAGCGGATGAAAATCCATGGTAAATGACCGTTGTTGAGAATACCGGTTCGCTTCTTTGCTTAAACTCAGAAAAGAGTTAGTAAAAGAATGATGTTGTAGTTGGCATACGTGGTATGGGCCAAGCTTAATAAAGTGGTGATAGTAGTGTACTACTTTAAATAAACTTGCGGGTGGTTCTTTTGAAAAGAAATTCCAAGATTTCTGCCAGATTGGCAAGAAGAGCTTATGATTAAGCTGGTATTGGGAGCCGTTTCTGTTATCTAGGCTCTGTATTAATTGGCCTCTGCAGAGATGGCAGAGTGGTAAAACAATTGGAAGAAATTGTTTTAAAATTGGGATCTCATGTGACTGTAGTGTCATCAGATGGAACCCTATCTGCTTGAAAAGAAGAAAGATAAGTTAATGTGTATGTCCATTGACTACTGAGAATGTGATATTCTCGAAACCAGATTAAAATGAGGTACATTGTACCAGATACTGGAGTTACTTCACTGAGTTCAGTGATATGTAAATTCTCCAAGTATGAAAATTTGATTAAAAGAAGTTTCAACTCCTTGGGCATGATAATACTGCCAAAGATGATGAAATAAATCCAGTGGGATAGATGATGTGGTAAAACTGGAACCGCCTGAGGAATCCGACTGACATTGTAGTTCCTTGGATTTGGCGGGTTACTATAGGAGAGTTGTAGAAAACTGCTCCTTGATTGCTGGTTAGCTGACTAAAGTTGACCAAGAAAAGTGTAAAGTCTGAGTGGTAGAAAGACCACAGATATGTTGTAAAGGTTTGGAATGAACCTTGTGTGAACCTCTAACATTAGCAATGATGCTAAATGGAGAAGATGGATTGGATCATTGAAATGTATCCAACGTTGACTGTGGATGCATGACATTGCGGTAGCAATTATGAACGTGGCATTTAAGCTTTGGAAACACTACTTGTAGGGTGTAAAGCTTATTGCGATAAGATCATAAAAGTTGAAATACTTAATTGATCAAAAGAAGTTGAAGATGAGATAGTAAAGATAGATGGGTTACTTAGAGATTTCGGGTATGAAATCTTGTACCATCTCAGAGAGGCGTATGTGGTTACAGATGCCTTGGATTAGAAAGAGTAACCTTTGTAGGTTACATCCACGTATATGAATGTGGCAAATTGATTACCTGAGCTGATTCGGGTAGCACAGAAAGATGTGTGCAAGTCTGAAATTGTGAAAAGTAAATGAATGATTAGCTATTGAAAGAAGCTAGTTAGAAATTCACAGAGTTTGAAAAACCTTGGTGATTGTGTATGTGAGTTCCAAAGCCAAGTGAAATATAAAAATCATCTTGAAAAGATGTATTTTGTATCAGATATGCAGCATACCCGGGGCAATACCAAACTGTATAGGTCGATAAAACCTATGTGTTGGTGGCCGGGGCTGAAGAAAGACATTGAAAGACATGTGAAAAATGTTTGACTTGTGTGTAACTACAGTCAAATCATTAGAAGTATGTGGACAGTCGGTCCCAAAAATGAAATGGGACGAAAAATATCATAGACTTTGTAGTAAAGTCTTTGCAAGTACCGCATGGGTATGACACCCTATGGGTGAATGCAGTTTGATTGATGAAATCAGTGTAGAAGTATACTGACTAAGAAGAAGTTAAGAGTGGAAAAGTAGTGAAAAACTACAAAGATAAAGAAAATTGTTGACGTGCACTACAGGTGACGACTGTATCGAATCGAGATACTAGAATTATTTGCTGAATTTAGCATTAATTCTTAGAATTTTTAGCTCAAAAGTACCAGTAAGTACTGTGTGCGAATCCCAGATGGATTGATGAGATGAGATAATGATGCAGACCTTAGGAGTTATGCCTGAAATCTTCATAACAGACCCTAGCGGAAGACTAGATGACCGTCTATCCTTGGTAGAAGTCGTAGATTAGTATAGGTATTATACTAGTGTTTTATTGACTCGTAGGAAGTATTGTTTAGATTACCGTATTGCACGCCGATTTGCTAGACAGAAGTTGGGGAAAGCCGTTGACTAAAACTGAGATTGTATCTCAAAAAGAAGAAATAGATCAAGATCGACAAGAGTAGTATGTGGATTGTCGAGTAAAACCATTGAAACCCCAAGTAAGAGAAGATAGTGGAACTCAAAGTGACCTTCCGGAAGGACTACAAATTGATGTGGGACAAAAAGGAAAGTTGAGTCCTTGTTGATTGGACCTTTCTGTATATCCCAAACGCAAGAAATTGCGGTGTATTGATTGAATATCCTTGATGAATTTCAAGATGATTGTAAATGTTTTCTATGGGTCTCAGGGTTCTGAGAACATAGATTGGTAAATGTTAACGAATCCCTCATGTGAAATGAGGAAGATAAGTGATTATGGTACCCGGGATAACCGGATGAGTGATATGCGAGTGGTGATATAACCACGAGATATGAAGATTGGTATGGTTAAAGAGCTGTAGCAAAAACCATGAAGTTTTCCATATGATATGAGAAACCGGAATTGTAACGAGAAAGAATTACCCTCGTTTGTTTGTATGATTTCGGGGACGAAATCTTTTGAAGGAGGGGAGAATTTGTAACGCCAAGATACTTTATTATATAATTATAATAAAAGGGTAAATTGGTCATTTTACCTTGTAAGGGTAAAATGGTCTTTTGGACAGAAAAGTATTTGGTTTGAAATAATATTTTGAGTTTTGGACTTAAAATGTTATAAAAACTGATTTTTGGTCGTTTTACCGAAAAAGGGTATTTTGGTCATTTGACCAAGTCAACGACCAATTATGTAAAAATATTGTTGGTTGTGGCCAAAATGTAAGAAATGAAAGTTTTATTGTAATAAAACTTGGTTATTGTGGTCAAAGTTCAAGGAAATGAACTTAGGGACCAAATTTGTAAAAAATTGTGGTATAAATAGAGAGTTTGACTCTCTTCTTTGACCAACCATTGTGCAGCAACGGGAGGAGCAAGGGGAGCACGATTTCAGCAAGTCTTGAAGGAATTGAGGCAAGAAATGGGAATCAAGGCTTGGAATTAATGATTTCTAAACTAATTAAGGTTAGTAACTTGATTTCTAGCCAAGCTTTTGTATGTTCTTGGTTTGGTATTTTAGAAACTGAAATTTATGAATTTCAGTTGTGGTTATGTGGTTAAATTGGTTTATTACTTCCATTGAGTCATGCTAGAAAGGACTTAACTCAAGAAAATGGAAGTAGGTTGTTATTAGTGATGAATTTGAAGTTTGGGGTTGTTAGAACTAAGAACCCTAATTCTTCATTTTGATTGATTTGGTTGTTTAGGATGGTGGAAAACCTTGTCAAGGTATAAGGTTTTAGTCCTAGAACAAACCCCAATCGATTAAGGACCTGATTAAGGACTTATGAGCCAAAAACAGCATGCTACAGTGCATAAATCGCGGCTGGACAGGAGGCACCTGCAGGTGCCAGGCGCGGTGCGCCCAAACCCTGGTGGGGTGCGCCCAGGCGCAGTGCGCCCATGCCTGGGCGGGGTGCGCCCTTCAGACAGGAACTTTGAAACGCTATCTTTTGCGTTGCTTGTCCGATTAAGCTCAAATTTGAACCATAGGTGTATTATGGTCTGAAAAGTTTGGGAAAATTTTTAGATTGAGTTTCCGACCCCTCGGGGGCACTGTAGATCGATTCTAATGCCTCGGTGAATAGTAAAATTCATAAAAAGTTAGTAAACGGAAAGTTTATTAACTAGGCTTTGTTTGTAATGATATTGTATTGAACTCTAGTGTATTAGAGTCAATGTATATGATTATTAACCTATTATCATTTGGTATATAAATGGATAAATAGGTTTGGGACAAAATGGTTGTGGTGCACGTAAAGGCAAGAAACAACCGGGAACTAAATGCAGCTAGCATCCAGGTGAGTAATCTCACTGATATCATATGCGATATATGATGATTGTATTGTTACAGGTTGAAACGGCTTCGAGGGACGAAAATGACAAGTGTAAAAATATATGTAAAAGACAATACCAGATAAGCCGTGAGTCATTGCGATGACAAGAACGGAGCTGTGAGTCAATACATATATATACACTATGATGTGACAATACCAGATAAGCCGTGAGTCTATAATAGACAAGAACGGAGCTGTGAGTCAACCTTTTATTGACAAGACCGGGACCAGCCGTGAGTCAGTAAAATGAAATGACAAGACCGGATCCAGCCGTGAGTCAATAAACTTATATAGACAAGACCGGAACCAGCCGTGAGTCTAGGCAACAGCGGGATTTTCCTGTGAGCCACATACTTTGGGCAACAGCGGGCTAACCAGTGAGCCATATCTAACCGGTGCGGCCTTGTTGGCTATGTCTCCGATGCGGCCTTCGGGCTATGATATTTGGTACAGCCTTTTTGGCTATGATTTTGTTACAGGTACATTGTGCAGCCTGTTTGGCTATGATTTTGTTACAGGTACTTGGTGCGGCCTTTTTGGCTATGATATCGGGTTATTAAACCCAGCTGGTGCGGCCTACGGGCTATGAATTGTATATTGATAATGTGTTGATGCAGCTTATATAGCTATGATACAGTGTGCGGCTTAAATAGCCATGATATACGGTGCAGTCCGATGTGACTGAGAAAGATGGGACAGAAATAGTTGTATATGGTTATATGTGTAAATAACTGACATGGTTTGATAAGTGCAGGTAATCATGTTGTAGTCTGTAAGACTATAATTTAGGATGTGAAATCCTAAGAGATATTCGGTTAGCCAGTAAGGCTAGGAGTTTGGATTCGATATCCAGACAAAATACATGATTGTATTTAATACGTGTTATTTGTAGATTTGATTACTCACTGAGCTTTGTAGCTCATACCGTTATTTACTGTCCCTGCAGGTTAGCATGATACTGATAGGGGACAAGATAGAGTCCGTGACTCGTGAAGTAGGACTCGTAGATGCTGTCAGTAGCAGCCCGGCTTTAAAGGAGTTATGGTATTTTATACTCTCCTTGATACACTTGTACCCGTATTTATTAAAATATACCCCTTGTTATGGTTTTATGTATTGAAACCTGTGTTTTAAATGAAAAATTTTTCAGGGGTGTTTTTGTTTTAAAAGCCGGGTGTTACAGAAATGGACACAAACGAGATAGGTGTTTCAAGATAATCAGTTATCCGGATTGGTGGCCGGGCAAAGTGAAACCGAAAGCTGCTCATGTTGAGACCGAAGGTAGCCCCGTACCAGGTCTCACAAAGGAGCAGTATCACTCCTTCTTGAAACATTTTGCTCAAAACGATTTCAAAGACAATAGTGTTCGGACAGCCAACATGGCAGGTAAGAGGTGTTGGGATAGCGATTGGGTTGTGGATTCAGGGTCCACAGATCATATAACTCACGATGAAACAATCCTCAATAATAAAATTGTTTGCTCAAATGAGGAACCTGTTGTTATCCCTAATGGCAATGCCATACATGTAAAGGGAAAAGGGGAATGTACCCTTGAAGGGGGAGCTAAATTAAAGGGGGTTCTGTATATTCCTGAATTTAATTGCAACCTTTTGTCAGTAAGTCGATTAACCAACAATCCTCAATGCTCCATAACATTTTTTCCGGAATTTTGTGTTATACAGAGGCTTCACACGAGGAACTTGATTGGTGCGGGTAAATGCATAAAATGTCTATACCGAATGGGATTGTTCAATGGCGAAAGGAGAGTTATGATGACTACCGGGAATACTTGGCATAAAAGGTTGGGACATGCCTCTAAAGATAAGCTTGTTGCAATTGATTTTCTCAAAAATATTACTTTAGACAAATTGTGTGACCCTTGTTCTAAAGCCAAACATACAAGGCTACCTTTTTCAAAAAGTTTCATAAAGACAAATGGTTGTTTCGATTTAATACATTGTGATATTTGGGGAAAGTATCGTACCCCATCCTTCTCGGGGGCAAGCTATTTCTTGACTATTGTAGACGATTATAGTAGAGCCACATGGTTATTCCTCCTAAAACACAAACATGAAGCTAGCAAATGGTTAAAGTTTTTTTGCAATATGGTAAAAACTCAATTTGAAAAACATGTCAAGAAAATTAGATGTGACAATGGAGGGGAGTTCACGTCTAACAACATGACCGATTTTTATAATGAACGGGGGATTTTACTTGAAACCACTTGCCCGCATACACCCCAACAAAATGGAGTTGTCGAACGGAAACACCGGCACATTCTCGAAGTTGCTCGATCTCTTAGATTTGAGGCAAACTTACCAAAGAGATTCTGGGGTGAATGCATTTTGACTGCCACTCACATCATTAACCGATTGCCATCAAAGGTTATCAATAATAAAACTCCTTTCGAACTGGTTTACAACCAAAAACCCGATTATGACAATATGCGAGTTTTTGGTTGCTTGACATATCATCGAAACACCGACACAAGAGGGGATAAATTTGAAGAAAGGGGGAGGCCTGGAGTGTTCATCGGCTACCCACAAGGAACAAAAGGCTATAAAATCCTTGACATCAAAACAGGAAAAATCATAATATCCAGAGACACAAAATTTTTTGAAGAAAAATTCCCTTTCAAGGTTGATGATTTTATTTATGAAGAAGTTGACGCCCTTGATCTTTTAAATAAACCCATTTGTGATAAAATTAAAAACCACATGAAACCCACTGTTGATGAATTCCACATTGATGAAAGCACCTCGAATGAGGAGTCAAATAGAAACAGTGTTGCTAATGAACCTAGTGAATATGATGGAACCAATGAGCCCAATACCAATCCTCTTTTGAATGAGGATGAAGTCGAAGATCTTCTGAGCCAAAATTCATATCCACCGGAAGAAACCACAGAAGGTAATGAGGCGCAACCGAATATTTCTGAACCCACCAGAGTTAAAAGAAACAGATCACAACCAGTTCGTTTAAGCGACTATCACGTGGAGCTTCCCCCATCGGTCGACCATGCAAAACCTGCACCAAGTGAAGAGCCCTCAACGGTACACCCATTATCTAATTTCGTGTCATATGAAAAGTTTTTTGAATCTCACAAAGCGTTTTTAGCGGCCATTACTTCTAGTGATGAGCCAAGGAATTTTAATCAAGCTATCCAGGATGAAAGATGGAAAGAAGCGATGAAGAAAGAGATACGAGCTCTTGAAGAAAACAACACATGGACACTAGTTGATATTCCAAGTGGAAAACATGTTGTCGATTCAAAATGGGTTTATAAAATAAAATATAAACCAAATGGAGAGGTGGAACGGTTTAAAGCTCGTCTCGTTGCAAAGGGGTTCACACAGATGGAGGGGGTTGATTATCATGACACATTCGCTCCGGTCGCAAAGTTGGTTACTGTTAGAACACTTCTAGCTGTAGCGATCAAGAAAGGATGGGTCATCAACCAACTAGATGTCAATAATGCATTTCTGCATGGGGACCTTAACGAAGAAGTTTACATGAAGTTGCCACAAGGCTTTGCTAGAGAAAATGACACGAGAGTTTGCAAGTTGAATAAATCTCTTTATGGCCTCAAACAGGCATCCCGAAATTGGTACCAAAAGTTTACATCATCTCTTATTGAGCTTGGTTTTAAGCAATGCAAAGCAGATTACTCTCTTTTCATCTTCAAGAAGGATACATGTTTCGTGGCAGCTCTCATCTATGTGGACGATGTCATTATGGTGGGGAATGACGTAAAAACAATACAACACACTAAAGAAGAACTTGACAAACGTTTTAGCATCAAAGATTTGGGCACTCTAAAATACTTTCTGGGTATAGAAGTCGCTCGTACTTCTGAGGGTCTCATTCTAAGCCAAAGAAAGTACATTCTGGATATCCTTGAAGATTGTGGGCTTCAAGGGTGTAAACCAAGCCCGTCTCCTTTCGAGCAAAATTTGATATTAGATAAAAGGAGTGAAGAATCCAAAGTTGATGCTAGTCGATACCGCCGCTTAGTAGGTCGCCTCCTCTATTTACAAGCCACTAGACCCGACATTGCTTACTCTGTAAATGTGCTAAGCCAATTTGTGGCTGACCCAAGACAGAGTCACATGGATGCGGCACACCGAGTATTACGGTACCTAAAGGGAACAGCTGGGCAAGGAATTCTTTTACCTCGAAATGGTAGTTGTAATCTGAGCGCATACTGCGACTCTGATTGGCTTGGCTGCCCTATTACCAGGAGATCTAGAACGGGATACCTTCTCGTTCTTGGAGGAGCACCCATTTCATGGAAGACAAAGAAACAAAATGTGGTGTCACGTTCCTCTGCCGAAGCAGAATACAGGTCCATGGCCTCTACGGTTAGCGAAATTTTATGGATGCGGTGGCTTCTCAAGGAACTAAATGTCGAATTGACTGAACCAACTCCTCTTTTCTGTGACAATCAGGCGGCTAGACACATCGTTAATAACCCTGTTTTCCACGAACGAACCAAACATGTTGAGATGGATTGCTATTTTGTTCGAGAGAGAGTTGAGTCTCAAGAAGTTAAGCCCCTGCGCATTCACACCACCATGCAAATTGCAGACCTATTCACCAAAGGATTGGGCACTCAACAACTTAAATTCTTACTTGACAAGTTGGGTATTAGGAACCTACACGCACCAACTTGAGGGGGAGTATTAAAATTCCCTATTTTATCTATATCTCATTCTCCATATTCTTATCTTATTGGTTCTCCATAATTCCCGTTCTCCACTATTCCTGTTTTGCAATTATTGTGTTTTCTTGTCTGTTGCTTTATCTTTGTATTTATTTGATGGTTGTGTCCATTTGTAAAAAGCAAGATAAATAAAAACATCTTTACCATCATTCTCTTGACCATCTATATCTTGGTGCATCTTCAAATTTTGGACAAAGATGTAAATAATATAAAATGATCCATTTTTGCACTAATCTTTTGTGATAGAATGTTTGTTTCATTATTCCATTATCTTAGTTGATCTTCTTGTCTATACTCACGACTCCCAACTACGAAATTGAACTTAGAGAATACCTAGAAAATCATACATTAGTTTGCTAAAATATATAGCTAGGATCTATAAGAGAACTCGTGGTGCAAAGATTTTTTAGGAATTGATGTTACCAGTTGTGTGTGATTTACTTGTACGTATTTTATGACGATTCTTAGTGTGCTTTAGATATACCACAAATAGTTAGATTATCGTCGCTCATAAGTTTTTGGTGCTTGTTAGTGTGCGTGAAATATTTAACAAATGGTTCAATTTTCATTGCCTATCAACTCCATATGGTTGCGGCTAAATATGAATTCACGAACTATCTTGAAATTAATTCAACAAAACGATGCATATGTCAACACGATATGCAAGTTCAATTGCTTAATTGAAAATAATACAATATGAATAAGATGCAAGTTTTTTATTTGTATTTGAATTAGTTTTTTTATTTGTATTTGAATTATTTCATAACGCCCATTCCAAGAGAAAAAACATGATTTCAATTTCGAGATGATATTTTCATGAGAAGCATGTGATATGTAATTGTCATTTTCTATTCATCATATTTGAGAAACATGCATGTTAAATGTTTCTATTAACTTACACGGATTCTCTCTCTCTATCTCTTGCGCGTACACACACACTCTCTCCATATATATATACTAGGCGAATTCCCGCGCGTTGCGCAGAAATTTTTTTTATTAGTTAGAATATAAACAAATGCATGCTATTCTTATACCAAATTAAAATACATATATATAGAAAAATGTCTTCCTTGAACTTTAATATTTGGAAATATTTCCAAGAGTAAAAAAATATCAAATGATTTATATAATTGTTTTAACTTGAGGGGGACCTTTATTTATAGAATTAAAAAGCTTATTGAGTTAGTTTATCATGATGATGTGGGATCAAAATTTCCTTCATAGTGTGTTATTTTGTGTCATTTTGTTATCCCACATCGCTTAGAAACACAATTGAAGAGAAATCAAACATCTATAAGTAAAGAGACTAATATAATTTCCTTCATAATGCATGCTATTCTTATACCAAATTAAAATACATATATATAGAAAAATGTCTTCCTTGAACTTTAATATTTGGAAATATTTCCAAGAGTAAAAAAATATCAAATGATTTATATAATTGTTTTAACTTGAGGGGAACCTTTATTCATAGAATTAAAAAGCTTCTTGAGTTAGTTTATCATGATGATGTGGGATCAAAATTTCATTCATAGTGTGTTATTTTGTGTCATTTTGTTATCCCACATCGCTTAGAAACACAATTGAAGAGAAATCAAACATCTATAAGTAAAGAGACTAATATAATTTTCATCCCACATAGCTTAAGAAACAAATTTCAATGAAATAAAACATCTATAAGTAGAGATGTTAAAATCATTTATCTCATATCTTTGTTCTTTTGTGTTCTTGATTGTAACCAAATTAGGAATCGGTTGCAACATTCCATGAACATTTGGTTTTAGTTTTAGGATCGTTTTTGTAAAATTTGGACGGGTACTAACCGATGTCCACTTCAATCTACTTTTTCTAGTAAATTAAAATTAATGTGGTACATCATAAAAATTTATCTTAAACTATATTGATTAAATGACATGTATTATAATATTTATAGATATAAACATATTTGTTTGAACTTTGAAGAATTATTGTTTGAAAGTTCGATGTGCATAAATCTTTTGAAAGCGAAATAAAATGTTTACAACGTTGTCATCACATATCGAACTGTGGCCACGACTTAATATGAACGTGCAACTCAATTGGTATTTTAATAGTTTTTAACCCTTTTAAATATTCATTTTTTTAGTTTCGATGATTTTGAAATAGGATAATTATTAAAACTTTGAGATAAAAATATTTTTTTTGATAAATTGACCACTAATTAATAACAGATTTTAATAGCATGTTTCTAGGTTTTAATGTTTGACTATCTATTTATAATTGAATTAAAAAAGGTTGTTATGTAACTTTTTTGAGTTTTGGATGCAAACATGATATCTATTATGATAACAATTTATGTTTAATATATTATACGTTTAGATTATATATAAAGTTCAAATTCTTTTAGTAATATTCATCTTCATTTTTGAGTTTTAGTAAATTTTCTATTATATAGTACCACCCATTAGGTTGTCTTATCCTTTAATCTTGATCATACCATGGTTTTCAAAATCTATTGTTAATCAATTGTTAATTTATCATAAAACATGTTTTATCTCAAAATTTCAACAGATTCTACTATTTTTTAGCTTTCAAAAGCATTGAAACTAAAAAAGATGAAATATTAAAATGACTTAAAAACTATTAAAACCTTAATTGGATTGCAAGTTCATAATACGCCGTGTGTCATAGTTTAACGTGTGGTGACAACGTTGTAAACATTTTTTTCGTTTGAATATGATTTATATTTATAAAAAAATCAAATAGTAATTGTCTGAACATCATTTAAAGTCATTAAATCATTTGTATCTGTATAAATCTTATAATAAAAGTCATTTAATCAATAAAGATCAAGATGAATTTCTATCATGTGCCACATTAATTTGAACAATTTTAGAAAAAATTAGAAGTAGGCACCGGTAGGTACCCAACCAAATATTACGAATTCAATCATAAAACTAAAACTAATTGTTCATGGAATGTTGCAAACGATGCCTAAATCGGTTACAATCAAGAACACAAAAGAACAAATATATGAGGGAAATGGTTTTAGCCTCTTTAGTTATATATGTTTTTTCCCTTGAAATTTTTTTATTAAGCTATGTGAGATAAGAAATGAGTTAGTCTCTTTATTTATAGATGTTTGATTAACAAGACGCATAAGTGAAAAACACATACCCACAACGTTTGAAGCCATTTTCTTTTTCGAAAAATAAAGAGTTGGAATGCTACTTCGAGATCAAATATATATCACATTCTGGAATAAAGATATATATAGGGGGACCACTATTACCGGGTTGGATACCCCAACATACTCGACTCTAATCGGGTCCGAAATAACCTATTTAAGAAAAGTTGATTATTTAAAAAAATTAGGTTATTCTTTTAAATTCACCTTTGGATGTGGCTAGTTTGATCAATATCTCTATATTTATATGTTATTTAATAAACATATTTAGAGTTTCATTAGTTTCATTAATAACATATTTTCTTTAAAGAAAGTTAAAACCTTCAATACATTAGAAAAAACATCTTACATCCGGCTAAAGTTGTTTAAAAGTATTCAAAGTTGCTTAAAATCTATATATATCTATTAAAAGAGGCAAAAATACTTCAACCACATTCATTTGAAACTCCAATGACTTTTCAAATGCATTTTAATAATGATATTGTCATACTACTTATGATAATTTATTCTATATATTAATCACTACAAGTGAAAAGTTTTTTTAACTTATGGGTAGTAAGTAGTAATTATTAATGTATTTAATTGGTTAGTTGGTTTATATAGATATATAAATGGTGAGAAAATAATTATTTGAGAACACATAAAACTCTTATTGGAGTTCATATAAAATTTTGGAAGAGGAAGAAAAATATAAAATTTTGGAAGATGGAATTCTATACAAGTAAGATCAACTCGACGTTTACTATATTTGGTTTCTTGAAAGTTACATCCGAGAGAGATTTCATATATTCTTATTGAATGATGAAGAAGAAGATAAAAATTTGGAAGATGCAATTCTATAAAAGCAAGATCAATTTGACGTCCACCATATTCGTTTTCTTGAAAGTAACACTCAAGGGACTAATAAGTCAAACAAGATTATATTTATTTTCATTTCATATCAAAAGTTGATGTTTTTTTTTATAATATATGTTGATTTTTAATTTTTTTTCTTTTACAAAAATTTGATATGGTATAGCATGTAACTAAATAAACTAAAAAGATGATGCATATTTTAAAATAGATATTATGATTACATCATTATATAAATCGATATCATATGTGTATTACAAACGAGATAAACATATCTAAAATATTATGTAAAGTATTTCGATTCGCGATAGCATGCATCATAATATATAATCAAATTTTAAACTTTCGTGATACAGTTTGTGCTTTTCAAAATCCCAAATCACATAATTGGTGCGATGTGTGGTTTTCACTATATATCGTACGGTAAACACCATTAGAATATGTCTCTATTCTTATCAATAAAAGTGTATTATTCAAAATATTCGAGTGCCAATGGAAACCTTTGCAAAACTATATCAAAATACATACAATATCCCTCAATTTTATCAATGCACAAAGTGTAGACAGATGATATTAAAATCATGTAGTTTGGGATAACTATTTATATTGAATCATATTAATTCTAATTTTATTTCATGAATTGTATTCATTTATTGTAATTTTTTCAATTTTTTGTCTATTAATCAAAATAGTTACAATTTTATATATCAACTCAGTGTTAGGATTATTATCGCATACTTAATGTCAATGACATAATCATTTTTAACAACGTATCTGTTAACAATCTAACTACACGATTTTCACTTGCGCAACGTGCGAGCATTCGCCTAGCATATATATGTAACTCAAAGCCACATGTCACCACCATATTCATTTGGCCATAAGTTATTTTCTCATAATTTTGAGTTTCTTAAAAAAAAGCTCATTTATTTAACAATTAACATAATTCCTTAATAAACGTATTTAATCCTTCATTCAAATTCAATTAATTCCTTTATTTTCTGCATACATTTCGATTTCCTTTTCTTCTCTGTTGTTGATACAAAAAGTTATTATCATGTAGATATTTTATTTGAATATCCTACAAATTTTCAAATGCTTTAGTATCAATAACTTTTTATTAATAAGTAGTAGTTTTTAAATGTCTTTTTAAACTTTTTCTAATTATAATAAGTGGTTGTAACAAATAATAACAATCGTTGATATTTTAAGTAATTATTATGATCGAAATTAAAATATTGTGAAATAAGTAACTTTTAAATTAATTAATTATAACAGTAGTTCAAAGTAACATTAAATCAAGAATTACGATTAATTTAGTTAATACACAAGTAGCGGAAAAAGCTCATTGAATAATATTAATCAAAATAGTTACAATTTTATATATCAACTCAGTGTTAGTAAATGAATACAATTCATCAAATAAAATTAAAATTAATATGGTTCAACTTAAATAGTTATCTTAAATCACACAATTTTAATAGCATCTACATATAGGTTGCGCATGTATATATATTTTTTGTATAATTTCGATATACTTTTACTTTTATCTATTTCTAAATTGAATTAAAAACTATTTATTTGGTCATGTTTCAATTTCAAGTATTTAATTTAAATTAATAGTATGTTTTCTGGTTTTAGTATTTATTTTTTCTTATAATTATGATTTTATTTGAAGTTTGTTTAAAAAAATATTTAAAACTATATTAAATATTTAGTAATCTATAATGATTACTTCTATAAAATTCATATGCTTTATTATATTTATTTTTTCTAAATAGTCTCATTGGTTATCATTATTATACTAATATACTACCTCTTAATAATGAAAAGTTTGCTTGAAATACTAAAGATTTTAAATACTAAAAAAATTAAAAATCAATTTTAAATAATATGTCCAAATTGGTTCATGTTCAATATTATAATTTTTTATAAAATATACAACAAAGAGAAATATAAAATTAATAAGTAATTATAAATAATTAAAAAGTATATTTTACATATTATAGAAATACAAATTTTTAAATAGATGAAATCTACAAATTTGAACGATAATTGGGTGATAGTGTAAATATTTCTCCATAGTTTAGCAAAGGCTTTAATTGTCACTCAAATATCTTGAAAAATACACTTTTAATGGCGATAATTGAGTGTTGCGTGATTTGCTATATAGTAAAAACCACACGGTACCACATATGCGATTTCGGATTTTGAAAAGTTCGAATTGCATTATATGGGCGGTGCATGCGGTTTTATGCGGCATCGGCCACCACTAGCCACCAGCACTACCGTATCAAGGCACCACTATTGCTACGCCTCCGCCTCAACTACACCACCATCTCAAGTCTCAACTAGCACACTCTCACTAACACCGAAGATACATCACCGCACCTCCACAAATTGCTTTACAATCGTCGTCGACTCCAACGTCTTCGGCACAACCACTGCCATGATGAGCGATCACCATTGTTTCTTTGCTTCTCCTCCGATTTTCTGTCTTTTTCTCTTTGGATCTAACAGATTTCTGTTTATGATGTGCATGTTATAGATCTGTATGTTTTATAGATTTGTGTTAGTTTTGATTCTATAGGCCTGTGTGTATGTTATGTATTTGTGGGTATGGTTTAGGTATTTTCTACTTATAAAATTATGCATGGTATAGATCTATATATGTGCATATTGTAAATATATACATGTTTTTTAATGACAACTTTCGCGGTTGGACGCTCAAGTTTCTTAATGACAACTTTCGCGGTTGGACGCTCAACTTGAGTTTCTGCCACACATTGATATGCAATTTTCGCATATGCATCCAACGAATCTTGATTCGGTCCTTTATTTACATTGAAAATGGTTTCTTGTGCTTCTTCCATCAACCTAGGATCAATCATTTCCTTTATTGTTCCTTCATTGAAGTGTCGTCTTGCAACCGTTGCAATCCCATTACTATTTTCCTTGGTGTAAATTGGATCATTGGCAAACCTCCCGGACAACATCTCAAATAAAACAACACCAAAAGAGTATATATCTGATTCATTTTTCTACTTTCCCTTTTTATCATATTCTGGATCCAAATACACTTGTGTGCCTGCAATATTTTTTGTATAGAGTGTATTCAACTGTTGATTCTCAGGGCGGAATTTGGAAAGCCCAAAATCAGCAATCTTTGCCTCCCAATTCTGGCCTAACAAGATGTTACCGCTTTTTATGTCACGGTGTATTATCCTTCGATCGTCCTCTATCTTGGTGTGAAGGTAATCCAATCCACGTGCAACATCAATGCAAATCTTTATACGTTGCACCCAAGTAAGATTGGTCAGGCTACTACTACCGGTGCTTCCCAAGTAATCATCAAGGCTTCCGTTAGAAGCATGCTCATAGACAAGTATATGAAGGAAATGCAAATCTTTATACGTTGCACCCAAGTAAGATTGGTCAGGCTACTACACCGGTAGGTACCCATCCAAATATTACGACCCATCCAAATATTACAAATTCAATCATAAAACTAAAACTAATTGTTCAGGGAATGTTGCAATCGATGCTAAGTCAGTTACAATCAAGAACACAAAATAACAAATATATGAAGGAAATGGTTTTAGCCTCTTTAGTTATATATGCTTTTTTCCTTTGAAATTTGTTTATTAAGCTATGTGAGATAAGAAATGAGTTAATATCTTTATTTATAGATGTTTGATTCACCATTAGTTGTGTTTCTTAAATGACGTGGGATAAGAAAATAACAAAAAGTAAAATATTATGAATGAAAGTTTGATCCCACATAGTTACGATAAACCAATGTAAAAACCTTTTTCATTCTATAAATAAAGGTGTCTCTCAAATTAAAAGAAACTATATAAATCATTAATAATTTTTTATTATTGGAAACATTTCCAAATAATTAAAGTTCAATAAAATAAATTCGAAAGTCTAAAACCGCATGCACCGCCCACATAATGCAATTCGAACTTTTCAAAATCCGAAATCGCGTATGTGGTATCGTGTGGTTTTTACTATATAGCAAATCACGCAACACTCAATTATTGCCATTAAAAGTGTATTTTTCAAGATATTTGAGTGACAATTAAAGCCTTTGCTAAACTATGGAGAAATATTTACACTATCACCCAATTATCGTTCAAATTTGTAGATTTCATTAATTTAGAAATTTGTATTTCTATAATATGTAAAATATGCTTTTTAATTATTTATAATTACTTATTAATTTTATATCTCTCTTTGTTGTATATTTTATAAAAAATTATAATATTGAACATGAACCAATTTGGACATATTATTTAAAATTGATTTTTAATTTTTTAGTATTTAAAATCTTTAGTATTTCAAGCAAACTTTTCATTATTAAAAGGTAGTATATTAGTATAATATTGCTAACCAATGAGACTATTTAGAAAAAATAAATATAATAAAGCATATGAATTTTATAGAAGTAATCGTTATAGGTTACTAAATATTTAATATAGTTTTAAATATTTTTTTTAAACAAACTTCAAATAAAATCATAATTATAAGAAAAAATAAATACTAAAACCAGAAAACATATTGTTAATTTAAATTAAATACTTGAAATTGAAACATGACCAAATAAATAGTTTTTAATTCAATTTAGAAATAGATAAAAGTAAAAGTATATCGAAATTATACAAAAAATATATATACATCCGCAACCTATATGTAGATGCTATTAAAATTGTGTGATTTGAGATAACTATTTAAGTTGAACCATATTAATTTTAATTTTATTTGATGAATTGTATTCATTTACTATAATTATTATAACTTTTTGTCTTCCAAAATTTAGATACGTGTATCTATTATCATATAATTAAAAATAATAATGATATTTTTATATAGACTATTTAAAAATTATGTAAAATAACATGTATATATCTATATTCTAATTCTAACTATACAAGTTTCTTCTTGCGCAAGGCGCGGGCATTCGTCTAGTTTTGGTATAATCATATACGCACACATAACAACTTTAGATCTTTCGTTTTGACCCTTGATCTTAATCCAACAATCAATAGTGGTTCTTTTATTCTTTATTTTCTTCAATTCCTTATTGAAACTGTCCCAGTATTTATATATGTATCTTTTATGTATATTATAAAACCTTTTTAGCGTAAAAATTAAAAACTATATATCCACCCGAATTTTTCTCAATTGTAACACTATAATAACGTATGCCTGATCGGGTCATCTAACATGCTCATAATTATTTCTCTAAATACACACATACACAACAACAAAACCTACCACCAGTATATATATAATGTACAAACAGCACTTATACCCATACATGTATAAAAAAATAAAATAAAAAATCATTTCTTCCCACTCCATTTATATGGAAGTCTCCACCTCTTATGCCAATAAATCGAAACCCGCGGCCACAACGGGAACCCAAACGAGTAATCAAGCGGCCGGTCAACCGGTCCACCAACCAACAAAGGCAACCAAACATACCGCGAATCCCTCAAATCCGCCGGATTCCACCTATCCGCCATAAAAATAAAAACACCCGGAAACCCACGTAACGGGAACACAAACGTACTTTGCGCGAAAAAAGTCGTAAGCCGAAAGACCTTATTACTCCCGACACACGGGTTCCCCATGGTCTCCCACGGCCCCATGATATTCTCAGCAGCGTGGGCCAGCGCCTCATTTGGAGCTCAGCCCGTGCAACCCGAAGTGACCATATAATAGGTCCCTTCGTGTTTGAACAGGGTTGGCGCTTCGCGGTGCTGGCCCACGAGCACCCGTCTCATGACAGGTGTCACGTCGAGGTAGTCTCGCGTGAGGGGCCCGATATGGAGCTCGGTGTTGTCGTCGGATGAGTAGATTAGATACGCGGTGTTGTCGTCATCTTTGAAGATTGTCATGTCGCGGGAATCGGAGTTGTGGGGTCGGATGGATTTGAGGTAGGTGAAGGGGCCGGTGGGGGAATCGGAAACCGCGGTTCCGACCGCGGCTTTGGTGTAGTTGGTGTCGTCGATGAGCATCCACATTATGTATTTGTTTGTGTTTTGGTTGTAGATTACTTTGGGGCGTTCTAGAACGTTGGAAATGTGGAGGTCGTGTGTTTCGTCTGTTTGTTCTGCGGGGAGAACGATGCCTTCGTTTTTCCATGTCCATAGATCTTTTGAAGAATAGCAACCGACTCCTATGATGTCAACCTACAATTTTTAATTTCAAACACATTAATGATATAATTCAAACCTCAAAATGAAAAGTGCATAAAAAATCAACAAATTTGTGATACTAACCCGTGCAGCAGCCTTTTTGTGAGCATGGTAAGTGGGCCCATCTTTATATTCACCATACCAATAATAAGTCATTGATCTATCATCATACAAAATACCACCTCCATGAGCTTGAATAGGATTCCCATCGGTATCCAACCAAATTCTACCAGGATGATAATAAAAACTCTCATTACCACCATCCTTCATTGGATCAATAACGGTTTTTTCACCCGGAAAAAATATATATCTTAATTGAGAAGTCTCATCAAGAAAAATGTTTCAACATTTTTAGTTCTCTCCATATATATATATATATATATATATATATATATATATATATATATATATATATATATATATATATATATATATATATATATATATATATATATATATATATATATATATATATATATATATATATATATATATTCTTTTCGTTATTCTTTATCCTTAAAAAATAAAAGAATTAACATTTTATAGTATTCTATGTAATATTTTTATAGAATATTACACTATAATTTTTTTTAAATCCTTCATAATATTCTATTATAATATTACACGTTTGATATTATATATTATGAGCAATATTCTAATACAATAATGTACTTTGAGATTGATTTTTCATATGTTTCTTAAGATTTTTTATTTTTCAATTTTTTGGATAAAGAAAGTTATAAAATTTATTAATAAATATTTTTTATTATTTTTAGATAAATTAATGTTTCTTATTATTTGATCTCGAAAATAAAAGGCTAGGATTCCATCTCCATGTTTCATAAAATTCTATAAGTTTTTAATGAACCTCTATCTCTCTCTCTATCTCTTTCTCTCTCTCTCTATATGTATGTATGTATGTATATATGTATGTATATATGTATGTATGTATGTACGTACGTGTATATATATATATATATATATATATATATATATATATATATATATATATATATATATATATATGTATGTATGTATGTATGTATGTATGTATGTATGTATGTATGTATGTATGTATGTATGTATATATATATATATATATATATATATATATATATATATATATATATATATATATATATATATATATATATATATATATATATAGGGAGAGGTTCAAACGAGGACAATTAAAAGGTTGAGAACGCGAGGACAAATCTGAGCCAATCATTTTATAGGGACATAAATGGAATTTTACAATGCATCTAAATATGGATAATCTAGATAATTAACTAATTCCTAAAATAGTGGAATGTAATCTAATTTAAGGATTTTTTACTAATTTTCGAAATTTAAATAAAACCAATTTTTTTAATTATCAAAAATTAACAAAGTTATCATTTAATATTATTTTTTTTCGTTTTTATCCATTAATCATGATATTTGTAATCATGGATGAATAAAACATAATTTTAATCAATAATGAATACGGATGTAATCAGAAATGAATAAAAAACAATTTAGAAAAAAAATCAATACTTCGTAAATGTATATACATTTATTCATAAATGAATAACACAACAAAGGAAAAAAAATACAATGTCATAATTAGGTATTTTTTTATAATCATAGATGAATACAACAAAACACTGAGAAAATGTCTTCGATCATCTTCTAGGTCTACTTGTGTTTGCTCCTTCTTGTACGTATGCCATTTTTGTGCAATCTTCAAAAATTTGAGAACCAAGTTCCTAGTTCCTAATGTAACTTAACCTGATACATATGCACATGTAGAAAATATATTAACATTCATTGATGAATAATTATATGGATCATTTTTACAAGCGTATTCATTGATGAATACATGTATGGAACATCTTTACAAGCGTATTCATTGATGAATACATGTATGTATCATCTTTATAGGCGTATTCATTGATGAATATTTGTATGGATAATCTTTAAAGGCATATTCATTGATGAATACTTGTATGATTATCTTTACAAGCGTATTCATCAGTGAATAAACATACAATGAACTATAAATTCAAGTCATCATCAATGAATAGGCACACCAAAAACCCCAAATTCATCAATGGCGGTTAATATTAGGCGTATTCATTGATGAATATTTGTATGGATAATCTTTCTGTATTTATCAATGAAATTAACAGAAAACATATTCATCAATGAATATGCCAGTAAAGATGATCCATATGCATCTTTGATACATGTATTCATCAATGAATACGACTGTGAAGATGAATTCATCGATGATTAACTTTATTGATGAATAATTGTATGGAGCATCTTTTCACAATGATTACATCATTTTTAAGAGAATATATGAAAAGCTCTTAAATTCGATAATGCAGAGTATTATAAAAAAGAAATAAGATGTGTCACAAATTTAAAATAAGAACGTATCTGGTTACTGTCAACATACCTAATGCCATTTGAACTTGTACTTTCTTGAATCTCTGGGATAACCAGAGTAGCATTGAGAAGCCTGGATATGGCAACAAGATCACAAATCTAGAAAAATGTCAAGCCTGTATGAGCTTTAAGATAAAAGTTATTAAAATCCTATTTGGCATATATGAAACCATTACTTTGTTCAACTTGAACTGCAAAGTAAAAATCAAGTTAAAGTAACTGACAGGAAATAAATTATATGTGGTAACACAATGTAGAAGGGCATATTCATTACCAGGATATTTACTTCTAGGGTTTGCATATGGCTGCAAAACCTCTAAAGACTTGCCCTTTTCCACAACTTTTTAGATCTAACTCTATGTAGTACCCAAAAAGAAACAAATAAACTATGGAAGTACGGATACCATTTAAATATCAAAGAACAAGTTTTACCTGTTTCCCCACAGAATTTATATTTAGATACTCAATAAATCGTGTCATCACACTCTATTGTACTAGCTCCATACCTGTATTTGCAAGAAACATGTGCACCAGCAAAGACAAAAATGAAACCAGGCCTATAAGTGCCACCCATTTAATTTTAGACCTAAACATCAAAAATATCTATCAGACACTTGAGAAATGCCTGGATTGTTTCTTGTTACAGCTACACCAGAAAATGAATCCAGTGCTGCCAAATCATGACTGCAAATGAAAAAAAGAAGTATAAGAGGTAAGGAAAAAATATGTTTGATATGTGTAATGTGATCAACTTCAAGCCAAAATTCTTTTGACGGGTCATTTCATCAAGTAAATTGTTACTACAAGACCCCACAGGCAAACAAATTATCCAATAACACAAGAAAATTAACTGTACCCTTTAATACCACCACGTGAAGTAACTTCCATAAATAAACAATGCAAATCGAGATCCTTACCCCCAACAATCGATGCAAATTGTATACAATCATGGCTTCAATTTACTCTGCACAGGGGAAGATCAATAAAGTTGAATCGATCATCTGTGACATGCCGATTTCTGGGGTTGAGCTAACGGTGGTTACTTTCAATGCGATTATCAATGCCCGTAATAACTCAGTGGTCCGACGTATGAGTAGTTTCAACGTATAGAGGTCGAGAATATTGAACCGAATGAGGTTTCATATGAGATGTTGAATCAGGCGCTTGTAAAATATGGGAAACCGTAGGTGGCGTTTGATATGTATTTGAGGGGTCGGGGAAGGGGCTGAGTTTGTCGTCAAAATCTTATGGCACGGTGGTTGAGGCGACATTCGAAGGCGGTGCGAGTATTGATTTGAGTTGTTGGGTCCTTGCCCACCGCCACCGGAAACTAAGAAAATGGTGGAGATTTAGGAGGGATTTTGCAGATCTGGGGACGTTCCCGACGTGTTTGTTTTGGGATGTTTTAGGATAAAAATGGAATTTAAATCAAATGTAGCTGATTTTAAGGAACCTAGACAAAATAAAATGATGGTTGTACCCTTCTGTCAATTTAAAACTTACATTTTCATTTCTTGAGTTTTCTAATTTACATAAATGACCCATTTCATAATAGCCTTAGATTTGAATTTTTGGATGGTTCAGATTTGTCCTCGCGTTCTCAACCTTTTATGTGTCCTCAATTGAACCTACCTATATATATATATATATATATATATATATATATATATATATATATATATATATATATATATATATATATATATATATATATATATATATATATATATATATATATATATATATATATATTACGAGTTGAATGTTGTTGAGTGGTTATCTACCCGCCAAGAAAATTGGTTTTCTATTTAGTATACCAAAACACACAAAATTTGAAATGAGACAAAAGTTTGTGTAGTGGTGGGTGGAAGAAATGGATATCATGTCCATTTAAAAATACATAAATGGTTAGGGATTGAAGGTAGTTGTAGAGTAGATGAGTTTGTGATTGGTAATTTGAAGTTTATTTGGAATACTATTTAAAAACTATGTAGTTGTTTAAAGTAAATGGTGCCTAAAATGTTCGGGTACCGAAAAATGAGATATCAAAGTACGAATGGCCGCATTGAAACCGTGTACGGAACATTTCAATGGTAAATTGAAATGTCATCGGGTGTGTTTATAAAATTATTGCCAAGGCCCTCGCTCTTAGACTAAAAAAGGTTATCGGCTCCGTGATCGATGAGGTTCAAACGGCTTTTATTGGTGGGCGAAGCATTCTTGACGGGCCAATGATTATCAATGAGGTGTGTTCATGGTCTAAGAAGGTCAAGCACAAGTTGTTTCTTCTTAAGGTCGACTTTGACAAAGCCTTCGATTCCATCAATTGGAATTATTTGGACTCTGACATGGATCAGATGGGTTTTGGTGGGAAATGGAGAATGTGGATCAATGGCTGTCTTTCTTCTTCTAGAGCTTCGGTCCTCGTCAATAGGTCGGCTACAAAGGAATTCCCTCTTTCTAGAGGCGTTCGGCAAGGTGACCCGCTCTCACCTTTCCTTTTTATCATTGCTATAGAAGGATTGAACGTTGTTATGAGATCCGCGTGCCAAAAAATCTTTTACAAGGTGTTAAATTTCCAAATGGAGGACAATCGATTTCTCATTTGTTCTACGCCGATGATGCTATTTTCATTGGCAATTGGGCATGTTCGAATTTCGTAAATTTGGCGCGTATATTAAAATGCTTCAATGCCGCATCTGGATTAAAAGTCAATTTCCATAAGTCGAAGGTATATGGTATCGGTGTTACTTCTAATGAAGTGAATAGTTGCGCCAAGATTCTTGGTTGTGAGGCAGATTCTCTCCCTTTCAAATATTTGGGGGTTCCTGTAGGCGCTAACATGTCTCTCAAAAGGAATTGGCAGCCCATTATAGATAGAGTGGGTAATCGCCTTTCTTCTTGGAAGGCTAAAACGCTCTCGTTTGGTGGTCGCTGAACGCTTGTCAAATCCGTCCTTGGCAGCCTCCCGATATTCTACTTTTCTTTATTTAAAGCCCCGTTTTCTGTCATTAGCATTTTAGAGAAGATGTGTAGGCGGTTCTTATGGGGCGGTAGTGAGGAAAAGAATAAAATCAACTGGGTCGCGTGGAAGGTGGTCCTCGGCCCAAAGGATAAAGGTGGGCTTGGGGTCGGCTCCCTTTTATCCCTTAATTGGGCTCTTCTCACTAAATGGGTTTGGAGGTTCAAATCTGATTTGAATTCGTTATGGAGACGTGTTATTTGTAGGATTCATAATTTGTCAAGAAAACCCGTTATGGCTATGGCTAAGAAATCTTTTTCAGGAGTTTGGGCAAATATTGTCAAGGTGATTCCTACTTTAGAGGAAAATGGCATTCCGTTCTCCTCCATTTTTGAGTTTTCTGTTGGTTCCGGATCTAATACCTTATTCTGGCTTGATGACTGGACCGAGAATGGTTCCTTTGCCTCTCGGTTCCCTCTCCTGTATGATCTGGATAAGAAAAAGTCTTGCTTTATTTCCGAAAGGGTCTCCTCCAATTCTGTTTGTTGGGCTTGGAAAAAATCGCCTTGTAGCCCAATAGAGATTTCGGATCTTAATTGTCTGTATGGGATTATCTCTTCTTGGCCGTTCTCTTTGGGTTCAGATTCTTGGAAGTCTAAACTTTCTACTGGCGGCATATATTATGTTCATGACCTTAGGGCGATTATCGAATCTAAATTGACTGATCCGGTGGACAATCCCACCGTCTGGCTCAGGGTGGTTCCTTTAAAAGTTGTAAGCTTTGTTTGGCGTGCCTCCTTAGATCGTATCCCTTCTGCCGTAGCGCTCTCTCGGCGGGGGGTTGGCTGTCCCTCCACCGCATGCCATATGTGTGACTCGGGGCTTGATGAGGTGGATCATATTTTCGTTAAGTGTCCTCTCGCTGTTGAGGCTTTGGTATGGCTTCTTAATTGGTGCAATATTCCTGTTCAGCGGTTCTCCTCAGTCAGGGAGCTCGTCAGGTTTGCTGCTTGCTGGGGGAATTGCACGAAAAGGCGTAAAATTTTGATTGCTATTGTCTATGGGTTTTTATGGTGCACTTGGAGAGCGAGGAACGATAAAGTGTTCAACAAGATTCACATTACCCCTCCTAATTTGGCGGATAAGATTATAGATATGGTGTTTAGTTGGGTTAATTAAGCATAGGGGTAATTACGGGAATTGTAATTGGGCGGAGTGGGTTTGTTTCCCTTTCAATATTTTGTAAACTGTTTTGTTTTTGTTTTCCCTGCCTTGTTGCTTCATAGGCAGGTTTTTTTTTATAGAATTCCGCCGGTTCCAAAAAATGGTAAATTCTAAAAATCGTGTACGGAGGTTTCATATCGGATGATCTATCTTACATGTGCCGTTGACTTCTATTAGATCTTGAAATGTCGTTTTGCTCGATTATTTTAACTAAAACACGCTATGCGTTCTACCGTTGTTATGAAGGGGAATATTTTAAATGCATTTGTTTTTGAAAATATATAGAAGGATACTTTGGTAATTAGTAAAGGTTCAGGAATGTGTTCGATATATATATATATATATATATATATATATATATATATATATATATATATATATATAGGGTCCCGTTCCGGCGAGGACACGAAATTCGGTGAGGACCGCGAGGACAACTCTCAACCAATCAACGTCATTAAGGGTGTTTTCGTCAAAAAAACTGACAATGGGTCTGGTAATAAGAGCTGGACGAGTTGGGCTGAATTAGATGCCAAAGAAATTTGAAAAGTGTGGGCTCCAAGCTACTGGGCTTCTCTGGACAAAAAGTAACACGACCAAGCCCTAAATCATCGTCTTCTTCATTGATCGCTTTGATACGTCTTCTTCATTGATACATTGATCTGAACGAATTCAACAGCAAAAGCAAAAAGATTCTGATTTGTTTCAACTAAATTGAAGATTATAATTCAATTTCTTCGTTGCTTCCTTGCTCAGATCGTCTTCTTCATCGCTTCTTGCTCTGATCCAGTTCAACATAAAAAAGATTCTGATTTTTTCAACTGATCAAAAAATTGAAGATTAAAACTCAATCATGTTAGTTTATACTATATATAAGAGATTTTATTAAATTGAATGTCCAACTTTGATGAAGCACTCAAGATGTTTGTTAAAATACCTCTGAGAAGTTCAACAAGGTACTTGTTAAAATGCATCTGAGAAGTTCAATGCACATAAGGTGTTTGTTAAAATGTCTATGAGAACCTCAATGCACATAAGGTGTCTAAGATGTTTTTATAAGATTTTCTTGTGCTTTACACACACAAACTATCTGTATGAATGTATTTGTGATATGTAAATAAGTGAGTTCATACTCTATATTTACATTGCTTTTTGGTCTTTATGGAAAATTTTTACATGCATATGTCTAGGAGAATGGGTGATAAATTTGTGTGTACATGTAGGTATGTGTAGAAAAAAGAGGATCATAAAAAAGAAAAGAGTGGTAAAAAATATGTCTTAATAGATAAAGACCAACTTCTTGCAACTGCACAAGTCTATTAAATAACATGGTTGCATCATAAAACCTGTGAAAATTTATATCATATTATTGATTTGTTATACCCGTTGGGATTAGGCCATATCATTGATTTGTTTATCATCTTATTTGTAGAATTGTATGGTAACATGGTTGGAATCATAATATCTTTGGATCATCAAATATTTGGATTATAAACCATTCGAATCAAATCATTGTATTGATTAATTTGTTACACATCAATCATAAAATGTTTGTATCATATAATTTTTGATCATATAATGTGAAATGTTATGATCAGTAGTATATCATTTGATGATGCTATTCATCATGATATATCATTTAGAGAACCCTGAGTTATGTACAGTTAAGTGCATTGTTCCTGTAGGTAGTTTTGAGCACATGTTTTATGGTAGATTTTTTGTAAGCTACAGTAAGAGGTTTCTTTATTTTTAGGTTAGATGCAAAACTTACATTGATTCATAATATTATTGTTTCAGGAAGCAGTCTATGTATCTTAACATCGTCGATATCAAACGTTGTACAAGCATATAAGAAAATGAGATCTAAATCAATAAGTCAAAGAGGATGTCTGAATGAGAGATCTTGAGTTTGAGCCTAGTATGCACGAGAGACATGGTAGACCTTGACGTTAAGATGTTGTTTGATCCCGAACTCAAAGTACTAATATAATTTAACAATGTGTGCATCTCAGTATAAAAGTCAAAGAGGATGTCATCGTCTATAGGTTTAAAATATTCAAGCATTTGAAATGTTATATATTCAGACTAAGATATTGTAGATAATTTACTATTATTCGGTTTTGATGCATTTTTTTTCAATTGTATCTTATGTTATAAAACTGTTGTTCATGCAAGGTTTGTCAATATGGTATGATGCAAATTTGCATACACTTCAAACATTTATATGCCTTGAATCATATTATTTTCAATAATTCCATTTTGAATCATAACATATTAAATCATATATGTTTTCATAAAAGTTTTGATTCATAAAAGGTTTGGAATCATAATAGTTTTTGGATCATTATAATATACTAGTTTGATGTTTTGAATAATATGATACCTAGAATAATAATTTCATGTTTTGAGTAATTTGGTACTTTGAATATTAGTTTTGTCTATTTTTATGATGTAAAAGCAAATATTCAAAAAGTTATGATTCAAAATGTTATATAACCCAAAATCACAATATCTAAAACTTATGATCCAAAAAAACAAATGAAGCACAAGATCTATGATCAAAAAATATAGATGCATCATATAAGTTTAGATCATGACTATTAAAATTGAACATTAAAATACTAAAATATAAGATATAAATTTTTTGAATTCAAAAGGTATAAGATCTAAAATTAGAAAATGCAAATGTCGAATAATATTGTTTTTTGAAAAATAGTTTTATATTTTGAATAATATATAATTTGAGTATTTAGGTTTTTCTATTCAAGTGATGAAAAAGAAATTTCTATGATCCAAAAAATATAATAATGTTTTCGATCATGACAGTTTTAAAATCCAAATATAGTTTTGGATCATGACTGTGATACACAAAATCATGATCTGGAAATATGATCCATAAAGTTTTAGATCCAAAAAATATATCAATAATTTTTTTGGATCATGACTATGATCCATAAAAATATGTTTTGGATCAATCATTGATGTCACCTTTTCAAGTTAAATATCATATCATATTTGGTTAATATCCAAAAGATAATGTTTTGGATCATGACAAGTAACACAAATTTTTTGGATCATGATCCATAAAGTTTTTGGATCATGATCCAAAAGATAATGTTTTGGATCATGATCCATAAATTTTTTGATCCAAGAAAAATAATACGAACTATAAAGTTTTGAATAATGACTATTATGTCAAAATGGACAATTATGTTATATGTGACCATTTTTCAACCTAGTCAGCATGGTCCATATCTTATGACCCATATCTTATGACGATCCATAAGAATAATATCCAAAATACATGATCTATAACATATAAATATGGCATGAATTATAATATGTAAGATGCAAACTTCTGGGTTTCATAAAAAACACAATGCATTGCTAAAACTAAAAATGTACCTTAGACAGGTTCATTACAACATTGTTCCTTTACCACATAACATGACCAATAAAAAATGTGCTACTAACAACAAAAACTAAATAATATATCAAACTAAAAACTATTTCATAACTATGGTCAGAACACGACAACAATCACAAAACTCCAATTCCTTGAACCCTAACTTGAATTTCATGCAAATGTGCTTTACCATACATCTTTTTCTTCTTGAAAATTGTCAGCTTATCATAGTCCTCTAGAGTGCTGACAAAGGTAGGTTTGCTCAGATTAAAATTAGACAAAAACATATTTGCAACATACTTCTTCCTTATCTTTGCCAATTATACGTCTTAACAATCAGACTTAAGTTCTAAATGAACATCAATACTATCCGCTCCACTCCACAAGCCTCTAGAAATAACCCATAGACAACAAGGTTGTTTTTTTAACGAAAAAAATTTCCACTTGAAATCCTAAAAAAAAAATAAAAAATATTAAATGTTTTATCATAATAAGTTATAGATCATAATTCATAAAAAGGTGGATCATTTAAGTTATGAATCATAATTCATAAAAATTTAGATCATTTTAAGTTATGGATCATTATTCTTATAAATATGGAAACATTAAGTTATGGATCAAAAAGTAAATTTGAAAATTTTAGGATCCAAAAGCTATGATCCATACTTTCTATGATTCAAAAAGGAGACATGAATCATAAAATTTTGGATCATGAGTATGATAAAAAAATATGATCCAAATAAAATAATCTATAAATCTTTTTATAAGATGGACAAATAATATAAGATAAATCATAAAACGTTGTATAAAATGGACTATTTCTACAAGCTGAACAATTTCTATAAGATGAACAAATTTTCAATAAAAACATGATCTAAATAACTCACCATTATCTATAACTTTATGACGTGAATCATAAACATACAAACTACTATTTTTTCATATCTTCATGCATTACTAAAAAATAACAATGTACCTTAACTGAGTTGATAACATCCTTATTATTTATAAATTGAAGGATAAAAGCAAAAATAAAAAAAACATCAAAGATGTTGCTAAAGAACTCAGTTTAACTCAAGCATCTGCTCCGTAAAATTTTGTATGTGACATTCACATTGGTGATTGCTTCTTATTTTTGTTTTCCATACCAGTTAGTGCCCATATTTGCAAACTTCAACTCAACACCTAAATTACATAAAAGATGAATCAGTAAATTAGTCGCATAACTATTCTTTTAAGGAAAAAACAAACATGTAAAACAATATGAGAACATCAACACAAAATGTATAATGATTATAACATGAAGTGCACTCAACATTTTTAAGTTGTCCTGTATCTTCAGTGATTACTTGAATGATCACCAATGCCATCTCAACCTACATATAATTCAAGGTAAAATCAGTCCAAACCCTAAATACTAAGGAGACACATAAAGTAAGAAACTCAATGTAGGCCTACCATTTCATACTAATGAGATTTGATACGAAGTAAATCCTGAGAACCCTGATTCCAGAATTGAACTTGAACCGTCTATTTTCATGCAACTTCTAGTGAAATTTAAAACATAATATGTATAATAACAATCATGATAAACCACATGATCAAGATACAAGATAATTGTTAAGTCTTTGATGTCCTCTAATCATTATTAATAATATTTAAAAAGAGAATAGTAAAAGAAAAACAATCCATTCAGGGAAAAAGTAAAAGGGAATGATCTGGAGATGGTCCACATTAGAAACCTAACATAAAAGAATTTATCATGTTAGTGAATAATTAACATTCAGGAATTATTATCATAATTTGAAATACCACAAGAACTTAACCAAGATCTCTTAGAAAAACTTTTGTGTTCATGTGGATCCATTTAGCAGCATCATAATACAACCAGAGTAGTTTTATGTTAGAAAGCTTCAAATTTGTGTATACTATGATTATTTTAAATTGCTATTTCTAGATAAAGCTGATACAGTGGATACAAAAATCTCTACTTTAAGGATGTTATAGCATCTAGTTCAGATCATTTATATGTTACAAACAACTACAACAATTTTTATCACAAGTAAACAAATGAAAACAACAAGAAAATCCTCAAGAGAATAGATTTTCCAAGATGTGGTTTCTTTGAGACATTAGATCGAACACGTTGCAAGCATTCTTGTATTCAACTTCATTTATGAACATAAACATGAGTATAGAAAGCATTAACCATCAAAAAGTGTTTGTCAACTTATATAAGATAAAAAATTAAACAATAAAGTAACATAACACCAAATATGTTTCTGAAATTAGGGTTTCAAAACTAAAAAACGAAATACACTATTAAGAAAAGAAAATAATCAAACAATGAGTACTAAAGTCAACTTCACCTGCGTCCATTTGACTTGAAATTATACACATTCCTCTTCAAATTGATCATGATTTTAAAAGAATTGAAGAGGCAGAAGGTAAAATACGATGAATCGCTGATTTCCAGAACCTATAATAAGGGTTTACCTGCTTTGTTCTTCAGAGGTAAAAGGGGATACGAAACCTGAACAAAATACGATCGATTATACAATATGTTTGCTTCACACCAACAAGAATTTTGAAGAGAAAATGCGAATAGTTGGACTGAAATTTAGAGCAATGGAGGAATAAGCTTCAAGAACTAAACGAGGGTTCCAGAAAACTAGGGTTTGACAATCCAGCCCTTCAAACCCTTACCCTTTACAGGAAAAGTAAATTAAAGTTCTAGTTATTCACAAAAATGCCACCGCCTCCATAATAAAAAAAAAATCTGGATTAATTACAGCCATCTATTTTTTCAGATTAATGGTCAAGATTAGTCCTCACAAAAATAGGAGTCCTCACCCGATCGTCTTTCTATATATATATATATATATATATATATATATATATATATATATATATATATATATATATATATATATATATATATATATATATATATATATATATATATATATATATATATATATATATATATATATATATATTTATATTTATATAAATTACTATTTATAGCCAAGGAAACACTTTGCCCACTATATCAAATCTCTCTCAAGGAGTACCTAAAACTTATAATTCCTCTATCTATCACCCTCTATCTCTATCTTGGCGCATCTTCAAATTTTGGAGAAAGAGGTAAATAATATATAATGATCCATTTTTGCACTAATCTTCTATGATAGAATGTTTGTTTAATATTCCATTATCTTAGTTGATCTTATTCTATATACATTAGTTTGCTAAAAATATATAGCTAGGATCTATAAGAGAATTCACGGTGCAAAGATTTCTTAGGAATCGGTGTTACTAGTTGTGTGTGATTTACTTGTACATATTTTATGACGATTCTTAGTGTGCTTTAGATATACCACAAATAGTTAGATTGTCGTCGCACATAAGTTTTTTTTTTGTGCTTGTTAGTGTGCGTGATATATTTAACAAATGGTTCGATTTTCACTGGTTATCAACTCCATATGTTTGCAGCTAAATATGAATTCACGAACTACCTTGAAATTCATTCAACAAAACGATGCACATGTCAACACGATACGCTAGTTCAATTGCTTAATCGAAAATAAAACAATATGAATAAGAAGCAGGTTTTTTATTTGTATTTGAAATAGTTTTTGATTTGTGTTTGAATTATTTCATAACGCCTATTCCAAGAGCAAAAACATGATTTCAATTTCGAGATGATATTTTCATGAGAAGCATGTGATATGTAATTGTCATTTTCTATTCATCATATTTGAGAAACATGCATGTTAAATGTTTTTATTAACTTAGACATATTTTTTCTCTCTCTCTCTTACTATATATATATATATATATATATATATATATATATATATATATATATATATATATATATATATATATATATATATATATATATATATATATATATATATATATATATAATATATATATATATATATATATATAGAGAGAGAGAGAGAGAGAGAAACACAGAGACGGTCTAGAATGGTAGAGAACCTAAAAAAGTGCGAGAACCTAAAAATTATTTTTGAACTTTTTTTACATGATATATTTAAAAAACAATTATAGCAAAAAAAAATTATTTATAGCGACTAAGAGTTTTAAAAAGCTAACAAAAATCAACTTTTTGATGTTATCTGGCTAGAACCTAAAAATTACTTTTGAACTTTTTTTACATGATATATTTGAAAAACAATTATAGCAAAAAATTTTATTTATAACGACTAAGAGTACTAAAAAGCTAATAAAAATCAACTTTTTGATGTTATCATTTGTACTTACCTGTGTGTGAATGTGTATGTGTTATATATATATATATATATATATATATATATATATATATATATATATATATATATATATATATATATATATATATATATATATATATATATATATATATATATATATATATATATATATATATATATATATATATATATATATATATATATATATGATACAAAAAAATTTGTAAGACATGCGGAACCAATCCTAACAAATCATTTCGTGTGTCAGCAACAAATTTTTAAAAATAGAAAATTATTGGAAAACTATATATATATATATATATATATATATATATATATATATATATATATATATATATATATATATATATATATATATATATATATATATATATATAATTTTCGTTATTCTTTATCTTGAAAAAATAAAAGTATTAATAATTATTATAATATTCTATGTAATATTTTTATAGAATATTACATATATTAGTAATATTGTATTTGAATATTACCTACAAACTTTTTTTAAATCCTTTATAATATTTTATTATAAGATTACATGTTTGATATTATATATTATGTGCAATATTCTAATACAATAATGTAGTTTGACATAGGGGTGGAAATCGGTTCGGTTTTCGGTTTTCTCGAATCGATTTCCTCGGTTTGAAAATATTTTGGTCTAAACCGTAAACCGAACCAAATCGAAAACCGAATTCGAATTCGGTTCAGTTCGGTTTGAGACCAAGGAAACCGAATTTAAAAAAAAATAAAAAAATTTCCAAAAAGAGTAAGGGCAGAAAAGTAAATAAGTAAATTTTATATAATATAACATATATTTTAATTACTTATTGAATAATATTCGGTTTTTCGGTTCGGTTTGGTCTTAACCACGGGAGACCAAAAACCAAACCATAAACCAAATTCCAAATTCGGTTTGGTCCGAGACCAAACCGAAAACCAAATTCAAATATGGTTTGGTCTGAAATCAGTTTCGGTTCGGTTTGGTCTTCGGATTTTTCGGTTCCAAACCAAATAACTTCCACCCCTAGTTTGACATTGATTTTTCATATGATTTTTAAGATTTTTTATTTTTCAATTTTTTTGGATAAAGAAAGTAATAAAATTTATTAATAAATATTTTTTTATTTTTAGATAATATAATCTTTTTTGTTATTTGATCTAAAAAATAAAAGGCTAGGATTCCATCTCCATGTTTCACAAATTTCTCTTAAGTTTTTAATGAACCTCTATCTCTCTCTCCCTATGTGTATGTTGTGTATGTGTGTGTGTATATATATATATATAATAAATAAATATATATATATATATATATATATATATATATATATATATATATATATATATATATATATATATATATATATATATATATATGTTACTTTAAGTTATATAATATACTATATATAGCCAAGGAAACACTTTGCCCACTATATCAATCTATCTTAAGGAGTACCTAAAACTTATAATTCCTCTTTCTATCACCCTCCATCTCTATCTTGGCGCATATTTAAATTTTGGAGAAAGAAGTAAATAATGTATAATGATCCATTTTTGCATGAATCTTCTAGGATAGAATGCTTGTTTTCTATTCTATTATCTTAGTTGATGTTCTTCTCCACACTCACGACTTTCAACTACAAAATTGAACTGAGAGAACATTTAGAAAATCATACATTAATTAGCTAAAATATCTAGGTAGTATCCATAAGAGAACTCGTAGTGGAAATATTTCTTAGGATCTGGCGTTACTTGTTGTGTTCGATTTACTTATACGTATTTTATGACGATTCTTAGTGTGCTTTAGATATACCACAAATAGTTAGATTTTCATCGCTCATAAGTTGTTTTTTTTTGGTGCTTGTTAGTGTGCTTGAAATATTTAAGAAATGGTTCCATTTTCATTGCTTATAAACCCTAGATGGTTTTAGTTAAATTTAAATTCATGCACTATCTTTAAATTCATTCAATAAATATGATGCACATGTCAACACGATATGTCAGTTCAATTGCTTAATAGAAAATAAAATGAAATGAATAAACATTTTTATTTGTATTTGAGTTAGTTTTTTATTTTTATTTGACTAATTTCATAACGCCCATTCCAAGAGCAAACACATGATTTCAATTTCGAGATGATATTCTAATGAGAAGAATGTGATAGGTAATTGTCATTTTCTATTTATAATATTTGAAAAAACATGCATGTTAAACGTTTCTTTTTAACTTACACTTACTCTCTCTCTTTATATATATATATATATATATATATATATATATATATATATATATATATATATATATATATATATATATATATATATATATATATATATATGTATGTATGTATGTATGTATGTATGTATGTATGTATGTATGTATGTATGTATGTATGTATGTATGTATATATATATATATATATATATATATATATATATATATATATATATATGGTTAGATTTATCTAAGTAAAGAAGATTTTTTAAGACATTAAGACTCAATACTGAGTAATCATTTCGTGTGTGAACAAAAAAAGTAAAAAATAGAAATTTAATGGAATACTTTGTAAAAATTATATATATATATATATATATATATATATATATATATATATATATATATATATATATATATATATATATATATATGATTCTTTTCGTAGGATTGCATTATATATTAAAAAAATATTCTTTTAATTTTTTTAATCCTAAAAATGAATGGGTAGGATTGCATTATATATTAAAAATTCTTTAGAATATTCTATTATAATATTACACGTTTGATATTATATATTAAAAAAATATTCTTTTAATTTTTTTAATCCTAAAAATGAATGGATAGGATTGCATCCCTATCTCACACAAAATTCTCTAAGTCTTAAATGAACCTTTATCTCTTTCTCTCTATCTGTGTTTTCATTATATATATATATATATATATATATATATATATATATATATATATATATATATATATATATATATATATATATATATATATATAATGAAAATTTTGAATGATTAAAATTACCAATTTACCCATATGAATAAAATAATAATATACATCAACAACCATTAAAAACTTTAAAAAATACATACCACTTTTTACAAAATTGAACAACAAATACAAAAAATATCACAATCTTTAACAGAAATGATTTATCTTATATCTAAAATGACAAGAAAACCTGTTACTAAATGAAAATAAAAACAATATATTTATAGAAATTAATTCTAATGTTGTTAGCCCTTTAATCTAATGTCCTTGTTTGCTTAACATAGCCATGAATAAGTGCACAGGTATAACATAAACTTGATAATAAGAACCGTGTTTGATGACTGTCAAGGAAAACCTACACCATAATGATTTTCCATGAACGTAAATCAATGTTACATGAACATATATCAACAAACACAAAGCCCCAAACACATGCGAAAATCAGCAACATACCTCGGCAAGATATCAAAAATTTCATGTCTTTGATGCAGCAGCGACGGCGACTTGAGGCAGCAGCTACGGGGGCAGCGGAGATTTGATGCAGCAACATGGTTAAGCAGCGGCGAGGAAAACGTGAGCAGCGACCGGCGATCGGTCACCGGAAGAGAAGCAGGGCGGCGGCGCCGACGGCAGCTAGAGCAGCAGCCGCGATCGACGGACTGTGGTGGAAGGAGGGAGTTGCCGATGGTATCTCTCTTTAGTGGAGGAGTGTTTACGTGAATAAAAGAAAGAGGGATGAAAATTAGGTTAAAAGGGTAAATTTGTAATGTTTGGAATAAAAAGCCATTCAGACTTGTCTTTCCCTTCTAATGGTTCAAAGCATATTAAGAAGCTCTGTTTCATTCAGATGTGGTGTTTTTGCATATCAAACGGTCTTAATCATTCAGAGCCTCTTTATGATTCATATTAAGAAGCTATCAAACACACCCTATCCTTTGACTTAAAAACGAGCTTAAGATCGCTGATTTTATTTGATCATTTCATGTAGCCCTTCAAAGTATCCATTGAAGACCATAGAAAAATAAACTTTTACCTTTATCACCGATCCTTTTAGCGCATACGTAAATGATTTTTATTGCACGCCCATATATGAGCATTATCTATGAAAATATTTGAGCAACTTGAAAAAAAAAAAACTGGAAAAGGAAGGCAAGTCTTTTATAAAGGGTTCCTTGCAAATTAACACCAGGAAGTAGGGGCATGAGCATTTATGATGTATGACCTAAATGTTTTGCTATTTATATTGTAGTTTGTAGAAAGCCTAGTATCTAGATATATAATTATAATCAAATAAATCGACAGACATACAAACATAATGCATAAATACACAAAGACACAAGTCTTCTTATGTATTAATATAGATATACTCACTTTACTTCTTCTGGCTATTTGCAAACTCTTATATGACAGAAACCACATGAAGCGTAAATGACTTTGTCAAAGTTTATCGTTCGTACCTTACGGCGCTAGATAAAACATTATATTTGTATCTGATGTCGGACAATCTACTGTGTTTTTGTTTTGGACTATGTGGTTTCAGATTCTCTTTAGTATATCGAAATATAAGATTCGGGATTAGAATTTGGCTTTGACTTTCCATCCATAGATTTATGCTTAGCTAGAATGCATATTATATAGAAAACAATATAAATCTGAACACATATGTTGGTCATACTTGTCTGTTCTAGTTGTAAGTAGAGTTAATTATAATCTTGGTAATCGCTTTGTGTTATTATAAGCTAAAAACCATAACCTTCTCTTGAAATATGGTTTATAAATTCTTATGTAATTACAGTAATAGGTTGATAGATGTCGAGTGAGGCAGGGCTTGGACTAGCTCCTTGTTGAGGAAATTTGTTCATTTAATACTTTTCATATTAACAGCAACAATATATTTTTTTTAAGCTACCAAGATACGTAAATTATTTATCTAATATGTAATGATCAAGCTAACATGTTGAATGTTTTCCTTCAGGAAAAATGGCATCTACTTCAAGAGATGATGCTACTCAGAAAAGTTCTGATGGAAATATCTTCATTTCATGGAAAGAAACAGTTGGCAATGAACCTGGTGGTGATCGACGAATTGAATTCTTTCTTCAATTAGAAAATTTCCTGTGGATATTAGCTGTGATTGGTGTAGAGACCAGTGATCACCGAATGGAATATGTAATTGATCCAACCTTCTACTCGCAATATAAAAAAGATCTTAAAAGCTTAGGGAAGGGAGAATGGAAAAGGAGGTGTGATGTTGTGGTTTGGATCAAGGCACAGATGTCTGATGGACCATTCAGTGAAAGTAATTACAACATGCTTAGTGATGAAAGTGAACACATTTATCAGGTAAATCCGAACGATTTCTAATTCATAATAAATGCTAAAATTCAATCTATATAAAGTTCTGTTGAAAGAAAATTATAACTACATTAGTATCTGTGGTTATCTGTAATATTGTAAGTAACCATTTAGAATTACATGATAATAATGAAGGTGGAATAATTTATGTTTACCATTCAGGTCGTGGCTGCCGGTGACTTCAGTATGCTCATTGACAGTGAAGCAACTCTAGTAAGTATTCTATAATAATCCAGGCCATGATAATCTTAGATGTATTATTGACTCCAAAACATTTATTGGATATCATCTAGGTTCATGCATGTAAATTTACATTTTAGATTTGGTAACAATATGTTCCTAATAGAATGAAGGTCCTTAATCTAGGACTTGCAGCATAAATTGCAGCGTTTTACCACTTGAAATTTCTCACCATCTGATTTGTAGGTTATTCCTAATTAACTCCTATTTTTGCATAGGCGTTTCCATCAGGGTATAAAGAGGCATATTCCATACCGCCAAGCGTCCAAATGGTTCTCAAACATGGAGCTAGAAATTTTTATGTAATGGTTGAAGATGGGCGCTTGACACAGGGATGGAATTATTTTGTTAGGGAGCATGAAATAAAATGTGGGTATTCTGTCAAGTTTCAGTTTTGCGGCTGCTCCACCTACGAGATTGAAATATTTGACTGGAAAAAGGGCAAGAAGGTTTATCCGTGGTCAAATCTTGAATATCATGAGTGGATATAGTGGAGTGACCATAGCTTCGTATGGTGTTGGATGATGATCAACGTTTGCGCGTTTTATATTTGCCGAGGATAATCTTGGACATGTTTCCTTTTGTTGAAGATAATGTTGAAATAGCGAATAAATTTTCCTTTTTTGTTTATCTCATCATGTCACTCAACATAATAATACAAAAATGCAGACAAATTATAGCATCAACTTACTACATATGTAGTTTCTTCATTAATCACTTCACTCTTCACTTCGTAGACTTCTCACTAGCTTGCTAGACTTTTCACATTTTAGTAGGTTATATGAACCTTGATACAAAAGAACACATGATAAAAGTTTCTCCATTAATATATCATGCAAGTTAATTTACTTTAATTAGTGCCAACATCACACCTAAATAAACTTGTTCCTTGCTCCATTCTTCTAATTTTTCTACTTATTATCTTAAACACGTGTCAACTAACCGACTTTATAAAAATATTCGTCATTTGATCCTCTGTCTTACAATACTTTAACATGCTACAACAAAATGAAGATGTATACAACTAAAAAGTAATGACTTATGGGACACCTATTAAGTAATACCTAATGCAATCTATAAAGTGGCTCCCTTATGCATGAAGCAACACCTGAGGCTCATGCAACACATGTGTAGTGCCACCTAATACAACACTTTACGGAATGCTACATTATGTAAAGGTTCCTTAGGCATATTGGAACACATTTTTAGAAAAATTCAACATGTTTCTAAAAGTGTTGTATGTATCTTATAGATGCAACACTATTAATTTGCAACGCCTTTAAAGCAAGAGCAATAACTTTTACACCACACACAACACTTTTTCCTGTTATCATAAACCTTTGGTCACTAGTACACGAAACGGATATAGTCACACAAAAATACCATGGACCATATCTCTTTAGTCACACAATTTTTTTTCATCCAAAGTGTGACCAAAGGTCGCGTCATTTTAGATACTATACAACTACATTTGTTTTGTGTGGCTGTATCAATCGAAAAACCGTGACCGTATCTAAAAAGTGTGACTAATGGGTATTAGTTTTTATTAACTTAATGAAGCATTTCGACTGAAACTGTGGCTAAAAGATGTTTATAGACACACAACACAACTGGTTTTTTATGGTGCTATTTTGAATCAAATTACGAAATGAATCAATTTTATATGTGGTTTTTACTATTTTTTAGTCACACAAAAATCAATTATTGAGCCTTTAGTCACATACTATTATCCAAACCGAAAGTGTTGTTGTATCAAGTATTTTCTTCAATAACTGTGGTCATAAACTGTTTATAGACACTCATGTAAATTTTGATAGTGACTAGCGTTCATGATTGGATACACGAACTTCCTATGACTGTGGTCGTTGCTTTGGTTTAGACATATTATTTGACTTGTTAGACACATGAAATTAAGGAATGAAAAATGTTGTTATAATAAAGCATTTTTTCAAATAAGTGTTGTCATAAAGTCTTTCCAGACACACATGTAAATATTGATAGTGACTATAATACATCCAATTGTCACCTGAAGTTCTTTTAACTGTGGCCATAGCTATTATTTAGTCATGAAACGACTGCTTGTTTGAGACTTTAGCCACATGTAACTAAGCAAATTGTGGCCAAATGTGTTGATGTAATCAAACATTATTTCGAATGACTATGGCCATAACCTCTTTGTAGACACATACATATGACTTTATAAGCTTACTAACTTTTCTTAAGCGAAGACTTTATAAGGCAAATGGTTTTCAATTGTTTGAGCCTTTCAAAGAACGTGGATTTTTCTAATGGTATTTGTGATTTTATTTCTTGAATTTTTATGTCCCAATTCTTTTATTTTTCAATCTTCTTCCCGTCCATGGTGAACGATGAATAACATGTAACACCATATATTGTAAGCTACTAATAAGTAAGTGGTGTAGTGAATTGGCTTAATATGGGTAGACGAAAAAGTTTGGTACAAACTAAGTGAAACAGTGCATTTAGCGGCGCCACCATATGTTTGTAGCACCGCGATGGTGTGCAAGTATGCGATGGTGAGACGATACTCTTAGTAATGTAATATATAGTTTTAGCAGTGTGCTTGTTTTCTAGACAGAAGCCTTTTAAGGCCTTAAGTCGGTCATCTAGTCTTTTGTCTACTCATTTTTTTATATCTGAGAGACAAGGGTGAATTGAGAAGGATTCTAAGAGTTTTGTAGCTGGTGGAAACTGGAGTATAAACACCAAAAGAATGAGATTTGTGCATCCTACCATCATGCTAATGCTTTAGTCTTTGAAAGTATTATTAATTTTGAGCTATGATAAGTTATGTGACTATAAAACTCTAGCTGTTGTTAGCCTTTGAGGTCACTAAATCCAGTAGTTAGTTGTAGAAATAATAATATGGAATTGTGACTAATTGAAGTCAGAATATTAGTGAAAGTGGCAAGATTAAGGGTTTATTGTTGATCTTAAGTATGTTAAGAGTCAAGTTAGAAGCTACAATATCTTTGTTAGTGAAAAGAGGTTGAAAATGTGGCTGCAAATTGATATAGAGCACTTCAAAATGCGATTCTGGTGTTGTGTTCTATTCTTGGTTAGCGGTGCGATGACCACTTGGTCACGACGTGATGGAAGATTTTCATGGATAGCGGTGTTACCATTATGTTCACGGTGCTATGCCCCCTGATCAGTAGCAAAATTTAGTTTTTCATGGGGTTATGGTGTTTGCCTCAATGGTTAAAATATGTTTAATATGGTGTTTAGAAATGATTGGAACCGAGGAAACAAGGGAGCAACATTAGTCGGAAATTCTAAGACTCGCTAATTAAGGTGAATAACTTTACATAACATTGTTTTTATGATAGGATGCATGCTATACTTTGCTTAAATGGTAGATACTTGGATACTAACTATCTGATGGACTTTAGTATAAAATATAAATACTTGTATGTATGTGATGATGGTGACCATTAGAATATAACACATAAGGAGGAGTTTGTGTTAATACTCATGTGATGAATCCTATTAGTTAGTTTATGTGATGAACCATGTAAAGGTCGCAAGATAGTGAATCTTAGAAATGAGTAGTGATTAGTATATGTTGTATATGGTAACAAGACAAAAATTATGTGACTATATATGGTCAGTTGGTTCAGGAACTAGGTGGATGCATAATGAGTACTTTTCATGCCACTTGGTGTATGTTGCATGGTCACATAACGTGTACCTTGTGATTGTGTGTAGAAATTGTTAATGTGGTTTCATAACGAGTACCTTGTGGTTATGCGTTATAATTTTCAATGTGGCTACATAACGAGTACTTTGTAAATATGTTGAATGTGGATAGTCGAAACGAGAATAGTAAACGAGTATTGTATGCTAGTGAAGGATACTCGAGGTGGTTGTCTACGATGGTATGTTTATAATGAGATATTGCATGGTATTGTAAGGTTACTAAGCTTTATAGCTTACACACGTGTTTTTGTGGTGCTGTGTAGGATTATAAGTAATGTAGCGCCCGACTCGGATGGTGACGTAATTTCTGAAGATATCTTGTTATAGTTTCTAGAGCACATGATTACATTGCTGTATTTTATAAATTATAAACGAGAAAATTTGGGGTGTACTCTGTGCTGAAAAACTGTCGTTACATATCATACTAGTTTTAGCAAACAAATCAAGACCAAAAGTGTGCGATGTCCTCATTTATATGTATAGAAGAAGTCTTTCATCTAATATATATATATATATATATATATATATATATATATATATATATATATATATATATATATATATATATATATATATATATATATGTTCAATTATAAACTATAACTATTGTGTGATTGTAAGACTCATTGTGGACCAATCATCATCTAAGGACAAATTAGTCAATTTATAATTTATAATTTTAAATTCCATTAATCAATTAACTAAATTTCCTAAATTAAAGGCTATATTTATGGAATCAAAAAAGAAATTGTCTCATCTCTTTTCTTAAACCACGAACAACGTTACTTTTCCCATCATCTGCCACCTACCGCCGTCTTCAATGTCAACCACCAACACCGCCGTCTTCAACGTCAACCACCAACACTGTCGTCTTCAACGTCAATCAGTTACAAGAGATGACAAAAGAGGCGTTAAGGACCACCCACAAGCACCATCAGCCTCTGTCTCTCACTCTCAGACCTCCATGTTGTCGTCTTCCTCAGATGGTAGCATCACCGCCGACGGTCAGCGACTTTACTGCCTCTGGAGACCTTGACTGATCGCCAACAGCAACAATTTCGTTGCTGTCTATCCGTTTCGACTCGTCTGTCCCTCTATCGTGTATCCATCTCTCACTCGATGTCTCTTCTCTCTCGTTATTGGTGCTGGAACGCGTATCCCTCCCTCTCACCCAATGTCTCTTCTCTCCCTTCTCTCTCGTTATGGTACAATATTAACTACATTCTTCAATAATAAGCGTGTCTATAAAATATGTAAACTGTATATTCTTTTCTACTTAGCATTCTTGGAGAATAGAAAAAAATAACAATATATACTACACATATTATATTCTTGAAGAATGACTTTTACAGTAAAGAAATCCATTATTCCTGTATTTGGGTCTAAGACTTGTTCGTCAGATCTCAGGAGAGAAATAAAGAGAAATCGGGATGAAGAAGGAAGTACACACACCTCCGATCGGTGAAATCCCACCAAATTAGAAGATAAATAAATGATCATTTTTTTAAAATTTGATTAATATACTAAAATACCATTTTTAGAGGTTTAATTGTAAAAACCGATTTATAAATTGTCATATAGTTACGATTAGGCCACTGCATCTAAAACCGTAGATTATTTCGATCGAACGTTCCATAATTCATCATACATTCACACAATAAATGTAATTTACATTTAATCCTATATATATATATATATATATATATATATATATATATATATATATATATATATATATATATATATATATATATATATATATATATATATATATATATATATATATATATATATAGATGTAAGTTCAAATACATTCAGCAATTATTGTGTGATTGTAGGACCAATTCTGGACCAATCAACATCTATGGGTAAATTAGTCATTATATTAATTAATTAATTGAATTACCCAAATTAAATGGCTACAATTAAGGAATGAAACCTAGAAATCCCTATTAACACGTCATTGTGGTTCACCGGTTTCTAAACTCCGCCTCTGCATCTCAGACCTCCGAATCGTCGTCTTCCTCAGCCGGTATCACCATCGCCGACGGTAAAGCCGCCTCCGGTGGCCTTCACCGATCGCCGACAGCAGCAATTTCGCTGCTGTCCGTCCGTTTCTCCTCTTCCAACAAAGGGACTTTTATAGTAAAGAAATGACTTTTACAGTAAAGAAATCCATTATTCCTGTATTTGGGTCTAAGACTTGTTCGTCAGAAATAAGGAGAGAAATAAAGAGAAATCGCGATGAGGAAGGAAGTACACACACCTCCGATCGGTGAAATCCCACCAAATTAGAAGATAAATAAATGATCATTTTTTTTAAAATTTGATTAATATACTAAAATACCATTTTTAGAGGTTTAATTGTAAAAACCGATTGATAAATTGTCATATAGTTACGATTAGGCCACTGCATCTAAAACCGTAGATTATTTCGATCGAACGTTCCATAATTGATCCTACATTCACACAATAAATGTAATTTACATTTAATCCTATCTCTCTCTCTCTCTCTATATATATATATATATATATATATATATATATATATATATATATATATATATATATATATATATATATATATATATATATATATAGATGTAGGTTCAAGCAATTATTGTGTGATTGTAGGACCAATTCTAGACCAATCAACATCTAGGGGTAAATTAGTCATTATATTAATTAATTAATTGAATTACCCAAATTAAATGGCTACAATTAAGGAATGAAACTTAGAAATCCCTATTAACACGTCATTGTGGTTCACCGGTTTCTAAACTCTGCCTCTGCATCTCAGACCTCCGAATCGTCGTCTTCCTCAGCCGGTATCACCATCGCCGACGGTAAAGCCGCCTCTGGTGGCCTTGACCGATCGCCGACAGCAGCAATTTCGCTGCTGTCCGCCCGTTTCTTCTCTTCCAACAAAGGGCATTGAAGGCCGCGAGCGACTTCTATTCGAGAAATGGTGGCAGCGATAACGAAGATAACAATGACGACGACGATATGGAATATGAAGAAGACGATGAAATCGATGACAAAGTGTATGATTTCTTTTGGAAGATGTTCAACGATGATATGGAAGATGAAGAAGACGATGAAATCAAAGGACAAAGTGTATGATTTTCAGGTCTAAGATTGAATGCTTGATTATTATCCGAGAATGGTTCTTTTTTTTTGCACTATAATTTTTTTATCAAAAGGCATTCTCTGAGAATGTCTTTGAGAATTGTTCTTGTTCATTCTCCGAGAATGGTTTACATTAAATTCTCAAAGAATATAGTTATCTTTTTTTTTTCTATATTCTCTATACATATTCTATCTACTATGTATATCAAATTCTCAAAGAATATGGTTATCTCTTTTCACTTATACCCTAACAATTATAACTATTTAATTAATGTATATATTCTCAAAGAATATCGTCCAGCAAAGGGCATTGATGGTGTTACCTGTTATGTTGGTTAGAGCATTCTTAGAGAATGATGTTAAATGTTATGTGGGTTAGGCCATTCTCAGAGAATGGATGTGTATATGTTGGTTAATTCATTCTTAGAGAATGATGTTGCTTAATATGTAGCTTAGGCCATTCTCAGAGAATGGTTGTTGCTTATTCCACTAGAATGCATGCGCATTCCTGTAAACTGCATTTTTGCTCTATTCTCGGAGAATGGGTTTACCAAATCTCACTTTTTAGTGCTTACGAAGAATGCGGGGATGCAAGAAATGATATCGCCGTCGTAGAATCGATTTGAAAAAAATATTCTCTGTTGTTGATTTTGTACGATCTGATTCTTGATCGTGATTCTTGTAACTGAACAAATCGTATCCGTGATATTAGCATGTGAAGATTACATTCCGTTGTTATGTGGTTGTCTATTTTGAAGGTTTTACCCTTATGGGTGTTTTTTAAATTAAAAATAATAAAATTCTTTTTACAAGAATGCCTTTTGATCACATCCATTGATTTTGTCAATCTAACGGTTCAAATTGAGCCCTACAATCACATTATATTTAACAATTTCATTTAATAGTAACTCTCTCTCTCTCTATATATATATATATATATATATATATATATATATATATATATATATATATATATATATATATATATATATATATATATATATATATATATATATATATATATATAAATTTCTTAACCGGTTTTTGCTTTCAAATCGAAAGTTTTTAACCAAATCGAGCCCTAAACAACCAAATCGATTAACGACTATCATCAACACGAAAACCGAACCATAACTGAATAACTCGAATCTAAAAAAACCAATTAAACAATAATTCAGACGATTTTTCGATTTAAACCAAATAATATTCACCTCTAAATAGAGAAAATGAACAAAAACAAAACCAATAGGAGCAATTGAAAAGGAAGTGGTGAATAAGATTAAACAAAGGCCATGTGAAGAACAAAATCGACAAACATATTTAAAAAAAAAAAGAGAATAATTATCCATAACTTTTGATATAAAGACCACATTACTCCTTTAAGCTCGAATTTTCCAAAGAATATGCCATGTTGTGATTGTGTAAGACCAAGATCGCGACGTATCCTTTTACAAAAATCTTCCGAGATTAGAAACCGAGACTCCGAGAGCTGCCATCGATAATTCCAAAGCAACCTGTGTGTCGCCTTCCCCCAATCTGTGTGTATGGTGTGAAATAACTAAAGTAACAACACAAAATATGCTTCGTTAATCTCATAATCTCTTCTCTAATCATGCAATCTTATTCTTGTTGTTCATCCCTTAATTTCCCTCGATTAGGGCTTATACAACCCCTAATTCGATCGCATCAACTCGCCACTAATAGCTTTCCTTACAATGATCATTTTTCTTCCCGTTTCTACTTCAAGCTCGAGGTAAAGTAACCTTGGATTGCTTACTGGTTACTGCAAATCTGCAATCACAACTTGTTTTACTTCTCTGTTTTTCTATGTAACTTTTTTGTGTTGATATTTTCTAACAGCTATCGGCATCGAAAATTCAGAAATATGCGCATTCGTCTACACGCCACAGACTTCTTGTTGTTGCTTCCATGGATTGGGTATCTTCTGCTTGTTTCTAATTTAACGTTTAATCCAAGGTCAACTCCTAGGAATTTTAAGCGTATTCGTCCAAAAACTGAGATGAAAGAAATTATCTACAATGAAAAACCTAATTTTGTACATCGAAGAACCTCTAGATCTACTTGGACACTGAATCGAGTGTGATGCAAACCTTCTCTGGTCGTAATCGTGCAGTTTTCCGTGACATTTATACGTATTTGAAGTTCGAACTATGGAGTTGGGAGTTCGTTTTTCTCCTAATTTGATGTTTCTTAATTCTTAGTGATCTAGCATATAGACTGTAATTCTAATTAGTCTTAAGATCTATTCCTTCCACTTTGTATTTCTTATGCCTATTGAGATACCTAAACGGCCATGATCATTAATCACCATAGGGATTAGACTTTGTCAATGCTCATTGATTAGGTCATATCTTGTTTTGTGACATTTTTATGGTTGAGATTTGCTTAAAAGTCTAGTTTATTCGTCTAAATCATTAATGTCCTCCTATCCTAACACATAGTGTAGTAGGAATACTTCAACTTTTATTAAAAGATTAGGTCATATCTTGTTTTGTGACATTTTTTAAAACTTTCTTTGATTTTACAGGACATGTCTAGTTTTTCACTAGATGATAGAGCTGACAGTGATGGATCAATTGGATACTCATTTTCATCAAGTGAAGGTGAAGAAAGTGATGGAGATATTATATTGAATCCAATCAATGATGTTGATATTCCAACATCAAGGGATGATGCCATAACATCTGCTCAGAAGTTTGGAATGATTGGTAGATCTCAGAGGAAAAACAGGTAAGAAATAGCAACTTACTTTCATATTTTTGTTTATTATAGCGTCCTACTTTCATATCATCCTAATCCAACATTGTATATTGAAGAATAAAGTCATAAACCTAATTATAGTAATCTCATTTAAATACGAAGCAATTTTTATTGCTATAATTGAGTAGCTTTTCAAAGTATGATGTCCTATAAGAAAAAAGACGAAAGTACAATGCTATAATACTGTACATTAATCAAAGTACAATGCTTTAATAACAAAAAGAGTAAATTACAGTTTAGGTCCCTGTGGTTTACACCAAATTACAGTTTTGGTCCTAGTTTTGAAATTCTTGAACCGGTAGTACTTGTGGTTCCAAAAATTTCACTTTTAGTCCCTATGGTTTCCAAATATATCACTTTTGGTCCCTGAGGTTTACACAAACGATAACAAAGGGACCAAAAACGAAAGATTTGGAAACCACATGGACCAAAAGTGAAAGATTTAGAAACCACAGGGACCACCGGTGCAAGATTTTCAAAACTAGGACCAAAATTGTAATTTGGTGTAAACCACATGGACCAAAACTTGTGGTTCCAAAAATTTCACTTTTAGTCCCTATGGTTTCCAAATATCCCACTTTTGGTCCCTGAGGTTTACACAAACGATAACAGAGGAAGGGACCAAAAACGAAAGATTTGGAAATCACATGGACAAAAAGTGAAAGACTCAGAAACCAACCACAGGGACCACCGGTGCAAGATTTTCAAAACTAGGACCAAAACTGTAATCTGGTGTAAACCACATGGACCAAAACTTGTGGTTCCAAAAATTTCACTTTTAGTCCCTATGGTTTCCAAATATATCACTTTTGGTCCCTGAGGTTTACACAAACGATAACAAAGGGACCAAAAACGAAAGATTTGGAAACCACTTGGACCAAAAGTGAAAGATTCAGAAACCACAGGGACCACCGGTGCAAGATTTTCAAAACTAGGACCAAAACTGTAATTTCGTGTAAACCACAGGGTCCAAAACTGTAATTTACTCTAACAAAAATATCGAAAGTACACTAAAAGAATTTAAAGAATGGAAATAAAACTATAAAAGTACGTTGCTATTTCTTCCATTTAACTCAAAAACTTCCATTGCAGGATTAAATACGGAATTTTCATCAACATCGGTCTAGTCACATTTCTAACAATCCTTCTACTACTCTTAGACTCGCACGCGTGGCGCATAGTCAGACTTCCACTACCGCCATGTCACCTAATATGCCCATTCATGGCCTCATCAATTTTAGTATCATGTGCTGGCTACATTTGTGTCCCTCTATTTAGACTTTCAAAAATGCAACAAATAATCAGCAAATGGCCAGCTAGACATTCCTCTAAAAAAGGAACCGCAACAATGGGCGGATTGTTCCTTATTCCTATTGGTGTAATTGTTGCGGAAGTTTTAGTCGGTTTTAGCTCTATAGAAGTTTCCGGAGCTTCTATTGCAACCGTTGCATTTGGCACAATTGGATTGGTTGATGACTTTTTGAGTTTGGTGAAAAGGCGGAAGGATGGGTTGTCTCCTTGGATAAGAATTTTGTTGGAGGTAAAGGATTTTAGTAATTATTAGTATGAGGATGAGAAGGGCGTTTTTGTCTTTTTGCATAGACGAGAGATTGAGAGGGACTCGTGTTATGACTTTTGGGGTGGGAGAAAAAAATGCAATTTTTGTCTCGTTGACATCGGTCTGAGTTCGAGTCCTGGTCCAATGCGCGGTATTGTAGGAGGGTATTTACGTCTTTTGCACAGATGAGAGATTGAGAGGGAATTCGTGTTCCGTATTGTTTTTATGGGACGAAAATTACAATATTTGTCCCATTGACATCGGTCTGTATCCCATTTACAAGCTTTCTAGGGAAATTTTTTACAATGATGAGGAGGGTATTTTCGTCTTTTGCAATTTTATTTTTGTGGGACAAAAAATTGAAATTTTTGTCAATTTGACCATTTGACATCATTTACAAGCTTTTCTAGGGAAATTTTTGACGATGATGAGGAGGGCATTTTCGTCTTTTGCAATTTTTGTGGGACAAAAAGTTGCAGTTTTTGTCATATTGACAATTTGACATCAGTCTGAGTCCCAGTCCAATGCGTGCCAAATGCGGTATTACCTGATCGTAGGAGGGCATTTATGTCTTTTGTACAGACGAGAGATCTCGAGAGTCCCTGTTCCATCTTGTTTTGTGAGACTAAGAAAATGCAATTATTATCTTATGACGCCAGTCTTGTCCAATTCGCACCAAATACACGATGTCATGTGGGAGGTGGGCATTTACGTCTTTTGCACATATGAGAAAGTGACAACGAGTCTTTGTAAACCTACTTGTTTGGTGGGACCAGAAATTGCAATTTTTTTCCCATTTATATCCGATCAATGCTAAACATGTATTGTCATGTTGTGATGAGGATGAGGGTATTTACGTCTTTTGCACATGTGAGTTCTTACTTGAAGTTTTATTGGACAGGTGGCAGTTGGAACATGGTTCTATTTTTGGTTATGTGCCAGGAATATATCATCACCGTACAGCATGTATACTTTCTTGTATCTATTTTGATGGTAACTCTAATATCTTTCTTAAATACATCAAAATAAATCCTACATTCTTCCATATTTCCGCCATGATTCTAGAACTATAATTTTTTACAAAATTATCACCAAAGACCACTTAAAATAGTTTATAACATCATAAACGATAACTACTCTAGTGAACTATAAATCAAGGGTTAAATGCAAGAAATAGCAACGTACTTTCATTGACAATTTGTACGTTGTGCATATGGGATTGTACTGTCAACAATGTTCAATGACAAAACTACCCTTTATTTCTCGCAGTAAAATGGTGGTGCCGCTACCTCTACCGCTAGGGCTCGTGTGCATGGGCGGTTCTTATTTATTATTGACTTCTTTCTGCTTTGTGTCAATGGCAAACGCAGTCGAGTTGACCGACGGTCTCGATGGATTAGCTGGCGGAACCGCCGCCCTTTCATTTATCGGAATGTCAATTGCAGTCCTTCCAATTTGTTCAGGTTTCCACTTTCCACCCCTCCCTTTCACAAAATATTCTAAAAGCATAATGTACTTAACCACTACTTTTTTTTGTTAAACCAGATCTTGCGGTATTTGGATCATCAATGGCGGGAGCTTGTGTCGGTTTCCTTTTTCACAACCGATACAAAGCTTCCGTGTTCATGGGCGATACCGGAACTTTAGCATTAGGTGGGGCCCTCGCTGCAATGGCGGCTTGTACCGGAATGTTCTTTCCGTTACTCATATCATCCGGAATCATAATCTTGGAAGCACTTTCGGTTATATTACAGGTATCATGATTATCATGTTGGGCTTTTGTCGTAAAAGTCCTTAAGTTTTTCGAAAATGTTCGGTTTTATCCTTTTATGGATTTTATGTCCACTAAAGCCCAAAATTTGTAAACTTTTTTTTCCATCTTTTCCTAGAAACCTATGATAACAGGTTTCAGGTTACCTTGAAATTATTTTCGCATAGAAGTCCTTAATTTTTTCGAAAATGTTCGGTTTTGTCCTCCAACACCGCCACCACCCACCACCAGTAGTGGTGGTGGGTGGTGGCGGTGTTGGACATAACCGAACATTTTAAAAAAACTTAAGGACTTCTATGCGAAAATAATTTCATGGTAACCTGAAACCTGTTATCCCTGTTATCCCTGTTATCACACGTTTCAGGACAAAGATGGAAAAAAATTTGCAAATTTTGGGTTTTAGTGGACATAAAATCCATATAAGGACAAAACCGAACATTTTTAAAAAAACTTAAGGACTTTTATGACAAAAGCCCTTATTATGTTAGGTCATTAAATTGGATTCTAATCTGACTAATGCTTGCCAGGTGTCGTATTTTAAGTTCACGAAACGTATACAAGGAATTGGGCGGCGGTTATTTAGAACGGTTCCTTTGCATTACCATCTTGAATCGTTGGGGATAAAGGAGCCTGTTATTGTTGCGGGTGCGTATATTATTTCTTGTGTATTGATGTTATCGGCCGGATATGTGGGGCTTATTTCGGTATAGATTATTCTTTAGTTCTTGTTGTATTTACTTAAATACTGTTACCCGATTTGGTGCGTAAGGTTATAGATGTCATTTACAAAGTTGCTCGTCTATCATCAATTTTGATTGTAGGGTGTTTATTTTTAGTTAACTTAGTTGAACTTGAGTTAATATGTCTAGTTTTATGTGTTAACTTCTTTGTATCAACATGAACCAAAATTCAACCCAACATGACTAATTGTTAGCTCGACGTGCTTGTTATGCAAACCAAACGTTATTGTAATTTGACGTAGTTCTTTTTTTTTTTTTTTTTTTTTAAGGTTAATTGCTCAATGAGTTTTTTTTACTGTTTAATATGTTTTTTTAATTGTAATTTGACGTAGTTCCTTTCTTCATCCATTTCTATACATTCCGCAATAACCCATTCGGACTCACGTAATACACAAACACTTTTATCCTTTCGATTCTTTGACCTTTGACTTTCTTATCCCAATCCACCTCGGAACCTTACGAACAAAACTCTTTCGTTTCTTTTTATTTTAAACCAGGGTTGTAAAAGTCGGCTTAGGCGCTAGGCGGACGGGTTCTGCCTACGATTAGTAGTAGGCGGTCAAGTTAGGCGGATTTGGTCAACAACGGTCAAAATCGGGTTTACGCGGGTCTAGGTAGCCAAATTTTCTATTTTTCAAAATTTAAAATTTTCAAATTTTCAAAAAATTTCAAAATACTCAAAAAATTTCAAATTTCAAATGTTAGGACCAAAAATTGATGGTTTATGCTTGGCATTATATTGCTAAAATCAAGTTTCCATGGGCTGCTGGGCGATTTCGGTCAGGACCGAAATCCCTTTTGATTTCGGTTGTGTTGACCGAAATCCTCATGGATATGAGGATTTCGGTTGTGTTTTGGCCTGTTTTCGGTGGGCTTGGTCCGATGGGCTTAGGGTTTCTAGCATAGGTATATAATGTTTTGTTGTGGCCGTCATTAGGCTAGTTGGTTGTTTTGGAACTTGTGCCTAGAGAGAATATTCTTTGTTCAAGTAATCATAGGATCTTATGTAGTAGACCTTTCTATAATCAAAGTTGTGCATTGAAGATTAATCTCCTTGTGTTCTTATTGTTTTGATTCGATTCACTCATTGGGTTTCCGCACCTTTGAGTGTTTGATTGATACAATTTAGATCTTGTGTGAGTTTGAGACTTACAATTGGTATTAGAGCCTCAAAACCTTGTGTTTTTGGGTGTTTTGGTATCAATCTTTTCAATACCTATGCTTGGATCTTGGAGATTTGGACGTTTTTGGACATTTTGATCGATTTTTGGTGTTAGTGTTCTTGTTTGTTCTTCATTGTTCTTGGTAAATTTGAGATTTTGATCTTCAAAACGCAGTTTTTTTTTTTTGCAAAAAACGGCGTTTTTGGATCTGCTGGGCGTTTCCGGTCCAAATCTGGAGGATTTCAGTGGCGGCGCGAGTTTGCAGCTAGGGTTTTCTTGCAGTTTTTGGCTCGTCAAGTGTGTTTTCGGTCAAGCCCAGTTCGTTTTCGGTGGTTCAATTAGGTTTGTGAAGGTTTTCGGCACTTACTTGGGTTTTTAGTCTGATTTCTCGATTTCGGTCCTTGTTTTCGGTCCAACTGTGTGTTCGGTTGAGGTTTTCAGTCAAAAACCTGGGTTTTCGGTGTGCAGGAGTTTTCGGTCAAAAAAATTTCGAAGTTCTTGGTCGAAAATTTTTGGTCAAAATGGCTACCACGACAAAAGACGCTTGCGAAAAACCATGCACTCCAAATTGCGAAAATATAATCAACAAATATCGTGAACACAATGATCGTCTGGTTAGAGAAGTTTTCAATCTTACGAATGATGTCTACAACGCTAAAAAGAAACTAAAGCCCCTTCAAGAAAAGTTGGAAGCAAGGACATCAGATTTTCACAAATTACAAGCAGAATACAGTGAAAAGAGCTGCCACTATCGGTTCGCGAAAGAGAAAATCGCTGAGTTGACTGCCGAACTTGACGCATTAAAAGCTAAATTCAAAGATGCTGATTTTAATATCAAAAAGTTTGATGCCTCAAGTGCGGTAGTTGAATCAATGATTGAGCACCAGCTAAAGTGGACAAACAAACATGGTGAGGGTCTAGGGTATAAAAGTGCTCCACCTCTGTTTAATGATCAGATCATACTTGCTCGTGATAAAGCTGAACGAGAAAAGGGTAAGCTTGATGATATTGGCAGACTCATAATTGCTGAAATGAAGCCTGCTGAATCAAGAACAACCGAGGAAGTTAAGGTAGAGGTTAAGGTGGATGTTACTAATGTCTCTACTTCCTGTGTAGATGAAGTAATAATGGAAGATGCAAGCGAGGAGGACAAAAATGGTCCTAGCTCTGTTGAAAACTCGTCTAAATCTGATGCTTCATCCTCAACTGTTTCTAATAACTGCACCAAAACCACGTTGCTTCTGTTTCTACAACTTCTTGTGGTGATGTTCCAAATTCAAAAATTCCAATTATTGGAAAATTTAAACCACAGAAGTTTGTGAAAGAAGGTGAAATTCCTGTTGGACAAAGACCTAGTCCTAATAAATGTGATTGTGCTTGTACTTGTGGAAATTACTTGAAAAACATAAAAGGACAAGGACCAAGTCACAACCTCATTTATTTGAAAAGACAAACGTGCTTCAATTATGGGATTGCAGGTTACATTGCCAGAAATTGTCCACATCCCCATTATGTTCCCTACTATGCACAATGTTGGATGAACATGCCAAGAGGAAAATTTTTCAAAAGAAAGCCCTCGAGGTCATGACCATGCGCAGTGGTCGTCATGCGGTCAAAAATAAGAAAATAAGCCTCACTCTCACTTAGCACAGTGGAAGTCAGGGTCGATCCACAGGAGTTACGTGGTCGAGACAGGTGACTGATTACCAACTACAGTGTCACACTACAGTCAGAGGACCTAGTTCCTAGCTTTTGACTACTAATCCCAGAAAAGAGCATAAACTAAACTAAAACTATCAACCAAACCTAGTTACTTACTGAAATCAGAAGTAGATCTCCAATTCAGAAGCAAACAAAGGCAATTCAAACATCAAACACAAACAAAGCATAAACTAAACCAATAACTAAAGTCCAAATGAACAGTCACTGGCTAAGTTCAAACTAAAAGCTAACCCTAGTTGGTCACTGAAATCAGCAAGAGAAATCAGTCCAATCATGGTCATTCAAGCATCCAAACACAAAACAAACATTCACAACCCAATAATAAGCATAAATACCGAAAAACCAACACTTAACTTAAACTGAATGATTATTATTAACTAAAACAGATTCCAAGGTTCCAAAACAGTAACAAATCATCCAAAAACAGAAACTAGAACTAAATATCAATGGTTGTCACTCCCAAAGATACTAGCCTATGATTTCTAACTATTAAACTAAATGAAAATTAAAGATAAAACATAAAAAATACCAATTAATGGTTCTTGAAGCTGGATCTCGGAGTCAAAGAGCCTTGGGGTTCGATTTTACACCAGATCTTCGCTCATTTTTTCGACCTAAAAGTCTCTATTTATAGTTGCAAAAATCTCGAGACCGCGCCGCGCTTTTATGGATCCCGTGTCGCGCGTAGGGGTTTATCCCCGTTTTATCGGAATTTGAATTCTTTCCACCGCCTCGTACCCGCGTCGCGCCTTTATCATTTCCGCGGCGCGCGTACGTCTTTTCCTGATTTTGCCTTGATCTTCAAACTTCTTCCAAATTGCACGCTTTTAGTCCATGTTTTCATTATTTCTTCCCAAACAAGTGCGGGCACGAAAAGTGATAATACCACGATGTATATGATATAATTTCACTAAGAATAGGGCTCAACAACGACTAAAATATGTGATATTACTAGGCGTTGTCAAACACCCCACACTTGTGCCTTGCTTGTCCCCAAGCAAGAGTGTTTTTAATAGATTTTAACTAAGACTCAAACAATTTTTGACTGTGTTCAGTTTCAAAGCTTATTGCCTTATGATTTAGAGTGAAATAGTTCGTGAAAACATAATCAGAGTGTTCTTCGGAATTCATGGCTTTCTAGAGAACCCTTGATTACAAAGTTTCTGTCCACAATGAAGTGTACTTACTCATTCAGATTCTAAAGGCCATAAAAGAACTATCCATGACTTTCGATGTTGTCCGTGTAGCGAGCTTTCAGAAATACCATCCCAGACCAGACGATCTTAGGTGGCAAGGTGCATAAGCCCCACCCATTTTAGACCTACCGGCTCAAACAACAAAGGTCACTGATTGATAATTCCTTCCTAAATTCCAATCCTAAAACAGTCCAATTTTATAACTCCTAAAACTCAACTTATTTGACTCAACTAATAGCATGATCACAACTACATAGTATTTCTTGAAAAATACTAATGCTATAAACAATCACAAACTATTCATTTCAAAATTACAATCTAGTAAAATTTTTGAAAAAGTTGCTAAAATTTTGAAAATCGGTCATTTCTGCAAAAATTTCAAAAAACTACTCTTTCGACCGTCCACACCCCACACGTAAAATCGTACAACATTCCCGTTGTACAAAAATTATTTAGAACAAGGGAGAAAGAGTTACCCCTTTGAACGGTAGATCGCTTGGTTGGTACTCGGTATCACAGGTACAAATACGAACAAAAAGGTCCTCGATTTCGCGTTCTGGAGTTGTAGCGCAACAGTGAACATGCCGGTAATCAAGACAAGTGGAGGGGGCACGGTGACCCCACACTTGCTTGAAACAACTCCTCCCATTTTGGTATAACATGCATGACTCACAAGAAACAATTAAACGCAAACAGAACAAACAAATAAAAAATATAAACAAACAAAAGATAGTAGTGTCATAAGTACAGTACAAATATCCAAAAAGAAGAATAGGAAAAATACATCAATCGCCACCTGGTGGCTTGGAAGAACCAGCCTCATGATCGTGAGCTCGGGCTGGGAATGGTCGGGGGCGGTGTCCCTGCTGTGTGGCTAACTCCAAAAGTACCCCCCGATCCACTCCAACTGCTCCTCCATCTTGGCGACTCGATCCTCCAGTCGCCTCATCTCTGTCGCCTCCGGCTGTGGCTATGGTGCTGGATCTGCTGGTGCCGCCGCTCTCCGGCGTCTCCTGCCCGGCTGGGCGTAAGCTGGCTGGGGTCCTGGGCTGCCTCAGTCGCCATCCTCACAAACTGGCCCGGGCGATGCTGCTCAATAAGCCCCATCTTCTCCAGGGCTCGCGCCGTAGTGCGAACCGGAGGTAAAGCGGTCAAGGATGCCACTACCGGAGCAGTAAGAATCCGGTACGAACGGGCCAAGCGGGTGATGAAATACCCACGTCCCAGAGGACTGCTGGCGGATGCACCCGTCGCACGGGTGGACAGGGAGACAGCTAGGGCGAATGGGAGGTGAAGGAACCTGGAGGGGTCAAGGAGGACCCAGAGATAAGTCATGTCCTCGCCAGACACCTTCTCGCCCCCTCCCTATGCATGATGGAGATGGAGACGATGCGGTGCATGAGTCTGTGAAGCAGATCACGAAGATGGCTCTCTGGATGTCCCCGCCTCGTAGAATACGTTGGACAATGGTGCCCAAACCTCCATATTGGCAGCCCTCTCGGGCTGCCCCTGAATGCACGACGTGAGAAACTGCGTAAAGTGGCGGTGCTGCAGGTCCGCCTCTGTGTATATGCCGGTGCGCCTCCCAAACTCCCGGAGGTTGCACTCCCTGTGCACACCCCCCAATTTGAACCGTACCAGCCTGGAACGGGACTCTGTCGATCCAGGTGCAAACTGGACAGTGGATAAGAACTCCAAGAGAAGCTCGGTGTAGATAGTATCCTCCTCGTTGGCCATACGCCTATCCCAGCCTCGGCACATGAATGAAGCATCCCCGTGGGTCCATGTGCGGTGGAGGAATGGCTCGATCTCTCCCCAAAGTCCTGCGTCTCTGAGGATGTCCCGGTCAATGACCGTCGCCTCAAGAACCCGGCGACCTGCTAGGGCATCCCTCCTCGAACTATACTCCACAGAGCTGACTGGCACCTCGGGAAACTGGAGGAACTGATGATCTAATCTGAACGACATCTGCACAAAAGAGAAAAATTTTGCAATTCAGGTCCTTTTCTTCTCCACCGCACCGCGGCGCAGCCCAAGAACCAGGACGCGGCGCGGCGAGCGGGTGTTTCCACTTTCAGATCCAAACTCACGATTTAACCTGTTTAAACTCAATCCAAATACACTACAAGGTAGCCTAAGTGCCGACTAACTCATCTAGGGTCATTATTTGGCAAAATAAACACCCTACGAGTCAGCATTGACGATTTTTAAGTTTTTGAGTTTTTGGAGAAATCAACCAAATCAACTGGTTTAAACACGTAAAAACTAGTTAGAATGACGTACCTTGGTAGTAGGAATGAAATGAGCAAGAAAAAACACGAGAAATTTTTGATGATCAGAGCTCCGAGGCGTGGTGTGTGTGTGAATAGTGTCGCGGCTTACCTTAATATGGAAGAAATCCGACCGATCAATTCCCGTGGTGCGGAAATGAACAATCTAAGCTTCAGTTTACCTTAATAGTGTCGGAGGACTTCAGTTTCCAAACCCTTTCCACTAAAACTCAGAAAATGCTAAACTAAACAATCCCAAAACAAGCATAGACTAAGCTAAGCTTCAACCAAACCTAGTTACTTTCTGAAATCAGAAGTACATCTTTAATTCAGAAGTAAACAAAGGCATCCAACAATCCAAATATAAACCAAAACAAGGCATAAACTAAACCAAGAACTAAGGTCCAATGGGACAGTCAATGGCTAAAGTTCAAACCTAAAGGACTAACCTAATTGGCTACTGAAATCAGCGAGGGAAAACATTCCAACAAGGTCAAATCAAACATCCAAACACAACACAAGCATGCAAAACCAATAACAATCATCAAAACACCGAAAAACAAAGATTACTTGTAACCAAATGCTTCTCATTAACCAAAAATGAATTCCAATGATTTAATACAGTCACCAATACTACTGAAAAACAGTAAACTAAAGTGCTCAAGGTCAGTGGTTGTCACTCCCAAAGACCCTAGCCACTATTGCTAACTAATACTAAAATGAAATTAAATTCTAAAACATTAAATACCAATTGAGAGGATGCTGATGCTTAATCACGGAGTCAAAGAGCCTTCAGGTCGTTTTTCCACCGGGTCTTTGCTAGGGTTTTCGGCTGTAAATGGCTCTATTTATAGTTGCAATTTTCCCGCAGCCGCGCCGCGCAATTAAGTAAACCGCGGCGCGCGTAAGACTTTATTCCCATTTCTTCGGACTTTGACTTTTGTTCCACCGCCTTGTATCCGCGTCGCGCCTTCTTGATTCCCGTGGCGCGCGGACGTATTTTCCTGATTTTTCCTTCTTCTCCAAACTTTCTCCAATTTGTACGCTTTTGGTCACTGTTTACATTATTTTCTTCCAAACAAGTACTGGCACGAAAGTGAGTAATACCACGATATATATGATATAATTTCACTAAGAATAGGGCTCAACAACGACTAAAATATGTAATATCACTAGGCGTTGTCAAGCACCCCACACTTGTGCCTTGCTTGTTGACAACGCCTAGTGATATCAAGTATTTTAGGCGTTGTTGAGCCCTGTTCTTGATGAAATTATATCAGATATATCTGGGTATTCTCACTTTTTGTGCCAGGACTTGTTTGGAAGAAAAGAATGGAAACAGGGACTAAAAGCGTGCAAAAGGAAGAAGTTTGGAAAAGAATGAAAAATCAAGGAAATACGTACGCGCGCCGCGGATCTATGAAACGCGCGATGCGGGCTTAAGGCGGTGTAACACATTCAAATACCGAAGAAACGGGAAAAGATCAGTACGCGCGCCGCGGGATCCATAAAAGCGCGGCGCGGCCTCGGAAAATTTGCAACTATAAATAGAGGCATTTCCAGCCGAAAACCCTAACAAAGACCGGGTGTAAAATCGACCTTGAAGCTCTTTGACTCCAAGATTTCGTTCCAACAACTTCTCAAGTGGTATTTTTATGTTTTGGATTTTATTTTCAATTAGTTAGATATTTGTAAGCTTTGGTTTGTATCTTTGGGAGTGACAACCACTGATACCAAGCTTTGGTTTCTGTTTTATTATTATTTAGTTACTGTTTTGATGTTTGGATATGAGTTTGATGAATGAGAATCATTTGGTTATAAGTATTATTGGTATTTCGATGTTTTGGATGTTTGTTTGTGTTTTGATTGTTTGAATTGTGTTTGGATCTTGTTTTGGCCTTGTTTGGAACTGCTTTCCTTTGCTGAAATCAGTAGCCAATTAGGTTAGCTTTAGGCATTAAACTTTAGCTAGTAGCTGTTCAGTCAGAACCCTAGTTATTGGTTAGGTTATGCCTTGTTAGGTTTGGATACCTTTGTTTTCTTCTGATTCAGAGATGCACTTCTGATTTCAGAAAGTGACTAGGTTACTTTGAGTTGAGTTAGCTTATGCTTAGCTTGATTTTGTATGGTGATTGTTTTTGAGTAGTTGAGAACTTAGAAACCAGGTCCTCCGACTGTAGCGTGACACTACTAGTTGGTAATCTGTCATCTGGTCTAACCACGAAGCTCCTGCGGATCGACTCTGACTCCCACTGTACTAGTGTGTGTGTTAGGTTTTCTTTATTTTTGACCGCACGACGACCTAGGCGTGTCACTTGTCCCCAAGCAAGAGAGTTTTTAATAAATTCTAACTAAGACTCAAACAATTTTTGACTGTGTTCAGTTTCAAAGCTTATTGCCTCAAGAGTTAGAGTGAAATAGTTCGCGAGAACCTAATCAGAATGTGCTTTGGAATTCATGGCTTTCTAGAGAATCCTTGATTACGAATTTTCTGTCCACAATGAAGTGTACTTACTCATTCAGATTCTAAAGGCCATTAAGGAATTGTCCATGACATTCGATGTTGTCCGTGTAGCGAGCTTTCAGAAATACCATCCCAAACCAGACGATCTTAGATGGTAAGGTGCATAAGTGCCTCTTCGAGGCCACCCTTTTCGGACCTACCGGCTCGAACAACAAAGGCCACAGATTGACATTTCCTTCCTAAATTCCAATCCTAAAACAATCCAATTGTCTAACTTAACTCGTAAAACTCAACTTGTTTGACTAACTAATAGGATGATCACAACTAAAGAGTATCTCTTGAAAAATACTAATGCTATCACAATCACAAACCATTCGTTTCAAAATTACGATTTAGAAAATTTTTGAAAAAGTTGCTAAAAATTTTAGAGTTGGTCTTTTCTGCAAAAATTTCAAAAATTACTCTTTCGACCGTCCACACCCCACACTTGAAACCGTACAACATCCCCGTTGTACATAAAAAATATTTTAGAACAAGGGAGAAAGAGTTACCCCTTTGGACGGTAGACTGCTTGGTTGGTACTCGGTGTCATAGGTACAAATTCGAACAAAAAGTGTCATTGATTTCGCATCTGGAGTTGTGGCGCAACAGTGAACACGCCGGTGGTCAAGACAAGTGGAGGGGACACGGTGACCCCACACTTGTCTGAGACAACTCCTCCCCAATTTGGTATAACATGCATAACTCAACAAAACATTAAATGCAAACAAAAAGATAATTACACAATAAGCAAAATGTATGTGTCGCGGATGACCGCAGCGCGTGATGGAAGGACGCGTGTCGCGGTAATTTCGTGAGTTGAAATCAACGTCGAATGGGAAAAGACCGCGTCGCGTACTATAATGGTGCTGCGGCGCGGTAATTTCAACAGATTACTTTATTTTCAAAACTCACAAGAAACAATTCAACACACAAACCATTACTGTTTTATTAATATCTAATGCCTGCAGGAGGCTTATTTCCCTAACCAACATCTAAAACAAATCTTTAAACTAATCCTATCAAAAAATGCAAATCAAAAGAATGTACTAAAAAATGTTCAAAAATAATTACATCCCTTTTCTTTTCAACAATGTGCAGTGTCGTCCTCTTCATCTTCCTCTTCCTTCGGATCCTCTTCCATAGGCTCCTCTTCTTCCTCTTTAATCGTCGGCTGGGGTCTCGGTGGGACACATTTGTTTTTTTGCCATGAGTGTAATCATACAGTCAGCTATCCAGAGGAGTTGCGTTTGTGTATTCTCCGTTCTTTTCTCAATTTCACGCGCTGCAGCCGACTGGATCTGGTGTTCCCGCATGTGGGTCTGCAAGGCTCTTTGAACTGTCTTCACTTCATCGGCCAAGTATCGTGACTCCTTGGTGGCCGGGAAAAGTCCTCGGGGTAAACTGACAGTCAACCGCGGTCGCTTTTTGGAAGTTGATCGCTCAGTCCTCAGCACCGGAAATGGCGATCGCTCAGCTGCTGTGATCCCATCATTAATATAGATCACATCTCGGGAGATAGTGGTCGGTGGACTGAATGGAACTGGCTAAACAAGTGTTAGTCCACGGGTGGTATGCTCGGATAGCAGCCCGTAGGACTGGGCCAGTCTGATTACATAATGTCCCCCACCGAGAGCGATTTGCTTCAATGGTTCGTCTGTGATCTGCGTGAAGTAGTCAGCCACAAAGTACAGAATGTTGCAAGTCTGGAGCATCCGCGTCAAACTCCACATGAGATGTAGCTCACGTGGTAGGACCCGGTCCTCGTCCGCACGAGGCCAGATCATAGTCGATATCAACCGATGCAACATTCGATGTGCCGATAGATGCATCAGCCCCTCGCGCACGGTATTCTCGTGATACCGCGTGGATGATATGGTACTCCAATAGTCAGCAGGAGAAAAAGAATCATCAGCATCATAGTTAGCATGTCGGTGGAAGGTGTCGAACCCCGGTGCCTCCGATTCTTCCTGAGTATACAGCCCGATACGATAACCAAATTCCCGTAGACTGCAGCTACGGTTGTGATTACCCAACCAAAACTGCACCATTTCTTCTGTGTCCATCCTCAGCGGCTGATTATCAAGGTGGTAGCTTGCAAGAAATTGCAAAAGCACCTCCCGATAAATAGGTTCTTCCATGTGAACCGCGTTTTCAATGGCCCGACATGTGTAAATAAGCTCGCCATTATCGTAGCCCCCTTGGACCAACCAATCTTGCAAATGATCCATTATTCCCGATTCCTTGGTCAACTTCCAGTTGACCGGCCGGGCGGGAAGGATTCTTTTGTGTTGCTGCACCGATCGGCGATTGTAGAAACTATAAGCCTGTGTTCTGCCAACTCCTGTAGCTAGAGGTGCACAAAAGCCGGTTAAAAACCGGTTTCGGTTATTTAAAAACCGGTTTTTTAAAAACCGGTTTTTTTAAAAACCGGTTTCGGTTATAACCGGTCCGGTTTTGACCGGTTATTTTTTAAACGAGATTGAGTTTCAAACCGGTTTTTTCGGTTTTTAAACCGGTTCGGTTCGGTTAACCTGAAGAAAAATCGGTTTTTTTTCGGTTTTTTAACCGGTTCAGTTTGAGATAAAAAACCGGCTAAAAACCGGTTCGGTTAAAAAATCGGTTCGGTTATTAAAAAACCGGTTATTAAAAAAACCGGTTCGGTTATTATTTTCGGTTATTTAAAAAACCGGTTTTTTTGTGCACCTCTACCTGTAGCCAAGGAGTTCCAGTCAATTGATTCTGAACTTGTGGAAGAAGACATCGTGCCTGCAGAAATCACAAAATTGAAAACTACTGCACTGTTTTGTCGTTCGACGCGGTGCGCTCGTAGCATTCCGCGACGCATCATATGAGAATTTATAACCCGCATCGTGGACTGTACAGGCCGCGGCGCGGCGAACGATTTCAGCCACAAAAATCGAGCATTCTATCCAATTCAATCCCATTAACTCTAATCTAACTATTGGGTTTCATGTAGTACGGTACTAGAAACGTATTTTGACTATCAATTGCATCAGATGACTATGACATTGTGAATTACAGCATCATTTAGGCAAGTTCAAGACTTATAAAGAAAAAGAGAAGAAAAAGAAAGACTTACTTGATTTTTCAATGAAGGGAAAAGAATGCAGATAACTTGATTGATTGAGAGGCTTTTACCGTGGTGAAAAGAATCACGAATTTCGCAATTGATTATATGCAGATGTGGGATTTTGGATAGCTTTCAAAGACTCTCTTTAAGTGATTAACTTTAATTTCAAATTAAGATAAGGCCGCGGCGCGGGAAGCTTCTATCCGCGTCGCGTATAAAAATCTGATTTTAAATGTAATCGTGAAAACTCAATACGCACGGCGCGGATCCTAAGATCCCGCATCGCGGTATTGCAAAATTACCAAAATGACCCCACACTTGCCTTTTTTTCACCGTGATTAGAATGGATGTGATGCATTACTATGCAAATGTACAAATGATGATCGGGTTGCCTCCCGACAAGCGCTAAGTTTAACGTCTTCAGCCGGAGGTACACTTACCTGATTTATGCAGTATACACTGGAACATCTACCACGAATTCGACTGTCTCCACCTCCAGTTTCTGAAACGTTCCCCCACGACATAAGGTTTGAGCCTATGTCCATTGACTTTAAATGGTTGACCACCTTTCAAGTCCTGAATCTCTGCTACGCCATAGTCTGTGATGCTGACCACCGTATAAGGGCCATTCCATTTACTCCTAAGCTTCTCAGGAAACATTTTCAATCGCGAGTTGTACAACCACACTTTCTGTCCTACCTCAAAGGTTTTCAAGCGGATTGGCATCGTGATACCGTTTTATTTTTGACTTGTATGTGGCCGCACGTTCATATGCTTCGTCTCGTAGCTTCTCTAATTCCGACAACTGGAGTTTCCTTTCCTTTCCTGCTTCCGTGTAGTCCATGTTGACTTGTTTGATTGCCCATAGGGCACGATTGGCAAGCTCAACCGGTAGATGACAGCCTTTTCCATAAACCAACCGATATAGAGTTGTTCAAATCGGTGTCTTGTAAGCAGTGCGGTATGCCCAAAGCGCATCATCCAACCGAAGTGACCAATCCTTTCTATCAGTCTTGACAGTCTTTTGCAGGATTTCCTTTATTTGCCTATTAGATACTTCCACTTGGCCACTCGTTTGTGGATGATAGGGTGTTGCAATCCGATGATTTACTCCATAGTGCTTTAGCAATCTTCCAAATTTAAAATTCTTGAAGTGGGACCCTCCATCATTAATGATCACTCGTGGAACTCCATGCCTAGTGAAAATGTTTTTCTTCACGAATTTACACACCATATGGTGGTCATTCGTACGAGTTGCCTCTGCTTCGATCCATTTAGACACATAATCCACTGCTACTAGAATGTAGACATAACCATGTGACGTAGGAAATGGACCCATGAAGTCAATTCCCTAACTCCAGGCTCCATCAGCAAGTTGTTGTCCAAATTCTTCTCATCATACCCTTGAGGTAGTGATATGGGACTTCCAAACATATTTAACCTTCTTTTTCTCGACCCGAAGAAGATGTCCAAATCTCCTGTTTTGCAATCAATAGTAGCGCCAGCAGTAGCCAAGAACGGGCGTCCTAATATTAATGCAGGCGCATCTTCCTGACTCTCGTACTCCATGACTAAAAAGTCCACTAGGTAAAAGAAATCCCCAACCTTCACTATGACATTGGTAAGCTTATCGCGTGATACTCTAGTTGACTGATCAGCCAACTGTAACACAGCCTTTGCGGGCTCTAATTCCTCATTCTTGTACTTATCATATAAGTATCCCGGTAGCACATTCACACTTGCTCCCAAATCCAGCAAGGTGTTCCTAATAACCACATCTCCTACAGTAGCAGTGATCAGTGGTGATCTAGGATCCTTTTCTTTCTTGGGCAGTGTTCCCAACAATGCCTCACTAGCCTTAATGGTCAACCTTATAGTGTCAGGTGTGGGAGTCTTGCTTTTTCCATTTTTTCGCACATCTCCTGAAGAATTCTTGTATCCTCAGGAGCATTCTTAAGGTCATCCCACAAAGGTTGGTTCATCGATGGCCCTGTCGATTTAAGTGCTTCTTGCTTTGTCTTTCCCTTCTTGTCCTTCTTCCTTTGTTTGATCCCAACTATGATTGGCTGCTTTTCCTCCTGGCCATCCTTGTTCTCCTTTGGTTGAGTTTCCTTCTCAACAGGAATTTCCTTTAATTCCTCGTCTTTCCTATTTTCCTTTTCAATTTCCACCTCTTCCTTAACTTCTTCTTCTTTACTCTCTGCCTCACTTCCAGATGCTAACAGATATTCCAAGGTGAGTTTCCTCCATTCAGCCTCGACAGTGTTGACATGTTCCTTTCCGGCTCGCTGACCATGGGTCGGATTGACTTCTGTGGTACTTGGCAGCTTCCCATTATCTCTTTTTCATTGGTCTTCAGCCATTTGGGCGATTTGCCTCTCCATATTGACGATGGCTTTCGCATTGGCCTGCGATTGCTGCTGTGTTGTATTGAACATTTCATACATTTTCGCGACCAGATCCTCTTGCGTCCCTGGGGCATTGTTGCTGGAGTTATTGGGCCCCCTATTGTTGCTGCTACCATTCCCACTACTATTACTATTCGCCGGTTGATGCTGCCTGGGCGGGTTGGATGACTGCCCTTGGTAGTTGTTCTGGCTCTGGTTATTGAAATTCTGCTGACCTTGGTTATATGGTCTATAGGGTTGTCCATTACCATATTGTCCTTGACCCTGACCATAGACTTGATTTGCTTCTTGAGTCTTTGGTCCTCCTTGACCTCCTTGTGGCTGACTCTGAGGTCCATTCTGCAGAGTAGACACAAGCCTATCGAATTTCTTATTGAGCTCACTTATCTCCTTCTTTACATCCTTTTTCCAGTCGGCATCGGCTCCTATGGCTGCAGCAGTGCCTACTGTCTTCCTTGTAGAAAAATTCGCCTTGGAGCCATTACTTAATTGTTCCAAAAACCGCCAAGCCTCCTCCGGGTCTTGCATCATAATAGTGCCGCTAGATGATGCGTTAATCATAGCTTGGTTCGTCTCGCTTGCTCCTTCAAAGAATACCTTGACCAGTTGCCACTTTGGAATATCGTGATGAGGGCACGACCTCATCAACTCCTTTAGACGATCCCATGCTTCATGAAAAGCTTCTCCAGGCTTCTGCTGGAAATCCTGAATAGCCTTCCTGATCTCCGTCGTCTTGCTTGCCGGATAGAACTCTTGTAAGAACTTAGCTTTGAGTTGGTCCCATGTAGTAATGCTATTCGAGGGTAAGGAAGTAAACCAATATTTGGCTTTGTACTTAAGAGTGAATGAGATCAATCTTAGTCTAAAAATGTTCTTATTAGTATTCCTAGGGGTGTTAGCATTGACGATGGCTATAAACTCATACAAGTGATTGTATGGGTCATCCTGTTTGTATCCCCTAAATTCCGGTAATATCCCTAACAACCGAGGCCTAATTTCTACTTGAGATTCTATATCCTCAGCAATGTAAATGGGCGACGAGTCATCGTACTCCCGTGGCTGGAAGTGCGATGCAACCGATTGCCCCCTCGGTTGTGTAAAATACAAGGATTGAGCAGGATTCCCGTAAAAGTGATGATCATTATATCTCTGCTGACCTTGCAGTGGTTGATACTGCTGTGCTCTTCTCGGAGGTCCCCGACCTCGGTTCCTTGTTGGCTGTGGTGGAACTCATCCTTCGTCTTCTTCTTGATCATACCTCTCCTCAGCCTCTTGATACTGGTACTGCTGCTGAGGTGGTTGTTGGTATTGATGTTGCGGTGGTATAGGTTGGAATGTGGTTTGTGGTTTAAAAGTACCGGTGCTGGTTGAGAAATGGGTTGGGAAATGGGTGTCTGCTGTCTAGATACTGGGGTGCCATCGCGGGTCGGCGCTCCCCAAGATATGGCAGATGTAAATGGGTTTGTGGATTGAGGTTGGGATAAAGGTTCAAATGGTGTAATCGACGGCGGAGTGCATGAAGGTATAGGTGCAGGGGCTAAAGCTGCACCACTAGTAGCACTCGTGCTCCCAATGTGGAATTCAGAAACCAGGGGAATAAATGACATCCTCGTTGCCTCACCCGAGGGTTCCTGGGAAACACTCACTATATTACTGCTGACATTAGAAAAACTCATTGTATTTAAACGCCTACGTGCACGGATCTTGCTCGCAGTTCGCTCAATCTCTGAGTCAAAACGCAAAGGGGATAATTTCTCACCCCTACGGGTATGCATGCACTAAAGCAACACGCCTGAAAAAATCAAAAACCAAATTACAAACTAAGAAAATCAAAAACTAAAAAGTCTTACAAATCACCTAATCTCAATCTCACAACTCCCCGACAACGGCGCCAAAATTTGATATGCGCAGTGGTCGTCATGCGGTCAAAAATAAGAAAATAAGCCTCACTCTCACTTAGCACAGTGGAAGTCAGGGTTGATCCACAGGAGTTACGTGGTCAAGACAGGTGACAGATTACCAACTGTAGTGTCACGCTACAGTCAGAGCACTTAGTTCCTTGCTTTTGACTACTAATCCCAGAAAAGAGCATAAATTAAACTAAAACTATCAACCAAACCTAGTTACTTACTGAAATCAGAAGTAGATCTCCAATTCAGAAGCAAACAAAGGCAATTCAAACATCAAACACAAACAAAGCATAAACTAAACCAATAACTAAAGTCCAAATGAAACAGTCACTGGCTAAGTTCAAACTAAAAGCTAACCCTAGTTGGTCACTGAAATCAGCAAGGGAAATCAGTCCAATCAAGGTCATTCAAGCATCCAAGCACAAAACAAACATTCACAACCCAATAATAAGCATAAATACCGAAAAACCAACACTTAACTTAAATTGAATGATTATTATTAACCAAAACAGATTCCAAGGTTCCAAAACAGTAACAAATCATCCAAAAATAGAAACTAGAACTAAATATCAATGGTTGTCACTCCCAAAGATACTAGCCTATGATTTCTAACTATTAAACTAAATGAAAATTAAAGATAAAACATAAAAACATACCAATTAATGGTTCTTGAAGCTGAATCTCGGAGTCAAAGAGCCTTGGGGGTCGATTTTACACCAGGTCTTCGCTCATTTTTTCGACCTAAAAGCCTCTATTTATAGTAGACCGCGCCGCGCTTTTATGGATCCCGCGTCGCGCGTAGGGGTTTATCCCCGTTTTATCGGAATTTGAATTCTTTCCACCGCCTCGTACCCGCGTCGCGCCTTTATCATTTCCGCGGTGCGCGTACGTCTTTTCCTGATTTTGCCTTGATCTTCAAACTTCTTCCAAATTGCACGCTTTTAGTCCCTGTTTTCATTATTTCTTCCCAAACAAGTGCTGGCACGAAAAGTGAGAATACCACGATGTATATGATATAATTTCACTAAGAATAGGGCTCAACAACGACTATAATATGTGATATTACTAGGTGTTGTCAGGTCACGATCAAGAGATGGCAATTGGAATGCTGCAAAGGCCAAGAAGCAGGCCCAGAAGGACAATAGGACTGATTCAAGAGATGGTTCCACCCAATCGAAATCGGTAAGGTCGAACTCTTCTCAAGGATCGTCCTCGAGCTCACACTGGAAACATAAGCACAAGTCAAGGGGGAGTCCTGTTTCGAAATCTACCGTTGATACACCCATCTGGTTAAACAACAAGATATTAGAACTAAACTACAGATGGGTGCCCAAAGGCCTCGTTTCCAATTCATCACATAATCCTGCTAATTTTTCATTCTTATCTGATAAACAGGATATATCATGGGAAAGAGTCAAGAGTGTGGATAGTGATGGTCGACCCAGTTTAAAAATAGACTGGGTTCCCAAGACCAATTAAGCCCGCAGCTTGTGCAGGAGCAGCTATGGAAGAATATCATCAGACCTCGGTTCGTTGATAATGGCTGTTCCAGGCACACGACAGGAGACATCTCTCAATTGCACTACATTCAAATCTTTAATTGAGAGTATGTGTCCTTGCGGGAGGGAAGAGAGGAAAGATCACGTGGGGTTCGTATCTAAGTGTGTGTTAAAAAAGGTAACTTCGTTCCGAACTTGAATTTGATTCGCTTCGATGACTGAAAGAAAAATCAATTTTTGTACACTTTGTAAATTTTTTAGTTAGTTAAATTTGTTCATTTTCGGTCTTTCTCCTCTATATACATATATAGGGGGAGAATTAAAAACAACAAAAATTACAAAATCTAAAAAAAAAATCCAAAAATAATTTTCTTTTATTTCTTTCATTTTCAAAAAATTAAAAAAAAAATCCAAAAATATTTCTTTACACAATTTGCACGATCGTCAATGTTCCTGATAAATACCAATCAGGAATACAGATCAAACTCTTATGTCAAAGATGTGTTTTACTATCACCGTGATTCACTAAGACATTCCTTTCGTGTCGACGACGCACTAAGCGATAACACTCACTGCTGAGACAAATATCTTGTCCTGATGATTCTCATTGGTAGACCACAATGAGTTTGAAGCACTAACAATTTTTCTCTCAAAACCAACCTCAAGTTTTTTCTGCAACACAAACTTCTAGACACTTTGAGAAAAACCACTCAAAGTCGAGAGTTAAAAATTCTGTGCCAATGGTTAGATTTGTAACGCCCAGTTGCAACACAGAGTATACCCATAAAATTTTTCGCATTTATAACATACATAGTATAATTGGGTACTCGTGTATTCTGGAATCTATAAGAAGTTATCATCGAGAATCGTCCCACGATCCGAGCCGGGCGCTACAACCGCTAACCTGCACACGATACAACACAACACGTAAGCTACAAAGCTTAGTGAGTAACAATACTATGACATGAATAACTCGTATTAAATGTAATACATCACCCAACTCGTGGGTGTAGTTATTTCCTGCAACAATTTTTAAGTACTGGTTAATATAAACATATCAAACTAACTATATTTCATTATTAATAACTACAAATATTCTTTCTGTAGTTGCACTGGTATCTACCGATACCCAAGCCACTAATAAACAAGAACGATGTAATACAACTTACACAAGTATACACCTAATCATCAATTCGGTATCACTACTCGGTAACACCACACAGTACTTCGTCATACTGATTTTCAACGTGAAATCTTTTACTTTACAACCTTTCTGATCGTAAGCCACAAGGGCTTCATATCCAACCCTTCCTCATCCTCTACGGTTCCGAGTCGCTAAGACTCATCACTACCCTTATTATAATGTGAGCACAGAAGCTCTAATCACTTATGTTAGGCAATTAAGTCCCTTCTCTTAGCCACGTAGGCCAACATATGTTTCACAAAGATTCTTACCATATATTAAGTTGTTAAACCCAGCCGCAAGGCCATTATGAACCACAAGGTTTCTGCAATATATCGGTAATTAAACCCAACCACTTATCCATAAAGGCTATTATATCTAGGCACTGAGTCCAATCTCCTAGCCATAAAGGCCGTACATTTAGATATTAATTCCAATCTTTATACAATAAATTCTATGTCTGCTCTACATTTGGGTATCAACCCATCACGTGTAAACACAAAAGGGCTCACGACATATCCCGATCTTATCTAGACTCACGGCTTATCCGGTCTTGTCTTTTCACTGACTCACAGCTTATCCGGTCTTGTCATTTCACTGACTCACGGCTTATCCGGTCTTGTCTTTTCACTGACTCACGGCTTATCCGGTCTTGTCTCTTCATTGAATCACGACTTATCCGGTCTTGTCATATCATTGACTCACCTGTAATAACAAGTTACTTCCAATACTCGGTATTCCCGGATTACATAGTATTCATACATTATTGCCTCTACATACCTGTGTACCAATTAGCATCACATGTGCACAATATCATACTACACGTGTATGTATATATATATATATATATATATATATATATATATATATATATATATATATATATATATATATATATATATATATATATATATATATATATATATATATATATATATCATGTATGTCTATCATGTACACTCCTCTAGGATTGCTAAGTACTTGTTAAGCAAACCGTTAGCATCACAATTGTACCTATTCACAAGGTGCTCATCTGTTGATATTTATAAACCTCACTTCAAGTAAATACGAGGTTCATATCTCACTACCAGTTACTACTCATCGTAACCACAAACTTCTATGATCATAATGATTCTCTATGTATCTACATAGTTTACAGGTATTCTAATATGTGTATTATTAATGATTTAACATACTTAACACATATAACATGTTACAACTAACATGTAGGTAGAGTCACTCACCTGTAATAACAGCTTTACCCCGTTCCAGATAGTACAACTTGTAGGCCAAGGTGTCTTCTCACCTCTTTCAACACCTACAACATACCACATACACACCACACATATGTGAATACCTTGTATTCACTTTCAATAGTTCTATCTACTCAACTATAACCAATAGCAAGCTTTAGGGTTTGAATCACAACCCTACTACACATCCAAATCGTGAATTTCATACTACTACTTCTATAGTTGCAGGTGGGTAATCAATACCACCTGGAACTATCCCTTCCCAAGCAAATCAACCGATCAATTGAAGCTAGAACATGTAATCTTACCTTCAAGAAGCAAGATATCGAATCCTACTTCAAATTCTCGAGTCCTAGGCTTCCAATTCGACTTCAAGGGCCTTGGGGGTGTTTTCTAGGACTTGGGAGCGTTTTTGGTTCGAAAGAAATCCAAGAAAATGGCTGAAATCGCAATTAAAAGGAGGTGGGGTCGGCACGAAACCCGACCCGGGTCCTAGTGCAGCACGACCCTGGTTCTCGAATCCGACCCGGGTTCACTCTGTTGCTGTGTTGCTGAGTTGCGGCTGAAAACCCGACCCGGGTTGACTACCACGACCCGGGTTAGTCCAAATTTGTTTCAAACATTGTTTTAAGTCTTCCAACTCGACCCGATTTAATTCACACGACCCGATTTTTTCGTTTTTAGCGTTTTTCGCACGAAAACTCTATCTTAAAGGTATTCAAACTATCTAAACACCTATAATGTTATTTTATATCAAAATTACCTCATGATTAAGATAAAATTACTTACCGATAATAACGTGGTGTTACAAATTCTTCCCCCCTTCAAAAGATTCTGTCCCCGGAATCTCATAGCAACTTATCAAGTTGCTTAAGGTTTCTTTACAAACATGCATTCCCATTTAGATTCGAGTTCCCATTACACGATAGGAACTCTAATTTCTATTCATCTCTACTCTTGGTGGTGATGGGTTTGATTGCTAAGGAAATGGTCCTATCAATCACAACCGAGATCACATTAACACAGTTCTATACAAAATATATTAATCTACTTTCCTTACTGTACATGTATATCTATCTTTGCATCATACAGTATAATCATTCAACATCTCTCCATGGTATCTGATGTACACACCTATACAACCATAATCTATTATATGGTTGCAAAATACTCATATACATATACCCAGTCACAACCTGCTATATGTATGGTTACAAAGTATTCGATATACAATCACCATATATCCTTACTACTAATGATATGGTTACCACACACTATGTATGGTCACTAGATATTCGTTAAGTGATCACCATATGCATATTACATGTTATACAAAATATCTATTTCACATCCATTTTGTTTTCAAAGAACACATTACATGCAGTAACGATGTTCTCGTCTCGTCACTACTTATAATGTATCTCACTATCACAATAGTGAACTGGGTTGTGTTCCTCTGCTCAGCACTACGAGCCGCACATACTCTGTTTGTCGAACCATGAGTATCCGCTTAGTGCATCTTTCCAGGTACAACATTTCTGTATTCATTTGACTCTGTACATCAAATTACGACATCTGCATACTAGACCTAAACGCGTCTAGTATTAGCTACACATTAATATATTACATATGGTATAGTACAGCATAAAATTGGTTTGTATGCATTCAGTATACACAATTCCAACCAGTTACTACTTAACTCGTAGCTTTTATATCGTATATAACATTATACTATCATTTAATTTCACTACATAGTACCCTAGTACTATACGCTGCATGGTATCTTCATACAAATTATCATAAAGTGTCACCGATCGATACCCCGTACCAATCGTCACACAATATTAAATCACGATAACTTGTACCGTCTATTACTATTACCAATCAATATCTGTTCATGGTACTTTGTACCATTTTCCAATCAAATCGTGGCACCTCGTACCATTCTCCGATTCCAGATGCATTCATTCATGAATGATCTTCGAGGAGATAACTACTTTCTTCATAATTAAAACATGTCTCTTCTGTCTAAGTATCATCATACTATTATGCAATTTATGCCACTTATACTCATCAGTGGAAAATTTTGTTACATAGCTAACCAATTATATTCTTTATACAAAAGAAACACAGACTCTTCGTTATGCGCTACTTTTCGGTTACTACTATCATTATCTATACACAGAGTTCCTCAGAACCTCTAACAGCGGTATATACGTACATGTATACAATACACAACAAGGTTAGCTAGTACACATACTTTATTCTTAATATTTTCATCTTTGGTAGTGATCAGTTTGATTTTATTTAAGAAAGCAAAATTCCCTCAGTCACAACTGGAATCACTATCGTACTCAGTAGAGTATAATTCTACAAGCTACTTCATTCCAATCACACACAACTCTTTTAAAGCTAACTTTCTCCTTTATTTGCATTCCTAACAAGGAATGATCACAATCTCTCAATAAGCTATACATAGCTAAACAACGACATTCAAACACCCTGGCTTAACCAGACAAAGCGTTAATCTCTATCTTTCCCAACTACATAAGTTGTATTTAGATAATCCAATTATTCTTTCATACACCCATTCCACTAGTAAGAAAAGGGAAGTGATTCTCGTTTTAAACATCTGAAACCACTTATTCTAACATGTCACCTATTATAGAATTTAGCTATATAAATTCCATAACACCAATTCATAACGAACCCAACTTCTGCTAACCATAATATTTCAGCCATAAAGGCTTAATTATATAGCACATAAAGCTAACCGTCACTTCTTTACCATATTAACGCTGCCTCACAACGTTCTACAAATAATTGCCACCAATACGGTGAAATTCTTACAAAATAAAATCGAAGGAAAAATTGAGTAACAACTCTACCTTACCGTATTCCACACATTGACTAACTCTAAAGACTTTCTTTAGTACACGTTAGTCACTTTATATTAGCAACAGCTGTCCTACTCTTTTCTTGACCCTTACCATGGTGTGGTCTACCGGTCACTTTTCTAGTCATCGGCTCCAACTACATATTTGTTGTTTCAAGAAATAACTTACGTACCTTTTTCTATAACTGCTGCCCACAACTCTTGTGGACATTTTACTACTTTCCTTCTTTCTCTATTTATGGAGTCTCAAAACGACTCGTCTGCTTTTCCGTGTATATCTACAACAATAGGTAGTAAAGTATATACAATATCAAAATTATTACCCACAATCCTGTCGAATTTCTTTCTGCTGGGCCACTAGCCCTTCTATATACCGAGTCTTTAAGATGAACTCGGCCACCACTCGGGATCTCAGCCCTAAATTTTGAACATCGGTTTACTCCAAATACTTCAAAATTAGCAATAATCAGGTCATATATATAACACACATGTTAATATATACCTAATTTAACAATACAATCTATTATTTTTCAAGGTTTAAGTCTGGGAATCTACTCTATAGACACCTAATTCACTTAAACCACGGCTCTGATACCAACTTGTAACGCCCAGTTTCAACACAGAGTATACCCAGAAAATTTTTCGCATTTATAACATAAATAGTATAATTGGGTACTCGTGTATTCTGGAATCTACAAGAAGTTATCATCGAAAATTGTCCCATGATCCGAGCAGGGCGCTACAACCGTTAACCTGCACACGATACAACACAACACGTAAGCTACAAATCTTAGTGAGTAACAATACTACGACATGAATAACTCGTATTAAATGTAATACATCACCCAACTCGTGGGTGTAGTTATTTCCTGCAACAATTTATAAGTACTGGTTAATATAAACATATCAAACCAACTATATTTTATTATTAATACCTACAAATATTCTTTCTGTAGTTGCACTGGTATCTACCGATACCCAAGCCACTAATAAACAAGCACGATGTAATACAACTTACACAAGTATACACCTAATCATCAATTCGGTATCACTACTCGGTAACGCCACATAGTACTTCGTCACACTGATTTTCAACATGAAATCTTTTACTTTACAACCTTTCTGATCGTAAGCCACAAGGGCTTTATATCCAACCCTTCCTCATCCTCTACGGTTCTGAGTCGCTAAGACTCATCACTACCCTTATTATAATGTGAGCACAGAAGCTCTAATCACTTATGTTAGGCAATTAAGTCCCTTCTCTTAAACACGTAGGCCAACATATGTTTCACAAAGATTCTTACCATATATTAAGTTGTTAAACCCAGCCGCAAGGCCATTATGAACCACAAGGTTTTTGCAATATATCGGTAATCAAACCCAACCACTTAGCCATAAAGGCTATTATATCTAGACACTGAGTCCAATCTCCTAGCCATAAAGGCCGTACATTTAGATATTAATTCCAATCTTTATACAATAAATTCTATGTCTGCTCTACATTTGGGTATCAACCCATCACGTGTAAACACAAAAGGGCTCACGACATATCCCGATCTTATCTAGACTCACGGCTTATCCGGTCTTGTCTTTTCACTGACTCACGGCTTATCCGGTCTTGTCATTTCACTGACTCACGGCTTATCCAGTCATGTCTTTTCACTGACTCACGGCTTATCCGGTCTTGTCTCTTCATTGAATCACGGCTTATCCGGTCTTGTCATATCATTGACTCACCTGTAATAACAAGTTACTTCCAATACTCGGTATTCCCGGATTACATAGTATTCATACATTATAGCCTCTACATACCTGTGTACCAATTAGCATCACATGTGCACAATATCATACTACACGTGTATATATATATATATATATATATATATATATATATATATATATATATATATATATATATATATATATATATATATATATATATATATATATATATATATCATGTATGTCTATCATGTACACTCCTCTAGGATTGCTAAGTACTTGTTAAGCAAACCGTTAGCATCACAATTGTACCTATTCACAAGGTGCTCATCTGTTGATATTTATAAACCTCACTTCAAGTAAATACGAGGTTCATAACTCACAGCCAGTTACTACTCATCGTAACCACAAACTTCTAACATATATGATCATAATGATTCTCTATATATCTACATAGTTTACACGTATTCTACTATGTGTATTATTAATGATTTAACATACTTAACACATATAACATGTTACAACTAACATGTAGGTAGAGTCACTCACCTGTAATAACAGCTTTACCCCGTTCCAGATAGTACAACTTGTAGGCCAAGGTGTCTTCTCACCTCTTTCAACACCTACAACATACCACATACACACCACACATATGTGAATACCTTGTATTCACTTTCAATAGTTCTATCTACTCAACTATAACCAATAGCAAGCTTTAGGGTTTGAATCACAACCCTACTACACATCCAAATCGTGAATTTCATACTACTACTTCTATAGTTGCAGGTAGGTAATCAATACCACCTGGAACTATCCCTTCCCAAGAAAATCAACCGATCAATTGAAGCTAGAACATGTAATCTTACCTTCAAGAAGCAAGATATCGAATCCTACTTCAAATTCTCGAGTCCTAGGCTTCCAATTCGACTTCAAGGGCCTTGGGGGTGTTTTCTAGGGCTTGGGAGCGTTTTTGGTTCGAAAGAAATCCAAGAAAATGGCTGAAATCGCAATTAAAAGGAGGTGGGGTCGGCACGAAACCCGACCCGGGTCCTAGTGCAGCACGACCCTGGTTCTCGAATCCAACCCGGGTTCACTCTGTTGCTGTGTTGCTGAGTTGCGGCTGAAAACCCGACCTGGGTTGACTACCACGACCCGGGTTAGTCCAAATTTGTTTCAAACATTGTTTTAGGTCTTCCAACTCGACCCGATTTAATTCACACGACCCGATTTGTTCGTTTTAGCGTTTTTCGCACGAAAACTCTATCTTAAAGGTATTCAAACTATCTAAACACCTATAATGTTATTTTATATCAAAATTACCTCACGATTAAGATAAAATTACTTACCGATAATAACGTGGTGTTACAAGATTGCATACCATAGTCTATCACACGCACCAATCCATTCTCAACCACCTATATATTTCTGTTGCAAGAAATAGACAACTCACCATTTTAAACGAAGTGGTGATGATATTTCGAAACTATATGCCAGTGATCTCTGCTACAACACCAGTAGTAGATGTGAGGCATCAACAACCATTCTTACCTACAAATCTTCTAATTCAAGAGTTGGATGATTTACTGTAATAAACCGTACATTGATGACAATTCGAAAGTCTAGCCGATGGGTATATCTAGTAACCAAGATATATTACGCGTTCATACCACTCTTGACCTTAACTTTCTTCTAATAAGATGTTCGTGACTCGATGTAATTTCACCTCGCATTGATGAAACATCGAAACTCTAGGTCAGTGATTGTTGTTGTTTACCACAATAGCTGTGAGACCCCAACAACTTCGCCGGATTCAAAATTGGCACTAGGATGGTACACTCCGTAGAGTTTGGATACCATTGAACGTCTCGCCAAGAGCCAAGTCAACTTGTTGACTTGACAACTGCATTGAGATCTTTGATCAAGGATATGCAGGGGCCAAAATCGAAACGGCCACGAGTAGTTCTCTGATACTCAAACAATCGCAGTGCGTTCCTCCGAGTTCACACAGATACTGCGAGAAGTCTTATCCTGAGCCAAGGCTGGGTCCTTGAACAACTGTGGTGAGAGTTTTACGACTCCATGACCCATATGATTTGCGATCATCGTTCCAATCAAGAAACACCAGTGAAATTGAAGTTCCAGAGTTTCAACTCTGATATCTTATCCCCAGAAGAAGGTGAAGCATAACTCCATGTGACAAGCTGCGTTGATTTCCTCCTCAATCAGTTCGTTGCTACATTTGCACCTTTATGTGATCAAGAAGAAGAAGTGAAGAGTCAGACTCCAGTTCCAGTCAAAGTCAAATCAAAAGCTATTAACGTGCTGAAAGCTATTAACGTCTACACCCGTTACTCGTGTAGGGGGAGATTGTTAGAATGTCGCTGCAGTGTTCAACTGAAGCCAAAATCAAGAGAAGCCTGAAGATTAATGCAAGCAGTAAACTAAGGGGGATATTGTTAGGACCAAAAATTGATGGTTTATGCTTGGCATTATATTGCTAAAATCAAGTTTTCATGGGCTGCTGGGCGATTTCGGTCAGGACAGAAATCCCTCTTGATTTCGGTTGGGTTTTGGCCTGTTTTCGATGGGCTTAGAGTTTCTAGCATAGGTATATAATGTTTGTTGTAGCCGTCATTAGGCTAGTTGGTTGTTTTGGAACTTGTGCCTAGAGAGAATATTCCTTGTTCAAGCAATCATAGGATTTTATGTACTAGAACTTTCTATAAACAAAGGTGTGCATTGAAGATTAATCTCCTTGTGTTCTTATTGTTTTTATTCGATTCACTCATTGGGTTTCCGCACCTTTGAGTGTTTGATTGATACCATTTAGATCTTGTGTGAGTTTGGGACTTACATAAAAAATTATCAAATTTTCAAAAAAGTTCAAAAGTTTAGATTTTTAAATTTAAATTTAGAAAATTTCAAAATTTTAGAATAATAATATACAGTATATTATATATTTTATTATACTAATAGTATGTATTTTATTCTATTAGTAATTTAAAATTTTTATTATATATATATATATATATATATATATATATATATATATAATGAAAATCGGTGGCTAAATTACGATTATTGATAATTAAAATTATCAAAAATATCATTAATTAGTCTAAACATGTGATGTTTGATGACTTACATATTTAAACACTTAGATTTGTCAAATTTTTATGCTTATTTATTAATTTTGTAGGGATATAGGTAATATTTAAATTGTAAAAAATAAATTTTATTACAATTAATACTCACCGCCTAGGCACCGACTAGTGCTTGCCTATATCGACTAGTCTTAAGCCCCAACCAATCGCCCACCTACCGCCTAACGACTTCTACAACCTAGTTTTAAACCAATAAGCTTACTTTATCCATCTATTTTTTCCTTTCGAAGCAGTTATACTCCCAACATCAAAAACCTTCTTTTATCCATTTCTTTTTCTAAAACCCATTTTATTTTCTATATCCAGTTTTTTCTTCACACCTATTTCCTTACTTTCCTCACCGTTTGAAGTATACTTTTTAAAGAATGTTTTTCACCGTTTCATTTTATTTTTTTCAACGAAGTATACATTCAATATCATATTCGAAGAACTTCGTTGTCAGATACATGTTATGTTCGGATTTTCATGTTTCAGATCTTATGCTTAGTGTTCCTTCTCATTAATGATCTTAGTAATGCGGATTTTATTCTGATCCTTGTTACTAACCACTTTATCAAGGTTGACGGGCCATCCTCGAACCAACGATCAACGAATCAGATGTCTCAGTTTAGTAAGTACAAACTAGAGTTTTTTCATCCAAAGTGTGACAACCTAAAATTTTGGTATAATACAAGAATTAAGTATGAGTATATTCGATATTAAGAAGTTATATGTTTACATATATTAAATGTTATGAAAGGGCACAATGGTCAAAGTAGTGAAAAATATGATTATTAAAGATGCATGTGTTAAGACCCTTATTAGTACATTATAAGATTATTAATTCATATTGTGTCATTAAGAGATAAGGGCAATATGGGAAAATCTGGAACAAAAAGTAAAGTTAATACTATAGATATATTTGAAAATTATTATTTGAAAATCTAAAAGTAATTAAGAAAAACTCATCAAAGTGACTTTTGTAATATTTGAAGTAACAAAAATATAGAAAAAATATTAAGTCATTTGGAGTTTTAACAAAGAAGTTACGAACGTTAGAAAATGGTCCAAAAGTGAGAAAAAATGGCCAAATTCTTATGTTTGATGGTCTGTGAGAAAAAATGGCCAAATTATTATATTTAACAAAGAAGTTACGAACCAGGGATTATCTTTCTATATACAAGGATCCTGTTCTAAACAAGATTCTGCATGACTTTAACAAATAATTTAGCTCCATTGATCGGATTACAAAATCTGATTTTATGGCATTTTAACTGGATTATGAGACGCTTTGTAGTAGTGTCATTTTCCCAATAACCAAAGTAACTAAAGTTTATGTAATCTCAGGTTTTCAAAGCACATACAGCACAAGTGGTAGATTACCGAGATAAAATGGTTTGGACTCAGGCATGTCGTGAGACTTCGAAGTAAGGGTCGAACCGTATAGTCAATGGTTGAATATGTGTCAAGAAATAACTGATATATAGTGTCACTCTATAGATGGTGTCTATCCATACACGTGCCCAAAATCCGAACAATTCGAAATTACCAAAAACATAAAATTGCAACTATCAAACTACTTGAATCCAAATCTCAATCAAACAACCCAATATGTTCTGATCCCAAGGTATAACTCAGAAAATCAGAAACGTCAAACACAAACAATTCAATAAATGACAACGATTAAATAACTAAAAATCGAAACCGAACACGGAAAGTAACCGAATGATTGCATTAAAAGTAAAACAGAACCAAAGCCAAATGTTTCTGACTTCGGGAGAATCCATATCCACGCGGTCAACGGGATTCTACAAACCAGAATTGTTGAACTCGCACGATAACAAATACAAAAAAACAAGAAATTAAACTAAAACTAACAAACTACCAACTACCGATCAATGGAATACGAAAATATGAGTCGAAGAAGCCTGAGTTCCACTCAAAGGTCAGGTCTTCGTTCCCGAATCACGAACAGGAGGCCTCTATTTATAGTTGAGAATTTTTCCTGGACGCGGAGCACAAAGGTCAAATCCGCGGCGCGTCCTTATCCATAACCCCCGATATTCGCACTTTGAAATTCAAACTCTGATCCGGTGTACAGCTTTCCGCGGTGCGCGTCTCTTCCAGACCCGTGACAACACCTAGTGATATCAAGTATTTTAGGCGTTGTTGAGCCCTGTTCTTGATGAAATTATATCAGATATGTCTGGGTATTCTCACTTTTCGTGCCAGGACTTGTTTGGAGAAAAAGAATGGGAACAGGGACTAAAAGCGTGCAAAAGAAAGAAGTTTGGAAAAGAATAAAAAAATCAAGGAAAAACGTACGCGCGCCGCGGATATATGATATACGCGACGCGGGCTTAAGGCGGTGGAACACATTCAAATGCCGAAGAAACGGGACAAGATTAGTACGCGCGCCGCGGATTCTTCATCTGCGCGGCATGGCTGCGGGAAATTTGCAACTATAAATAGATGCAATTTCAGCCGAAAACCCTAGCAAAGACCGGGTGTAAAATCGACCTTGAAGCTCTTTGACTCCAAGATTTCGTTTCAGCAACTTCTCAAGTGGTATTTCCATGTTTTGGATGTTATTTGTAATTAATTAGTTTGGATTAAGCTTTGTTTTGTATCTTTGGGAGTGACAACCATTGATATTAAGCTTTGGCTTCTGTTTTAGTCTCAATTAGTTACTGTTTTGATGTTTGGATTCGGATTTGGTGAATGAAAATCATTTGGTTACATTTAATATTGGTATTTCGGTGTTTTGGATATTTGATTGTGTTTTGATTGTGTTTGGATCTTGCTTTGGCCTTGTTGGGACTGTTTTCTCTTGCTGAAATCAGTAGCTAATTAGGTTAGTTTTCAGGCATTAAACATTGACTAGTAACTGTTCAGTAGAACTTTAGTTAGTGGCTAGTTTTATGCTTTGCTTAGTTTTGCTTAGTTTGGATGCCTTTGTTTGCTTCTGATTCAGAGATGCACTTCTGATTTCAGAAAGTGACTAGGTTCATTTGAGCTTAGCTTTGCTTAGCTTAAATTTGTTTTCATCATCACTTTACGTTGTTAGTAATTAGGAAGGTAGAAACTAGATCCTCCGACTGTAGCGTGACACTACTAGTTGGTAATCTGTCATTTAGTCTAACCACGAAGCTCCTGCGGATCGACCCTGACTACCACTGTACTAGTGTGTGTTAGGTTTTTTTCTTTATTTTTGACCGCACGACGGCCTAGGAGTGTCAAATTTTCGCGTCGTTGCCGGGGAGCTGTGAGCTTAGATTAGGTGAGTAGTAGGAACTTGTTTCTTCTTTTTTTTTTTTTTAAATTTCATTTAGTTAGTTTTGTTTTTGATTTTTGTGGGCGTGTTGCACTAGTGCATGCGTACCCGCAGGGGTAAGCAATTATCCCCATTGTAGTTTGATTCTGAGATTGAGCATACTGCATGCAAAATCCGTGCCCGTAGGCATTTAAATATCATGAATTTTAGTCAGGTTAGTAGTAATCCAGTAATTGTTGCCCAGGAACCATCAGGTGAGGCAACGGGGGTGTTTTCTATTCCCTCACTGTCAGAGTTTCAATTCGGGAGCTCGAGTGCTTCTGGTGGTGCAGTTTCAGCCCCTGCACCCATACCATCATGCACTCCGCCATCTGTCCCACCATTTACACCCGCTTCACAACCACAATCTACCAATCCATTTACCTCTGCAATGTCTTGGGGAGAGCCGACCCGTGATGGCACCCCAGTTTCTAGACAGCAGACACCAACTTCTCAACCACAACACGTTCTTTTTAAACCTCAACCCACATTCAAACCTACACAACCTATACACTATCAACAACCCCCTCAGCCACAATACCATTATCCAGAGACAGAGGTGGGATATGACGAGGAAAACGAGGGATGGGTGCCGCCAGCACCACAACCACAGTGGAACCGAGGTCGGGGACCTCCCAGAAGAGCACCACAGTATCAACCACCAGGTCAGCGGGAATATAACGATCATCTTTACGGTAATCCCGCCCAACCTTTACATTTCGCACAACCGAGACGGCAATCGGTTGCATCACACTTCCAACCGCGGGAATATGATGATTCATCGCCAATTTATATTACTAATAACATTGATTCTCAAGTAGAAATAAGACCTCCGTTACTAGGAATATTGCCAGAGTTTAGAGGGTATAAGCAAGACGATCCTTATAATCATCTAAATGAGTTTTTAGCGATTGCTAATGCTAATAACCCTAGGAACACCAATAGAAACATTTTCAGGCTTAGACTGTTTCCATTCACTCTTAAGGATAAGGCCAAATATTGGTTTACATCGTTGCCATCGAACAGTATTACCACATGGGATCAGCTTAAGGCAAAGTTCCTTCAGGAATTTTATCCAGCAAGTAAGACAACTGAAATCAGAAGGGTCATCCAGGATTTCCAGCAAAAGCCAGGAGAGGCTTTCCATAAAGCCTTTGATAGATTGAAGGAGTTGTTACGATCTTGTTTGCATCACGAAATTCCTAGGTGGCAGTTAGTTAAGTTATTCTTCGAAGGAGTCAGTGAGACGCATCAGGCCATGATAAATGCCTCATCAAGTGGGACATTTATGTGGCAAGACCCAGAGGAAGCTTGGCAGTTCTTGGAACAATTGAGCAATGGTTCAAAGGCAAACTTTTCTACCAGGAAGACTGTAGGTACGGCGGCAGCAGTGGGAGCCGATGCTGACTGGAAGAAGGAAGTGAAGAAGGAAATTAGTGAACTGAATAAGAAGTTTGACAGGCTCATGTCAACACTGCAGAATGGACCACAGAATCCATCGCAAGGAGGTCAAGGAGGACCTAAGACTCAAGAGGTGAATCAAGTTTATGGCCAGGGTCAAGGCCAGCATAATAATGGACGACCCTACAGGCCATATAACTAAGGACAGCAGCAGAATTTTAGGCAAAACAATTACTAGAGGCAATCGACCAATCAGCCTAGAACACATCAGCCTACAAATAACAACAACCACAATGGAAATACAAATGGAAATAGTAGCAATAACAACAACAGGGGGCCCAATAATGCCCCGGGAACTCAAGAAGAAATGTTTGCTAAGATGTACGATATGGTCACTGCTACGCAACAACAATCTCAAGCAAATGCAAAAGCCATTGCAAACATGGAACGACAAATAGGTCAAATGGCTGCAGATCAGCAAAAAAGAGACAGTGCAGAATTGCCAAGTGCTATAGAGGTCAACCCTACTCATAATCAGCGACCAGGAAAAGAGCAAGTTAACACTGTCGAATCTGGATGGAGAAAAGTCACTTTGGAAGACTTATTTGAAGTAGGAAGTGAAGTGAAACTGGGGGAAGAAGAGAAAGCTCTAGGAAGTGAGGAAGGTAAGGAAGAAGGAATTCCTGTTGAGAAGGAAACTCAACCAGAAATAGATAAAGAGGTCCAGAAGGCGGAGCAACGGACGATAGCGGGAATCAAGCAGAAAAAGAAGAATAGGAAAGGGAAGAAGAAGCAGGAAGCACCCAAATCATTGGGGCCTTTAATGAACCAGCCCCTGTGGGATGAGCTTAAGGATGCCCCTGAAGATACCAGAATTCTGCAAGAAATGTGTGAACAAAATAGGAAGAGCAAAGCACCTACACCAAAAACTGTGAGGTTGACTGTGAAAGCAAGTGAGGCGTTATTGGGAACACTGCCCAAAAAGGAAAAGGACCCTGGATCACCATTGATCACTACTACCATAGGAGATGTGGTCATTCGGAACACCTTGTTAGACTTGGGAGCAAGTGTCAATATCATGCCAGGATACCTGTACGATAAGTACAAAAATGAAGAAATAGAGCCAACGGAAGTTGTATTACAGCTGGCTGATCAATCAACAAAGGTATCTCGGGGAAGACTGACAAATGTCATAGTCAAAGTTGGGGACTTTTTCTATCCCGTGGATTTTCTGGTTATGGAATATGAAAGCTTGGACGATGCGCCTGCACTCATCTTAGGACGCCCATTCTTAGCTACTGTTGGTTCGGTGATTGATTGCAAGACTGGAGACATGGACATTTTCTTTAGGACAAGGAAAAGAAGATTGAACATGTTTGGGAATCCTGTATCATTACCTTCAGAAGAAAATGACAAGCAAGTGGACCGAAGGATATTAAAGGAGCCTTGGATCAAGAGTAAGGAAAAGATTTGGACACGTACGGGAGAAGAGGGAAAAGAAGAGATTTTAAAAGAAACCAAGGACCACCCGTTATCCACTATCGAAAAGGAGCAGCTGCTGGACATGATAGAAATGATGGAAGCAAGACACCAGCAGTATGAAAAGGAATCAAGAGAACGAGAGGCAAAAGTTTTTAAGCTCCTGGAATCTCAGCAACAGTGGATTAGCGGTGTGAGCGATCGAATGACCCAACTCACATCTCTCATGTCAATGATGGCCAACAACTTCATGCCAGGATTCAATCAGATGTCATCAAGGGTTCAAGAAGAAGAAGATTCGGCATAGGAATAGTACGTCGGCTGAAAATGTTAAACTTAGCGCTTGTTGGGAGGCAACCCATCATGTCATAAGTTAGGATCTATATTTCTTTGAATTAATTAGGAAAATACATCAATCTTTGCAGGTATTCATGGTCTAAAATAAGTGTGGGGTCATGTGAGAAGTTTTGAAATTTTTTTGAAGACCGCGCCGCTGGTTTTTGAATTACGCGACGCGGGGACGTAAACCAACCCGATGCGCAGGGGTTGATTTGGTGACACGCGCGACGCGCAACGGGAAAATACGCGACGCAGTAAACGATCAGTCGGTTTTCTCCTATATTAAGGTAAGCCGCGACTCAACTAGCCCTCACACGACTCGGAGCTCTGATCGAAAAATTTCTCTCGTATTTTTTCTTGCTCATTTCGTTTCTACTACCAAGGTACGCTATGCTAACTACTTATTACTCGTTAAAACTAGTGATTAGGTAGTTAATTTTAGCGATTTGCCCAAAATAGTTCAAAACTTAGAATCGACAATGCTAACTCATAGGGTGTTTGTTTTGCCAAATAGAGACCCTAGATGAGTTAGTCGGCACTTAGGCTACCTTGTGGTATGACTGGATCGAGTTTTAGCAAGTTAAATTGCGAGTTTGATTCGGGGTTTTGCAAACAGCCGCTCGCCGCGACGCGCCTTGCTCTTGGGCCGCGCCGCGGTGCGGTGGGGAAGAAAATGACTAATATTGCAAAATTTTTTTCTTTTGTGGCTATGTGTTTTCGTTGCAGATGATGTTCATGTTGGATCACTCTTTCCTCCAGTTTCCAGAGGGACTGGCCAGCTCAGCAGAGTATATTTCACGGAGGGATTCACTGACTAGTCGCCAGGTTCTCGAGGCGACAGTCATCGACAGGGACATTCTTATGGACGCCGGACTCTGGGGCGCGATCGAGCCATTCCTACATCGCACCTGGACCCATGGGGACGCGTCATTCACATGTAGGGCCTGGGACAGGATTCTGGCCACTGAGGAGGACGTGGTCTACACAGAGCTCCTCCTGGAGTTCCTTTCTACTATCCATTTCTCTCCTCGGGCATCGGACCCACGATCCAGGATCATCCGATTTTGACTGGGAGGTGCACAGAGGGAGTGCAACCTCCGGGAGTTTGGGAGGAGAGTTGGGCTATACACTCCAGCGGACCTCCAGCATCGCCATTTCACCCAGTTCCTTGGGGCGTGCATCCAGGGGCAGCCGGACCGAGCTGCCAACATGGAGATTTGGACACCACTGTCCAACGTTATGTACGAGGCCGGGACCTCGAGGGAGAGCCACCTCCGCGACCCACTTCACCGCCTCATGCACCGTATCTTCTCCACCTCCATCATGCAGCGAGAGGGGGGCGAGAAGGTGTCTGGGGAGGACATGACATTCTTTTGGGCTCTCCTCGATCCGTCCCGATTCCTCCATCTTCCCTTCGCCCTCGCAGTTGCCCTCTCCACTCACTCGACGGGAGCTTCTACCAGCAGTCCATTGGCCCGGGGGTATTTTATTACACGCCTGGCCCGTTCGTATGGGATCCTTATTGCCGCCGTGGCAGCTTCTTTGACCGCGCTGCCTCCATCTCGCACGACAGCACGCACTTTGGAGAGGATGCGGCTCATTGAGCAGCAGCGCCCGGGGTAGTTCATTCGATCACTTACCGAGCCTCCCCAGGCACCCCAGCCCGCGTATGCCCAGACAGGCAGGAGACGACCGAGGCGGGAGGCACCCGCCGAGCCAGCACCTCAGCCGCAGTTATCCGAGGTCCTGGCAGCCATTCAGGACCTCAGTCAGAGGATGTCTGCCCGGGAGGCACATGATCGCTGGATGGCAGAGACGCAGAGGATGATCATGCTGCGGATGCATTTTGATGACATTCCACCTCATCCCTCTGGCGATGATGGGGCAGGTCCATCCGGGACCCACCATGATGATGATTGATGTACCTTTTTTTCCTTTCTTTCTTTCTTTTTATTTTTGGGATATATGTACAAAACTTATGACACCACTATCTGTATTTTGTTTGTCATGTTTGCTTTTAATTTGTTTGTTGAGTTATGCATGATATATCAAATGGGAAGGAGTTGTCTCAGACAAGTGTGGGGTCACCGTGCCCCCTCCACTTGTCTCGACCACCGGCGTGTTCACTGTAGCGCTACAACTCCAGAATACGAAATCAGGGAGCCGTTTGTTCGCAATTATACCTGTGATACTGAGCACCAAGCACTCTATCGCCCAAAAGGGGTAACTCTTTCTCCCCTGTTTTGAAATAATTTTTTGTACAACGGGGACGTTGTACGGTTTTAAGTGTGGGGTGTGGACGGTCGAAAGAGTAATTTTTGAAATTTTGCAGAAATGATCAATTTTCAAATTTTTTAGCAATATTTTTCAAAATTTTTAATAAATTGCAATTTTGAAATGAATGGTTTGTGATTGTGATAGCACTAGTATTTTTCAAGAAATACTGTTTAATTGTGATCATGCTATTAGATAGTCAAATAAGTTGAGTTTTAAGAGTTTAGAAGATTGAGCTGTTTTAGGATTGTAATTTAGGAAGGAAAAGTCAATCTGTGGCCTTTCTTGTTCGAGCCGGTAAGTCTAAAATGGGTGGGACTTATGCACCTTACTACCTAAGATCGTCTGGTCTGGGATGGTATTTCCGAAAGCTCGGTACATGAACACCATCGAAAGTCATGGACAATTTCTTAATGGCCTATAGAATCTAAATGAGTAAGTACACTTCATTGTGGACAGAAAGTTTGTAATCAAGGGTTCTCTAGAAAGCCATGAATTCCAAAGAGCAATTCAATTATGTTTTCGCGAACTATTCCACTCTAACTCAAAGAGCAATAAACTTTGAAACTGAACACAGTCAAAAGTTATTTGATTCCTTATTATAATTTGTTAAAAACTCTCTTGCTTGGGGACAAGCAAGGCACAAGTGTGGGGTGTTTGACAACGCCTAGTGATATCAAGTATTTTAGGCGTTGTTGAGCCCTGTTCTTGATGAAATTATATCAGATATGTCTGGGTATTCTCACTTTTCGTGCCAGGACTTGTTTGGAGAAAAAGAATGGGAACAAGGACTAAAAGCGTGCAAAAGAAAGAAGTTTGGAAAAGAATAAAAAAAATCAAGGAAAAACGTACGCGCGCCGCGGATATATGATATACGCGACGCGGGCTTAAGACGGTGGAACACATTCAAATGCCGAAGAAACGGGAAAAGATTAGTACGCGCGCCGCAGATTCTTCATCTGCGCGGCGCGGCTGCGGGAAATTTGCAACTATAAATAGATGCAATTTCAGCCGAAAACCCTAGCAAAGACCGGGTGTAAAATCGACCTTGAAGCTCTTTGACTCCAAGATTTCGTTTCAGCAACTTCTCAAGTGGTATTTCCATGTTTTGGATGTTATTTGTAATTAATTAGTTTGGATTAAGCTTTGTTTTGTGTCCTTGGGAGTGACAACCATTGATATTAAGCTTTGGCTTGTGTTTTAGTCTCAGTTAGTTACTGTTTTGATGTTTGGATTTGGATTTGGTGAATGAAAATCATTTGGTTACATTTAATATTGGTATTTCGGTGTTTTGGATGTTTGATTGTGTTTGGATCTTGCTTTGGCCTTGTTGGGACTGTTTTCTCTTGCTGAAATCAGTAGCTAATTAGGTTAGTTTTCAGGCATTAAACATTGGCTAGTAACTGTTCAGTAGAACTTTAGTTAGTGGCTAGTTTTATGCTTTGCTTAGTTTTGCTTAGTTTGGATGCCTTTGTTTGCTTCTGATTCAGAGATGCACTTCTGATTTCAGAAAGTGACTAGGTTCATTTGAGCTTAGCTTTGCTTAGCTTGAGTTTGTTTTGATCATCACTTTAGGTTGTTAGTAATTAGGAAGGTAGAAACTAGATCCTCCGACTGTAGCGTGACACTACTAGTTGGTAACATGTCATTTAGTCTAACCACGAAGCTCCTGCGGATCGACCCTGACTACCACTGTACTAGTGTGTGTTAGGTTTTTTTTCTTTATTTTTGACCGCACGACGACCTAAGCGTGTCAACCCGCAACCCGCGTGTTCCTTAGACTGGAAGTGGACTTCATTCCAAACTTTACCATTTTTGTACGCTTTTTACCCTGTATTTCATATAATTCGCACAACAAGCACTAGACACAAATCGTGAGTAATATAACAGTTTCAGATATATATTTTACTCAAAGCAGGGCTCAACGACGACTAAAATACTTGATATTACTAGGCGTAGTCAGTGTGTTATATGAAGGTAGATAGTTGGGTTTTTATTGATTAATTTTGGTAAATAAAAGGCGTAATTTTTTTTAGAATTATAGCTGTTCAACGGCTAGTGTAATTTAATTGGCCGTTTTCAACCGTGAGCGACATCACATTACACCACGATCACGACCATCACGGTGCACATGGGGCGGTGTGCACGTCCGTGATGACCAGCCACATCAACATCACGGTATACCGGCGATCGGTATACCCATCGGTTTTAGTGCTCTTCTATAGCTAGATCTAAAGAAACGACATGTCATCCCTATAGCCCTATCTATTGCGACGACTTGTCGTCACTAAAGGCCTTATGCGAGTTTTTTCAGATGCCCTTTAGTCACAACAAGTCGTCGCAATATCTTGGGATATAGGGACGACATGTCGTTTCTATAGCTCTAGCTATTGCGACGACCTGTCGTTACTAATGACCATTATTTTGAAATCGAAACTTTTTTAAAACGACTCTGTAAGGACGAAATGTCGTCTTTATAGCCAGGCTATAGAGACGAAGGCTATATGGACGTCATTTTTGGTCTATAGCGACGAAGCTCTAGGGACGAAGGCTATAACGATGACATTTCGTTGGAAGGGGCTATAGGGACAACTTTAAGGTCTATAGGGACGACAAATGTCGTCCCTATAGCCTTCGATTCTTGTATTGCTCTAGCATCTTGCTAACTTTGTTTTTAACATTCTTTTAGAATAAATTGAAATATTTGCCAAGAAAAGTTAGGAACCGGAATGTGTGCTTAACAAACGGATTCAATTGATTCATAGGAACTAGAACTTATGATTAGTGAAAGGTTTGCCTTATAATTTTTGTGCTTTTAAAGCGATTTAGTTGCAAGCCAAGAACTGAAATTTAGGTATATTGAATGGTTTTGGTTACAATTTAGGAACCGGAACTTGTGTTTCTAAAAAGATGCCGTTGCAATGAAAATGAACCAGGGATTATCTTTCTATATACAAGGATCCTGTTCTAAACAAGATTCTGCGTGACTTTAACAAATAATTCAGCTCCATTGATCGGATTACAAAATCTGATTTTATGGCATTTTAACTGGATTATGAGACGCTTTGAAGTAGTGTCAATTTCCCAATAACCAAAGTAACTAAAGTTTATGTAATCTCAGGTTTTCAAAGCACATACATCACAAGTGGTGGATTACCGAGATAAAATGGTTTGGACTCAGGCATGTCGTGAGACTTTCTTGGGATTGCTAAGAGTTGTTGAGTTTACGTCTCCTGCTTGATATTATCCAATAGATCGAAAAAGAGTTCATCAACGAACAAACATTCAAAAATGATGTAGCTTATTTTTTTCATTATGTTGTGTAGAAAGAAAAAGTTGTCCATGTGAATGATTTTTGATTAATAAAAGAAAAGACCCATCTGAACTTGAAACAGCTAGCAGTGTGAACAAAATACACGGAATCGTATTGCAGAGAAACGTGATATATTAAATATTAAAGTCAACGTTTCTAAAAAGTGTTTTAAATAACATTACGCAACAACTTGTATAATAGTTTAATGAAGTGCAAAACTCATGATAATGAAACGACTATATTATATTGTGTTTGGATAAATAAATAACTATTGTGGTTAATTATTTGCGGATTTAATTCGAAAGCTGTTGTTGGGATTAATACACACACGAGTAATGTTAAATCCTACTCTTGTGAAAATACAACCTTCTTACTGTGCGCCTAAGAAATAATAACACGAGGACACATGTGAAAAGTCCAAAGATCTCATGTGATAAATATTTATCTCTTGTTAACGCTACCCTCATTTTCCTATGATCACTCGTTTGAGTTTAACTCTATTGTTAACTCCATTGAGTCTATATCGACTCAAATTATACCCATTAGAATTACAATATTGCTGGAAAGCGACCCGAGCCATAAAGCCAGCATAACTACATGGTTAAACACTTTCCTGATGAATTTGATTCCCACTTGCATCTGTTACAGTTTTGTGAAAAGGAAAGAGAATTATTATTCCTAAATGGCTTGCAAAAAAATATGAAAAAAGAAATTGTAACCGACGAAGTAGTGGGATTAATATATAAAAAGGACTCTTAGTTTCTTTTACGCCATGTGCAAATAAGGTGGCGACTTATGCATTCTCCGTTCAGTATTATTTAACAGCCACGGGGGTGCTTCTACCATAGCCATATATCATCACCAATCAAAATACAATGTCTTCTTCAGGGCTAAACCTTAAAAGTTATCTAATTCCACTACAAGAAATCAACCGTGCCACAGAGAACTTCAGTAAGCAAAGATACATCGGAAGCGGTGGTTTTGGTAAGGTCTACAAAGGACAACTCTCTGAACGCTGGCAAAACCGCACAGCTGCTATTAAACGCCTAGATCATGGTAGCCACCAAGGAGAACAAGAGTTTTGCAATGAGGTTGAGATGATTTCAAAATTCCACCATGAAAACATCATCTCGTTCATTGGTTACTGTGATGAGGGGAAGGAGATGATTATAGTTTATGAGTATGCTATCAATGGAAGCCTCGATCATCACCTGCAAGACCCAAATAAGAGCCGTCGTATAACATGGACACAACGCCTGAAGATTTGCCTAGGGGCAGCAAGAGGGCTCAACTACCTTCACTCAGGTGTTGGGGAGCACACAAGAGTAATACATAGAGATGTCAAGAGTGCTAATATATTGTTAGACGACAAATTTGTCGCAAAAGTTAGTGACTTTGGCTTGTCAAAATGGGGTACAAAAGATCAGCCAAATACCCAATTCAACACAATGGTTGCGGGTACACCGTTTTACTTGGATCCCGCTTACGGTGAAAGCCATATCCTTCGAAAAGAATCAGACGTGTACTCATTTGGGGTTGTACTCTTTGAAATATTGAGCGGATTGCTTGTATATCGTACTGAAAGGAGCATTGAAGATGATAAGCCACAGCCTCTCATGAATTTCGTCCGACGTTTCCATCGTAGTGGTTTAGAGAAGTTAACTGATCCCCATATAAGAGATCAGATTGATAGTCGATCTTTTGATAAGCTTAAAGAAATTTCATATCAATGCGTTCGTTACAATAGTGAGAAACGCCCAACTATGGACACGGTGGTTGAGAGAATTGAGGAAGCACTGGATATTCAAGTAAGTTTTTTCATTTAATTATTTTGAAAGAAATCAAGATTCATATGCAAGAATAATAACTATCATGGATCATACATCATGATCAATTGCCCGAATCATTTTCCTGATGGGGTTATTATTGCTTTAAGCAACTAATCATCTAACAGGAAAAATAAATTAGAATAAATTTGATCCATTGTTTTTTTCTGCAAAATATTGAAAGTCATTTTTGTTAAATTGTTTTTCCATTTACATTCATAGAGAAGGCGTTCAACGTCAGTACCGATGCCCAAACCACGTTCTTTACTGATGTAATTTAAAACCGCTTTCTTTTTCTGGTCTAATTTAAAAGTAATAGGTTCCGTTTAATGATTTAATATTTTGCATTTCATTGATAAAGAAGAATACTTTTAAAAACAGAAAGGCTTGTTGATTTGACTTTAAATGTAGCTGCAGGAGAATGTTGCTGCCACTACTGAGTTTGTTATGAAAGACATCAATTTCAGTCGCGGCAAACCACCTGCTGCAGCGTTTATCATATACAAAAGTCTTTTGCATTGGAAATGTCTAGAAGGTGAAAGAACCTCCGTGTTTGATCATCTTCTTCAGATTATTCATTCAAAATTTAAGGTAATCACTTCAATCACGATGACCAATGCACCATTTCAAATTCATATTGATTGAAAGGCATTTGCAATTGATAAAGCTTCTTTCATAAATAGTCTTGTTGACTCCAAGCTAGACAGGAGGATTTAGAGAACGCAATATGCACCTTTTTAGATCTACAGTACTACCACATCAACAATATATAAATCTTTACACTTTATAAATGTTTGTTCATTATTCATAAATTTCATATATATATATATATATATATATATATATATATATATATATATATATATATATATATATATATATATATATATATATATATATATATATTAGGTTATTAACCCGTGTTGAACACGGGATGGTTATTTATAAATAGACAAACATAAAATATTTGTATTATACGACATAAAATTAATAATGAATTTTTTTAGGTTACGTATTGTGACGTCCATCTAAAACACGGATAATAGTTAAAAAACTCATATAATAATTAAAACATTTTATTTAATCGTACAATTCAATATACTGAATATGACAACAATGATGCATGATAGTACAATGTAGCTATCAAATTATATAAATATCAAGTTTTTATCAATAAAGCAAAAAAGAAAAATGTTTTGTGCAACAAATATTAGATTTAATCTCACAATGGAATGGACTTCAAATTTACCTGTTATAGAACATGAATTATGAAAATGAGAACTTTTTTTGTCCCTGAAATATTTTAAGAAGGTATACAAAATATACTTAAAGTATCTTCAGCTCTAAAAAACCATTGAATTCTGAAAAAAAAAAAATAAACTTCATTGTAACTTGTTTTAAAAAATTCAAGTAACCTACCAACATGATCATGGCCACCTTCTTCACACTGAAAAACAAATAACGATGATAAATGCCCATGTGATTTCCCCTTTTTTTAAACAGGGATAGATTATTGCCACTTTAATTTCTTTGAAAGGAAAGCCGTAAAAATGATAAAATTACCTTCACACATGTATAATTACCAAGATCAAAGACATGTTTTAGTATTTTATTTTGATTCATACGCACCATTATCTTGAGACCATTTTCAGAAATCCAACTTATTCACATGGCGCTTCACTTCAAAATGGCTTCAATCTCTTCAAATTTCCAATCACAACTATTTTTGAATGAATACAATTTATGTCCCAAATGGTTGATGGGCCCGATTGTTCAACTTAAATATGATATAAGGACTAAACACTGTAAAATTAATAAGAACACAGGGAAATTTTTGCAATCTACACAATTTAGAATGAAATACAAAATGGTTGCCATATATGACTTCTAATTTGTTTACTCTAAAATTGAATTATTAATTTTTTTAAACTTTGGTTATTTTTCAAGGTTTCAAATCCCTAATCGACTTCTTCGTATATCTATTCCTGACCAAAACAACAAAAAAGATTCTACCAAAAAACAGCATTGCAGTTATACAAATATTAATATTATAGAATACAAATTGAAAGCTTGAAAAATCTAATTTGTCATCATGTTCAACATTCTCTAATCCACCCCCTTTGTTTGTTTTGATAATCTTTGATAAAGTAACAGTATTTACAAATCTGCACATAAATGAAAAAAGTTCTAGACATAAGATTGTTTGATTTCTATATAATCCAATTGTAACAAAATACAAAAGTCAAAGATTTAAATAAACAATATGATATATTCTAACAAACCTTAGACTTACCAGGTTTAGGGGCTCCAAATCTATTCAGAGTTTGAAGATCTGCAGAGTTTTAAAACCACATAATCCAACACACCCTAGCACAATCATGTATTTCAAAAACAAAAATTTTAATTCCATTAAAATTAACACAAGAATCAAAATCAAAACTAACAAAAAACAAATTTGAAAATCAGAATACATCAGATCTGTAAATCTGTTATCTTGAAAAACAATGAGCAAACATCATACTATAAGTAATATTTTCTTCCATCTTACGGTTCTTAGATCCAAAGAAAGACAGACGATGATGGTGGGGTGAAGGTTTTTGATCCATCTAACTGATTTATTGTAGGTTTCACAAAACCCACAAAAACTTACGAAAACTTTGGGACTTCATCAGCTTCATATGATGTTATTATTAGAAAAACATGGACATGGGCGTAAGAATAAGATGAAGATGCTTTGAGCAGGCCGACGGTTAGGGTTTATGTAAATGAGAAGTGGTTTTAGCAAATCACTATCTTGAGAGAATAGCGTCTGGGATTTAACATAAATTGATGCATCATATTCGGGGAATGAACCAGCTTAAATTCAGGAAAGGAATACCAAAAGTAACACCAATTCGAATTGATTTCATTCCCAAAAATTCAGCAGTCATCATTACTTGGGAGTGAAAAACAATTGAGCGGGAAAATAAGGTTGAGGAAGAATAAGGAGAGGGCACGTGGCATATGAATTACTCTTTTATTAGAAGTATATATATATATATATATATATATATATATATATATATATATATATATATATATATATATATATATATATATATATATATATATATATATATATATATATATATATATATATATATATATATATATATATATATATATATATATATATATATAGGAGGGTTCCATTGAGAATGGAAAAGAGATTGAGTGTGTATATTCATATATGAATGCGAGAATGAATTTTTCGTATATGATTTATTCATATATGAATGTGTATATTCATATATGAATGCGAGAATGAATCTGGGTCACTAGATGCGTCAGTGCTGAGGCGCTGTTCTACGACGACGAGATGAATTTAATTTTTCGTATATGATATATTCATATATGAATGTGTATATTCATATATGAATATTCATATATCATATATGAATAATCATATATTATTATTCATATTCATATATGAATAAACATATATGAATAATCATTTTTGAAATATGGTTGTGGTGGTCGGAATGGTGGTAGACGGTGGCGATGATGATGGTGATGGTGATAGAGAGTTGCGATGATGGTGGTGATGGTGGCGGCGGTGTTAGTGGGGTGGTGGTGTTGGTGGAGATGGGTGGTGACGAAGGTGGTGGTGGTGGCGGCGGCGGCGGTGATGGAGGTGGTGGTGGTGGTGGCGGTGGGTGGTGGTAGCGGTGGTGGAGGTGGTAGTAAAGGTGGTAGCGGCGGTGGTGGTCGAGATTGTGATAGAGGTGGTAGAGTTGGAAGTAGCGGTGGTGACGGTGGTGGTGGCGATGGCGGTGGCGGTGGCAGCGGTAGTGGTGGCGGCGGTAACGGTGGTGGTGGTGGTGGTGGTGGTGACGCAGATGGTGCAGGTGGTAGTGGTGGTGAAAATCATATGTGCAAAGCACTAGGGCGGCAATATAAAATATGTGGCTCAAATTCATTCTCACGATCTCAACCTTATTTTCATTTTCAATGGAACCTATATATATATATATATATATATATATATATATATATATATATATATATATATATATATATATATATATATATATATATATATATATATATATATATATATATATATATATATATATATATATATATATATATATATATATATATATATATATATATATATAGACATAGACATAGCAAAGTCGTGAATTGAAATGATAAAGCAAATGTAACTTCAATCATAAACTAAAATCAATTATCGTAAATTATACAATTGTAAATTGAAATCAACAGGGAATGATTCAATGTTGGAACCCCTTTAATTAAACAAATATTGAACTTACTTCTTCATAAGTTTCACCTTTGGCTGTCAAAAGAGCAAGAAAAGCACTTATCAGTGACTCATTGGGATCTTGCAGCAGAAACTCCTCCGCTGCCTCCGTCAAACTCTTTCTATCAATCAGTGACTCGATCAACTACGCCCAACCAACATTAAACAATTACACAACAATTGATCGAAGAAAACATCAACCCGCGAATAAATCATAAGTAAAATCTGGGCAAAAGAAGTCGTTCTGGAAATAAAGTCGGGTGCGTCTCCATTGGGGTGAGCAGCAGATACCAAATTGTTGAAACTTCCATTAGCATGTAGATTGAATAACGAAAAATGAATATTCGCTCAATTCGGTGGTTAAACTAATCTGATCGATTATCGAGAAATCTATTACCGAGAAATCAGAATTTGTTGCTTGATTGGTTGTTGGCTACCGTTGTTTGAGTAATCCGATCGCCGGTCACTGGTTCGGTGCTATGTGGTTGTGGATTAAGTCTGACTGCTTGATTGGGATTGCAGGATTGGGACGATAGTTATGTGGTTGTGGTTACAAATATGCAAAAGTCTCCGATCTGTGATTCAATTGTGAGGCCATGAGAACTACAAAATCATACCTTAATGTAATCACCAAGAAATATCGAACCAATTTCACAGAATGTTATTCTCCCATATATAAAACGTATTCTGTCAGAATGATGATGGAGGCGGTGGTCGGCTGTACTGGTGAACCAGCGGTTGGTGGTGGCCGACGGTGGCTGCTTGGTGGAGAACGAGATCATGATCAGGGGTGGATGGATGAGTCTACGGTTCTAATATAGAGGAAGGAGTTAGTTGCCATAATTGTAGGAATTAATACCTTAATTATTGGTCAAATCTTCCATAATTGAAGGTTTAATTATATATTTAATTAATTCATTTATAAATTAAATTACTAAAGTACCCTTAGCTGATTCTGTGATATGATTGGGTCTTACGTCCACACAATAGTTACAGTTTTTAATATATCCTAACTCTATATATATATATATATATGTATATATATATATATATATATATATATATATATATATATATATATATATATATATATATATATATATATATATATATATATATACACACACACACACACATATATATAGGGATCCGGTAATAATGAAATTTTTGGTAGGAAGATAACAAATTTTTATTTACATGTTTTTTCGGCGAACCAACAAAATGGATCAATAGATGATGCAAAATAAAATACTTCACAAAAAAATTGTCGAAAAACGACTCGATGATTCATTTTTACAATAATCTTGTTGTTATTCACTAAAATTGTCCGTAACGTGAATAAAAACTTGATTTACTAAAAAATGATTAATCAATATGTTTTTTCAGGAATTTTTTTTCTATGAATCATGTTATTTTTTATTCATCTAGTGATTCATTTTGGTGGTTCGTCAAAAAACCAAGTAAATAAAAAAACCTTCTTACGTTCTTAGCATAATATATCGCGTGAGAGGTCAATTATGGAAAACTACTGAAATTTTGAGAGTACAAGATTTTAAACAACTGTCATTTTGAATAGAATTTCACACATCAACCACTACGCTCAGATCGAGGGCTATATTGCGTAACTTTCTATCTAAATATGGATCAATCATTTTAAATCTGGACAATGTTATAATAGTAATTGACATATAAATCAATTGATTTTAAATAAATAAAATATTATAAATCCGGTAACCGACTCTTATAATTACTAAAATTGATTTTTTTTCCTAATTGACCTCTCACACGATATATATATATATATATATATATATATATATATATATATATATATATATATATATATATATATATATATATATATATATATATATATATATATATATATATATATATATATACATAGAGTGTGTGTGTGTGTGTGAGAGACATGATTAACTGTAACCAAATAAATATTGTGTAACCTTGTAACTAAGTGTGGAAAATCATTTTAAATCCGGATAGGAGCATAATAGTAATTGACATAAAAATATATTAAATTTTCAATTAAGGCAATTTTATAATTATGGTAAACGATCCCTATAATTACGGAAACTGATTTTTTTGTTGAATTCGCATTGGTCCAATTAGTTATACAATGATTATCAGTTTTAGAATAATATAACTCTGTCTCCCACACACATATGTATACACACACACACACACACACTCTCTCTCTCTCTCTCTCTCTATATATATATATATATATATATATATATATATATATATATATATATATATATATATATATATATATATATATATATATATATATATATATATATATATATATATATATATATATATATATATATATATATATATATAGAATTATAATCCGGTAAGCAGTGAAATTTTGGTAGGAATGTAAGAAGTTTTTATTTACATATTTTTTCGGCGAAACAACAAAATGAATAAATAGATGATGTAAAAATAACATAATTCACAAAAAAAAACTTTTCGAAAAAACAGCTTGATGATTCATTTTTACGATGATTTTGTTGTTTTTTTCAATGAATCATGTTATTTTTGATTCATTTTGGTGATTCGTCAAAGAAGCAAGTAAATAAAAAACTTTTTACCTTCTTATCATAATTTTACTTCTTATTTGATCATTCTTATATATATATATATATATATATATATATATATATATATATATATATATATAATGGTCCTTTGCACTTTTATACTAGGAGATTAACTATGAGACTTTAATTTGCTGAAAATATACATGGATCGGTCTTATATTTATAATATATAGAACTTCGCACTTTTATACTAGTGTATGCTTTTAGTATAAAGTAATTTTTTTTTTATTAGAGCTTGTGATATGCTAGTCTATGTTCTTCAAAGATGAAGTCCATCTTTAATATTTACTTTCAAGAGTGGATGGAGTCGTGCCTGTCCATACCGCCAACCCGCCGGACCCATAGTTGACGTTGCGGCCTATCCCGAGGCCCGCCCACCCCACTGTTTTCCTTCTTCCTCTATGTCTTCAACCCAAATCGGGTTCGTGAAGCTGCAAACTGGTGCTCTCCAACCCCCTCAAACCCGCCTCTGCTGTGAAGCCCCTCGAATCCTCCCCTCTACTCCATCCAACCTAGGGGTGGAGGAGTCCATCTCCTTCAACCCTCTCATCCGTATTGCCACATCAATTTTTTCTGTCTTCTTACTTCCATCTTTATCAACCCACAAATGTAATGTTAAATCAACTTTTCTAAATAAAAAATAGTAAAACCAAAACTAGAAAATAAATTTTAAATTAAAATACAACTAATTTAAAATGTGATAAATAAAATTAAAAATAATAATAATTAATTTGTATTTATTAACTAACTTAAATTGCACTAAATAAAAAATAACATCTCATTAAAAACCCACAACTATAAAGGAGAATTTAAAACCCACATACGACAATTTAAAACCTAAAAACAGGAATTCAAAACCTAAATATGATAATTTAAATAACCTATCGGTCCAAAAAAAGGTATGTGGGTATGCTCTATGTGAAGAACAAGATTTTTAATAGAAATGGCTGGTGAATTTCTAGGTCGCGCAATTTCATAATCATATCATTAATAATTTCTACCTCGGTGGGGAAATCAATATCATCTACCAGACAAATAGTAGCATTTTTATCTTTCAGGATCGTGTTTTGTAATATATGGCAAATGTACGTGATATCTTCACATCGATCAAGATCGGTGTACCGTGCAGGCTGTCTGATTATGACTCATCTTTGTTTTAGTACGATAAATGCCCGTTCAACATTCTTTCTTGCTGCTTCCTGTGCTGCCTTGAAATGTTTTTTAGAATACTTGATGTGAAAATGATTTCATAAAAGTGGCCTAATTTGGGTATATCACATCTCCAAGATAGTACTCATGCTTGTATTCTTCCCCGTTAAAAACAAATGAACATTCGGGTGCTTTTCCAAGTAGTGTTTCATTGAATAATGGTGATTGATAAAGGACTTTTAGATCGTTTTTGCCATCGGCGACACCAAAATATGAATGTCATAACCAGAAATCATGCGACACTACTGCTTCAAGTATCAATGTCGGGAACTTGTGATCACTTGTATTGTACTCGCATCGCAATGCCATTTGACAACTTCTCTAATCCCCTGTGTACAACCAATACTACTTGGCATACCAGGAAATCTATGTATGGTTTATGTTCATCATACAAAAGTTAATTATCGTTGATGTTGGTTTGTACTTGAATTTGGCGCCATATAAAATGATAACACCATACAGAAGTTGCAGAGGCTTTTATGTGAAGTTTGTTCTAAAATATCCAAGTACTCATTGAGTGTATCAAGGGTGTTTACGAAGGTCAATTGCCATATAATGGATGTGTATTTCTACAATATAGTGAAACTTTTTTGCAACTTGGCATCAAAAATTGTTTGAAAATATAGAAAGTTTATTTCCATATCCTCAACAATATGCAAAAAAATCGTCTACTTATCCGGAATCTGTTTGTAAAATTAAATTTGCCAAACTTTGAATCAGGAACAACGTAATGTTGGATCAGCTATTTCATTGTAGTATCATGATGTCTTTGGAGATAAGTTATTGAACAACGTATACTTGAACTTGCAATATTTTCAAATACTGCAACTACAGCTTCGACAACTATTGCGTAAACATTTGTGTAATTTGATAACTTAGATAACGATGAGTACACAGTAGGTTCATCAATGATTTTGTTGCACACATATGAATCAAAATTATTAGAAAAATATATTTAAAATTTTAAAATTAAATTGAAAGTTGGATAAAGGAGAGAATGAGAAAATATAGCTATGGGTGAATATGAGAGAAAGTGTGAAGAAAAAACGTGTGATTGTTGAAGTGGTACCGTTTATTTATAGGAGTGGGGATATATAATTAATTGGTATTTTGTTTAAACATAAAGCATTACCAGTAGACGAGCTTCACCAACCCGTTGTAGCCTCATCTTTCGTGATCCTGTCCAAGGCGGAACCGTCAAGCGGACGCCCCCACCCCCGCTACTGTATGTGGTAAACTCCGTCCGATGTAAGCCAAAGTAGAAGATGAACTCATTAAGAACATTTTTCTTACAATACAATATCCCATCGCTTTAGTTTTATATTTATGCTTTACGTCCTTGTTTTTATATTTTTTTTATTCTCTACATTTAATTTGTTAGTTTATTTTATATATATACTAGTTTAAAACCCGTGTGTTACACGGTTTGATTAAAAAATTAATAGAAATAATCAATCTACCTATATTTTAGGGATTTTTTGAATTTAGATGAATTCTATTTAAATTTACAAAGGATAGTATATGTATTTTTAGGGGTTTTTTGAATTGAGATTTATTTTGAATTGTGATTGAATTAAACTTAGAGTATCATATGGAATAGAGGCCTTAAAAGGATGTCACGTGGCACTAAAGTGCTTTGTTTATTAGTGTGTATATATACATATATATATATATATATATATATATATATATATATATATATATATATATATATATATATATATATATATATATATATATATATATATATATATATATATATATGTAATCACAAATTTATTCTAGTAGTGCTATGGACCTTTGAAGGTTTGAGTTGATCGATTCTTGTAAGAACAATATACATGAGAGAATTATTCACCTTCAAAAGAAAAAGAATATGGGATCATTATCTCCAAAGAGAAAATTAAATTTCCCTCTTTTTTTGTTGGTTTTTGTGGTTGATTTTATTTCCCGGTGTTAACAGAGTTTTAGTTACATTTAATATGGAGGTCTACAATTCAATCGTCCTTATCTTATGTCACCATATTGCAGGATGAAGATGATATCGGGCAGATTTCATATTGGTTATCATATACATCTACTTTGTTATTCCTGATCGAAGAACGACTAAAATTTAAAGGTGCAAGTTCAGAAGTGAAAGTACCACCTCCAGATGTGATACTTGTAGGAAAGACAAGGGTATTAAATATTTTTTAGAACATCGAACTTTTTTCTTATTCTGGTTTCATCTTTTCAACTTATATATTTATGTTGTGGATCTGGTTATTTACTTACATATTCAGAAATATTATTCGTTGCTCTCTTCGATCGCTGAGACTGAGGCTGAGGTTGAGCCTGAGGCTGAGGCAGGCTTGGGCCTGGAAATGGACCTAGGCTTAGGTGGGGTCGGGGCTGGGGCTGGGGCTGGGGCTGGGGCTAAGGCGGATATACTACAACAACTTGAAGCCAAATACTCATTCATGCTTTTCAAGCAACAACTAATAGCCTATGTGGAGAAAATGTATGTAATTATACGTGAGAACTTGAAGAAGGAGTTGGAACCATTACTTGCCTTATGTATTCAGGTAGTTGATATCCATTTCCTGATTTAATTTACTTGACTTCCCATACTACATATGATGCTCAGATCTGTATTATAAATTTGAAAATTCAGGCTCCATCAACGTTCCAGGGGGTGATAAGATCTGGACAGACCTTAGGAAATGATTCTCAATTCAGTGACTGGCAAGGCATTGTTGATAGTCTCGACACTCTTCTCAACATATTGGAAAAAAATTATGTATGTACATTATCATGGCCTCATGTTTGTGCTATGAATGTTAGGATACTTACAACTCTTTGTTTTTCTTTATTCCAAAAAAATCTTTCATTAATTGACAAAAAATGATATGATGATTCCCATCATCACTCAAATTGTACAACCATCGTCTAAACTTTTTAGGATATATTTTTGCCAAAATTTCTGATTTAGATGCATTTCAGGTGCCACCCTCAATTGTTCAGAAGATATTTGTTCAAAGTTTTTCATATATAAACGTGCAGCTCTTTAATAGGTATTTGATTACTTAAGTTATTTCGGGTAATTTTCTTGGTTTCTTATCATAATATTTTGTTGCAATTAATATTGATATGCAGTCTTCTTCAGCGTTGGGATTGTTGTTCCTATAAAAACGGGAAATATGTGAAAACCGGTTTAGCAATGTTGGAGTTATGGTGTCGTGATGCAAAAGAAAAGGTGATGCTTTATTCTGGTCTTTGTGTATTATCATAAAACTCGAAGATCAACAAAGTAAGAACGGTTCTCGTAATTATTTCAAGAACTAAATCAAAGAATTTTACACAGGAAACCTCCCCTACAAACTCTCAAAATTACAACACTCACGTAAAACATTACTATTTTTGTGTATATATATTCTAACTTAGTCAACCGGATCTGGGTCGGGTAAGAGTGGGATTCACGCTTTTTCTTTAACTTTAGTGAAATAGAGCCCCAATCCTCCAGCTTTACACCGTTTACACTTTTATCCCCCTTAATTTCCAAGTTTTACTAACTGGTCCCTAACTTACCGAAAAGTACAAACATATTAAGTTAGAAAAAACTTTTACCAAATAAATAATAAGAAACAAACACTAAGACATTTAGATTGAAATAGTTATAAAAAATATAAATTCAACACCCTACCTCAATCGAAACTTCAAAATACATTAATTAATCCAAGTTACTCAGAAAGAAAATTGTGTTGACTTGAACTCAAAGGCTTCGCGAGAATGCCAGTTGTTTATTGTACAGAGTCAACATTTACAACTTTAAAAACACCGTTTGAAACCTTGTGTACAAGATGAATGTCTATTTCTATGTGTTTGATTCTTTGATATAAACCAGGATTTGAAGAAATAAGAATTGCACAATTATTATCACAAAAATATATATATATATATATATATATATATATATATATATATATATATATATGTATATATATATATATATATATATATATATATATATGTATACGGAACTTATAGTTTATATGTAAATAAGCAATAATCAATTATAGAACGACAAAATGATACATCTACCCCAATGTGCATCTATCCAAGTAGTTAAAGTCAAAGAATTGGTCTTAAAAATTAAAATATGTTGACAGGCCTTTAAGTAATACAATGTAATACAAAACCCTAATAGCAAATTATTAATGAGACTTTCTAAGACAATGCAAAATGCTTAGTGTTTTAACAATAAAGGAAATATCGAGAAGACTGTTAAATTAAATTGCCTACTAACTTCTAATATCCGGTTGTGTTACTTAAAATAGAACTATGATACCCCTCATTAACTATTAAAAACAACATTTAAATCTAAAGGTACAACTACTTTTAGATGATAAAAGACCAAACTTAAACAGAAACTCCAAAAAAAATTATATTTATGATATACGTAAACCATTTTCAATACCAATAATTTCGATACCCAAAAAGTATTTTAACACCCAAATCTTTTACAATAAATTTTGACTTTAAAAGTTACTACACATTATTTACCTCATTTTCACGGTTTCCTATCAAAACAATATCATCAACATAAACAAGTAAAATAGCAAAAACACTACCATTTTGTTTAGTGTGAAGCATAAAATCATTTTTACTTTGTACAAAACCAAATTCCAATAAAAAATATGTCAATTTCCCATCTATTTACCAAGGGCTTCTTTTAGTCCATATAGTGACTTAACAAGCTTACAGACGTGTTTATCATTTTTCTTATAAAGTACCCTTAAGGAAGGGAAACATAAACTTCTTCCTCAATAGAGCCATATAGAAAAAACATTAATAATATGATGTTGAAAAAGTTTTCAATTTATATTAATAGCCATAATAATAACACACCTAACATTAACAAACTCTGAAATAGTGGAGAATGTCTTGTAAAAATGAAGACCCTCCCATTAATTATACCCCTTAGCAACCAACATGGATTTAAATAATTAAATCTCACCATTTGACTTATATTCTATTTTATACCCCCACTTACATCTTATAGGCTTTCTCCAATCAAGAAAGTCCATAATTGCCTACGTTCCATTTTGGGTTAAAGCTTACATCTCTTCATTCATACCTTCAACCCAATTTGATCTTTAGAAGCTTCAAAAAAACAAACTAGGTTCCACTGAATCGTTTAAACTAGAAGCAAAATACTTAGACATATGCCTCTATTTCAAGTATCCAGCAAACTTCTCAATTTCAAATTTATGTTACCCTCTATGACATACTAAATAATCCTAGAAGGAACTCTGCTTTCTCTATTAGAAAGCACTACTAGAAAACAAGGGGTTTAACCACGCAAATTTCCGTGGTTGTTGTGTGGCAGAAGCCGAATAACCACGCAGTAACCACGAAAACTGACCTGTGGGAAAACCCCTTGTGGCTAAATTGTAACCACGCTTTAGCCACGCAAATTAACCACGCAACAGCCTCGCAATTCATTAACCACGCAATAACCACGCAAACTGTTAACCACGCAATTAACACGCAAATTATTAACCACGCAATAACCACGCAATTCATTAACCACGCAAATTATTAAACACGCAATAGCCACACAAATTATTAAACACGCAATAGCCACACAAATGATTAAACACGCAATAACCACGCAAATTATTAAACACGCAATTAACCACGCAATAACCACGCAAATTGTATGAGTATGAGTATGAGTATGAGTGTATATGAGTATCAGTGTGTGTGTCCATCAATGTGTTGGTGTGTTAAAACTACAACTGTTTATGCACATTGAAAGGATAAATATTGAAATGAGTAACGGGTTTTGAAGGTGTACACGTGTGTGTGTGTAAGTCGAATTTACGTATAAACTAGGATATATAAAGATAATAAATTATAATAAGGATGTGCAAAAAATGAACCCAAAAAATAATGTTTGCCTATCAAAAAACGAAAATACAAAAAAATGCGTGGCTATTGCGTGGTTAATTAACCACGCAATTACCACGCATACAGGCTGTGCGTGGTAATTGCGTAGTTAATTAAACACGCGATAACCACGCACTGCCTGTATGAGACTATTAATAATAGTAATAACAATAATTAATTATATGAAAGCGATATATTGAACCAAAAAATAATACGAAAACGAAAAAAAATAATAATTAATAATGTTAACGCAAAATAACCACGCAAATTTTGCGTTGTTAAATAACCACGCATTTAACACGAAACAATATATATTTAGTAAAGAAATGGGAAAACAATAAATAACCACACATTTACCACGCAAAATAACCACGCAAATTTTGTGTGGTTAAATAACCACGCATTTTCTACGCAAACAGGCACTGCGTGGTTATTGCGTGGCTAATTTTACCACGCAACAGCCACGAATTTCTAGTGTGATGTTGTTCCGTCACAAATGCGTGGTTAAGTTTAGGGTTTCAGATTGTGTAATAGATGCGTGGAAATTGCGTGGTTATTTAACCACGCAAATTTTGCGTGGTTATTTTTCGTGGCTAAATACCCACTTCTCTAGCAGTGAAGCCTAAGCCTCGACTGAGGAACATCATGAATTATTTTCGTATTAGCAAATTTAGATTCAGATTCATTCATTGAAATGGTTTCCTTAAAAACTTAATGGTCCATATTACTTTGTACAGAGAGCTAGACAATGGCTGTTACATGGGCCCTTTTGCAATCAAACCCATTTGGTTTGCTAACAAAACCATTACTAATAATTTGATTATCATTGGAAGTATCGAGACTACCTATTTTGTTTGAAAAACTTTGATAGATACAATAAAAAAGTTAAGATGATTAATGTCTCCATTATTAATAGTGGCGGAACCCTTACTTGAACCCATTTTGAAAGGAAATATAGCCTTTTAAAACTTCACATCCCTAGAAAAGAAAATAGAGTGCTTGTCAAGACTCAAAAGTTTGTAACTCTCTTAACAACTGAATAACCAATTAAGATAGATTTTTTCAGATCAAGAAGAAAACTTTTTAGAAGTGTTAAACTTAGTAGCAAAGCATAAACAACCAAAGACTCTCAATAAACTTAAATTTGGTTTTCATTCATAGATGACTTCAAAAGGAGATTTTCCACTCAAAACTGAACTAGGGGTTTGATTGATTAAAAAAGCAGCAGTTAGAATAGTGCCCCCCCCCCCCCCCCCCCCCACATAAATTCAAAGATGATATAGATTGAAAAACAGACTTGGCAATATTCATTGAATGTGTTTGCTTAATCTCCACAACGTCATTCTATTTAGAGTGTAAACACATGATGTTTGATGAATGACACCTTATATTTCAAAAAATTATTTTCTTTTGAAATTACAAATTCACTATCATTATCAGACATAAATATTCTAAGCAAATAAACCCAAACATCTTAAGCAAAAATTATCCATGATAGTGAAGAAAAATATGACTACATCTTTTGTAGGAATATTATACAGACCCTACATGTCCAAAGGAACCAAATCACCATGGAAATCTTATGTCTATTCATAGGATAAGATTCATGAGTCAATTTTGCCTTATGAAAAATATCACAACGAAGAGACCCACATTTATCACACCCTAAACTATCTTCTAACATACAGAGAATTTGATGAGTTGGATGGCCAAGTCTATGATGCCAAACAAACCTAGAAATATAACACACAAAATTGTAAAAACTACTTGCTTTATAGTTATCTAAGAAATACAAACCACAATCTTCTTTACAACTCTCCACTATTTTTGTTTCTTGTAAACCATGAAGATAATAGTTGCTTTTATAAAAAAAAATGTCCAATCTATTATCTCTGCCAAGTTTAAGAGGAGATATCAAATGATCTTTGAAATCAGGAACAACCAAGACATAAAAAACAACCAATGGAGATTATTGAGAATTTATAATTTTAACAATAGTTACACCAGTACATTAGGAAGACTTACTTTTTTTTTTTTGGAACCGGCAAACGAATATATAAAAGAAAGAAAAACGAGTACAGGGGCAGATCAGCGAGATGCCAGATCCAAACAGCAAAACAAAAAACAAAAAGAACAAAAAACTTTGGTTACATCAAACAAGAAGTGGCGTTAAGTTCCACCAAACCCAAACCCAATCTAAATTTCTTTTATTCCCCCTATGTCTGATCCACGAGAACACCGTAGCTTTAATTAACTCCACAACACCTTGCGGGGATGCATGTTTTTGACCAAACACCAAGTCGTTGCGAGCTTTCCACAAACACCACACCGTGCCAAACGTTATCGTGCTTAGAAGCCTTCTTTTGTTTGGACATCTGCCCCATCCATTAACCATAAGTAACATCTCCTCCAATGTGTCTATATCGCCTAGCTTAACTTCACACCATTAGTGAAATGAACTTTAATTCAGAATCATCAACGATGTTAATAAAGACAATATCAATTACAGTCACATGTTGAGTGGCTCCTAAGTCAACAACCCACTTGCAACTATAAATGAATGAGTCATTTTAACACAAGCCATATTGGAAGAACCTATAATACCTGCCATTCTAGCGAGATACTTCTTTTGAAGAGGACTTGGCATTAATAAATCCTAAAATCTATGACACGTGCCCATTAGTGAAATGAATTGGAAACTCCTTTTCATATATAAAAGAGATAGATGGATCAAAAGTAACAAGATTGGCACTTGGTTTATTTAGAAAACCCTTTTCATTTATTGGTCTAAAACCATTGGTAAATCCAATAAGTTTGTAACACCTTTCGATATTGTGTCCATTCATATTACAATGTTTACTAAATACGTTTGAAGTTCTTGTCATTATTCTTTTTAAATCATAACCTTTAGCAACAAACACAAAACTCTTACTTTTACTAGAATTTCCAATAGAATAGCTGCCTTTATGGGACTATCCCTTGAAATAGTAGCAAAAGCAGATTGCACACTAGGAAGATGTTCTTGTATTGAAATATTACTTCTAAAACAACTATAGCTTTCATTTAAACACATTTGAAACTAAAAAAGCACATGTATAGGTATTTAAGAAACAAGAGACCATATTTGCACATGTACAACTCAGTAATACTAGATAATGAATCAAATTCTTTCCACTACCCGTTCAGACTGTTGAAATAATCTGACACACTAACATATCCTTGAGCATACAAGTTTATCTTCTAATAGGTATTTAAAATAACACATCCGTTTACTTTTAGTAAGTTTCTTCTTGTTCAACATAAAATTTAGATGCACTATAGGATAAGACATAAGCAGAATAATTACTTTCATACATAAATGCTAACAACCAAGAGAAAACAAATAAATTAGCCCAATCCCATTTAACAACTTTGGTCTCATCCTTAGTAGGACAAGAACACCCCTATTAATGAAACCAAGCTTATTTCTAATACTTAGACTCCGCACAGTAGAGGTGGCCTAACTTTAATAGTTACTAGTTCTAATTAGTTTAAAGATAATTATAGTAACACGACTTATATCATACGTGTGGAAAATTGCCTTCAAATATGGCCATCTCTTGACTAAAGAATTCAACAATGGATGGTTCATCCATGTTTTTCAATAATGGATGGTTCTTCAATATTTTCAACAATGGATGGTTGATGTATATATTTTTTATATATTTATCATCCCTCTCCAAGCTCTATATAAAGAAGATAGAAGGCTTCAATGAAAACCACACCAACACACAACATTTCTCTTCTCTTGTAAATACATAAGAGTTTTAAACTCTTTGTATTTTTATATTCTTCAAACTTTTTCTAAAAACCACAAAATATAGTGAATTGGTTCTCGGCTTCCTCCGCCCGTGGTTTTTTCCCGATTTGGGTTTTCCACGTAAATCCTCGTGTCTCTATTTTATTTACTTCATTCGTATTTTTCGTTGTGATTATTATCGTTTGATAATTTTGATCCTATTCCGCATTGAGCTAATATTGTCTAAAGTCAATTCGGATCCGTCGTATTTTACAACAATTGGTATCAGAGCATCCGGGTTTTGATATTAGCTTGTTGGGATCATTTTATCAAGTAATAAATCATGTCTTCGGTGAAATACGATATTCCGCTGCTGGATCGGAATACCCGATTTCCGCTGTGGCAAGTAAAGATGAGAGATATTCTCATTCAGATGGATTTACACAAGGCGCTCTTGGGCTTTGAAAAGATGCCCGCTACATGGACCGAAGAAGAAAAAGAGATGAAAGATCTGAAGGCTTTATCCCAGATTCGTTTGCACTTGTCAAACGATGTTTTACAAGATGTTCTAAAAGAAGCGTCGGCGGCTGCTTTGTGGCTGAAGTTGGAGCAGTTATTGATGACAAAGAGCTTACCGAACAAGTTGCATCTAAAGCAACGGCTGTTCAATCTCAAGATGATTGAAGGAGGCTCATTAGCTGAACATTTGTCCACATTCAAAGAGTTAATAAATAACTTGGAGAATATGGATGTTCAGTATGAAGATGAAGACTTAGCTTTATTTTTGCTGTCATCGTTGCCCGAATCCTATAGCCATTTTCGTGATACGATCATCTACAGCCGTGAAACTCTTGTTTTAGATGAAGTCTTTACAGCTTTGGATTCTAAAGAGAAGATGAAATATATTACCGGTGGTGGTTCAGATGATGCTAAAGCCGAAGGTGTGAATGCCAGAGGAAGAACAACAGAGAGAAGTAGAACTTCTCAATCTTCCAACAGAACCAGATCCAAGTCAAAAGGCAAACGAAAGTTTTGCAACTATTGTCACAAGAAGGGACATGTGCTTGAAGAATGTTTCAAGTTGAAGAATAAAGAAAAAGAGAAGGCGGCAGCAAATGGTAAACAAGCTAGCACTTCGGGTGAAGCCGATGTAGCTGAGGTCGAATGTATTGGAGAACTCTTGACAGTTTATTCAAATAAACTGGATTCCACTGGTGATTGGATACTCGACTCTGGTTGTACTTTTCATATGTGTCACAACAAAAGTTGGTTTTACACATTTGAAAAGGTTAACCAGGGCTATGTGTTGATGGGTAACAATACTACATGTCCAGTTCTTGGACATGGTTCAGTCAGAATCTGTATGTTTGATGGCGTTATCCGAACCATTGGGGATATTAGATATGTCCCTGACCTCAGAAGAAACTTGTTATCTCTTAGTTCCTTTGATAAAAAAGGATACGAGTTTGCCGGTAAAGGTGGAGTCTTCAGGGTGTTCAAAGATGGTTCCGACAAATTGAGAGCCAGTCGAAAAACCTCAGACCTCTACTTTCTTGACGGGCAAACAATTTCGAGTGATGCTGCTGTTGTTTCAAAGTCTCTTTCTGATCCAGATCAGTCCCGTCTTTGGCACCTTCGACTCGGCCATATGAGTTTTCAAGGCATGTCAGAATTGAGTCGAAGAGGTTTACTTGGTCAACAAAAGATTGTTGATTTGGAATTCTGTGAAGACTGTGTATATGGCAAGGAAAAACGAGTGAGGTTTGCAAGTGGTATCCATACAACGAAAGGACCACTCGACTATGTCCACTCGGATTTGTGGGGACCAGCTCGAGTTGCTTCTAAAGGTGGAGCTAACTATATGCTCACTATCATTGACGATTTTTCGAGGAAGGTGTGGTGTTTCTTCTTAAAACATAAGGGAGACGTTTTCTCTACCTTCAGAGACTGGAAAGTTCAGGTTGAAAAGCAATCAGGATTGGTAGTAAAGTATCTTCGTACGGATAATGGACTAGAGTTTTGCTCAGAAGAGTTTAATGCCTATTGCCGAAAGGAAGGCATTACTCGACATCGCACGGTAGTCCATACGCCTCAACAAAATGGTGTAGCCGAAAGGATGAATCGCACCATTATGGAGAAGGTCAGATGTATGCTTTCAAATTCCAAATTGCCAAAGTCCTTTTGGGCAGAGGCTGCTTCTACTGCTTGCTATGTTATCAACCAATCACCGTCACGAGCAATCGAAAAGAAAACTCCGTATGAATTATGGTCCGGGAAACCTGCCGATTATACACATCTGAAACCTTTCGGATGTCCAGCTTATGCACGAGTTAACAATGAGAAGTTAGAACCGAGAGCACTTAAATGTGTCTTTCTTGGTTATAATCCAGGAGTTAAAGGTTACAAGTTATGGAGCAATGATCTAAATAAAATCATCATCTCAAGAGATGTTACTTTTGACGAATCTGCTATGATTCATCAAACTTCCGACTCTACAGAAGATACAATCGCATCATCAAAAGCAAATGAAGAGAAAGCTCAAATGGAGGTGGAGTTTCCTACTTCACCTGTCACCATTCCGAGTCCAGTTGAGCAACAAGAGTCTTCCTCGCCAAATGAGCATGTCGTTGTTGAAGATACAATAATTTCACAACCATAAGCTACTACTCGAAGCATTGCAAGAGATAGGCCGAGAAGACAAATTGTTCCTCCAAAGAGGTATGCTGAAGCTGAACTTGTTGCTTACGCTTTTATTGTTGCTAATGATATTGAGTCGGAAACGGAGCCTCTAAATTATGATGAGGCTATCAAATCTAAAGACTCAAGTGATTGGATGATTGCTATGCATAATGAGATGGAATCCTTGCAAAGAAATGGTACTTGGGATTTAGTTCCTATTCCAAAAGGGAAAAGGTCAGTTAAATGCAAGTGGGTCTACAAGCTCAAAGAACCTGTTAACCCAAATGAGAAACCAAGATATAAAGCTCGGTTGGTAGCTAAAGGCTACAGTCAAATTCCAGGCATTGACTATACTGACATCTATTCCCCAGTAGTCAAACACACTTCTATTCGTGCATTGTTGGGGTTAGTTGCTTCAAATGATTATGAGTTGGAGCAACTAGATGTTACTACAGCTTTCCTAAATGGTGAGCTTGAGGAAGAGATTTTCATGCAACAACCTGAAGGTTTTATAATTCCTGGCAAGGAGGACTACGTATGTAAATTGAAGAAATCTCTCTACGGCCTCAAGCAGTCTCCTAGACAATGGTACAAGAGGTTTGATTATTTCATGACCAGTCACAAGAAAGGTGACGATGGTTCAAAGCACCTATGATAGCTGCGTTTATTTCAAGAAAGGTGACGATGGTTCAAAGCTCTACTTACTCTTGTACGTGGATGACATGTTGATTGCAGCAAAAGATATGAAGGAGATTCAGAAGTTAAAAGACCAATTGAAAGCTGATTTTGAAATGAAGGACTTAGGAGCTGCCAAAAAAATTTTAGGTACAGAAATTGTTCGTGACAGGAAGTCTAGGATCTTGCATCTTTCTCAAAAAGCTTACATTGAGAAAGTCCTAAGACATTTTAATATGCATGAAGCAAAGCCTGTCAACACACCTTTTGCAGCTCATTTCAAGTTATCATCCGCTTTAAGTCCTACTACTGAGACTGATAAGGAGTACATGGCACGCGTACCATACTCTAGTGCTGTTGGATCTTTGATGTATGCTATGATCTGCACACGCCCTGATTTGGCTTATGCAGTTAGCATGGTTAGTAGATATATGGCGAACCCGGGAAAAGAACACTGGAAAGCAGTACAGTGGATCTTACGTTATCTACGCGGTACGTCTTCTATGTGTCTATGCTATGGACAATCTAACACTAGGGTGGTTGGATATGTTGATTCAGATTTTGGCAAAGACTTGGATAAACGAAGATCCATTACAGGGTATGCGTTTACACTGAACGGTTGTGCTATTAGTTGGAAAGCCCAGTTACAGTCTACAGTTGCACTGTGTTCTACAGAGGCAGAGTACATGGCGATTACAGAAGCAGTTAAGGAAGATATTTGGTTGAAGGGATTGTTTAGAGAACTCGATGATAGAATAAAGGTTATCACAGTATTCTGTGATAATCAAAGTGCTATCTTCTTGAGTAAAGATCAGATGTTTCATGACCGTACAAAGCACATTGATATTCGTTATCATTTTGTGCGTGATATCATTGAAAAAGGTGATTGTGTCATAGAAAAGATCGATACAGATTATAATCCCGCTGATGTGTTCACTAAAAGTCATCCAATAGCCAAGTTCAAACTATGTTTGGACTTAATGGGTATTTCTAATCGTAGTTGAGCCTGATTAGGCTCGTGGTGGAGGAAGTATTTCATTTTTTCAGGATCAATTTTTCTCTATATGGTGATTGCAATTTCTTATGGAGTTTTGAAGTTTGAAGAGTTGTTGGTTTTACCAAATGGGTATACAAGTTTTGTTCCATTTTGAAGTCAATGTGGAGATTGTGGAAAATTGCCATCAAATATGGTCATCTCTTGACTAAAGAATTCAACAATGGATGGTTCATCCATGTTTTTCAGTAATGGATGGTTCTTCAATATTTTCAACAATGGATGGTTGATGTATATATTTTTTATATATCTATCATCCCTCTCCAAGCTCTATATAAAGAAGATAGAAGGCTTCAATGAAAACCACACCAACACACAACATTTCTCTTCTCTTGTAAATACATAAGAGTTTTAAACTCTTTGTATTTTTATATTCTTCAAACTTTTTGTAAATACCACAAAATATAGTGAATTGGTTCTCGGCTTCCTCCGCCCGTCGTTTTTTCCCGATTTGGGTTTTCCACGTAAATCCTCGTGTCTCTATTTTATTTACTTCATTCGTATTTTTCGTTGTGATTATTATCGTTTGATAATTTTGATCCTATTCCGCATTGAGCTAATATTGTCTAAAGTCAATTCGGATCCGTCGTATTTTACAACAATACGCATGCAATCAAATAGGTTCATCGAGATCAATAACAATATAAAACTTCAATTTCACGAGTAGACCCACTAGATCAGACATTTGTATTAGATAGATATACAATAACAACCAATCAAGAGACTGTATATTATCATAGAGTACAACTTCGGTCTATTCAAATTATGCATCTACCCAATAGGAATGTATGCCAATACAACCAAGTAGAAGTAAGTGTAACAAAACTAAGAGAGTATTGATCATTTATAGCCAAAAAAACAAAAATATAGAGATCAAGAAATATAGAAAGGACCCTTTACATAGGCCAAGGAGATGTCAAGGCACCCACCTATTGAACAACATCCTTACTACCAGGCACACGCCTGTTGGTTGCTTTGGGTAGAAATAAGAGCATTTACATTAGGAAAAAATAATCAGGCACAAGTATGTTGGTTGCTTTAACCAATCAACTTGAGACAGGGGGACATTATCAAACCAATCAAAACCACACGACTAGAATGAAGCAATAGCAATCTAGAAACACGTGACAATAACAAAACACTAGCAATTTAGAACCACAAAATAAAACCTCCAAACAGCAACGAACATGAGCTCACATAGAATAATCTTTCTATGATACCATGTCATAAAACTCGAAGATCAACAAAGTAATAATGGTTCCTTTTATTTCAAGAACTATATCAAAGACTTTTACCTAGGAAACCTCTCAACAATCTCAAAATTACAACACTCACCTAAAACATTAATCTAAATAGCAATAACTAACTTTCTCAATGAAAGATATCTATGGTTTCAACATATGAACAAGAGTATGAAAACAAATAGGGAGAGAGAGAGAGAGAGTGTGTGTGTGTGTGTGTGTATCGAAGAGAGAGAGAGAGAGAGAGAGAGAGAGAGAGAGAGAGAGAGAGAGAGAGGAATAATTTGTTTGTGAGAATTTTGACCAAATCAGATTATACAAAGCATTATATGTTATGACTTAGGCAACTAGATTAGGGTTGGAGTAGAGAGGGATCAATGCTTTTTCTTTAACTTCATAAAAAGTGAGCCCTAATCTTCCAACTTTACACCCTTTACACCTTCAGCCCCTTTAGTTTCCAACTTTATTAATTGACCAGTAACATACTAAAAATACAAACGCGTTAAGTTAAAACGTAATTTACTAAATAATTAATAAATAAAAAACATTAGAAGTTTAGATTGAATGAGATACAAAAATAGAAACTTTTAACATGTCTTGTGTCTATTTATGTTTGCATTCCATATATTTTTAAGGAGTGAAATTTTCGAGATTGCTTGTTATCCTTTTTATTGCTACTACATCACAGTACTGATATTGTATTTAGTTTATCATTCTAAAGATGGATTACTCTATAACTTGGTGTTTTTTTATTAATATAGTCTAGGTTTTGTAATCGACAAGTAACAACAAAGGATGTACCATTAATCGTGATACCTACAACATATATCTTAAATTTTTATTCATCAACTCAAAACTCATGAGGCTAGGCTAGACCTATACAGTATAGAAATACATATACATACATACATATACATATGTATGTATATACGTGAATACATTCATACATACAAACACGTCCATATGTTACTATGATAGTTTGGTACCGTTGGAATTAATTAGATGGACTAATACATAAATAACAATGAATCAACGATAACAAGTAATTTGTTGTGAGCAGAAGAAATGTCCCAAGTTAACATTTGTTCTATCTTTTCTTGACCACATCTAAAATTGCATTAGGTTCTAATTGTTCAAGTAACTCTTTCGTAATATGACAAGCTAAGGCTGACATGGTTACTAAAGGATATGAAATAATTTTTTTTTTTTTTAATTTTTATATGACAGTATACAGCACTAGCTTGGAATGAACTTAAACATATTAGACAAGCCGATGACTTCTTGGTATGATTCTTTGAACAAAGTAGTACCTTAGAGGTTCTAGTTCAGTTTCCTTCTCTCTCCAATAAAGTCTTTTTTTTTTCTTTTATCTATTTTTAAAATAAATCAGATAAATAAATTGTTAATTTTTCAATCTGTTAATTAACCTTTTTCAAATACTTTTATGAATCTCAGGTCAGTCACGAAAAGCAGAAAATATCATATGATGAGATCACCAATGATCTATGTCCTGTAAGACTCTCAATCTCTCTTTTTCTATCTCTAACACACACATGCAAACACGCGCATATATATATATATATATATATATATATATATATATATATATATATATATATATATATATATATATATATATATATATATATATATACATATACATATACATATACATATACATATACATATGTATATGTATATGTATATGTATATGTATATGTATATACATATACATATACATATACATATACATATACATATATATATATATATATATATATATATATATATATATATATATATATATATATATATATATATATATATATATATATATATATATAAGTTCAAATGAAACAATGTAAATTTTGTCAGACCGGGAGACTCAATCCTAGCCACTCAAAAATTAAAAAAAATTAAAATAAGCTAAAATAATGAGAAGTTTCAAAAAAAAATCTACTTATTTTTGCTACTTATTATATCTAAAAAAAATTTAAAAATAAAAAACAATTTGAAAAAAAAAGCCTGGAAAAATTAAAAAAATATTCTAATAGAATCTTGCTGGATGTTGCATATTATAATAGAATATTACACAAAATAATGTAATATTCTACTAAAATATGAAAAAAACGTTAATTTTTTTAATTTTTTAATTTTTTTTAATTTAAAAATTTTTTTGAATAAAAAAATGACTGAAATAATAAATAAATATATTTTTTTCATTTATTTTGCATATTTTAATTTTTTTTGTTTTACACCAAAAATGAGTGGCTAGGATTGCGTCCCCCGGTCTAACAAAATCTAATGCTCTCATATATATATATATATATATATATATATATATATATATATATATATATATATATATATATATATACATATATCATAACTAAAAGACAAAATGACATTGTAGCGCTATAACATTTCCGAAGTTAGTTTAAAAGTTTCCTAATGTATTTTATCTGCTTTTGAGAGGCATAAAATAACTAATGACATGTTCATTTGGCTCCTTTTAACTTGAGTTACCGGTTGTGGTGCCACACGGTTGTGGTGCCACACAGAGAAATCCAATCCAACATGGCATGTGATGTATAAATATACGCGACATGATTTACACAAAAAATTACTTTTTTGCCCCCAGGCTCAACATAATGCCTTAACCTCACCTTTTTCACCACCATTAAACCACTGCCAATAAACTATAATGGTGGATGTCTCATATCCCTGTAACTACCACAACTTACGTACCTCAGCACTAGAACCGCCACAAAAACAAGTTCGGCTTTCTGCTTCTCCATCTCCACCTTGTCCAGATCAGTCTCTTCTTCAACCACCGCCGCTCCATCGCAGCCATTGCTATAGTTCTCTCCTGATTCCTTGCAGTATGAACTAGGTAAGGTGGGAGCGGTCACAGACGGTAGTGTATCTGAGTCGTCGGTTAGTGTAATGGAGTACCTGACAAACATATTGACATCGAATGTTTATGACGTGGCGGTGGAGTCGCCGCTGCAACACGCGTCAAAGCTGTCGGAATTGCTAAGTCGCCGTTTTTCACCACCACTGACAGTTCCCAATTATTGTATTCGCGCAATCTTGTAGCCCCATTCCTACGATTGTGCTCTCGACCAATGCCCATTTGTCCGACCACTGCATCTTATCCTGGAGGCGTAGTCTTGTCGAGTATGAGATTGTTTCAAGAACTCTAAGTGTCCCGATTAGGTTATCGTCTTGCGTTACATAAGCCTGTACATCAATTGTTGGATAAGAAATACAAATAGGACTTTCCTTGTTGGCTTATTCGAGAAAAACTAGATTCTATTAAATCTTCGATCTAAATCTTTTCTTTTTCCATGTACGATATTTTTCCCCTCATTACGCAACATCATAAAGAAAAGGGGAAGAGGGAAAGAGAAAACGGGAAGAAAGCTTGAAGCAAAACACACACACTTGTGTGTGTGAAGTCACGACCAAGAGTGAGAGAGAGACAACGAGCCAGGGGTTGGAATCGAACTAGAAGAGCGAGAACTAGAGCTGCAATAGCGGTGGTCGACGGCTGCAACTAAAGATGGAAAAATCAGAACCACCCCTGATTCCCAACTCGTGATTTGCAATTGGATTCACAGTCGTGAAGACGAAGAAGAAGGTGGAGAGGAACAGGCGGTTTCATATGCCATTGGATTCCCAACTCTTGATTTGCAATTGGATTCCCAACTCGTGATTTACATATATTTATTTTAATTTTAATTTAATTTAGAAATAAGAATAATAATAATGAAACATTTTCTATAGTACAGCCAAGTCATATGCCATGTAGGATGAGATCAGTTTATGTCGCAATGTAACCGACTATAATTGTGTTAAAAGATTAAATAAAACGGTTAATATATACTTCTTACCCCTAAAAAGCAAAAGAATTAGTTTAGAGACCTTTTAAACAAGAACGTCATAGTTTGTTGTACTATAGTGTCATTTTGCCTAACTAAAAGGTAGAAAGGATGGGTATGATATTGGATGCCTAGTTAGTTCGGCAACGAGAATATGAGTTGGATCCTACAGCATCTTACTGAAATGAAACATGATAGCATCTATATATGTACTCTCATCCAGTGTGACGTTCTGACGTGATACTATTTATTTCCAGATTCTAAGCATCCGACAGTTGTATAAAATATGCACAATGTATTGGGATGACACGGATGTGACTCATAGGGTATCCTCACATGTAAGTGGTACATGTGAAATTTCATATTTAAGGAACTAAAAATATACCATAATATTGAATATTAATTAGCTTTCCATTGTCTTATATATAACCAGGTTCTTTTCAGCATGATGAAACGTATGGCAAAAAATACCAATAATGCTAGCACTAATTCCATTATATTAGAAGACCATAGTTCCAGGTATAATGTTTTCTATTTTCTTCAATGAATACTTTATGATATGAGTAGTAAATTATATGGCAGCCAATTCCAAAATTATTAAAAAAAAGCATAAACACGGGTTTTCCAATTAAAAAAACAGTGGCTCGTTCAGGTTTTAATATTAGCATTATGACTATTTTCGCAATCTTTATTTTAAGACTAAATAATTCAGAAACATCAGTATTTTGCTTAAATTGAAATAAGGCTCTTTCCTTAGGACTGAAACATTGCAAAAATAGAATTTTTTAGAAGGGAAAAGCATATATATATATATACTAGGTACATTTTAAGGGCCGTGTTCAGCACGGCCCAGGTAGGTTATTTTGGAAATTTCTAAAACTCTTGTAAGACTTTTGTTATCGGTGTTGGGCATTAAAGAATCATACTCGAGCAGAGAATAACAACATACTTCAATATTTATCTAATATAGGTACAAGAAAGTAACGTACGTTACAATACTACTGTGAATTATGTTATATGCCTTGATGTCTTCGCTTTAAAAAGAACAACATACTTTACATATGGCTTGGGCTGAAATGTCAAGCTCTCAACCCATCCCATTTCAAGTGGTGAATTGTCAATATTGGTCATCTCTTCATAAGGACAATTGATAGAATTGAACGGAAAGTAGAATTCTTACAAATACACAGTAACACAACAAAATGGAAAATCATATGAATGCGTTGACAAAAAAAATCCCAACTCTAAAGATCCAAGGGACATCACCATATAACGACGATCTCTGAAAAAGAAAAACAAACTCCAACAAATTTATGTATTTGCACATTCAAACAAATAAACAAAAATATATTTTAGACGTAAAAACTAAAATGCCATAATTTATGAAAGTAAAATATATGCTATTTGTTGCAAATACTTGAATGTACATTTCACCTTTTATAGTTGAACCTGCAAAGAAAAAAGCGTGAGTATATGGTAAAACATACAAAGAAGGAAGTGAATAACAGAATGAGGTTAAATTCAACAAATAACAATATACTCCCGGTATTCCTTATCTATTATCCAAAACTATTTTGAACCTTAACAATCAGAATTTTAAAACTTTAATCATTTTTAGTGCTTAGTCAACCGATAATAACTTTTGGTTTCTGATCATTAATGGTCAAAATAAATAGGAAACATTTGCTATCACAAAAACCACAAAGTAACAGTGGAAATTCACACTTACATAAACTGACCGAGATGTTGATGATGAAATCCCTAAACCATAAAACCTTTGGTAATTCTTTTTTTGCCCAAATAATGTTGAATGATCTTGTCCAAATGAATAAAATCTTCCCATGGATGCAATATACATCACGCAATCTGTACACACACACACACACCAGAATCCTGAAGTCGAAGGAATCCCTAAAAAACATCCACAACACTGGGATACCATCTGTTACATGTTGCAAACGGTCTAAATGGGATTTAGAACAACACAGAACTGAAAACTGAAGACACAAGTGATGCCGACCCTTCAACGCTACTGGAAAAGTGTTCAGAGTATTGAAGCATCTACAAACCATATGGTTTTGTAATACTCACTCGTCGATATTAGAATCGATGTACTCTTAGGGATACGCTAATATGTAAACGAGCAATGATCAAGAAAGCTTATCTTAAATTTCTTGGCAAATGCGATTGAAATCAAGATGATGTAAACATATCCAGAAGATCAGCGGGATTCAAAGTTGAAGCGTATGTATCTGATTTGATGTAAGATCGCGTCGTTCAGAAGAAGCGGTATGTATCTGATTTGATGTAAGATCGCATCGTTCACAAGAAGCGGTGTGTATTCGATTTGACGTAAAATTACGTCGTTCAAACGATGATGTTGCAAAGATCAGATTACAGGTTATCTTCTGGTGCGAGTTCTAAATGACGGACAAGTTTCATCTCGGACGAACATGAATGTGTGCCCTAATTAACTTTTTCCAGTTAAACCGTCGAGCGTCCAAAGTACAAATAGAACATTAACAGATCGATTTTTGTGAAACTCCAATGATTTTTAGAATCTTCTTCATCGTGCAGATCGATTATGGGTTTAGAATTCTTGAGGGGGAGCAATCGTTTCTAAAGAAAAAGAGGAAACGATGTACGGCGTTTGAGTTATGTATATAGGAAAACCAGGTAGTCAAAGCAACCCGTTAGAGGAGACCATTAGAGGAGACGCGACCTTCAAAAGATAATAGGTGGCAGAATGAAAACCCTATGCGGCGCTGAATAGAAGATGGAGAAAAAAAGCCTTTCTTTATATAGTAATGATATATATATATATATATATATATATATATATATATATATATATATATATATATAGGGGCAGGATCAACATAGAACCACTTTTTATCCATAGAACCATAGAACCACTATGTTCAGTCCTGAACATGCATATGTTCAGTACCGAACATACATATGTTCAGAGCTGAACATACGTATATGTTCATTAGTGAACATATATAATATATGTTCACTAATGAACATATATGTATGTTCAGCTCTGAACATATGTATGTTCGGTACTGAACATATGCATGTTCAGTACTGAACATAGTGGTTCTATGGTTCTATGTCTAATTTTGGTTCTATGTTGATCCCACCCCTATATATATATATATATATATATATATATATATATATATATATATATATATATATATATATATATATATATATATATATATATATATGACTTTTTCACTGGTTTATTTGATTTTGGAAGACTGAGATATTCATATGTTTTTTACTCTATGAACTTGCATCCATTTGTTGGGAAATACGATACTTTCTTCATTTGCATCATCCTAAAGCCCTGTTTGGTGTACTAGCTAAAAAAACTTTTTCACTGGTTTATTTGATTTTGGAAGACTGAGATATTCATATGTTTTTTACTCTATGAACTTGCATCCATTTGTTGGGAAATACGATACTTTCTTCATTTGCATCATCCTAAAGCCCTGTTTGGTGTACTAGCTAAAAAAACTAGCTTATCAATAAGCTATATTAAGATAGCTCATCAACCGGCTACCTTATAAGTTGCTTTTAAGCAATTTTAGTGGTTTACCAAATGCTGAATTAGAATAAGCTAGCTTAAATTATCCATGTAAAATGCACCTACATTAGGAATTAACATCTTGCGATTTTAAATGCAGTATACCTTTATTCGTTTATGACATCTCTGATTCCGTGCAAGTAAAAGATTTCATAAACATTATACCTGCTGAAGAACTTGCCGATTATCAAAACTTTCTTTTTTTGTACAACTAAATATTAGACCTAAGCATATTTTTTTGTTCTCATGTATAGCATAATTTTTCATGTATGTTTAGTCACGAGTCACCCATAATGTGTGCAAGCATCAAGTCACTCATATTGTATGCAAATGTTGAAAGTTGTACTTCAGTTTTAGGGATATTCCTATGGAACATATGATTTAACTAGATCCATTATTTTGCATATGTATACTGAGATTATGACAGTCCAGTGTGGTGATTCTCTACTTCTAAATCTGACGTTGCTTCTTTTTGTGGGTTAACACTCGTACTTCTACTTGATTTAAGAGTATGGGTTTAGATATGTAATGATTGTCATTTCCTTTCAAATACTAGTTTTTGGTCATTTTGATGTAGAATGCAATAACAAAGTAGTAGTTTTCTATCTCTATCTTTCCCATTGTATTTGTCTCTGTTTTATCTAATAAGCCTCTATTGCCTAGCTCCTCTACTGTCCACTATTTAACCTCTTTTTAGATAGGTATAAGGCACTAATTTAATACACAATTGTAATATTCGTAATTTGCATACACTTGATCCAACAAGTGTTATCAGAGTGAGGTTATTTGTATGCCAAAGTATATGAACAATCAAGAAAAATAGTAATCGATAAATATATTGATGGTATACAAATATTGCTCAACTATGCGAGACCTGAACATGCAAAAATTTATCTAATAGTTAACATATATATATATATATATATATATATATATATATATATATATATATATATATATATATATATATATATATATATATATATATATATATATATATATATATATATATATATATATATATATATATATATATACACTCTTCTTGTCCAATCACTCTTCTAAGTGCAAAAACGTCAAACGTCTTCATTCAACGTGACGCAATCACGTGCGATGCACGTCCACGGAACGAAATACAGATTTGAGGATACGGTCATATGCTACTCACGTCCGTACAACATAATTTAACCAGATTTTTTTTATTTATTTTCCTTATTATTATTTTTTTAATATTATTTTTAGTTTTTTTCACTTTTTTATTTTTTCAGTTTTATTTTTTTATTTTAGTTTTTTTTCAGTTTTTTTTTGTTATTTTTTTCAGTTTTTTTTCTTTTTTTGGTTATATTTCCATTTTTTTTTACTTTTGTCGTTGTATGTTTTTTTAACTCGTTTTGGATCATAACGAGTTTTGAATCTTGGATCATAAGTTTTGTATAATTTTGTCGTTGTATGTTTTTTAACTCGTTTTGGATCATAACGAGTTTTGGATCTTGGATCATAACGAATTTTGAATCTTGGATAATAAGTTTTGAATTATAAACATATTTTGGTTTTAATATTTTGGATAATCTATATATTTTTTACTATTTTGATATTTTTTACTTAAAAATATAAAAATGAACACTTAAAAAATTAAAAATTTTTGTTTTAAAACTTATTAATATGATGCCTAGAATGATCTCTTAAATTTTCATAATTTTTGGATAATTTTTTAATTTTTTGATTTTTTTTAAAATTAAAAAAATAAAAAAATATTTTTTTTTCAAATTTTCGTGATGGTGATTGTTTTGTGAATTAAATTTTAAGAACTTTGGTTTTTTTGGATTTTTTTAACCAAGAAAAAGAAAGTTATGGCCCAAAAACTAAGCGGGAGGAATAAAAAAAACTCAGCAAACCATATGGTGACAAGTGTCGCAATCTGGTAGGGGCCTCGTTTCATTACCATATTACACTTATTATATATATATATATATATATATATATATATATATATATATATATATATATATATATATATATATATATATATATATATATATATATATATATATATATATATATATATATATATATAAAATAAATACACGAATGGTCCATGTGGTTTGGGGTAACTTACGCGTTTGGTCCCTAATTTTTTTTAAACTCGGACGGTCCCTATTTGGTGTTTTTAATGTACACTTGGTCCCTGACAGACTTGAAATGACCCTTTTACCCTTAGTAATTTATTTTTTGATTTTTCATTATTTGTTTCTTATTTTATAATTAGAAAAAAAAAACAAAAATCCCTAAATATACCTTAAACTCTTCGATCCCATTATTATTAACTCGTCTCCTCCCAACTCCTCCCAAAAAACCCTGAATCCCCATCAACCGCCGATCTTCCTCTTCCCCGCCGATCTTCCTCTTCCCATAGCCCCTGTGTCTTCTCCGGCGTTAGGACCACCCCTATTCAGTCATCGACTCTCGTCCACCCGACGTTCCTCTTGAAGGAGTTCCGCCACATGTGGTAAGATATTTTACCGCCACCTGTTAGTGCTACCTACCGGAGATCTGGAGGCGAGAAAAGTTTTCACCCACTGATTGATGACCAGATGGACAACGTGATGGTGTCGGACAAAGAAACCCCCCCTCCCGGCCGATCGACTGCTCCAGTATCGATGACGGATCCCCCAGCCTCGATTTGCCCCTCTCAAAGCCTGTTGAGAATGCTCCTATCATCCCCGCGCTTGTGCGGGTAAGTTCGACCTCAGTTCCTTGAGGGTGGATTAGTTTCATCTTCATCCCATGCTCCAGTGTCACCTGTTCTCTCTGAATCGTTTTTTGGCTGAACCCATTAAGTCGATTGAACCTTCAAGGAGCAACTCTACTACTCAGGTGACTATACCCCCGATTCTTTCCACTTTGAGCCCTTCTACGATGTCTGTTGGGAGTCCTAGTTCCCTAATCGGGGAATTGTCCATTCTGGGACTTTCACTCGGTTGCTATGTTTGTTCGATCTTGACTAGGTTTGTGGGCTTGTTTGATAGAGTCATTATCAGTTCATTTACGTGTTTTATTAAGTTGGCATTTACAGTGTAATGGATGTTTGATCTTGACTAGATTTTAATGTTTTTGCATATGTGTTCACCGGAGATTTGGATGTTTGATCTTGACCGAATGTATTCTAGATCTATGGGGGACAAAAGAGTTTGCCTGAGACTTGGTGGGGATGGGAGAGTTAGTCGGAGATGGTGACCGGAGCTGGCTAGAGGTTTAGATATAAATATATAATAAATTGATCTAAAAAAATAAATAATTAATTAATTAAAAAAGAAATAGAAAGGAAAATATAGTCATTTTAAGTCCGTTAGGGACCAAGCACGCAAGTTACCCCAAACCACAAGCACCATTCGTGTAATTTAATATGTATATGTATATGTATATGTATATGTATATGTATATGTATATGTATGTGTATGTGTATGTGTATGTGTATGTGTATGTGTATGTGTATGTGTATGTGTATGTGTATGTGTATGTGTATGTGTATGTGTATGTGTATGTGTATGTGTATGTGTATGTGTATGTGTATGTGTATGTGTATGTGTATGTGTATGTGTATGTGTATGTGTATGTGTATGTGTATGTGTATGTGTATGTGTATGTGTATGTGTATGTGTATGTGTATGTGTATGTGTATGTGTATGTGTATGTGTATGTGTATGTGTATGTGTATGTGTATGTGTATGTGTATGTGTATGTGTATGTGTATGTGTATGTGTATGTGTATGTGTATGTGTATGTGTATGTGTATGTGTATGTGTATGTGTATGTGTATGTGTATGTGTATGTGTATGTGTATGTGTATGTGTATGTGTATGCGTATGTGTATGCGTATGCGTATGGGTATGCGTATGCGTATGCGTATGTGTATGCGTATGTGTATGTGTATGTGTATGTGTATGTGTATGTGTATGTGTATGTGTATGTGTATGTGTATGTGTATGTGTATGTGTATGTGTATGTGTATGTGTATGTGTATGTGTATGTGTATGTGTATGTGTATGTGTATGTGTATGTGTATGTGTATATGTATGTGTATGTGTATGCGTATGCGTATGCGTATGTGTATGTGTATGCGTATGCGTATGCGTATGTGTATGCGTATGCGTATGCGTATGCGTATGTGTATGTGTATGTGTATGTGTATGTGTATGTGTATGTGTATGTGTATGTGTATGTGTATGCGTATGCGTATGCGTATGCGTATGCGTATGTGTATGTGTATGTGTATGTGTATGTGTATGTGTATGTGTATGTGTATGTGTATGTGTATATGTATATGTATATGTATATGTATATGTATATGTATATGTATATGTATATGTATAAAAAAATTCTCTGATGCAGGTGAGGAGACGAAGAGACGGGCCTTTCCGGCGACCGGAGGAGACGCGACAAAGGACATTCCGATGGGTGGCAAAAGACGCTATTCAGCGAGCTGAGACTGTAGATAGATGGAGATTCAAGGAGGCGACAACATTCTTCATATCTAATCTTCCTAAGAGTTGGTCGTGGGAGGAAATAAGAAGCCAACTAGGAAAAATGGGAACACTAGTGGACCTCTTTATCAGCAAGAGACCGGACAAACACAACCATAGATTTGGGTTCGTTCGTTTTAACAGAGTTTATGATGCCGGTAAGAAAGAGGAGCTCCTTAACAGACTTTGGATTGGAGAAAATAGATTGTTTGCTAAGGTAGCTATGTACCCAAGGGAAGCTGCTAAGGTTGAGCATATTCCGATACAGAAGAAAAATGCTTTCAACTCTGACCAAGGATTGACTAAGTCTAATATTTCTTTTGTCGACATGGTCAAAGGTAAGACAAACAGAGGAGATATGAAGGAAAAAAATAGTCCGCCCATGGGATCAATCAAAGAGAAGCGAATTGATACCCGGAAAAATATCGTTCTTGAACGAGAGGAGATATTGGAATCGTCTGTTTATTTAAAGGAAAAGCTTTTAGGGGAGGTTAAGTGTTTTAGCAATCTTGATGGGATTGCCAATCTGTGCCTGTGTGAAGGATTCAAAGAGGGATTTGTCAAATATTTGGGAGGATCGTGGGTGTTATTAGATGTTTCAAGTGAAGAAGAGTATAAGAAGTTGTATGCAAGCCAGGAGATTAAAGATTGTTTCAAAACAATTAAAAAGTGGGATGATTCTTTTGTCATTCAGGACAGATTCGTATGGTTAAGGATAGAAGGTGTTCCGATTCACGCATGGAATCCATGTAGCTTTATCAAAATCGGAAGATTATGGGGTGAAGTGATTATTACAAACCCGTGTAATGATATTCAGCAAGACAGATCTTATGGAAACATATGTGTTAAAACAGAGGTCTTGGATCGTATTGACGAGTCAGTTGATATGGTGATCGGTCAAAATAATTATAGAATTCGAATTACTGAAATTGAAGGTAGAGTATTCCAATCATGCTATAAAGCGACATTCAAGGAGGAAGATGAAACGAACGAGGAAGACGATTTTGGTATAGAAGATGGAGACGACGATGAAGACCCATTTGTTTCTTCCGATGACGATGTATCGGAATTCGATTCCGTTCAAATCCACCGGGAATCCTCTGAAGATTCGGTTGTCCAAGAGACGTGCATGATTAAGTCGACCAATTCGATGGAGCATGCGTCGACCTGCAGCCCTCAGTGCGAGCCCCTCAAGGAACCAATTCCCGAAAAGATTGAGAATGTTCTGAATAACACTCCCAAAAATGACCCGATCCAGTCTAGCCCAACCACAAGCCCAACATCAAAAAAAGCTGATACTCCTAATGGGCTGTCGGCGGATAACTATGATGGCAAAACCCAACCCATAAAAGACGACGAAGAAATTGATACTTTTTCGCTAAATAGAGGGGAGTTGTCTGACAAATTAAAAAAACTTTTATCTAGAAATCTTCCTATAGCGGAAAAATTAGATATCGAAGGAGAGTTCTCCCTGAATACAGAAAACGTAGAAATGGAGAAGAATGAAGCGATTGGAGTTAACTGTAAAACAAATCATCACTCAGTAGAACCAAGGATTACCATAAGCCAATCTCGATTCTTTGAAGAAAAGTCCAAGCGAAGAACACGTGCGAGCTCTAGAAGCTCATCTTCTGGGGAATCCTTCTTGAGTGTCAACGTTACCCAAAGGCTAGAAGAAATTGGAGCAAAATGTGGGATGAAGAAAGGCATAAAAGGAAGCAAAGACTCTAACAAGTCTTGCAGAAAAGGAGAACTTAACGGTAACCAATGAATCTATTATCCCTCAATATTAATGGTTTAGGCAAAGGAGATTTTAAAATTAAATGGGTGTCTAATTTGATTAAGAAATATAACTCTGCGATTGTGGGTCTTCAAGAGACCAAAAGAAAATCCTTTTCTGATTTGTTGGTGAAAAACATTTGGGGAAGCACTGACTTTGATTATGTTAGCTCAAACTCGATTGGTCAAGGCGGTGGTTTAATCAGCATCTGGAATAACAACCTGTTTAGAAAATCCAATAGCATTTGTAGAGATGATTGCATTGTCATATATGGTACTTGGCTCGAAAATAATACCCAGCTCTGTTTTATAAATATCTATGCTAGTCAAAATGTAGAGAAAAGGGAGGAATTGTGGAACTTTGTGAATGCGATTCTAGTTGGATGGAGAGGTGTGGCTATTGTCTTTGGCGATTTTAATGATGTCAGAGACTCAAACGAAAGAAGGGGTTCGATTTTGGACGAAAGAGCAACAAAAAAATTCAACAATTTTATTGATTCTAATAATTTGATCGATGTGAAATTGGGTGGTTCAGCGTACACTTGGATCAAAGGAGGGGGCTCTAAAATGTCTAAACTTGATCGATTTTTAGTCTCAGAAAACTTTGGCACTTATTGGCCCAATTTTGAAGCAATTGCGGAAACCAGACTTTATTCGGATCATAAACCAATTATTTTGCATCAAATAAAAAGAAACTATGGGAACATTCCTTTCAAATTCTACAATTCATGGCTTGATGATGATGAACTCGATGATTTGGTGAAGAAAACGTGGACTGATTTTGCCATTGAGGGACACCATAAAAAAATTTTTGTTTTCTCGCAAAGGCTGAAGTCGATAAAAGAAGTGATTAAGAGATGGGCTGAGGAGAAACAAAGAAAAGCTAACGAAGACAAAAATAGATGGTTTCGCAGAATTGAGGAAATTGACAAGATTCTTGAAGAAAGGGGGGGATCTAATGAGATGCTCGCTGAAAGACTAGAAATTTCATCAAAAATTAGACATAAGGAAAAAAAAGAGCAAGAAGACACTATGCAAAAGAACAAGAATAAATGGTATCTTGAAGGCGATGAAAACTCAGCACTATTCCACAAGAACATCAACAAAAAGAAACATGTGAGAGGGGTGAAGGGCGTAGAGATTAATGGGTTTTGGGAAACTGATCCTAGAAAAGTCAAAGACCATTTCAAAGATTCTTTTGAAAGTATTTTTCAAGAAGACCCTGAATGCGATTGGGAGCAAGATCTGGGAGAAATTTCCAAGATTACTAGAGAAGAAAGAACCGACATTGAAAAACCTTTTGAAGAGAAAGAACTGAAGGAGGCTATTTGGAGTTGTGGCACTAATAAATCTCCTGGTCCTGATGGGTTTACCATCGAATTCTTTAAAAGATTTTGGGATTTACTAAAAGGTGATCTCTTAAAAGCTTACAACGAGTTTGCGAAACATCCTAAACTTCCTAAGGGTGTTAATACTGCTTTTATCACTTTAATCCCCAAGAAACAAAATCCAATTCGTATCAATGATTTCCGTCCTATAAGCTTGGTGGCTAGTGTCTACAAGATCTTATCAAAGATGTTAGCTAATCGCCTAAAAAGAGTGCTTCCCAAAATTATCGATAAAACCCAATCAGCATTTGTTAAAGACAGACAAATCCTCGACGGGCCTTTGATTGTGAATGAAGTGTTGGACTGGGCGAAATCTAAGAAGGAAACTTTGTTTATTTTCAAATCCGATTTAGCCAAAGCTTACGATTCAGTCTCATGGAGATACTTAGATTCTATGATGGAGCAAAAAGGATTTGGGCGAAAATGGCGTATGTGGGTCATGGAATGTCTCAAGTCGAGTACTTCTTCTGTTTTGGTCAATGGAAGCCCCACCTCTGAGTTCTCTCTGCATCGTGGTCTCCGGCAAGGGGACCCTATTGCTCCTTTTCTTTTCACATTGGTCATGGAAGGACTGAACACAGCCATCTCTAGTGCAGTTGCGACTGATACGTTCAAGGGTGTGGCTGTGGGCAGAAATAATGTATGGCTAACCCATCTTTTTTTTTGCAGATGATTCGATCTTCTTTGGCGAATGGTCCGTTGAAAACGTGCTTAATCTGGTTAGAATTTTATTTAGTTTTAGAAGAGCG